>JANCRA010000094.1:890000-1500000 GCA_024362935.1 Setophaga petechia | reverse complement strand
TCCAAGCCCCCACTGTCAGCTGGTAACTGACTGACACCAGGCTGATTTAATGTGTCAGCAGATGGTCTGTAAGAGACCTGGATTATTGAAATAGATAAGAGCTACAGGCTACTTCCTTCCTCCTTCACAGAAGGGAAACTGGACCATAAACAGGGGCCAAACCCAGCCTGGGACACACAGCAGCAGTTCTGAGAAGGGAGGAGCATGCCCAGGAACATTCCTGGGAGTCAGGAAAGTGGTTTTGTTGGGGATGGTTCCTTTCGTCACCAGAATAATTTGCCTGGCATGGCACGTAGGAAGAAGTGATCTCACCTTGCCAAAAGAGCCCTGTCCCAGCACCTTCAGGAGCTCAAACTGTGAGGGATCAGCCTTCTCAGAGCCCTCCTTCACATGGTGTGTGATGTTGATTTCCTGCACACCTTCCCCCTGAAACAGAGGGCACACGGTTGGCAGGGACTCCTGAGCAAGGGAAAGGATCTTTCTGGGGTTATGGAACAAGGACTGCAGCTCCAGACTCACAGGAGCCACATGGGAGAGAACCATAAAGGCTGGTGCTTGTCACAGGTATCAGCATCTGCAATCAATAAGTCAGGGTGGTGAGGACCAGGTAAATACAGAGCCCTCCCTCCCAACCACAGGAGCTGCTTTGAACTGCATTTCAGAAGAGTGCTTGAGAAGCACCTTCCTTTTTGAGGCACTGGTAGCAAAAACAGGAGTGTTTATGCCACTAAAAATCCCACAACACAAAAAATAAGGCACTGTTGTCAAAACAGGGCCAGGGCTGGCAAAAATCAGACATGTTGGAGCCCATCTGCTCAGCAATCTGAGCAACTCTGCAACATAAGTCTTAGTGCATCTTCAGCACATACAGATGATGCTTTAACAGACTCCAGCCTTCAAGAAGATTGAGGGGAAGCCAAGGTCTCTGGCACATGTTTTGTTTAAAACACATTATTTTACTTTAAAAAAATAAAGAAGAAAAAATAGATTTAATCAGCATAAGTAGAATAAGCTCACCAAGGGATCTGGGCCAGCACAGCCACAGACCCTGAGGTGATGCTGAAACACCTCCTATTCCCAGCAAAACTTTTGGACCCAAGGGACAGCCATTATGTTCAAAAATGCATTAAATTCTGCTGTCCCCAGCCCTGGGGAAGCTGTGGCCAGCAGAGGCTGCAGAAAGTTGGAACTACAATTTATTTTTTTCCCTTGCAGAGTTGGGGAAAAAACTTACACTTTGTTTTCTAGACCTATTCAGACACTTGGTCTGGAACCACCTCATCAAAGCAGCTTTTAAAGCCAGCCAGAGGCAGGTGCCAGCCCTGCCTGTCCTGCCCAGCCCACGCCCACCCTCCAGTGCCCATGGATGTGGTTGCCCACCTGCACCGAGCTCCCTCCCCACTCTCAGTTGGGTTTTTCTCAGTTTAGGAAGTGGCTTTGTTTCCATGGAGGGAGCTGTGCTCTCTCCTGTGCTGCTCAGGCACTCGGGGCAGGGGCACAGGAGCTCCCTGGTGTTATCCTGCCTTTCCCTGGGCTCGGTGATCACAGACAAGAAAGATCCCATAATCCCTTAAACAACACATTTTCGTGTTCCCATGATCTCCCAGCTTAAACCAGGCACTTTGCACTTCTGGGTCCATCTGGAGGCTTAGTCCCTGCAGACAGCTGCTGTGAGGAACAGCTCCCCACCTCCAGAGCTGCAACAGGAGCCAGCCAAGCTCAGAGCTCCTCCTGCCAGCTCAGCGCTCCAGGGAGAGAGCCCACAGCAGGGAGACACCCATCAGGAAGAAATTCTTCCCTGTGAGGGTCCTTGGCAAAGGTGCCCAGAGCAGCTGTGGCTGCCCCTGGATCCCTGGCAGTGCCCAAGGCCAGGCTGGACAGGGCTTGGAACAACCTGGGACAGTGGGAGGTGTCCCTGCTGTGGCAGGGGTGGCCCTGGAGGGGCTTTAAGGTCCCCTCCAGCCCAGACCACCCTGTGATCCTCCTACCACAGAAACATTTTGAGAAGCCATTTGGTATCTTGCCAACACAAGGGAGGATTTTCTCTCATGGACTCATCCACCAGCTTGGAATTCAACACCCAGGACTCTTGTGAGGAGCTCCTACAGCCTGGCTGGCAGCACACACAAGTCTCCAGCACAAAACCACCTGGGTGCCACCGAGGCCAGCTTCTTCCAGAGTCACCACAACAAACTGTCCCAGAAGGCAGAGAAAGAAAAGCAAACCAGAATGCCATGAACATCCATGGGAAGCACCAGGAAAGGGAAGCAGAGGGAGGTGGCAGCAGGAGGTGGCAGCAGGATGGCAGCAGGATGGCAGCAAGAGGTGGCAGCAAGAGGTGGCAGCAGGATGGCAGCAGGATGGCAGCAGGATGGCAGCAGGGTGGCAGCAGGGTGGCAGCAGGATGGCAGCAGTACTGACCGGGCTGGAGAGCTGGCTGGGGGCAGGCAGCTGCAGGCTGCAGGGCTTGGCTCGCTGCTTCCTGTGCAGCCAGAGCATCAGGAACGCCCACACACGGGGGAATTTGGGGTCCCTCTCCATTGTCCCATCCCGATCAACATCGTCTGGCCCCGGGAGCTGCGGCCCCGGAGCGGGGCTGGGGGCTCTGCAGGAGCTGCAGGAGCTGCAGGAGCTGCAGGTGGCTGCACCGGCGGCGGATGCGCACTGGGACCGGACTCAGTCACACGGAGGGAGGTTCACGCTCCCCCTCCCCAGAAACAACACTTGTGGTTGTGGCTTTTTTTTTTTTCAGGTTTGCTTTTAAAAAAATAATAATCTCACAGCTCCTCGCTGGCATTTGGGTTCCCTGGCTCAGACAAGACACTGATAGAAACCAGACAGAGTCTCCTTAAAGTGATTTCCATCTAATGCTGCCTGAAGTTCATGTCAGGCTTGGAGCTTTGGGTATTTCCACAACAGGGGAAATTGTGAGAAGCCACTTTCCTCTCTAAAACAGAAGAGAAAAACTCACAAGAACCCACCCAGAAGTGTGATGACACCTTGGAGAGCTGCACATCTCTGCTCTCCCACTGGCACAGGGATGAGGGGGCACCCACGATGGGATTCCTCCAGGAATGTTTGGATTGGCATTCAATCCTTCTCTTGCCTTATGCTGCATAGGAGTCCTTGCTGTGGAGTCTGGAGTTATTTATCTGAGAGCCACCCTGAAGGTCCATGAGGTGTTTTTAAGGGCATTTCTTGTTTCTGAACCCACCATGGCTCAGATTATGGCAGGACAGAGCAGAGGTATTTAGAGGGCTCGTTTTGCCTCCTTCCCCCCCCAAACCTGTTCACCTTTGACCTTTCCATCAGGACAGACAGATGTTTCCTGCAGCAAGACCCCAGAGGGTATGGTAAGAAAGAAGCCCCTTGAAATGAGTCAAAAGACACCCACACAAAAGGAAATAGCCCCGTGTCAGCACTGATTTCTGAATTTCTCCTGAGAGCAGAGAGGATGGAACCAGAGAGACAAATTATGACTGTCTCGCCCCCTGTGCCCCCACCACGTGCTCTTTGAGAACTGATAACGAAAGAAACAAATGCTGAACAGCAGAGAGGCAGCTGGGCCCGGCCCCACCACGCTGCCTGCTGAGCTCCAAGGGCTGGGGCAGGTGCCAGAGCATGGAAAAGCACCTGGAGCTGCTGAGCACAGCACGAGCCTGGTTCACACCAACACCTCCTGCCTTCTGACACAGCCCAGGCAGGGAGAAACCCTGCCCACCCTGTGCTGCCCAAGAGAAGCACCCATTCCTCAGCAGCTCCACCTTCTCAGTGTGGGGGAGCAGCAAACTCCTGTGCCTGGGCCCAGCAGGAGCTGATAAATCTCGTTATGACCCAGACAATTTTTCACGTTGTGTTACCAGCGTGGGAGAGGAGTCTCAGAAAGGCAAGAAAATCTCCCCTGAACATCCACGCAACCAAAAGTGCCCGTCCTGACTCACTGACAAGATCAGAAAGCCACAGGAGACACAAATGGCAGCACGGAAAGGGGGTTGGTGTGGGGAGGAAGGAGGAGGAGGACGATGAAATCAAGTCCAGGATGTCACGTGAGAAGTGAGCAATAGCTGCTCTCTGCAGCAGAGTCCCACAGAGCTGAGGGGACGGCAGGGGTGGCAGGCAGGAAAGGGTTTGTTTTTCAGAGAGGTCCCTGTGAGCTCTGCTCACTCCCTCGTGTGTGGGACAGAATGCAAATGAAATGGATGAGTCTCAGTGAGGGGCCCACTGCAGCTCTCCTACCTTGTCTGCAGAGTCCACCAGGTCTTTCTCTATCCAAGTGATGTCAGACTTGGCCTGTGGGACAATAAACAAACATCAGCACAGAGGGGCTGTGATTGTCTGCTAAGGTTTTCTCAAAGAACTTGTTCAGCAAGACCAGGTGAGCTGTTCACAGCCACTGGGAGTGTCTCACCAGCCATCGCTCCTCGAGATGTGATTCTGAGCCATGAGGTGGCTCCAGGAGAGCAGTTGGTCCCAGTAAATAAATTTATATTGATTTGATTTGATAAACTGAGGGTGACCTGGAGGTGGGACAGGAGCTACTGAGAGGGAGCAGAGAAGGAAAAGCAAGCTCTGATGAAGGGAGGAGCTGTGTGAGAACAGTGAGATTAGAGCTAGGAATTAACTGATTTTCAGCTCTAGAAGGACCAAATCAGATTGAGGGGCCCCTGCAGCACCTCTTCCCCTTCCTCCTCTGCACTGCTGTGCCCTTGCAGGGGGAGCAGCTGGAGAGAGTCACTGTCGCACTGCTCCAGGAGCAGCAGGGTGACAAATCTGCCCAAGCCACAGCTGAACCCCTCCTGAGCGAAAAATCATCACAAGACCCTCAGCAGATCCTGCCCCAGGATCCCTCTCACCCATTGGAAAGCAGCTCCATCCCGGCTCCTTCAGACAGGCCCCAGCCCTGCCTGCGATGGGCTGGGAGGGCTGGACTCCCACAAACCCCACAAACCCCAGGGGTCTCTGCAGCTCCAGCCCTCCCTGCTCCGGGGGGCTCCCAGCACCCTCTGCCACCACAGCCTCCAGAGGCATTTCCCACAGGTTCCTGCACTGCTGGGAAATGAGATTGGCTTCTCCTGGAAAATAAAAGCCCAGGAAGTCACTCCAGTCAGAGGAGGAGACAAGTTCTGAACCTCCCTGTGCCGCCTTCGCAGGGCACAGGCGGCTGAGTCACCCCATAGCAGGGGCTGGGCACGGATGAACAGGGGGTTTTCCCAAGTTCCAAATACAAGTCCTGTTTTCTACTTTCCCCCTTTTTTTGAGGGAGGATTTTACAAGCCAGAAGCCAAGAGACAGGTTTGTTTTTGCTCGCGTTTTGTCACTTTGCCGGTTGAGACCGTCACATCTAAATGCAAGAAAAAAAAAACCACCCTGCAAAAGCTCGAAACAGATTCTGCTCTTGGCATTTCACTTCCTATTCATCAACAACTAACCAGAAGCTGTTTTAATTTCTGTTGCTTCAACACATGCTCTGGTCCCAAAACACTCCCAAAATCTGGCAGCACCTAGGAAAGACACTTCTTAGAAAGCAGTCATACCCTCCAAAATGCCTTTTCCAAAAGAGTGCTTAATTAAACCTGGATAAGGTCTGGCTGTGTAGGATCAGGAATTCCGCGATTCCTTGTGTCCTGCAGAAGAGACAGAGCCCAGCACGGCAGGCAGAGCAGGTATTTCATCAGACACTTGCCTCCTGGATCCTTGGCTTGCTGCGGAAGAGAAGCCTCAGCATCTCCAAAGCTCTGGGCTGTTATCCTCCCATCCCTCCCGGCCGTTCCTGAGCTCGCAGCCCGAGCGGCGCGAGAGCCGCGGTGCCGGGCTTGTGTCACCGGGATGTATTTTGGGAGTTTCACTGAAAGGAAACGGCGGTTTCGTATGGGGAAATGGCTTTGTGTGGCCATGGCTGCACAATGCAGCAGCCAAACCAGAACACTGGGTGGCTTTACGGGTGCTTAGGCATGGAAAGAGCCATCAGCAAATCTCTGCGGGCTTTTCAGGAGGATCAGCGCAGTCCCCCTGTCACACACACGGAAACAAGCTCAGAAACAGCAAATTTAGGCACTGCACAAGGCAGCAAGGAGCAACCAAGAGCCTCAGTAGTTTTCTTCCTCAAAATTTCTCTACCCCTGCTCTGGGTAGCACAAATGGTGATGCAGCAGGGATGCTCTCCCTATAGGATCAGTGCAATTGTAGCTCTCCAGGGAAAGGACCAGGAGGCAGCAGCAGCTTCTGGGTCAGCACAGGAGCAAGGTGGACCTGCTGGGGAAGGCCATGAAGATGTTCCAGGGACTGGAGCCCCTCTGCTCTGCAGCCAGGCTGGGGGAGCTGGGGGTGCTCATGTGGGGAAGAGAAGGCTCCAGAGAGAGCTCAGAGCCCCTGCCAGGGCCCAGAGGAAAGCTGGGACAGAGTTTTTAGCAGGGCCTGTTGTGATAGGACAAGGAGTGATGGGTTTATGCTAAAGAGGGGAGATTTAGATCAGATGTAGGGAAGAAGTGTTTTACAGTGAGGCTGGTAAAACCCATGGCTGAAAGCAGCTGTCTCCTGAGGGAACTGGGAGTGCACATGTGGCTCCCCATTTTCCTTGCATGGAGCAACAACTTCCCCGTGGAGCAGCAGCTCCTGCTCGGGAGGGAGCTGGGATCAGTGGGAAGCACAGGGGCTGCAGCTCTGCAGAGGAAGCGAGGCTGGAGTTTGTGCAGAGTAAAGGCTGCTCTGTCTGGAACTTTTTTCAAGTGGTGGTTCTCAAAAAGGGGAACAAATAAAGTAAAGAAACCTCCCCACTCACTGCCTGCCCTTCTGCAAAGGCCTTTTTTGGGCAGGGCTGGCCCTCGGCGTCATTTACAACAAAAGAATTGGCCAGGACCTGGTGCTTTTGATTGTGCTTCTGTGGTGGATCCTCTTCAGTGCTCCTGGGAGCCCCCAGCCTGAGAAGTCCTGCAGGACACTGAGCAGAGACACGGCCCAGGCTGGGAAGGGAAGGGTTCAGCTGGGGGTACCTTGGGGCCACGGACTCTCTTAAAGGAGAGAGAGGTTCTTGGAGCAATCCTAGAGGATCTGCAGGGACAGAGAGGCTTCCTTAGCCTTTAACTCACTCTCAACAAGGGCATTTGCTGACAGACAAAAGCCTCAGGGACACTGGGGCCTGAGGAGGAAGGGACACTGCGGGGTGGCTTTGAAGGTGGAAGTCCTGCACAAAGTCACTGCTGCAAACACAGCCCGGGAGCACCAGGGACCTGGGGACTGGAAATTCCCAAGGAGGGGATAAGGACAGGGTGGATTCCTGGCAGGAGGTTTGCACGAGGGGATTACTGAGAGCGAGCAGGGCTGCACATTTCACACCATCCCCAAGGACTGTTACTGGTCTCCTGAAAAACAAAACCAACCAAAAATGGGAGAGGGAGGAGAAACCCAGAGGACACAGTCAGGCCTCTGCCCAGTGGGGGTAACGTGCTGTCCAGAAATCCTCAAATTCTCAAATCATCAAAGCCCTCGTGCCCAAACCCTTACATAGCCAAGGCAGCTGAAGGAGGGAATGACCAGCTCCATCCTGGGATGGAAAACATCAGGAGCCTCCCCACACATGGCTTACACAAAAGTCAGACTCCTGGAAACGCTCTGCCATCCTCCTGGGGGCAATTCCTCCCCACTCACAGAGGCAAGCAAATGGTGTAAAATCAACCTGGTGGCTCCTGGGAAGGACTCTGCTGCTGCTCCAGTGATCCTGGCTCCCCACAGCAGGGGTTACCCCTAAAAAGGGAACACTGCCACGGGACAGGCAGTGCCACACTGGCACCCCTCGGGCACATTCCAGCAGGTGGCACTCAGAGCATCTTCAGAGTCCAAAATGTGTTTCTCATTCGACATTTGGGATGGGGGGAGCCCAAAGCCCATTTCATAAGCACCCACGTCATGAACACCCCTCTGGGAAGATTCAGCACCCCTGAAACAGAGGGATCTTGGAGATTGGTAAGGGATGAAGGGTTTTCTCAAGCAAAGCCTGAGGCTGAGGAAGGGAGGAGGCAGACGGTGGCTCACACAGCTGAGCCCCTGTCCTTGTGCTTCACAACATCCTTTTTGATCTGCTCCGTTTTTAACCAACTCATTTCACAGGGAAACCAAAATCTCTTCTTTATGTCAGAGGGCTCAGGTCAGTTTTGGGATGGAGAGCAGAGAGGCTCCAGCACAGGCACCCCCTCACACTCCCCAGGCTCCTCCTGCTCCTGCCTCTATCGAGGGCTATGCTGGCAGCAGATCCGGAAAGTTTCTTCAAAAAATAAATAAATTAGTATGATTTCCCCACCCTTTCCACGCACCACAAGCTGCAACTGGCCAGGATCAGCTGACGATGAGCTGTTTGGGCTAAAGATACAAGCTCAGGCAAAAGATGTTCCCAAACTCCACGGAGACTCCCCAGTGGCTCCGGTGCTGCTGCAGTTCCAGAGCCGTGAGGGGGGAGCCAGCAGGACTTTGCACCCAGTGAAACGTGACACTGGAGAGGAGAACACCTTCAACAGCCAGGAGATAGGGGATTACTCAGTTCTGCAGCTCTACAGAGCAAATCAGCCTCCAGTGCCAAAGAGCAGAGGATGCAGCCTCCCCTTCCTGCAGCCCTGCACACACCTCCCAGCCAGGAGGGAAGCTCTGTTCTCAGCAAAGTCCAACCAGCTCGGGCTCTGATGGTGGTAAAACCAGGAGGCCTCGTCCCAGGCTGTTCAGATGCAGAATCCCACTCTGAGGAACCAGCAGTAAACACCACCTTGCATCAGGGCATGGGGCAGTTCTGCTGCTTTCAGTAGAAAAGCTGAAAACTCTTTCTAGCTGAATCATAAAATACAACATTGGTTTCACAACAAGAACCAGGAATTGTTTGCTGCCCTTGGAGTAATCGTGGGATGTGGAAACTATTCTGTATTGTAGGAACGCTGGAATTCCACACTCCTCCCACAGCACACAGACTGCCCTCCCCTTGCAAGCACACAAAAAGAGTCTCAGGACCTGGAAAAGCTTTGCCTGGTACCTGCCGGGGTTGGTCTGTGCAGGCAGGGAGAGCCCAGCTCCCTCCTGCCCTCTGGGAAGGTCACATGTGCCGAGACAAAGGGATTGTCACGTTTTGGGGGTGGCTGTGACCTGCAGCAGGGTTAAAGGCAAAACAAACCCTGTCCAAAACACACCCCGAGCTGTGCATTACCAACACCCCAGTGAGAGTGCACAGGATGAGTGTCTGCTGGAGCAAAGCTCTAGTTTATCATTTAATGTCTATAACACCATGGATGCAGCCAGCAGCCACCCCCTCCATGGCTCAGCTGCTCCGTGTGCCAGGGACAGGACCATAACATGGACAGCACATCCATCCCAAACATGATCACATCCATCCCCTTCTCAAACACAGAGATCACATCCTTCCCAAACATCACAGCACAGGGATTGCAACCACCCCCACACTGGGAATACCATGTTTTGTCCTGTTCCCCTCAGATGCTATTTTAATGAGCCTTTTTCTCCTCACTCTGTCCCTGTGGAGGCCCCAGGGGTCCCCTCCTGGACCCCAAGGATGACCACTGACCCCAGTGCTGGCGCAGAGCCATCACCTTCCTCTCTGACAGCAGTCCTGGCACATTCCCAATCCACATCCAGCCTGGGCTGTCCAGTGAAATCCACCTCTGACAGCGAGGGGATCAGCTCAGCCACATCTCAGGGGCACAGAGTGTCCTCAGCCCCCTCAGCATTCCCAGAGCTGCTCTGCCCACCCCAGGCCTTCAAGCACAAACAGGGTGAAACCCCCTCCTTTCCTCCTTGTCCAAAGGGAAGGTATTTCCCAGCCGAGCTCTCCAGGACTGGCAAGGGAAGGCCCTGGATTTCAGCTGCAGTTGGAAACCCTCCCTGCCTCAGAGCTGCAGTGAGATCAGCAGGAGCTGCTGCACTGCCTCTGCTCCCACTGCTGGGAGGCTGCCCCGGGCACACGGAGGGGATTTCCTAAGGGAGAAGGAAAGGGCTCCAGGCAAGGCAGGAATTCTTAGATAGCTGGGACTCCCCTCCCTGCATGGTCCCCACCCCGCGGCAGCCCTGGCAGGCAGCACAGTGCAACCAGAGGGAAAACAGCGTTTGCAGCTTCACCTGCAGCTAGGCAAGGAATTCACTGCTCGTGTCCAAGCCAGGCTTCACTTCCAAATACAGCTGGGACTGGGGAAGCCGCAGGAGCTCCAGGCAGATCTGCCTGTGTGTGCAGGGAGAATCCCAGTCAGCATCTTGGCCAGCCAGGGGGCCCACAAACCCAGCCAAGGGCACTCCATGCTCCCAACTGCTGGGTGGATGACCCAGTGACCCAAACCCAAACTCTGGCTCTTCAAAAATCAAATATTAATGGCTTCTTTGGGGTCCTCTCCGGTGCCAGCCCTCACCACTGTGCCCTCCAAGTACAACACACAGTAACAGATCTTCGGGGATTTATTTTCCTTCAGCACAAGAGGCTTTCTGGAGACAGAACATGAGGCAGCTTCTACGAACTCACCAGGGGGATGGAAATGGCAAAGAAGGAACAGGAGTGGTTTGGACGGGTCAGGGACCATGTGGGAGGGCTGCTGGAGCAGACTCTGCTACATTCCTCATGTGCAATCCTGTAAGCTGACCCCTCTTCAATTATCCGTTAGAGTCTGCAGCTCATCAGAGACTCTGCTCCTCAAACAGGCATTTATTTGTGTTTTCTAAGAGCTCAGAAGCTGCTGCTCTGTGTCCCAGCCCAGCCAAGGACACAGAGCAAAGGCTCTGCCAGGAACAGGCCAGGCAGCTGTCAGGCACTGCTGGAGCAACAAACCCACTCAATTCCTTCAGCTGACAAGGCAGAGCAGCCAGTTTGAGCTCAGAGCTTTACCAGCGACAGGCTGGAGAAGCCAAATGTTAGGAGTGGCCACAGCTGCTGCCCAGTCCCTGCAGCGTCAGGGAATTTCCAGGCAGCACCACAGCACACTGGAGATGTTCTGGTTTCACATCCTGCCCAGCCACAGGGCCAGTCTGGCCACAACACTGCTGGCTGGGAGCCCCAGGAGAGGGGCAGTGGGCTGAGAGGGGATTTGCTGAGGTACCTGCCTGTTCCCACAGCTCCACAGCTCTCCAGGTCCTGGAGGAACCAGCAGCAGCTGTGCAAACACACAGAGCAGAGCATTCACTCGTTTGTTTTGAAACCCTTGGCATTGAGAGGCTGAGACTGGTGGTGTCCAGCACTGAGCAGGATCACACCACTGGATGTGGGTCCTGTCCTGCTCTCAGCCTGGAGCTCGAGGGCAGTGCTGGCCTGAGAGCCCTCCCTCACCTGGATCAGGCCAGGCTGGATGGGGCTGGGAGCAACCTGGGATAGTGGAAGGTGTCCCTGCCCAGGCTTCCCTCATGCAGGACCTGTCTGCAAGCTTTACCTGGTCAGGATAAACCAACAGGAGCTACACAGACCTGGGGAAAGCCTCCTTTCCCCCTGTGCTGCACTGCCCCAGCCAGGCTCAGCCTGGAGCACCTCCTGCCTGGTGCCTGGGCAGAGCACAGCCCTCATCCAGTCTCAAAGGTCCCTTTTATGGTGCAGAGCTGGGAGAGCTCAGCTCTTCCTTCCCCAGCTCTGCCTGTGCTCTGTGATTATCACCCCAGAACAAGCTGATCAGCACCCTCAGCCCGTTCCCCAGAGAGAGTGTGGGCACGCTCAGCGCTGCAGTTCCACTCCTCTGCTTTTCATGATGAAGTGATTTCACTAATTGGGTGTTGTACTTCCATGTACAATTCCTCATGCTTGGCACCTTCAGGGAGCACAGGCTCACCCCTCAGCCAAGCTGGCTGCAGAGCAGGCTGAAAAACCCCAGTTATGAGAGGTTCTGTCTTCCCACTGAATTCAGCTGTTCCCCAGCTGAACAAGGACCAATTTCACCCAACCTGGCAATTAAAATTTGGAGAACACAGGAAAGAATGAGGTTCTGTATCCAGAGAGGCTTTTAATCACCACCATCAAAGAGGATGAGAAAAAATCCATCCTTGTACCCATCCTGCATTGGATCAGCAGCCTGGTGTTAGGGCTATGGCCATGATTAACCCTGTTTTCAGTGCAAATTCAAAACAGCCTCATCCCATCACTGTGAGCCCTGACTGCTCCCCAGCCCTAACCAGCACAGGGATCTCACAGACATTCCCCAGGCAAGCACTGAGGAATGGGGCCTGCAGGGACTTGTGCACCACAACTGCTCTTGAAAGGTAGAAAACACAAGAGCTGGTGAAAAGCACCAGCTGTCCTTGCTAGGAAGCTGAGCTGGAGCTACAAAGGCAGCAAGAAAGTACCAGACCAGGGCCAGCCTGGCCCAAACCATGCCCTTGGTACCCCTGAGTGACCACCTGGAGTGTCAGCTGAGATGGCCATGGAGGTTCCCACTCCAGCAATCCACAGCACCAACTGTGAGCTTCCCGACTCTTTTGAGGAACTCCTGGGTTTCCTCCCTTTCAGGAAAGCTTTGGTTGTGGCCCAGGCACACGAGGGCTGTACTTTGGCAGTGTCCTGCTGGCAGGGCCGGGAGGGACAGGGCTGCAGCGTGGGCGTGGAGCAGTCGCCGCTGTCGCCGCTTCAGGTTATTTTTAGCAGAGATCACAGAGTGAGCTGCAAAAGGATAGCACAAACCTGGAAAAAAGGTGCCTCTTCCCCTTGCAGCTCTCCACACACAGCACAGAAGGGTGTGGGAGGGAGCCTGAGCAACCTCCAATGTGAGAGCAGTCACTTCGGATGGTGACGGCCACTGCGTAAAGCCAGAGCCAGGAGCTGCTGCTGCTGTCTACCCACAGCAAGAACTGAAACACACAGATATTCTGGGTGCTGCCTGCTCCCCCATCTGCAGCATCTCAGGGCAGAGCTTGCCCTCAAGCTGAAGGTATGTGTTTACAGGAGGGATTTCATTTGTGCTGGTAGCAAACATACCTTGTACAAACTTGGAAAACGCCACCGAGGTTATTTCAGGAGCACGCAGCAGAGCTTTGGGTGCTCAAAAGTTACCCAAAATGGGATTGTCAGACACTGCTCACAGGCATTTTGGCCACGGGGCCTCAGGAAAGTGGAAAGCAGGACACCTAAGGCAGCACAGGCCTCCTGAGGATTCCTTGCCCTGGGGTGTTGGAGAACTTGCCCTCTGCTCTGCTCCAGCTTGGACTGCACGCCCATGACCCACAGAGCAGCAAAGGGAACCTCAAGTGCTTTTTGGCTTCTGTCTCATGATCTTTCTGTGGAATAGCACCTACAGATGGAATCAGCCAGGGTTTCTCTCAGTGATGTCCTTCAATGAGAAAAAAGTCCTGAACGATTTTTAAAACAACATCCATCAGCAGCGTTTAGGGAAGGGCAGTTTAGCCAAGTGTTTGAAGATGAAAGAGGCAAAGTCTCAAACCTTAAAAACCCAGCTGGAATCCAACCAGAAGACACAAGATTCCTTTCTGCCCATGCCAGAAATGCAGGCACAGTGAAGAGTTGTAAACCCACTGCTCTCATGGGAGGGAAGTGCAAGTTCCATTGACCTGAATTCATCTGACCCAAAGATTTCTCTGCAAGCCATTGAAGAAGTGCCAGGCCAGCTCCAGAGTGGAACAGAGGCAGAACAGGTAGGAGAGATGCACTGGCCCTGTTAGAAATCCACAAACATCCCAGGGAAAAAAACTGGCTGAAATGTAGACAACTGGGGTTTAGGTTTAAATATCTTTTACTAAAAATACAACGTAACCAGCTGGAAAAACAACGCAGCAAGCCCCCAGAGCCTTCGCAGGGCCGATGATTCAGAGAGGAGCTGCCACAGGGCCCTGGCTGAGGGCACAGAGCTCCTGACAGCCCGCTCGGGAAGGCTGCCCAGGGCAAACCCAAAGTGTGGTGTCACTGTCCACGGTCAGAGCACAGCTGGGTCAGAAAAGGAAATCCTGAAGGGATTATGATTTCACGGTACTGACATGGCTCCTCTGCTCTGCAGCGAGTGCAGGACACAGGAATGGGCACAATCAGGAGACACCACAGGGACAGCATCGTGCTGGTTCTGTACCTGGGGAGGCCTCTCAGCACACAAATCAACTCCTTCCACACCACGCTGCTCATGTGTGGGGCAGGGTGAGCTTTAGGTGTCTCAAGAAGGAGTAGCAGGTTCAGATCCCTGCCCAAAACACAGGAGACAGCAGCCCAGGTCTCTGTCATTCCCAGCTGACGCTGCTGAGGATGCAGAGAGTGGCTTGGTAGAGGTGGAGCTTCTCCCAGCCCCACCGAGGCAAGAGAATAAACAGATACCAGACACTCAGCAAGGGCAGCTGTGCCAAAACCATCAAATACTCCTGTACCTCTCATCCCAGCTGGCAAGATCACAGCACAGAGAAAGGCATAAACACAGCACCGAGACACCCCAGGGCTTCTCACTTCTCACCCTCACTACAGCCCCATCCAGCTCCCGGTGCTGGCCCAAGGTGGCCCTCGGGAAAACCTTCCAGGCATGTTCGGATGACCAAAGGGACAGGAGGACAGGGTTTATGGTCCCTCTTCCCTGTCTCTAGTCCCTTGCACTCCCACGTGCACTCCTGCAGATCTACAGAGCAGCAGCTTTACAGGGTTTAAAAATAACCATCCCCATCCTGCTCCCGAGTCAGCTCACACCCCCACGCTCACAGGGACCTGCAGAGGTCACCTGGGGCATTTTTTACCTGGGATGGAGGATTCCCACCTTCTTCTGGAGCTGGCTGCCCGTTCTGCAAAGCAAGAGAACCTGCTGTTAGCACATGCTAGGCATGGGATTGTTCCTCACGTCCCTCACAAAAGCTGGTGGCTTTGGGAGCCCCTCATGTGGGACAAACAGGGCAGGATGGCACTCTGGACATGGTATAAGGTGCTTGAACATTCCCCATACAGCAGACTTGTCTTTTAACTTGTTTAAAACAACGTCTCTTGCCCGGAGAGTCTCTCCACACTTCCCCCAAATGAAAGTGGGGTCTTTACCCACCCAGTGTTGCTCGTGGGACAAACAGCATCAGGGAGGATCCCGGGGTGGTCAGTGCAGTTTCCCACCGCAGAGAGCTGCAGAGCTGCTGTGTCCCACCCCTCCTGCACCGCTGCTCCGGGACTCCGGCAGGAGCCCGGCCGAGGAGTTCCCAACCCTTGTCCCGTGCCACGAGCTTCCACCGGAGCGTTTCTCGGTTATTTATTACCCTATCGCAGCTGATAGCTGCAGCAGATCTGCCCCGCCCGGCTGGCTCCAGGTGCAGCCCCGCACAAAGTCACAGCAGGACCCGAGCCACCGGCCCGGGGCAGCCCGGGCTGAGCCCGGATCAGCCTCAGAGGCAGCGGCACCGCCGGGGAAGCCGGGCGAGCACAGGGGGTGGGATTTCACTGAGACACAGATACCCAGAGCAGGGTAAGCACGTACAGGAGGTTTTCTGCAGACTGTGGAGAAAAACAAGGGCAAGAAGACTTTGCTTTGACATCTGTTTGCACTGCAGTCTCAGGCTCTAAAAATCATGGCATTCCTCTCCTCCTCAAAGAACAAGAGCAGTTTATTCCTTCCTTTTCAGAAGTTATGGGCCAAGTGAAGAGTTGCAGTGCCAATGGATTTGTGCCTCAGACCCTCGGGGGAATGACTGGGTTCTAGAGCCTTTCAGGAACTGACAGAAACAAAGCAAACTCCTTCCCTGGAGCAGCAAGGATCCATTGAGATGATCAACCTGACTTCTTCCTCAGGTCTCCACTATGCTGCAATATTTATTTACATCTGTAGGAACCCAACCTGAGCTCCACAACTCACCTTAGTCCCAACTTAACTTTAAGGTCAAAAGCAGTTTCAGCCAAGGACTGAAAGCAGGCCCCAGCAGCCCATGCAGTTCTCCCAGAGGAATGCTGCCCTGCTGTTTACACGGAGCCCTCGGTGCCACTGGCACAGGGAATAGCTGAGCAGTGAAGTAAGAATTTGTGTTTATGAACAGCCCCCACAACGCAGGGGGAGCCACAGCACCGAGATAACCACACTTGGAAAGAGGTGATGTTTACTGGCTCAGCTGTCACCCATCCACAGCTCATAACTGGCTGCTAATCCAAACCACAGCTCGGGGAGGGCTGCTTTTCTCTCAGACAGCTCAAGAAGCAGAATTGCTGTGCTGGACAGAGGGAAACAGTGCCAGGCTCTTGGTGGGGGAGAGCAGATCCACAAGGCACGTGTCAGGAGAGGGGTGAGTGGATGCAGGGGCTGTCCAATCCAGGGTGAGCTGGCAAACACCAGGTGATACCTCCAGAGCCACCAGAATTTCGAGGGCTGAGTTTTATCAGCTCTCTGAAAAAGAAAACTTGTCCTTCTGCTGCTGACAGAAACCCATCCTACCTGGGATGGAAGGGATGGGGAAAGAAAGAGAGCAGTGCCCATGCCAGGGAGGTTTCCTGGGCATGCAGCTCCCTGCTCTTAGAGGGATGAAGCTCCTGATGAAACAATCCTTTCTCAGGCTGACAGAAGTCAGATGTGTGAGCAGAGAACTGCAGTGTTCAGAGCCAAGTGCTCTCCTTCCACCCCAGAGCAAAAGCAGTCCTTATTCCCTCATATGGAATTGGAGGGCCCTTTGTGTATGTTCCAGATGGAAACAGCTCCAGACTCATCACCTCCCGAGATAAAATACGGCCACTCAGCACGCCGTGAGCAGGGCTGAAATACTCTGTGGGTTTCTTGGGTTGACATTTGCCTCTTTAAAATGCTTTATTTCTGCCCTGCCCCTGCCCACCACACACAGGGGGGAGCAGGTGCAGCCGCCCTCCCACAGCACTCTGGGGCTGCAGAGGAGCCTCCCAAACGTCCGAGAGAACTGCCAAGGTGTCCCTCCCGCAGCAACCAGGCAACGTCTGCCGCAGCGGGGAGGCGCAGCTCCTCCCTGGGGTGCCCCGGGCAGGGGGAGCTCACCCAGGCTGTGTCAGAGCAGGGCTCGGGATGCTGATGAGGCAGCCCCACGAGCCTCAGCAGAGCCCGCAGGCTGTCCTTGCACTGCCCTGCCCGGGGGTGAGCGGAAAAGGGGATTAGAGCTCTAATCTGATGGGCACGTGGAGCAGCAGCCCGGCAGCCAGGGCACCTCCGGACCCCTCCAGCTGCCCCAGAGCTGACACAAACCCCTCCTGAGCACACCCCGGGCGAGTTTCCTTAATAGCACACAGAAAAGTATCCTGGAAAACAAGTGCGCTCAGTTACGCAACTGCCAGCCTGGCTGAACTTGGGAGATATTTATCTTAGGACATCTTGCGCTTTAAATCCTTTTAATTCCACATAATCCACAGCACAGGGAGCAATTTCCAGAGCAGGCCAGTGTGCTCTAATGTGAAACCAGGACGAGGCACATCCTAGCAGGGCCATGGGGACGGGGCCCAGTCCTGCCCTGTGGTCACACCACCAGCTCAAGGCACCCCGGGTTATGGACAGCTCTGCCTGCAAAAGCAGCCTGCTGCTGTTCCTGCATCCTTAGGCCTGCAGCAGCCACTCTTGAGGGGCCCCAAAGCACCTCACAAGCACCAGGTACCCAGACATGCTCCTTCACCTGACTCTGATGAGCCATGAAACACTCAAGGAAGGAGCAGAGGAAGAAATCCTTCACCCCAGAGCTCCTGCTAGTTTGACACAAGAACAAGGCATGTTTAAATTATTGCCATTAAGTGGAATTTATGGATCTTGCCTATTGCAGTTCAGAGAAAGGAAATAATTCTACAAGAATGGAGATCTCCAAAGGAACTCTGGTAACCCAAACAGAGGAGTCTCTGCACAAGGCATATCAGAGATGACAGCCACTCAGCTGTCTCCCTTGTCTCTCGATCGTAGTTTGCACAGCTCAAGCTACCATGCTTGAGAAGAGTTATTCATGAGCAGCTCCTGCTCAATGAAGGGTGATACACATATACAGGCAAAAATAATTAGCTCGAAGTGGTGGAGTTTGGCGTAATCCCACGTCAGTTGCATTGTTGTAGGTTTGTGTAATGAAAGAAGAATTTGAAGCAAAGCGGAGCCCTGATGACAGATCCATCGCTATGGGGATGAAGTCATGGAATCAAAGAAACACAGGATGGTTTGGGATGGAAAGGACCTTAAAGCCCACCTCATTCCCCCTTCCACTGTCCCAGGCTGCTCAAAGCCCCGTCCAGCCTGGCCTTGGGCACTGCCTGTGCCAGGGCATGCCCACCCTCACAGGGAAGGATTTCTGTGTCACTCTGCTCCATTCTCCAGCGTTTATGCTCTGCCCCAGGCATGTTTTTCTACTACATAAGCAATATTTGGAATAATGTAAGCAGAAGAGAGAATGGCGAGGGTAAAACAAGCAGGAGCAATGACTATAAAACCCAGACTCCAGGACAGAGGGAGTTCACGCTCCCATTGCCACCCACTCCCACACGTGTCCCTGGCATGGCTGAGCTCCGGTGGGCCAGGAACAGGGGCACCACAGGGCCAGTTCTCCCGGAACACAGTGGAAAAACCCCAAATCCCTCAACAATAGGACTGATGCCTCCACCAGCACGGTGACAGCACCTCTGCTCCATGACTCAGAAAGCAAAGGTCGGAGGAAGCCGGTTTCTAACCTGGATGGCAGCGATCCCAGGGCAATTTACGTAACCGGTGTTCCAGAAACGTCTCCTTGCTGTCTCAGTGGTGCCACCTCTCCCAGGAGGGGTGAAAACTTCCCCCTTGGGCCCCTGCCCTTGGAGATTTTCACCTCAAAGTGCAAAACTCCTCCCAAGGCCCATTCCCGCTCCACTGCTGGATCTCAGGGAGCTCTCTAACGTCTGACCCAGGGTGGAGGTGAAGAACGCCTGCATTATTCTCCTCACTGTAACTGAGAGTGTGTACTTATTGTTTTAAACCAAAGGCAGGCAAATTGCTAAGTCCCACTTGAGATCCTGAGACACAAAAATTCTGATCTGCTGAAATCCCACCTGCACGCGGTGCCTGGCCCTGACCCGGAGCTGCGGCCAAGGAGAGGCGGCGGAAGGGGAGAGCCAGAGGCTCGCTGCAGTTTCAGTTTAGGAGTAACGCACACGCCATGAGGAGATCAGTGCCTGCCCTGCCCTGAGCCCGCAGCAGAGCCCCGGGCATTTCTGCTGGAAATGATCCCGTGGTGCTGACACAGCACCGGGACACCGGAACACCGGGACAGCGGCACCAGGCACCGAATGGAGCCTCGCCCGCGGCTTCCCCTGCCCTGGGCACCGGAATTCCTGTCCTCCCATTATGAGCCGAGCAGCGTTTTCTGGCTTTTCAGGCACGTCCCTTCTTAGGAAGGAGAAACCACAAATAAAAAGCCCTGTCCCCCAGCAATGACCTCCGGCCTGGCTCTGGGCACATGATGTGATTTGGGAACCCCCGCAGGACTTCCCTCCTCTCCCAGCCTGGAGCACAAACTTCTCATAGCTCCAGTGATGTGTCAGAGCAGAGGCTCTTCACCCACCGTACCTTTGTGCCAGGTGTTTGGCCCAGGCAGAGCCTCCCCACCTCATGGGGGGGCTCCAGGAGAAGCTGTGCCATACCTGGCTGATGAAAATTAGGAAACTTCACCTTGACTGGCCAGTGTCTCCCTGCTGTCCCTGCAGCAAGGGGAAATGCTGCCTCTGCTCAAAGCACAGACTTCTGAAGAGGCAATTTTAAACAGGAATGAGCAAATCTGACCAATTAACCACGGAGACATCCCCAGCTATGATAATGGAGTGTGACAGCACCAAATCCTGACAGAACAACAAGAAATCACCACGGTCTGTGAAACACCTGGGACCAAATCCCCACATCCCCTCTGGTTTCTCCAGGAGAGCTGCTGGTTCCAGACTGAGTGAGAAGATGTTTAACTGAAGAGTGCCAGAGCCCAGTGCCTCAGCCGGCTGCTCTGCCGTGGGTGACAACTGCTGCAGGCTGTCCCTTCCTTCGGAAATGGCTGTGCCAGCCTGCAGATGTGCACAGGGCATGAACTCCCTCCTGCACATCTGCCTTGGGGGTCTCAATAAGGAGGAAAAGAGCCAGGAGGGAGGGAAGAGCAGACGTCCAGCAAAGTGACACCGGAGCGTGGTCGGAGTTGGCGGCGCAGGCCTTTGCGAGAAGACGGCGCTGGGAGGGTTAGGAAGAAAACCCCCAAAACTGAGATCTTTATTCCCTGGGCCTTCAGCCGGGTCCGCTTTCCTCCGTGCCCGGGAGATTTGTGAGCGCCGCCTGCACTCCCTGAACGATCACAGCCCGCACGGGCAGCAGCGAGCCCGGTGCTCCCCGGAACCCCGACCGCGCACAGCGAGCCCCGCGGCAGCCCCGGAGCGTGCGGGAGCGGTGCGGGAGCGGTACCGGAGCGGCCCCGGAGCGGTACCGGAGCGGTGCGGGAGCGGTACCAGAGCGGTACCGGAGCGGCCCCGGCAGCGCGGGGCTCCGGCGGCCGCGCTCCCCCGGCGCGGGGCGCGGCTCGGGCCGGGCGGCTCCGCTCCGCGGGGTCCCGCCGGGCGCTCCTTTGTTCGGCGGCGCCCCCCGCCCCGGAGCCCCCCCGGCCGTGCCCGCTCACCTCCGTGTCCAGATGCACCAGCTCCATGTCGGGCCAGGGCTCGGCCAGCTGGGCGAGCGGCATCGCTGCCGCCGGGTGCCCGCGCCGGGCTGGCTCCGAGCGCCGCCGGGCTGGGCGCCCACCGGCTCCGGGCCGGGCCGGGGCGGGGCGCGGGGCGGGCGGGAGGCACCGGGGAGGGGCCGCGGGGCTCCTCCGCCCGGAGCATCCGGCAAGCCCAGCCCGGCGTGCGGCGGCCGCGGGAGCGGAGCGGGCAGTGGCGGAATCGCTCGGCGTGGAAAAGCTTCCCCCGAGAGCATCGAGCGCAGCCGTGCCCCCAGCACCGGCCCAAGGCCACCGCTAGCCCGTGTCGCCAAGTGCCACATCCGCATGGCTTTTAAATCCCTCCAGGGATGGTGACTCAACCTGGGCAGCGTGTTCCAATGCCTGACCACCCTTCTGGTGAAGAAATATTTCCCAATACCCAACCTAAACCTCCCCCGAGGCAACTTGAGGCCGTTCCCTCTCCTCCTGTCCCTGTTCCCTGGAGCACAGCCCGACACCCCCGGCTGTGCCCTCCTGGCAGGAGCTGTGCAGAGCCACAAGGGCCCCCTGAGCCTCCTTTGCTCCAGGCTGAGACCCTTCCCAGCTCCCTCAGCCTCTCCTGGGGCTCCAGCCCCTTCCCAGCCCCATTCTCTTCCCTGGACACCCCCGGACCCTCACTGTCTCTGACCCCACAATTTGAGGGATCTCAGCAGTGCCAGCACAGGGAACGGGCACTGCCCTGGGCCTGTGGCCACGCCATGGCTGGGACAGCCCAGATGATTTTCACTGGAAGGCTGAAGCCTCAGGAAGTGATCACTATGAAATACCTGCTCTGGGGACTCGGGACCTCTGCCAGGGAGAGCTGTGGCTGAGCCAGTGAAAGATGTCCCTGCCCATGGCAGGACAAGATGGTCTTTACAAATCTCTTCCAACCCAAGCCATTCTGTGGCTCTGCACAATCCTCACAGCACCACAGACACCTGAAACTTACAAGTACATGGCACCGAGTCCTGCTCTTCTGTGCCTTGGAAAGGTTTTCCCTCTGGTTTCCCTGTGTGCACAGTCTGCATGGCTGCACCAGGACAGGGGTGAGGACAAGCGTGGTGACACGGCTCAGATCACTGCTGAACTCAGGAAACTGCTCCAGGAAATCCGGGTTCCAGGTTTGGGATGTGCCATGAATCACTGCTCATCACCTCCTGCAGTGCCCCTGGAATTTCCTACAAAGCAGGGATAAAGAACACATCCACCTTAAAAATGGTGTTCAGAATTCCTGGCTATTCTCACCTGTCAGGTTCTCACATAGGAAAATGTTTTCTTCTACTCACATTTTCCACACCCCAATGCACTCCAGGAGAAGCCAGAAGTTGTCAGCCTGACCTTCCCTCCATTCCTGCTCCAGGTAATGCTGAATCCCAGCTGGATTAACAGAAGGTGAAACGTGCCACAGGAGATTGCTGCTAAGTTCAGGGCAGGATATCAGGGTAGGAGAAATGAGGTAGTGGTGTCCTCCAGAATGTATTTCCAGTCAAAGAACAGCTATAAAAAGCATCCTCGATCCTGGAAGCAGGGTGCAAAAAGCAAAATCTGCTGTTTGGGTGACTGTCATGGCTAAATACAGTGATTAAAACATATAGGCTGGCATTTTCCTGAGACACTTGCAGGCTGGGAAGAGTTGCTGCTGTGGTAAACAGAGACTTGGGATCAGCTGGGTGCTTTGTCAGTGCTGCATTTGCTGAAAGTTCAAAATGCTGCGGGTTTAGTTTGGTCTGAAAACCATCAAAATCCTCCTCAAATACAGTTGTAGATATTTTTGCCTCTGCAGCTGGCTGGCTGTGTAACATTTTTCCTTTGCAGAGAAGCTGACAACATTTGTTAAGCCAGTTAAGAAGAAAATTAACTCTATCCCAGCCCAAACCAGGACCTCCCCAGAGCAGATGGAGACTGATCAGTATCATCACTACCAGATCCAATTCTGACTGTTCCAAAAGCTGGCCGAGTGATTCTGCCCATGAGCACACAGTAACCCAGTGCTCCCGTGGCTCACTGCATCTTTTCTTTTTTCTGAATCCATGGGCAGCTCATCCCCGCCTGCTTTGTGTGATGCTGCTTTTACACATACAAGGAAATGCAAAAAAGCTCACAGGCATAAGACCTTCCTTGCAAGGCAGAGTTCCAAATATCTGCTACAAATTACAGACTCGTCTAATTTGCTAAGACAGTCAATTAATTAGAGCTTGCAGCAACCCTCTCTGTACTTTTAGTATTGACCAAACAGATCCAGAGCTCGTTGTTTTCCTCACAGGGAAACTGAGTCAGGTTTTCAGTGTTGGGGCAGAACCTGAGCTCCACATCCTGATTTCTAATCCCCAGCTCTCCATTCACCATCTCATTTCTTCACCTCTTCTGCTTTGTTTTCCACTATGGAGGAAGAGATGATGGATCACCTTGTTTTGATCCCAGGAACATTTTTCCTTAGCGTGGTACAAAGATACAAAGCAGGGGCCCTGGAAATGAGAAAAACCGGCTGCCTCTAAGAGCTTTTTGCTTTTCTGGCAGATTTCTTTCTGTTCCTCCACACGGGGTGCGATTGCAGCTGCCTCAAATGCCAGCGTTTCCAAGGCAGGTCCGGGCAGTGGTCGGAATGCAGGAATTGCACCACGGCAGGCAGAGGGATGCGGAGCTCTCGGGGAAGCACAGCCCGGCAGCTCCGGCTCCCTGCACAGGGATTGTGAGGCTCATCCACAGAGCAAACCCCCCAACCTCTGCCCACATTCCTGCACAGGTGAGCGCCACGTTCCCCTGCTCGGCTCAGATGCATTTCTGAAGGTGTCCAGCGCATCTCAAGCCTTTATTTTTCGGCAGAACAAGCTGCATTTTGCCTGCCAGCTCCGCAGGCTCTCAGTCTGCCCAGCCCACCCTGCTGCTGCGGTATTGCTGTGAAACCACCCCGTGCCCGCATCCTCCTCTCCCAGAGCCCCCCGGAGAGGCGCACGCAGCTCAGGACGGGATTTCTGCTGCGGAGCTGATGGAGCTGCTGGCTCCAGGAAACGTGCCCGCTTTGTGGATTCCGCACCTTTCCCTCAGGAACGCTGAACCGAACCGGGATGTGTCCGGGGCCGGGATGTGCCCGGGGCCGGGATGTGCCCGAGCCGGGATGTGCCCGGGGCCGGGATGTGCCCGGGACCGGGATGTGGCCGAGCCGGGATGTGCCGGGGCCGGGATGTGCCGGGGCCGGGATGTGCCGGGGCCGGGATGTGGCCGAGCCGGGATGTGCCGGGGCCGGGATGTGCCGGGGCCGGGATGTGCCGGGGCCGGCGCTGGGGAAGGCAGGCGGGCAGGCGGGCAGGCAGGAGCAGCGAGGCCGTATCTGCCGGTTGTCATGGCTACAATCGCTGCCCGGCTCCGGGATCAGTTCCCTTCCCTTTCCTGGATGCGAGCGCTCCGGTGCCGCTCTGGCTCCTCGCAGGACCCAGCCCCGAGAGAGAAGGAGGCTGCTATCTGTTATCTGTTATCTGTTATCTGTTATCTGCTCACACCCGCGCAGCTCCCGCGGCATCCCGGGACCGCGGGGCTGCCTCGGCTGCTCACTGTTCAAACTGCGGGGCCGATCACGCTCTGTCCAGCTCCGCGTGGCTCTGGCCTAACCTTGGGCTGTCTCCTGGGACCTCAGAGGAGCTGTTTCACTGCCTCCATCCCTTTGGGCTCCCGAGGCACTTGGGATCTGCACAGGGACGTTAAAACCCCTCCAGTTCCATGGCCAGGACACCTCCCACTGCCCCAGGTGCTCCCAGCCCTGTCCAGCCTGGCCTTGGGCACTGCCAGGGATCCAGGGGCAGCCACAGCTGCTCTGGGCACCCTGTGCCAGGGCCTGCCCACCCTCACACAGAATTTCTTTTGTAAAAGATTCCTTTCCCTACCTGAAAATGGCTTTTTCAAAACCCCATGTAAAATACAAGCATTTCCTCACCTTTTCTTTTTTAATTTAATTTTTAGAACAGATCTGCAGCCCAGGTGGGAAGTTATATAGAGCAAGTTATCCATCAAATTTAGTTTTTAATGAGTGCACAGCTATGTTTGTAGCTTATTTCAGTGTAGGGCTATGTGAGGGAGTGAAAACATGAAAGAAAAAACGATCAGAAACTGTAAACAGAAGTGAAGCTGCCAGGGCTGTTTGCACTGTCCCCAGGAGGGAGAAACCTGAGTAAACAGCACTAAGTACAGTCAGGGCTTATGGTTCTTTTAGGTTTGAGAACTTGTAAACAAATGATGGGGCTTTTAAGTGGATACAAAAAGATACCCTCGGTTTGTGCTGCTTCCAGAGCACACAGTCCCACTTTCTCCAGAGAGGGGAGGAGAACACAAAAGCACATTTAAATAGAATTCCAGCTCCTGGGAGAGGAAAATGTCATTCCAGGGTTTGTGGTCTCGAGCTGACATCCTGCACTGAGCAAGTCTGGTCCTGCTGTGCAGGAGGCTCTCACAGATACCTGTTCCTAATTCCCATCCCAGAGTTTGGGGCGCCATCCTTCCACAGCAAAAATAAAGAAACCCTTTTAGACTGTAAGGAAATTTCAGATGAAATCCTGATGAGAAGCCCAAACACCACAGAAACTGGTTTTCCTTAGGGAGACCCCAAACTTTATTTCTGATTTCAGATCAATGTATGACTGGCAGCATTTCACCTCTCAGTGTGTGCAGTGCTCTCTCCTTACTAAACAGAAACCACTGCACACATCCAGCCTTGAAGAGCCACATCCCAAAATAACCATAAAAATATATTTCTAAAATATGAGAAACTCTCCTGGCCAGGAATATTTAGGCCTAATGACTGACTGGATCAGGTAGGAAGGCACAACACAGAGTTTTTGGAGAGGTGGGGAAAGAGGTGCCTTTATCATTTAGAGAAACAGGTCTCTCCCAATAGCAATTGTTTCTGTATTTTTTACGTGCTTCAGGCCTGCAGAGCACAGGTATGACTCAGTTGCTTCAGGGCCAGCAAAGAGTGGTTCAATGGGTTCCTTGTTGGGAGCTGAACAAAAGGCACAACAGGTTCAGTGATGGCAGAAACTTGATTCCCTTGAAAAGAAAATCTATCTGTCCCTCATCAGCATCCCAAAAACCCCAAACAAACAGACTCTGGACTTGGGGAGGCTCCTGGATTTTTGCAGCACTGCACATCTCATAGCACACAGACAAATGGTCAGAAATGCAAGGCTGGTGCTTTGCTGCTTGGCTATGAAATTGCTGTTTCCTCAGCAGTCAGTATCAGCCCAGCTGGGCCTTTTCTGGCTCTCTGAGGAGAGGCTTGGAGCATTCCTGGGAGCTTTACCAGGAGCCCTCACAGCTCTGCTGAGGAGGGACAGCACACCTGATCCTCCATTAGAAAAATCCTCTGGCAGAATCATTTCCAGTGCCCCTCCAGCACTCCGAGCTCAGCCCAAAGGGGTTTCCATCAGCAGGCTACAAATCCACCTGCCTGGTTTTGTGTGCTGCTCCCATTTCACTGTCATACAGCAGAACTGCTCTGGAAAGAGATA
The DNA here is from genome assembly GCA_024362935.1 of Setophaga petechia. Taxonomy (NCBI): domain Eukaryota; kingdom Metazoa; phylum Chordata; class Aves; order Passeriformes; family Parulidae; genus Setophaga; species Setophaga petechia. The sequence goes on along the minus strand of JANCRA010000094.1, from coordinate 1,473,925 downwards.
GATAGATGATAGATAGATAGATAGATAGATAGATAGATGGATAGATAGATAGATAGATAGATAGATAGATGGATAGATAGATAATTGATGGATGGATAGATAGATAGATAGATAGATAGATGGATAGATAGATAGATAGATAATTGATAGATAGATGATAGATAGACAGGTTCATGTCCCAGAACTCAAGAGTGTCCCCTCTCTCTTGCCTTGCTTTGCTGTCCTGTGCATCCCCAGCCACTGAGAACAGTAATTTACAAAGTAAAACTTGATTAATCAGGTATTTTGTCACCCAATGGGTAGATAAAAGCTTCCAAGGGTGTTATTTTATGCCAAGAAGGATTTGGCCAGAGGCACTGGGCAGTTTGAACAGCTCCAGCCCTGGAAGGTGCTTTGGATTTGCTGCTGACTTCAGTGACAGCAGAGCTGGGGCTGGCCTGGCAGGCAGCAGCTCCTTTCAGCCTTTCCTCCAGCCTGGTGTCAGGAATTGCTGGCCAGGCCTGCCATCTCATTTTTCCATTTACAGTCTGCACAGAATCATTGTCCCCTCAGCCTAGGCAGGCACTGACACCACGCTGGAGATGAATGTCCTGTGGCAGTGGCCCAGCACAAGATAGGAGGGAGAAAGGGTCAGGGTGTCGGAAATGGATAATAAATAACATCAGATGTAACATTACTGAACTCAAAACTCTTCTATTAGATATAAGGACTCTGAGATATGCTACAGTCCTTAAAATAGGATAAGAATCATAGTGCTATTAGCTGTTAACACTCTGCAACACCAGATACTTGTTGAAAGGGACTATTGATCAGCAGAGATGGAAAACAGGTTTCTGGCAGCTGCCTGCCAGTTGGAAGTTAATATGGGAGTCAATTACCACCAGATAAATGTCCCTGCTCCGAGATCACCAGCAGAAGCTTGCAAAGAGGAAGATACAGGCATGGCTTTAAATATCATCACTATTCAGACAAAACCAGATGGGTTTAAATACCAGCACTATGGTCCTAGAAGTGAATTTTTCAGTGAAGTGAAAGGGTTGGGGTGGAAATCAAAGCAGCTCCAGAGCAAGGCAACCCAGCCCACACAGAGTGAGTGTCACCCCTCACGGTCCTGCACCAGCCAGGGGAAAATGAAGTGAGTTTTACTCCCAGTGTACGATGGGGGGACTGAGAGTGGATGTCAAAAACTGCAGAACCTGAGAGTGGGAGAGGGATTCCCTCTGGTGAGGAGAGCCTGGCACTGCACAGGGACCCACACAGGGCAGCAGAGCCTGGGAGCTGCAGCAGAGCCTGGGAGCTGCAGCAGAGCTGCCCTGTCCTCCCCTCTCACAGCCCTGTCCCTGTCCTCCCCTGCTCACAGCCCTGTCCCTGTCCTCGCCTCTGCCTGCTTGTGCCCAGAGCTGTTTGCTCACACCATCAGGATCCCAACAAATCTGAGTTTAAACCAAACCAGTTTCAGCCCCCAGCACACTGTGCACAGGGCTGGGAGCGCTCAGAGCCAGCTCTGGGCACAGAACATGTGACAAGGACCTTGGGCTGACATTGGGGAGGTTTATCTTGAACAATCTGTTTGCTCCTGGGTGCAGGGCAGGCTCACAGCACTGGATATCACAGTCAGCCCTAGCAGTGGGGGCTGCCAGCCCGACCTGCTCTGGGGCAGGAGGGGAGGGTTTATCAGCATCCCCAGTTTGGGCTAAACCAGTTTATTGTTTTCATAGAATCCCAGAATTTCATAGAATCCCAGGTTTGGGTTGGGAGGGACTTTAAAGCCCATCCCATTGCACTTGCTGCCATGGCAGGGACACCTTCACTGTCCCAGGCTGCTCCAAGCCCCGTCCAGCCTGGCCTTTCCTCCCCAAACAGAGCCCACAAGGTGAGGGCAGCTTCATCCCTGCTTTGGGCATGGAACTTGTTCACTCACTAAGTTAATCACTAAACCAAATTCCCAACAATTCACTGCACAGGGGTGGAACCCTGGCCTGCCCAACAATCACTCCAGGTTTGTTATCTGCAACTACCAGGGCATGGTGACAGGGTGTGCTCAATGGAGATGTGAATAAAATGTGGTTTTCACCACTCAGATCTCCCTCAAACACTTGGATTAAGTGTTTGCTGCATCTTCCTGCCACAGCATTTACCCTTGTGGCTGGAAATCTCTGCCTTCTGCTTTTCCCCATAATTCTGGGTGGAGTTTTGCCCACTTTACCCAACAAATCCTCACCCTTATAAATGCACAAATGCCTGTCCCCAGCAGGCACCGAGAACTGAATGAGAGGAATGAGTTTGGCTTACCAGGAGCTCATCTTTCTGTTTTGCATCCATTTCAAGGAAGTGTCATGAGGGTGTCAAGTGCTTTCCCTGCAATCTCGCCAGCTCTGGGAAGCAGCCACTTCCTTCCCAGCTTTCAACACCGTCCTTGGAAAAGATAAACATGGAAAGCATGTGCTGGAAGGAGATAACCCAAGGGCTGAGGCTCTGGCAGTGGGAAAGGTGAAGGAAAACCAGCCACTGGTGACATTGCCAGCACAATACTGCACAATACAAATGCACTCCCTCATTCTGGGAGTCTTGAACACAAGGCAGGTAAAAGTTGCTGGCTGGCAAAGTGAGCCCAGAGTTTTACAGCATCAGAAGAATCACTCTGGTTAGACTTAAAGAGATTAGCACAGATGCTACAACTTAATTTCCTCAATTTGACTTAAAGAGCAAAAGCACAAACTTAAATACTGGAATGCAAAAGCAAAATGAGGTAACACAAAAAGCACAGGAGACTTTTCAATAACTAAAGTATTAGTTCTTTTAATATCATCACTTATTCTGTGATCTCAGGTTGAGGATTCAGCAAGTCTGATATAAGCAGTTTGTGCCAACAGGCCTAAAAGAGACCGGGCTTATAGGCAACCTATTTAAATCTGGGTTTAGGATATCCCTTCCCAAGCTGAGGACAGATGAGATGGAGAGTGGCAGCTCCAGTTTTAGGCTCAAACTTTCAGGACATGTGCCACAGCAGCTGCAATAATGGCCTGAGGAGGAAAAGGAATGGTCCAGTGATTCTTAAAATAGAACTTGGGAAGCCTCAGTTCAAAGGCTTGATACAACACGGATAAATTCCTTTGTAACGTCAGCTATGGCTGCAAACCGAGGAGGAACTGAGCACTCGGTCTGGATTTGAGTGAAGTCACACCAGAAGTGGAAGGGAGGCTCAGAGAGGGCTCGCAGGGCTGGGGGGAGCAGAGCTGATCCAGCGCTGATCTCTGGAGGCGGCGGAGGACGGAAACTGCCGGGGCAGCGCCGGCCCGGGTGGGCAGGAGGGAGCGCCGCTCATCAGGCAGTGATGGTGACAGTGACGGTGATGGTGACAGTGACGGTGAGAGTGATGGTGACAGTGAGAGTGACGGTGAGAGTGACAGTGAGAGTGAGAGTGATGGTGACAGTGACAGTGAGAGTGACAGTGAGAGTGAGAGTGACGGTGAGAGTGAGAGTGAGAGTGAGAGTGATGGTGACAGTGACGGTGACGGTGACAGTGACAGTGACAGTGACGGTGACGGTGACAGTGACAGTGACGGTGACGGTGACAGTGACAGTGACGGTGACGGTGAGAGTGAGAGTGAGAGTGAGAGTGACGGTGACGGTGACGGTGAAGGTGACAGTGACAGTGACAGCGACAGTGGCAGTGACAGTGGCAGTGACAGTGGCGGTGACAGTGACAGTGACGGTGACGGTGACGGTGACAGTGACGGTGACAGTGACGGTGACGGTGACGGTGACAGTGACAGTGACAGTGACGGTGACGGTGATGGTGACGGTGACAGTGACAGTGACAGTGACAGTGACGGTGACAGTGACGGTGACGGTGACAGTGACAGTGATGGTGACAGTGACGGTGACAGTGGCAGTGACAGTGGCAGTGACGGTGACAGTGACGGTGACAGTGGCAGTGACAGTGGCGGTGACAGTGGCGGTGACAGTGGCAGTGGCAGTGACAGTCACAGTGACAGTGACAGTGGCAGTGACAGTGACAGTCACAGTGACAGTGGCAGTGACAGTGACAGTGATGGTGACAGTGACAGTCACAGTGACGGTGACGGTGACAGTGACAGTGACAGTGGCAGTGGCAGTGGCAGCCCCGGCTCCAGCCTCCCCGGGCTCCCGAGCCGCCTCTGGGCTCCGCTGCCGGCCCGGCGGCGCATTCGGTGTTCCCGGGTACCCCCGTGCGGCGGCGGGAGGAACGCGCCGCTGTTGTCGTTAATCACCGCCGTTAATGAGCTCAGCAGCCCCGCACGGACCCTCCGGGCTGCGAGGAGCGCCCGGGGGCTCCCGAATCCACCGAGCCCTGCCAGGCACCCCAGATCCAGCTCGCTCTGGGACCGTGGGTGACTTTGCAGGAACAATTAATTCGGTATCGAGGGAGTTTTTCCCCGTGGGGCTTGGCGGCACGGAAGTTAATTGGATCCCGGTATGGCCGGGAAACCTGGGCACCTCCAGCCAGGCTGCAGCCAGCAAAACCATCCACAAGCACCCCAGCACAGGAACAACCTCTGCTGCTGTCTCCAGGAAGAAGGAGATGATGAGAAAAGACAATTTAATTGCCCAAGTTTGCAATCAGTCCTCGGGCCAAACTCAGAACCCCTAATACAGGAACACTGGGCTCTTGTGCTGAGGTGAGACTGAATTCCATCAGGAAGCACCAAGACACCACTTCAATGGAACAAAACCAAACAAAATCTGTCTGGGCAGTGCCAAAATAGTAATCCAGATTAATAATAATCTAATAGTAACTCCTCTCCAGGAGGAGACTGCCACATACACCCACCTCTGCACAAACCCGAGAGCAGGGGAGAGATGCAGCCTGCAGGGAAATCTGTTCAAAATCCAAATTAACCTCAGTGGGGTAACTGAGAAAAAAAAAATCTGCTATCAAATATCTTTAAAGGGGAAAAGTAGAAATTTCGTTTGGGGTTTATGTGTCCAGCAAAATGCAGACAATTGTGGTACCTACTGCACACCTGGGCCACTCCCACCTGGGACTGCTCCTTCCACGTTCTCCAAGTACTTTCTCCAGGCTGGTTTGCTGTACCCAAGGCAATGAAGTGGTTCTGTTTGGAGGCTTTTAATGCATCTTAAAAATTCTCACATTTACGAAGTTTTCCCTGAAATTTTCTACTCCCGTTTCTTCTGGCACACCATAGATTTTCTGGCTCCCTTTGTGAGGAGATGGTTAAAACATAAAAAAAAAAAAAAAAAAAAAGACAAACCAGTTTTTAATAGAATCTTTAAAAAGCCCAGTCTCTCACACCAGAAATCTTCTAAAGCAAACTTATTAAAGATCTTTATTAGCTTCAATCAACTTTACCACAGCTCCCCCTGTGCCATCTCCTTCCCATCCCTTACAAATGATGGTCTCACTCTGTAAATTGTGAGTTTAACTCAAGCTCCATTTCATCTCCACCAAGTGCAGGAGAAGGTGCCATTTCTCAGGAATTATAGTCAGCAATATTAGTCCCTGGGTATGGTATTACCATATCCGGGATGATTTAGGGACAATGAAATCCCTGTGCCATCAAGCTGCGTGATTCCTCTGACAAAAATGATCCTGCAACTCAATATCCTCTGGATGCACTCTCTGAATCCAGTCCATTTGCCTTCCTTGTTCCCTTTCTGCCCACCCGTGGCAGGGCTGGGGGAATCTGTTCCTTCTTCCACACAGAACTGAGCTCCGTGACGGCAAAAGGAAAACTGCAGCAGGGGAAACGATTCTGAAACTCAAAACTGCTCATCCTGGGGCTCATCCTGGGAGGAGCAGGGACCTGGGGAGCCCTCCTGGCATGGTCCAGTTCACCTGTTCTCGTGGTTTTAGCCCAATTCCCTTTCAGTTTGACATAAACCCATGGCTGGGGAAAAGGTGGCTCTGTAGGATATTGGGAAGTGGCCACTGGCTGGCAACTTGCTCACATTAACTTCTGCTCAGTTTAATTGTTGCTGCTTTGGGGAGAGTCCAGAGACTTTGCTCTATAATTTATCAGTAATTTCACTGTTCTTAAAACCTCAGCAAAATCCCGAAGCATTGGGAAAACAAGGATCATCCCCAGTATCCACTCCCAGCATCCCAAAGGCTTCAGCCCCGTGCAGAACTTGGCCAATCTTTGCAACTTCACCTATTAAGAGGCAAATAAATGACAACAGCAGTTCGGCCCTATTTCCCAGGTGACTTGTGCTGAAATCAATAAATGCAGAAACAAATTAGTGGCGGAGCTCTAATATTGCTTGGATTTAACCCATCCTGTGCCCAGCTTCAAGGCCTGCTGTGGAGCACAGAACTCATTTGCTTTCCTGTTGGCAGTGGTGACTTTCTGGATCTGATGTTTCCCAAAGCTCCAGGAGGACAAAATCCCCTCTGCTCGGAGCCCACCCAAGAGACCAGCCCGTTAACTGCACCTGGCAGCACCAGCCCCATTCCCAACAGAGACACAAGAGACCATTTTCCATGTAAAATGATTACAATTTAGCACAAAAATGTCTGTTCAGCTCCGGGCGCTCTGGCGGGCGGCGATGCAGATTTGTGGTGCCTCTAACCACACACCAGGCACGGGCTGCAGCTCAGGGCCTGCTCCCCAGCTCTCATTTACACAGCTAATTAGTTGGATTTACTGGCTTCAGCATCCCTCAGTCTCTATTTGCTCAGGGAGAAATAGATGAGCCCTGCCTGTCGAGTCAGGCCCCACAGGCCAATAACTCCAGCAGTGCAGGGCACAGCCAGTGGGAAGCACCTCAGCACCCAAAATCTCCTTTTCTTTCTGAGGAATTTAGGTGGCAGACACTGCTTAAAATCCCTGGTTTTGTGCTTGGCTGGAGAAAACATCCTGCAAGGACCCACACAGGTCAGCACAGGCTGCTGGCGTGGGAAGATGGAGAAGTTAAGGAGTAACTCCTCCAATAAAGAGCAGCCCTGAGTTCCCCTTCATTAGCAGCACTCTGTTAATGACCGGGGGTGAGGAGGTGACCCAGCCCTGACAGACACAGGGAGCACCAGAACATTCCAGCTGGGACCCCGGGCACTGCAATCCCCTGACCCAGCTCCTCTGAAGTACCTGTTCATTTATAGACGCTCAGCAAGGTAAGACTACAAAAGCAAGGTAGGCTTTTCCCAATTTTCTGATTTGAAGATTTAATTATTTTCTTTTCCACAGTGACATCCCACTGCCCAGCCGCCCCAGCGACTGCTCAGGTTTGGTGGCTGTTTCTGGAAGGGGTTTGATGAAGATTATTAAGGATTATTCACCATTATTTTTCTTCTGTTAGACAGCAGCTATGGAACACGGGATGGAGCAGCTCCTGGGGCACATCCCAAACTGCCTTTGGTGCCTGCAGCCACCCCAGGACACTTCCAGCACTCCCAACATAGGAAATTTCTGGATGCGAAACCCTGCCCTGCTCGTTTTCACTGGATTCCCTCTGAAATCAGCACAGGTTGAAACAGGTCACTGAACTTAATCACAAACAGACACTGAAATCCCAGGGAAAGCCAAGCAGAGATGGAAAAAATATTCATCTGACAGCCACTGAAGGAGACATTTACACAGGGGGGTTTGGGTTTGGCTCAGCTCTGGAGTCCAAGTAGCAATTATAAAAATGGTGCATTTCTACTCAAAAAATCTCCTCTCCTGCTTAGTCACTACCCCAGCCAGGTCTGGATTCGATTAGCAGGAGCAACAATATTCAAGTTTAAGTGCAGAAATGTAACACATCATCAGTTTTATGGAGCCAGTTCTGGTTTCACTCCCAAGAAAAGCTCACCAGAATTCTACTTTTCTCGGCAGCAAGATCACTGTATTCCTCCCTGTTTTGTACAGTGCTACATTTTAGAAAAGAAAGAAAAATTAACTCAGTAGATTCACTTAGATGTTCCATTTTCAGCCTCCAAGTAAGCCAGGGCCCTAAAAAGATCCTGCAGTGATCCAGCTTTTAGGCAAGGAAACCTCACTCTCAGCTAAGGAAATCTTGCTTTTCAGGTGTGAATTACAATTAATTATCCAAATGAAAACACAAACACAGGCATGCAGAAAGCAAATGTTCTTAAACCACATGAAGTGAACCAAAGGCAGGAGAAGTTAGAGGGCATTAAGAACAGTCCAAGCCAAACCGTATCCAGCTTTATTAAAGGTACATTTCATGAACAATCATGGTGATTTAGGCAGGACATGGGCTACAATCTGCAACATTTTAACACAACTGTCAAACTCCCCTCCCTTGGTGGACTACTGAAATGGAGAAGTTGCTAAAAACCGTCAGAATCTCCAGCTTGCACCGGCACAGGGCGAAGTTTAGAGTGAGGGGGGACTCGTTCCCAGGGCGCGCTGTCTGACAGCGCTGCACGAACCCACCCTGACTTGGGGAGGAAAAACTCCAGAGGCAGAATCCTGCACTGAGGGTCCACAGTGGAGAGGAGGAGGTGCAGCTCCTCTTGGAGCCAGTCCATCCCAGACTGGGCACCAGCAGCCCAGATCCTGACAGGGCTCTGCTGTGGTTTGGAGTGATGGCTCTGGGTGAGCAGGGGACACCAGGGCAGAACTGGTGGCACTGGGATGTGGAGCAGGCAACAGCATCTTGGGAGCTCTGATGTTCACTTGGACACAACTGACACGCAGCACGGGGGAATCCCTTCTTCCTCCCTTCTTCCAAAAACTGGGGGACTGGCAGAAGCTTTTCTTATTAAAATTTAGGTTTTGAGAAATAGACTAAATGACATTTGTCCCCATTGCCCCCCACCCCCCCCAGAACACAACAATGAAGCGGTCTGTGTGCTAACAACATAGCTTAAAAAAAAGTAAACCAAAATTCTGCATTGTTATAAAACTTGATAAAAAATAGTATTTCAAACTGTACAGTCACCAGAAGTACACAGTTATCAAAAATTCACACGTTTTACTTGGCTTCACCAGCACCTTCAGCTTTCTGTGCCTGAAAAGGAAAAGGGGAACAAGACAACACATTAAAAAAATGGACACTCACCCTTCTATACAGCAAAACCCTGAGCAGAACGAATCCTCTCTGGGCTGCACAGCTCTGATTTTTAATGAAATTAAATTGAACATCTGTTGCCTAAAACACAACTTAGAAGTTGCTTTTTGAATTCACAGAAGAACAGTAACTTCCATGTGGCAACATCCCCTGGCAAGCAGACAATTTAACTCTTTACCAACACCCACAAGCCAAGACCTGTCCCGGTCCGAGAGGGAAGGGAATCAGTGCTGCTGCTGGGATACCTGGTCTGTTTTGGCATCTCCATTTTCTGCAGGGTTGTTTCCCTCCTTGCCAGCATCAGCTTTTCCTTTCTTCCCCTTGGGCACCTTCTCGCTCTTCTGTAAATGCAGGACAACGTTTGCTGTCAGCTCCCAGAGCCAGGCACGAGCCACAGCCCCCTTTGGGGTGGTGGCCCCAAAAGAACACAGACACCAAGGTTTGTTTGTGAAGGGATTGGCAGCAAGTGGGAAGTCTTCACTTGGGTATTTTTTATGCAAATTCTGTAAAATCTGCAAGTTGTCAGCTCAGCTTTAGGAGGCAGCTCCATTTCCTCACTGCACAGCTGTTAACCAAAGGTTTGTCAGCTGCTCCTATTGCCAGGCAATGCCAAACCTCATCACCATTTATTCACCTTTCCAAACAGCCCGGACCCAACTCACCTTTGGAGCTGCTTTTTTAGGTTTGGGCTCTGGCTTGGGAGGAGCAGGCTTCTGCAAGGGAGAGAAAACCTGGTTAGACCCTGGTGGAATGGTCTGGGAGGACCTCAGAGCCCCTTCAGGGCCACCCTGCCATGGCAGGGACACCTTCCCCTGTCCCAGGGTGGCTCCCAGCCCCGTCCAGCCTGGCCCTGGGCACTGCCAGGGATCCAGGGGCAGCCACAGCTGCCGTGCCAGGGCCTGCCCACCCTCAGAGCCAGGAATTCCTTCCCCACACCCCAGTCCTCTGGCAGTGGGAAGCCATTCCCGCTTTGTCCTGGCACTCCAGGCCCTTGTTCAAATCCTGCTTCAGAGAAACAAACTACTTTCTTTCTTTTTTTAAACATTCAGCCAAATAGCTTCATTTTAGGAAAGCAAATAAAGCATTTGAAAGTGCAGCAGCTGTTTGGTTTGTCCATCATTTTACCACTCCCACAGCAGCACACAATGGGTAGATCCTTAAGGCAGGAACTTCATTTTCACCTCCAGCGCTGACACACATTGACACACCCAGTGCTGGTGTGTAAAACCACCGAGTGTGGTGACACCTGTGCCCAGCCAGGGGATACTCACAGCAGATAACCTCGCTGATCTCCGCTGGGGCTGTTGGAAAAGGAGAATGGTTCTATTGAGAAGACATGGGATATGAACTCTCAAAATATCAAAAACTTGCTCTCTTCCCAAAGTAGTAAATCCTCAGAAATTATATCTATAGCTCTTTAGTTTTTAGGAATTAAGATGGTAGTTTCCCAGTTTCCCTTTTTCTGTGTTCTCAAGAAACATGAGGCTATGCTGTGGAAATTACTAATAGCTAATGATAGTTGAGTAGATTTTTCAGTTGAAAGATTTCTCATGATTAAAAAGCAGTTAAGACTTTGAAAACTCAGAATCAATTGAGACCAACCCTCCCCACTATTCCCCCGTTATTCTGATGGCGTTAAACCTCATCTTCCAAAGGAAACACTTGATGATCCAACTTTCTCAAAACACTGAACTTCTTACCTCATCCTTAACTTTGGCCTTATCGCCCTTGGTCTCTCCTTCAGCCTGGGGACAGGGACACAGGTTGCAGGGACAAGTGACGGACGGGACCCCGGTCCGCAGCGGCTGCTGTACCCCCAGATCCCGCGGGGACCGTCCCCATCGCGGCGCGGCGGGCGGGGCGGGGGATGCCGGGCTCGGCCCCGCAGGGACGCGGCCCAGGCGGGGTCGGTGCGGGGGCGCCGCCGCCGCTCGGGGCGGGCCCCCCATCCCTCCCCTCCCGCCCCCGCCGTTTTGGCGGCAAAGCTCCGCCGCCGCTTCCCGCCCTTTCCCGCCCGCACCGGCGCTCCCCTCCCCCTCCCCTCGCCCCGACCTCCCGCCAAAACCAACCGGTTCGGACCGGCGGGCCCCTCCCGCCCGCGGCCCCGCCGGTACCGGCGCCGCGCCGCCCCCACCCCGCCGGGGCCTCGCGGCTCCGTTACCGCCCCGAGCGCGCGGGGGGAGCGCTGGTCCCGCCCCCCCCTCCCACAGGCGGCTCCGAGAGGGGGGAACGGACACCGAGAGGGGGGAGAGGGCGGCGGGGGCGGGGGGCGGCAGCTGCACGTACCTTTCTCTTCGGCATGGCTCCGCGTGTGAGAGCGTGTAAGTGTGCGTGTAAGTGTGAATGTGTGAGTGAGTGTGAGTGAGTGTGAGTGTGTGCGGAGAGCGGAGCGCGCCGGGCGGCGTGAGGGGGCGGAGGGAGCGGCGCGGGGAGGCGGGGGTGGGGGAGCCGGGCGCGCTGGCGGCGGTGCGGAGCGGCGCGGGGCGCGGCGGAGCGGGGCGCGGTGCGCGGGGCTGCACCCGGCGGGCTGCGCTGGTCCCGACCCCACTAATTGGAATCGGGTGTTTATAAAGTTTTATATAGAGCCGGACGCGGCCCAACCGGTTCCAGCCGGATCCCCGCCGCCCCGCGCGCCCATTGGCCCGCGCGGGTCACGTGGGCTGGGGCCAAGGCGGGGAGGGACGGAGGGGATGGGGGGGGGCGCGGAGGGGGCGGCGCGCGCGCCATTCACCCCCCCCCCCAACCCCCCCCCCCCTCCGTGCGCGCGCGCGGGAAACCCGCGGGGGGGGGGGGGGGGAGGAGGGAAAAATGGGGGGGAAAAGGTGAAAATTGGGAATGTGAAAAAACGGCTCGGGGGAAAAGGGGGGGACACCCCGAACCCCGCCGCGATCCCGCGCGCAGGTGAGCGGAGCTGTTCGTTCAGCACCTCCCGCCCCGCGGGCCCCTCCCGGGGGAAGCACCGGGCGCCTTTTCCTCTGGAAACGCCGGGGATGCGGGAGCTGGTCCGGAAAGGAGGCGGCACTGCTGGAAGGAGAGACAGAAATGTTAAAAAGCAATAAAATGACGATCAATCAATTCACACAGGTGCCCGCGGCCGGTGCCAAGCGGCTCGGGAAGTTGGGCTCCTTCCCAGAGGGGCCATTGCTCACACGGGCACAGCCACGGCCCCTGGGCGATAAACCCAGCTGGACATCTTCATCACCACTTCCCTGTGCCCTCAACTTTTCACTTTTTAGCTCAGCCTCATTCAGAAAAACACCCAAGGAACAGCCTTTCCCCCCTTCCCTGCCCAGGTGAATTCAGGCTGTTTCACACCTCAGCTGCACATTTTTCCAGCCATGCTGATTTTTCCCATCTCCAACCCACATAAATTAATGATGGAGGTGCTGTTCTCACTGACAGAAGCCTGTGGCTCTGTCCCCACAGATTCACTGCAAAGATGCACTCCTGAAACTCTGGGGTCTGCCTGGGTAACTCATCTCCACCCTCTAACAAAGGAAGGCTCACAGGGCAAATAATTGCAATTGCATTTACTGGAATAACTGATGCAGGTGAAATGCACAAAGTCAGGTAACAGGGACCTTTTGCCACTGCTTGAAGGGCACTTCCTCCTCCCCTGCTCCAGTGATGCCTTTTATAAAATGGATTAAAACTTTCCAAACAATATTTCATAAACTAGATCCTTCACTTACCTGCCCTGCATCAGGACCAGTACTCTGTGGAAAGCCACCTCTGTGGCCTTTGTCACCTGTAGAGTTAGAACACAATGCAAAACTTTTTTTTTTCCTTAAGGCAAAAATGCATTTTTTTCAGTAGAAGAGTCTCCCCATCAGCCTGGCAAAGCAGACTGGAGAGTTTCCATCTCATGGACAGCACACTGTTTCCAGAGTTTCCTGAAACATGGAGAAAATAAAATACAGCAAAAGAAGTTTAAAACCCACAGCTCTCATCATCTCAGCACATTTTTAGCCAAATTCTCTTTGTTACTTACACAAGAGGTGGAACTTGCACACAGCTTCACTCGGGCAGGCCTTGGGGTATCAGCAAACTGCTCACACTGCACTGTAAAAATAACCTTCAAATCATTCCCAGGCTAACAGGAATCACATGAGGAGTCTGTCACAGATTAAATATTATTGTATTAAACCTGGATTCCAGCTTCATCACACCTTAAAATAAGCAGCTCCACATACTTTTAAACATTCAGGTTATTTTTTAAATAACTTTGGTATGAATATACTTTATTCCCAGTTTGACTACACAGTTCTTCACAATCACAGGCCAAGTGCTCAGTGTGCAGCACTTACAAGGCTGTTAAATCTGCATTTTGTGGTTTTCACCTGGAGGTAAGGAAGAAACACTTCAAAACCCAGCAACAGCTGGTACTGCCACACGTGTGTGTGCATCAGGAGCAGAAATCAAGACATTTTCAGTTATTTTGATCATGGGGACGGAAACTGGGAGGAATGAGAGATGGAAACGACCCTGGAAATCAGCTTGTCCATCTCCCTGCCAATGGAAAACTGAGAACAAGCAACACTCCACAGCTGCTCTGGCCACTCCCTTCAGAATCAGCCACACTGCCCTTCTGAACCATCTGGGCTGGGCTCAGAGGTTGGTTCTGGCTCCTGTATTCCTGAATCAGGCCCTCCCTCATTCCCTGGAACTCCCTCCGAGGGTTTGCCATGTGGTAGCCATCACCTGGGTTTAGCCAATTTCCTTCCTGAGAAGGTTCATTCCCAAGCAATCCTTTTCTCCTGCCTGCTCAGAGCCTTTCCCAAGGTCAGTGTGGTCCAGCACCTCCTGCACCTGGGCTTTCCCCAATACACTGCTCAGGAGAGATCTCAGAACCTGCTGGAGCTTTGGAGCAGCCTTTTTTCCTTCCAGCAAGGCTGGGAACCCTTCCTTTATCTCTCTGGAGACCAGGGGTGGACACGTCCCACCCAGCAGTCAGTGGGGAAAAGACAAGATGCTGTCAGGGAGCAGGCAGGGGGAATGCCCCTGACACCAGAACAATCCTCTCCCTGGATGGGACAGCAGAGCACATCTCAACAGGAGATTCCCTACTGCAGAGCCAGGGAAAGCACCCAAGCCCAGACTGACTTAACAGGACTGAGCTGGTCTGGCTGGGCCAGCTCAGGAGCAGTCAGAGAACGGGAGGAGGCTCACTGCAGTTAACTTCTTGTCACCGGAGCACCTGGCCTGCCCAGGACCCAGCAGCAGAGACCCAGCAGGGTGCAGGCATCTGTCACCAGGGCAGGGAGGTGGCACAGGACAGCAGCACCTTCCTCAGCAGCATCACAGGCCAGGAGAGTTCACAGCAGCCACCCCTGCTCGGGCAGGGCCAGCGCGACGGGAGCTCCTGGAGCAGCCCCGTGGCAGCAGCTGTTTGCTGTGCAGGCTGTTCCCCAGAGCCAGCACCTGTGTCACGCAGACACTGGACACAGTCTCTCCAAGAAGTCAGCTCTCTTGTGCTCCAGGGCCTGCAGGAAGCCCTGGATCCTCTCCTCCCTCAGGGCTGTGCATTTCTGCAGCAGCGAGCGCCGGCGCCGCGGGTCCGCGTGGGACACGCTCCCCTCCTGCTGCAGCTTCCTGCTCACGTAGGCCTGGTCCCTCTCCAGCTGCTGCCGCCTCCTCTCCTCCAGGTAGGAGTCTCTGGCCTTCTGGAGGGAAAAGCAGGAGTGTCAGCACCTTAGCAGCCCTCTCGGCTCACCTGTGGGACAGGGGCACAAACAGCCTGGCCGTGGAGCTGCAGCTTCACTCTGGGTCTGCCCCTTCCACCCTGAGGCAGCCTGCCCAAAAAACACAGGGATATCCTGCTGAGCCTGGCCCTGAGAGACAGCTCTGCTCAGAGCATGAACTCCTGGTTAGAACAGATACAAGTCAGGCAGGACAGACTGTGGGAAAACCCTCAGCTATTGGCATTACAGAGGAACAGCCACAGGAGAACTCCTGAACCCCCCCCACAAACACACTCTTATCCTCACCACTGTTATCACAGCATTTTTGATCCTATTCCCCTGGCTGCTGAAAGGTTTTAGGGGATTCCAAACCATGACCTGCAGGACAATTCTTTGAGATGATCCAGTATTGAGCTAATCAGCTTTAAAACAAAAGCAGGAATAAGCTCAGCATTCCCAAATTTCTGTGATCTAAGAGTGTGCTGGCTTGAGACTCAGCAGGAGAGAGGCAAAGGCAGGAGCCATCCTTGTCTACCCTGCCAGTATTTGAAATGTTTTGTTGTAGAACATCACTTTTAGATTTCTCCTTATTGCACACATCCTGGCCTGCAGCTTCCAACAGCAAAAACACATCAGCAGGCAGGAATATTGAGGTTCTATTTTTAAAAACTGTAAAACTGGTCACTGTGACATAAACTCACACACACACACACACACACTTGGGAAGTGCTGGTCTTTCAAACAAGCAAGAAGAATAATTACAGTAATGAGAGCCTGACTCACTCATCCCCACACTTTTCCTGAGCCCAAGGCAGCTATAGCTCTGGAAATGAGCTCTTGTTGTGCTGGCAGTGTGAGCAGAAATATCCCCAGCAAACCCACTGAATGGATGCACTCAAGGATCATCACCAGCCTGCTGAGCAGGAGGCTTCAATCCCTCCAAGTGCAATTCTGATTATGGCCCAGGAAAGACTCAGCTCACCCCTGCAGGGGCAGGCTGGCAGCCAAGCCCTGAATTCCTCCCCAAGATCTACCAGGTACCAAAAGCAGGGTCCAGCTGATCCTGGACTCCATGGAGAGCAACAAACAGCTGGGAAATAAAATGGCAGCCACTGAAAGTGATGCTGTTTGAGCTGATGGAAGGAGGATTTCTTTATCCAATGCCTCCAAATCAAAGGGGGGTTTCTGTACCTTGGAACCCCTTCCATCCTGCTGCCCATCCACACCCCAAAAGCAGCAGCACACTCCCAAAGCTGCTGTAACACATCCTGGCCTCTCAGCAAGTCCCAGCCCCACCATCCTCACTGACAGCAACCCTTCCACCAAGGGAATTTGCTTTGTGACCTCTGTTGGATTTCAAGATCACCTATTTTAAATTTAAA
Organism: Setophaga petechia; assembly: GCA_024362935.1. Lineage (NCBI taxonomy): Eukaryota > Metazoa > Chordata > Aves > Passeriformes > Parulidae > Setophaga > Setophaga petechia. The sequence goes on along the minus strand of JANCRA010000094.1, from coordinate 1,457,844 downwards.
AAGACCCAGCTCCTAAACCTCAGCTCCTCTGAGGGAGAAGTCCTCCCTCTGCACAACTGTGAGGGTTCCCTGGAAAAAAGGGCAGCCTGAGACACTGCAAAGTGGCTCTTACAGGGGGAAAACCAACCAGAGGACAAATGTGGACAATGAGAAACCTTGATAATAGCATGGCATGAACACATCCAGCCACCAAGCAGAACTAAGAAAAGATGAGAATAGCAGGGAACAGAAGCTGCATTTGTTGCCTGTCAGAAACCAGCACCAGGAGCAAAGTCAGAACAGTGACCTTACTGTTCCAGACAGAGGCCAAGCTCATGGCAATGACAAACACTGCTGCCTTTTCTGCTTCCCTCTTGGTGCAGAAGGTGAACTGCCATTAGTTGTACTAATACAATGAATTGCTGGTAGGGAAAGGGCAGACTTGGGCCAGAAATAGGAACAAAAGAGGTTAAGGACATGGAGAGTTTGGATGCTGCCAGACTGGCTGCACTTGATTAAATTCAGCCATAGCCACAACTGGCTATAATCTCTTTGACAGCTCTCAGGGGTGAGCAAGGTCCTGAAGGTAGAAAAGGGCAGTGTAATGCCTGTTTTTAAAGAGAGGACCCAAATAATTAAGGAACAGACACATTGAGCAGTGAGATGTGGTGGGGATGAGGAGCTGCCACCCTGAGATCCTCCTGCCAGTCACTGCTGTCTCTGTCACAGCTGCTGTCCCCCACATTTCTCCATTCAGAGTTCCAGCTCCCACACTGGTTTTGCTTAAAAATAGCCAAACAACTATCTCACTGCTGAATTGGCCAGCTGCAGCAGAAGCAGGTCAGGGAGAGCTCACAGCCACAGATCTAAAAGGACAGGAACAATGTCAGTGAGCAGAAGGAACAATCCCTTCAGCAGGTACACCTGGACCCACCAGAAAGAGGACACTTGTCCCCAGACTCACAGCCCAGGCTGCCTCATTTCAGCTCCCAGAAAGGAAATTCTACACCCCCTTGTTACAGCCCTAAAAACAACAGTGGAGTTAGGGGAACAGCTTGTGAGCACTCCCTGCTTGTTGCAGAGTGAGTGCAGGTTTGTTTCACCCTGTGGCACACCAGCACTGCTCACTGGGTGTGGAGCCCTGGCACAGAGGCTCCAGCTGCTGCAAGGAGCAATGAGTGACAGAGACAGGGCTGACTTTGGAGATTTTGGGACTTGCTGAAAGTGGAGGAGTCTGGCCACACACCAAGACCTTGTAACAAGCCTCAGGGGTACTGGAGGAGCAACACACGAGCTGCTACTGAAAGGAGATGGTAACTGACAGCCACTGCTCCCCCTCTGCACCTCTCACCTGAACTCAGCTGCTGTGCAGGAAACACCTGGGGCTGGGCTCTGCACTTCCCCAAGGCTCCCTTACCTGTAAAGCACTGTAGTTCATCTGGAACTGAAGGATAGCTTCACACAAGTTCCAGAAGGAATATTCTGGCCACAAGACTGACTGAAACACCAGGCATGAATGGGATGTCTGCAGAAAGCAAGATCACCAATGATTTTATCACTGAGCAAGAGAAAAACTCATTAAGATGCAATTCTGTTGGGCAAACGATGCCATTTTCCCCACAAAGGTTTTACCTAGGCTGTGTTACCAGATTCTACTTAAAGTGAGGTAAAAACCAGCTAGGAGAGGCTGAAATTGCACAGTAGAGTCCTTCTAATTCGTTTTCAATGCTGGGACACCAGTCATCCACTCCTGCAAAGGCATCAGCAGAATTCTTTCTAATGCTGTGGTGCTCTTCAGAGAGGTATTTTTAATAGCTTAAGCATCACAGACTTATAAAAAACCTAAAATAGCAACACTGGAGTACCAAAGGCTGAGGGAATAACAGTTGAACTGAGGATCAGGACATGACATTTAAGCCATTCTTCAAATGACATCTCATGATATTCCTTACTGCCCACTCATGGCATTTAAAGTGCTTCATGGAGCCAAGAGTTGTGGTGCACTGAAGATATCCTTGAGCTGGATGATGAAAGATTTCAAGTCAAAACCTATTTTTGCCACCAAATTCTTCAGAGTTTGGGATAAATATGTTCCTATGATGACTGCTAAAACAACCCAACACTTAACAGGACTCCTGTACCACTGAGAGGAGCAAGCCAAGTGTTATTCCATAGCATCAACACCACCCAGGGTATGGGTGTGCCCAAAAACAGGGGGAGGAGAGGGGATGCCTTGGCAGGTAAGCACAGCTCAGGCCAGACAACTTCTGAGAACTTGCCAATTAAATAATTTGGAATGGGAATAATTTGATGTGGTTGCCTAAAGGCAATTGGGTTTTGGCTCCAGACTGTACATATAAAACAACATGTGAGCTTCAGCTGAAGCAACTCCACTCAAATGTTCTCTACAAACAAGAAATTATCTAAAGGTGAGGAGAGGAGCCAAGGGATGAGAATTCATGATTTTAGGCAAACACAGATTGCCCAGAGGTGCCCCAGCACTCAGCCCATCCTGGAAGTTACCTGACCCCTGCAGAAGGAGATTCAGAGCCCTCACACCTGCTTGCACCTGGAGTCAGTGGAACACCAGCACCCTCTGAGGCAAAGATGGACCATCCCAAGGAGAGAACAGAGCCTTTACCTGCCACAGCAAGAAGTCACTGAGGCGAACCTCCCCAGAGGTTCTGATCAGCAGGTCGGGGTCAGGGGAGTTGCTGGTGTACAGACATTTATCCAGCAGCGACTCAGACACGTCACTGAAAGAGACACAGCCTGTCACACACCCTCCTGGCCTGATGGATGTGCCACAAACCAGAATGAAGGGGCTTTCTGTAAACTCAGCGCTGCAAATTAAAACTGCGTGGTGGAGCTGAACCACAGGCAGCCACTGACTTGCTTCTTTTAGACACTGCTGTCTGCTCCACAGGCTACTCCAAATGCTGCTTCAGCCCCCAGAGCATCCCACTCCATGCTCTTTGAAACATAACACAGTGGTGGAAGCAGACTGTGAGGGCTTCCATCTGCAGCAGGGAGCAGAGTGTAACTATTCCTTCTCCTTCAGGGTGGAGGAACAGTGCAGCATTCATGATTCATCTGCTGTTTGACCTCATAGCTAAGACTGTCAGCCAAGCAGCCAATTGTTGTGGCATAAAATCTGCCTTCACATTTAAACTAACTTAAGGCACAGACCTAATTTCTCTTCTGCCTTGGTTGTGTATCTATCACCATGGTAACCGAAATAATACAAGCCAAACATTGCATAGTAACTTTAAGTCATTTGTTCCAGTCTCACTGGTTTAATGAGATCCATTTAGAAGCCACTTGGCTTCTGAGAGGTTTCTCATGCAGTGTGAGTGGTGAGACAGGCAGGGTTCACCCCAAAGCCTCACACAGAAAGCCAAGAGTTACCTGGGCTCCAGCAGGCCTTGCTCCACACCCCAGGCCATCTCCCTGACAGCATTGCTGATCTCATGTCTCGATGTGTAAGCAAAGCAGACGTTCAGAAAGCACCTGCACAAGGAAAAGCTGTGAGAGGCTCCTCCTGGGAAGGCCCAGCACATGACAGTGATGTGTGCTTGGAGGACCAAGAAGGAAAAAGAGGTGCAGCATGTCTGACAAGCCCCAGCCCCCAGGAAGAGGAGGAAGATGTGAGCTGTCAGCTCTTTAAACTGGGTGTCACTCACTTGTTGTAGTTCCTGGTTGCCAGCACAGCCTGGGCAATCAGCTCCTGGATATCCACGGGCAGCAGGGGCAGATCCCCCAGGACACGGATGCACACCCCGTGCTTCTTCAGGTTCTCCCTGCACCCAGCCAGTGGGGACCACAGAAAACACATCAGTCCCTACTGCACAGTGCCAACATCCACCCACAGCTTCAGCAAAGCTGGGAACTGGGGAAAGGCAAAGCCACCAAAGCTTTTCAGGTGTGCCAAGCTGGCTGAGATCTGATCATCCCAAAGCATTCCATAAAGGCACAGTGATCATTCCCCACACCAGCTCCTGAGGTACAGACATAACCAAAGGACCAGGACACGATCACAGACTAGGCATCCCTCCTTGTGGAGGCTTAGAGACAACCATAGGCTCTGGGCACCTCTAGCTAACCAAAAATTAAGACAGAGCTTTGATATTTCATGAAAACATCTGTCACTCTGTGTTTCTGATTGTGCTGTGTTTATCTGAAAGCTGTCCTTGTCCCCATGGTTTGGATACACCCTGTACACCCCACCCAGGCAGGCACAGCCCCTCCAGTCCCTGACTGCAGGTGGGGAAGGCTCTCCTCATGGATCCATTCTCACAACTTGGAATCCCTGCAATTCATGGTGTCCTGCCCCAGTCCCACCCGTGAGGGGCCCTTACTGCTCCTCCAGGAGGCGGCTGAACTTCTGTCTGGCCAGGTCCATGAGCCCATCCACCTCCTCCTTGGAGCGTTTGAAGTTCTCAATGCTGAAGGCATAAACTGTCACCTCCCGGATGCCCAGGTTCAGGCACCACCGCAGCGTCTGCAAGGAGACAAAATGGAACCATCAGGGAGCAGGACACAACTGCTCCATGTCAAACCTCCCACCAGGCCTGGCCTGCATCAAAAGAAACAACTATCAAAAATATGGAACCCCTGGATGTGAATTTCAGATTCATTATAAAGAACAGGAGGAAAATATCACTACCTGAGGATGAGAATCCACCACAGGGGACTCATCCAGCCAGGAAAAGCACCGTAAATTATATCACAGTGCACTTTTCAAAAGGTTTTCAGAGAAAGTCAACCTGTTTCACAGAAAGAAAAACCTTGGGATCTGTAAGGTAGATATTTTAATTGAGTGTAAAACAGAAGGAAAACCAGCTGAACAGAATGACTCTGCAAGATAACACAGAGAGGGAGGAGCTGAGGCTGTGAATCCTGATGATGAACAGCGGCTCCAAGTACAGGAAGAGTGAAGAGAAGGAACACAGGACACCAGTCCAGCAGCAAACCCAGCTCAAGCTCCCACCACACAAAGGCAGAAGACATCCTCCCCACCTGTGCCAGCTTATCAAAGCCTTGGGAATGTCCCTGCTGCCTCTCCACGTGACACTTCTGGGCGTAGCGGCGATTGCCGTCCATGATGAAGGCGACGTGCTTGGGCATTGGACCTGCCTGCAGACAGGGGGAGGCACAGGGGGCAGCAGGTCAGCAGGGCTGTCCCCACTGAGAGCCCACCCTGTCCCCTGCGTGCTCCCAGGGCTGCAGAGCTGTCTCCTGCAGCTGCAATGAGCAGGGTGCTCCTTTCCTCCTTGCCAAGGCCAGTTTGGGGTCTCCAAAGGACCAGCTCAGTGCTGACAAGGGCCTGAGCTGAAAGGCAGCTCTGCCCTCCCCACCTCCCTCAGGACAGAGCTGCAGTGCTGCCACAGCTGCAGCCAGGGAGGGGGCACACAGGGCTTTATAACACAAGAAAAGGCCATCAGACTTCCCCCCACAAAGAGCAGTGTTCCTTTCCACTGACCTCACCAGGGCAGCACCACCAGTCTCAATCCTCAGCAAGGAGAGAATTTTCCTGGAACTGGTGAGATTTTGTTCCAATACTCAGTTTCATTCCTTAAACTGACAGCATGAAGACCTCTCTTCTCTCCCTCCTTCCCATGCCCTGCTTTCATCAGCCAGGGCACAGATCCTTGTTGGCAAGCACTGCCTGCAGTCCTGCTCATCTGCAAGGCTAAGCCTAAGCAATCTCCCACCCTGGGATGGAGTTTAGGGATGCACATCCAGTGCCAGCACTAAATGTAGCCTTGCCAACAACGCTCCCTTTCCAGAGCACTGCAGCCACAGAGTCATTTCCACCCTGAAGAACCTGCCAGCTCCTCACCACAAAATCCACCCTTACCTTAATGATGTTGGCACAGAACCTCTCTATGATGGTCAGCTCACCCTCTCTGATCCACGACATTTTTTATTGAGAGCTCCTTTCCTTTATCAAAGGGAAGATGAAAATAAAGGGGTTAAAGGTGATTGAGCCCAAAGCAAACAAACCACCTGGGAAAAATCAGCTATGACTTGCTGCTCTGCAGCCCTTTACATTGTCTGTGCGAGTCCTTGGACAAGCAGGCAGTGGGGAAGCTCAGGAACAGGCTCTGGAATTTTCCAGCTCTGTCATCTGAGTGGATTCTGCACCAGCTGGTGCAAGGAGAACCATCCCCGAGTGCTGCAGCCTGCACGACTGGTCCGTACAGACCCAGCCCAGCCCAAACAGCCCAGACCCAACGGCCTGGACCGCATCCCACCATGAGGGATCGAGTTACACTCGCGAGTTCATTCTCCGTGCGGGCTTTCTCGGCCTCCTCCCTCAGGAGGGGATCCCCACCCACTGCCACAATCATCAGTGCAGGGAACCGCTGAACCTCGGGCTGCCCCTACAGCTCCCGACGCAGGGCTCGGGCAGAGCTCCCCCAGCGCCACCGCTGGCAGCTGAGGGCAGCTAACGGCGGCCGGGGCGACCCAGGGCCCCCGCGCAACGCCCTTCAGAGACAGCCGTGCCCGCTCCCCAGTGCCCCCCGGGCCCGCCCGGGCGGGGCGTCCCTCAGGCCTCCGCCGGCTCCGTGAGGGGAGGGACACGGCCGCCGGCGGGAGAGGCACGGCGGAAGGAGACACAGCCCGCCCGCCACGCCCCCGCCGTGCCCGCTCAGCCCCGTTATGCCCCGGGCCAGCCCCGGCTCTCCCCGCTCCGTCCCGGTCCCGGTACCTGCCCCGGCGGCGCCGCCTCAGCCTCCGCCGGACGGTGACGTGCCCTTCCGCTTACGTCACACGGCGGCGCGCGCCGGACGGGGCGTGGCGGGGGCGGAGCCGCGCGTGCGCAGGGGCGCCCTGAGGGGAGGGGAAGATGGCGGCGGGAGAGCTGTGAGGGGAGGGGAGATGGGGAGGGACAGGACACGAGAATGGCTACAGAGGGACAGAGGGCAGCGTGGATTGGCAGGAAACGCTCCCTTTGTGAGCTGTGGCTGCTCCTGGATCCCTGGAAGTGTCCTAGGCCAGGCTGGACATGGAGGCTTGGAGCAGCCTGGGATGGGGAAGATGTCCCTGCCATGGCAGGAGTGGAATTATTGGGTGGGCTTTAATGTCCCTTCCACCCAAACCGCTCTGGTTTTCTGTGACAGGGCTGGGGCACTTTTGGGGAGGTGGGGTGTGGTTCCCTGGGCTCCTCAACCCCAGGGGAGAAAAACACAAGTAAGCCACACACAGAACATCACCAGCAGCCATTGCCCATGGTCTTTATTAATTTTTTTTTCCAGAAAAGAAAAAAAACCCCACATTTTACATAGTTGGTACAAAAACAAAAATAAAACGAGCAGGAGGGGGGGGAACCTGCAGCAGCAGGAGCTGAGGATGTCGCTGCAGGGACCACGGCAGGAAATGTCTTTGGGAAGTGTGAGTAACTGCTCAGGGTCACCCTGAGCCCCACACACACACAGACCCCACATCCCCTCCCTCCCACCCCGTACAACTTCACGGGTTTGACACGAACGCTTTGGTTGCTAGCAGTAAACATGGATTACATTCTTCCGTCTCCTCGTGGACATTTTTGGGACTCAAGGCTTTCGCCCCAGGGCAGACATCCCCTCGTGAGGGACGTCTTTGTTTTATTTCTCACATTCTCTACATTAATGTCTCACATTTTCTACATTCAAACACTCCCGTGGTACGGCAGGACCCTGAGCGTGCCCCATCCTCCCCTGTCCCCTCATGCATAGTGCCCGTGGGCAGGGTGGGCCATGATGCAGCAATCGAGTTAATTATTGTCAGCAGAAGGGAAGAGCCACAATGGCCAACACGAGCAGATGAGAATCAATCCCATCTCCTCCAGCGTGGCTTCCCAGCACAGATAAAAATCCCTGTTTTCTCAGATCCCAGCACCCCGGGGGAAAGCTGAGTGATTCCCTATTTGCTTTGCCCAGGGCAGGGATGGTTACAGAGCTCCCACCTGGCAGCTCTGTGTGGGAGAGCACATCCATCTCCCTGCTCCATAACCTAGTAGATGCTTTGGATATTTCATATATTTTTTTCCTTTTTTTTCTTTTTTTTTTTTTCCTCTTATTTTTTGTAAACAATAACCAAGGAGAATACTGAGAGAAAGTGGAAAGGTTCACAGAGGTATTTACACACACGAGACATCTGACAGAGAAATCACCAAACCATTCAAGGGGGAGCAGGGGGGGAAGGTCCTACAGAATCCTTGAGGATAAATGGGGATGAGGGGGGCAGACACAGGGATTGAGGGGACAGACACAGGATTTGGGGGGAGATACAGGGATTGAGGGGGCAGATATAGGGATTGAGGGGGGCAGATATAGGGATATGGGGGCAGATATAGGGATTGAGGGGGGCAGATATAGGGATTGAGGGGGCAGACACAGGATTTGGGGGGAGATACAGGGATTGAGGGGGCAGATACAGGGACCAGGGGGCAGACACAGGGATTGGGGGCAGACACAGGGATTGAGGGGGCAGATACAGGGATTGAGGGGGCAGACACAGGGATTGAGGGGGCAGATACAGGGATTGGGGGCAGACACAGGGATTGAGGGGGCAGACACAGGGATTGAGGGGGCAGATACAGGGACTGAGGGGGCAGACACAGGGATTGGGGGCAGATACAGGGATTGAGGGGGCAGACACAGGGATTGGGGGCAGACACAGGGATTGGGGGCAGATACAGGGACTGAGGGGGCAGATACAGGGACTGAGGGGGCAGACACAGGGATTGAGGGGGCAGACACAGGGGTTGAGGGGGCAGATACAGGGATTGGGGGCAGATACAGGGATTGGGGGCAGATACAGGGGTTGAGGGGGCAGATACAGGGATATGGGGGCAGACACAGGGATTGAGGGGGCAGACACAGGGGTTGAGGGGGCAGACACAGGGATTGAGGGGGCAGACACAGGGGTTGAGGGGGCAGATACAGGGATATGGGGGCAGATACAGGGATTGGGGGCAGACACAGGGATTGAGGGGGCAGACACAAGGATTGAGGGGGCAGACACAGGGATTGAGGGGGCAGACACAGGGGTTGAGGGGGCAGATACAGGGATATGGGGGCAGATACAGGGACCAAATCCAGACACAGGGATTGGGGGCAGACACAGGGGTTGAGGGGGCAGCAGTTTCCCTGGCACAGCCGAGGTGCTGGGGGGAGGCCAAGAGCCACCCCCCAAGGCTCTATTGCATTTTCCCCGTCAGACTAAAGCTGTTTTCCTGAAGCAGTTTTGTACAGATCCTGTTGCTAGTCAAAAAATAAAAAGTCCTTCCCCCCTCTCCCAAGAAGAGACCACCACCTCACCCTAAACTACTGGAGCAGGGCAGGGAGCAGCTGGGGCTGCTCTCCATCCCCCTCAATGCCCACGTGCTGGGGGTCTCTGGCCAGCCTCAGCGAGTCCCCCCAGAGCCCCCCATCCCTGGGGATGGAGTGGGTGCTCCTGTGTGATCCAGCCCTGCCCCACAGCTAAACCTACTGCTACTAAAATCCAGCAGAAAACGTGCCCAGAGCTGGACACCCTCCCTGGGAAGGCTCCAGGCACCCCTGGGTGTCAGAGGAGTGTTCACAGCCCAGAACCTGGGAGCCAGAGGTTCTCCCAGCCATGGTGAGCCAGCGTTTGAGGGAAGCCAGGAAGGAGAGAAGGATGGAGCAGTTGCACCTTCCCCATCCCAGGAGGCCATGGGCAGCCAGCCCTGAGCTCGAGGGTGAGGAAGGGCAGGGACTGAGGGTGGCCCTGTCCCCCAGCACTCCCTGGCCACTGTCTGCTCTTCTTCTGTCCCCCTGCATGGGGCTGGGACCCCATCCTGGCCCCCCAGCCTGCTGGGAGCCTGTGACACCCCAGCCCGTGGGCAGCAGGACTCACTGCAGTGCTCCCATCAGCTGGAGAGTCAGCAGGAGAGACAGACAGAGCACAGCCCCAAAAGCCTCCAGGCTGGGAGAAATGCAGGAGCTGGGAGCTGCCAGGGGCTCGAGCACTGCTCCCTGCCCATGGCACTGCCTGGCTTCTCCATCCCCACACAGACCCACAGACCCAAACACCTCTGCCAGGGCATGGGGAAGGGAAAGGGAGCACCACAATACAGTTACACAGAAAACAAATCCCAAACACACCAAAAAACACATTTGAAAAGCTCAACAACACGTCAGCCCACCTAGCAAACATCCAGTGAGGTAGATCTACACTTCCAGTACAAACTTCATCATTTCTTTGTGCTGTTAGAAAAAACCCTCCTCTCTGTCCAGCACTGGGTACAGAGGCATTTTATCCCTGAGATTGCTCGAATACCTGAGAATAAATTGCAGGAATTACGTCCTTTCTCTCCTTTTTTTTTTCTTTTTTTCCTTTTCTTTTCTTAAAGATTAAAATATACAAAAATACAAAACTGAGAATATTTATATTAAAAAAAAAAAAAGACCAACAAATCCAAAAACAAAGACGACAAACAAACCCAAAGATACGTCATTCACGCACGTCCTAGTGCAGCTTTCACTTGGCCTTGGCTTGGGCACGGCCGGGGGGCTCCCGGGGGCCAATAAATACAGGCAAGGCTTGGGGAGGGCCCTGGGGAGGGGGGACAGCAGCCACTGACCCGGGACAGGGACAGCCACTGACCTGGGACAGGGACAGCCACTGACCCGGGACAGGGACAGCCACTGACCTGGGATAGGGACAGCCACTAACCCGGGACAGGGACAGCCACTAACCCGGGACAGGGACAGCCACTGACCTGGGACAGGGACAGCCACTGACCCAGGACAGCAGGACAGCCACTAACCCGGGACAGGGACAGCCACTGACCTGGGACAGGGACAGCAGCCACTAACCCGGGACAGGGACAGCCACTGACCCAGGACAGCAGGACAGCAGCCACTAACCCGGGACAGGGACAGCCACTAACCCGGGACAGGGACAGCCACTAACCCAGGACAGCAGGACAGCCACTAACCCGGGACAGTCTTGTCCCCTGTCCCCAGGGAGGCTCAGCCCCAGGGGCAGCAGGGTCTGCAGCGTGGGGTGGGCAGGAGGAGCACAGGGGTGTCCCCAGCACAGGGGTGTCCCCAGCTCAGGGGTGTCCCCAGCACAGGGATGGCCCCAATGGAGGGGTGTCCCCAGCACAGGGGTGTCCTCAGCACAGGGGTGTCCCCAGCACAGGGATGTCCCCAGCACAGGGATGTCCCCAGCACAGGGGTGTCCCCAGCACAGGGGTGTCCCCAATGGAGGGGTGTCCCCAGCACAGGGGTGTCCTCAGCACAGGGATGTCCCCAGCACAGGGATGTCCCCAGCACAGGGGTGTCCCCAGCACAGGGGTGTCCCCAGCTCCACAATCCAGAAGCTGGAGAAGCCTGAGAGGAGAAGAGCTGGCTGCATAAAGCACCTCGTGCTCTCTGGCTGGCACTTGGGGAGGATTAGGGGAAATAAAGTGTTTTTCCTTTGGCTTGCTCTCCCCCAGGCTGCAGATCACAGCCCACAGACTGGCTGGTGGTGTTAGTCCAGCCCTGAGAGAGGATCCATTTCCTCCCAGACCGAGCCCAAATCCAGGCACTGCTATGTCAGCAATGGAACAACCGTGGAAAAGCACAAATCCTCACAGCTCCCTGGTGGTGAGAGCCCCGAGGAGCAGAGGGAGCCGCGGGACCGGCCCACGGGCGTGTCCCTGCTGCTGCTCGGGTCAGCCTTTCCCTCACCGCCCCCGGGGCAGGGACAGGGGCAGGGACAGGCTCCCCCAGCTCACCCTGGGTGTGCAGAGCCTCTGTGGAGCTGGGGAGAACAAGGAGCCACCAGCTCCTCCCTGGGGTGCTCCCCTCTGCTCCTCCTCCCCTGACACGGCTGCCTGGCCTAACTTAGGAAAAGAATAAAGATTACTCAAGCATGGTTGGGGTTTTAGCGTGTTGGGTGCTGCCTTCCCCTGTTCTGGAACGACCCATCCTGATGCTGGCAGGGCTTCTCCCAGCCTGGGCATGGGGAAAGGTCTGTGCAGGGACATCGGGTCCCCGCTGCCAGCGCTGCCACCTGCCCTCCCTGTCCCCTCCCGTGCCCCTTGCCTTGCCAAAGCCTTCTCACCCCGGTGGGAGCCCCCTGTGGCTGCCCCGCATCATTCCCGGCTCTCGGGGAGCAGCGCCGGGCCGTGCATGTCCTCCTCCTCTCGGAAGTAGGCGGGCTTGCCCTGCGAGCTGGGCGACTGCTGTGCTTTGGCGGGGCAGTTGGCCACCATGTGGCTGATGCTCTGGCAGAAGTGGCACTTCTTGGGCTGCGGAGGGAGCTTGCACTCCTTGGCGTGGTGGTCCAGCCCGCCGCAGTTGTAGCACCTGGGTGAGGGGAGGAGAAGCAAAATGAGGCGGGAGGATGCTGGGACCCAGCTGGCTCCTTAGCCAGAGCTGGGCTCGGTTTTTGGGGCGGGTGGTGGCCCCAGGGTTGGTCCCTGCAGAGCCCCAGCTCCAGCACGGCCAGCTGGGGCTCAGTGGTGCTGCTGGTACCCAGGAGATGGCAGCAAACCACAGCACTGAAGCCACACATAAACAGGGATGTGGGGTGTTCCACCCTCATCTGTGTCTCCAGACCCCATTCCCGGGTTACACTGCCCCAGGATCAGGCCAAGGAACGATGGCATCCCCAGCTGTCATCGTGTGGGGACAGTGCCAAGGGTGGCACCTCCCAGGTCCTGTCCCACGGGTGCCACCCTCACACTGGAGCAGGGGGAGCTGCCCTGTGTCCATTTCAAATCCTGCATCCACGTTGGATGGACACAACCCTTTTCTCTTTCCTTTTCCTTCACAATTCCTTTCTGATTAATTTAAAAACCTGTTTATGGGAACAGCTGAGTGGGGTGGACAGCATCCACTGGGAAAACTGGGATGGGGCATCCCCAGGGAACCGGGATGGAGAGGATGGGAGAGGGGGGATGAAGCCCTGGCCAGAAACATGCCCGGGGCTCCCACCCCGCCGTGCTTTCCTTCCCACGAGGAAGGGCTTCTCCTGGACAAACTGCCCATCCCAGCAGGGCTCGGGGCTGCCCGGGGTGTCCCTGACCTCTGCCCCTCCCTGCTGCTCCCCTGCCCCTTCCCCTCTGTGCTGCATCTGCCGCTCATTAGGCACCGCAGGAAGCCGCTGTCCCAGCCCCGGGGTCACCGCCCGGCCCCCGGCCCCGTGCCCATCTGGGATGCCCAGGCAGCTCCCGGTGCCCATCCCGGGGTGCCCAGGCAGCTCTCGGTGCCCATCCCGGGGTGCCCGGGCAGCTCCCAGTGCCCATCCCGGGGTGCCCGGGCAGCTCCCGGTGCCCATCCCGGGGTGCCCGGGCAGCTCCCGGTGCCCATCCGGGGTGCCCGGGCAGCTCCCAGCGCCCATCCCGGGGTGCCCGGGCAGCTCCCAGTGCCCATCCCGGGGTGCCCGGGCAGCTCCCGGTGCCCGCGGGGCTCAGCCCAGCCCTGCCCAGCCCTCACCGGTCTCCTTTGGATCTGCGTTTCTGGAGGCTCTTCCCCTTGGGCCTCCTCTCGCTGCCGATGCAGAAGACGCCCCCGGGGCCGGTCACCCGGATGGACTCGAGGCCTTTGGATGATTTCTTGAAGGTGAACTCGACGGCCTCGCCCTCCTTCAGGCTGCGGAAGCCCTCCATGTGCAGCTTGCTCTGGGGAGGGGGCACAGGGAGAGATGGGGGTCAGCACAGAGCTGGGTGCTCTCCAGGCACAGCACAAAGCTCTCCTGCACCACCAGAGCTGCAAATGTCCCCTCTGCCTGTCCCTTGGCTCTGCTTTTTTTTAAATACAAAAGAATCTCGGCGTTTTGCACAGTGGTACGAGTGGCAGGCCCTGTGGCAAGGCCAGCAGGCTGCAGGCTGGCACTGCTGGCCCAGCACAGCTCAGCTCAGCCCAAGCCCTTTAACTGCCTGCAATAATTAATTAAGCAGCCATTTGGCACAGGATTATCACTGCTGGGAGCTTCTCCCATTCCTTCCAGGAACACCACATCGGTTATCACCACACAATCAAAGCAGGGGAGCCAAGAAAAACCCAGGCTGGGAAAGGGGAGGTTTGTGAGGTGACAGGAGAACCCTCTTCCACTTTGAGGGGCTCTGTCCCTTTCAGCAGAACAAATCCCTAGGGAGCAGAGCTGGGTGAGGCAGGGGGGAATTGTGTCCCTCTGTGCCCTGAGCATCCCTGCTGCTCTGCCCGGGGACAGGCAGGAATTCTGTGCCCCTGAGCATCCCTGCTGCTCTGCCCGGGGACAGGCAGGAATTCTGTGCCCCTGAGCATCCCTGCTGCTCTGCCCAGGGACAGCAGCTCCAGCTCGGCATCCACCGAGCCACAGCGAGCTCCAGCAGCGAATTCAGGGGATTTGCTGAATTCAGAGGGAGGAGCAGCTCCTGCTCCTGCCCTGGGGATTCCCAGCGCCTGCGCGGCTGCAGCACCACCCTGCATTTATGAATGGAGCATCTCCCATTCATGGCCGGAGGGCTCCCGTCACGTGTGTGCCCTCCCGTCCTCCCGTTCTCCGCGCACCGAGGCTCCGTGAGCGCCGTGCGGGACCGGCGGGCACCGGCTGCTCCCAGCCCTGCTCTGAATCCCACCGGGAGTCACGGGGAAACAGCCCACGGAAAAACAGAAACGGAGCTGTTGGGTTCTCGGAGGGAATTTTCCTTGGCAGGATCTTGCGGGGTGTCCCTGTGTCCGTGGGCACGAGGGAAGTGGGAGCGCAGCAGAGCTCGAGGAGCAACCCTTGAGACCCCTTCTTCTGCTGCTTTTCCCCTCCCTTTCTGTGCCTGGGGTCCAGCCCGGGGTGGGACAGACCCCATGTGCTGGGCCAAGTCACCCCAGCCCCTGGATCCCCTTGGCTGCTGGGATGGCACCCAGGGTGGGCACAGGGACCCTCCTTTGCTCTCTGACCTGCTCCTGCTGCCTCGAGGGAGAGCCAGACCTCAGCTCTGAGGTCCCAAATGACAACAAGGACATGACAGAGTGTCACAGCCCCCTGTGCCCACCCGGGGCAGTGCCAGCACCACCAGGGCAGTGCCAGCACCACCAACCCCTGGCAAACCCCCCAGTGACTGAACACTGCAACCCGTGCTGAGCATCCCCCGTGTGCCCAAGGCACCAGCACATCCCAGAGGAGCCCCCAGCACATCCCAGAGGTGCCCCCAGCACATCCCAGAGGAGCCCCCAGCACATCCCAGAGGAGGCCCAGCACCTCTCTCAGCCACCACCCTGGCCTGTCCCCAGCCTGAGGTGATTTGGGCACTGGGAGCTGCTCCAAATGGGGAATTTGCCCCATTCCCACAGCAGCCCAGGGTTCGGGGGTAAGGAGGGGCTGAGCATCACTCCCTGGCGCGGGAGGCAGCCCCGGGAGCGGGGGCGAGCCCAGCCACCTCCCGTGGCTCCTCTCAGGGCGTTTACAGCCCCAGCTGGCCCAGCTGTGTTTACACTGCCGGGATGAAAACTCCCAGAGCTTCGGGCTAAAGCTGAGCCGTGCCAGGGGGTCCCCAGCGCCCGGGCTGGGCCCCCCAGCTCAGCCCCACCTTGGGCACCCCCGCCCCTCTGCCGGAGCCCAGCCCCGCGCACCCTCACCCCAATGGGAGGAAGAGGAGGGGTGAGGATGAAGCTGCCACAACACGACGGGGAAGAGATTTATTTTCCAGCAGCGGGTGAGGATGACAAGCACCCCCAGCCCCCTCCGCCAAAAGGCCAAAGGAAACGCCCCCTCCCCAGGGAAGGGGGGGACAGAGGCTGGGGCGTCCCAGCTCTCCCCCTCCTCCCCTTCAGCCTTTTGATGTGCGCTGCAGAGTGGCCGGTGGTCCCTGCGCATCCCCCCTGCCCCCTTCCCAAAACACACACATTGCTGGCATTCCTCTGTTATCAGATAGGTAATCAAACTGCAGCCCATTGAATTAGCTGCATACCTCCTGCATCTGAAAGGAAGGGGCCCAGAGCCCCTGTCCCACACCACACACAAAGCCGGAGCCTTCCCAGGCCTCCGCACACCCACACCCCCCCCAAAAATAAAGAGAGGAAGGGGGGGATTGGAGCGAGCCGGGGATGCTGGGGATGGGGGGGAGCGCAGGGGAGGGCCGGGGCCGGGAGCCACCGGCCAGGAGAACAAAGGGCCGGCGGCGGCCGCGCTCCCGCTGCCCAAATTCCAGGAGTTCCAGGCCCCGGCGGGGGGAGGAAGGGTGGCCGGCATGGCCGCGGGCCCTCTGACCCCCTCCAGCCCCTGCGCTCACCGCGCCGTGCCCGGCTCGGCTTCGGGCGCTGGGTCCCTCGGGGAGCTCCGGGCTCAGTCTGTGGGCTGGGGGCTCTGGGGTGGCCCCTGGGCTCGGGTTTGGGCTCTGGGTCTCTCACGGAGCTCCGAGCTCAGTCTGTGGTTTGGGGGATGTGGGGTGGCTCTGGGCTCGGGTTCGGGCTCGGGTTCGGGCTCTGGGTCCCTCGGGGAGCCCCGGGCTCAGTCCCCCTGCGTGCTTTGGGGCTGTGGGCTGGCCCTGGGCTCGGGGTCACAAAGCTTTGCCGTCCCAAAGGAAGCGCAGCCCAGCGCCAGGATCTCCTTGTGGCCATCGGGCCCTGAGTTAACGGGGGGGGGGGGGGACAGGGGACAGAGGCAGAGCGGGCACAGCTCCACCAGCGGCCCCCTGGCACCTCAGCGGGCACCTCTGCCCTTCTCCCCCTCCCTCCCCGGGTATTTAGGGCGGACAAAGCCGCAGCACGTGAGCCCCCGAGCGCTCCCACCCCCCCGCACGTGGGTGCCTTCATCCCTCCTCTTCCTCCCACCCAGCAGACCCCTCCTCACAGCTCCCACGCTCGGACCCCTTTCCCGTCCCTCAGGGATGGCACCGTGGGGCGCCCCACACGCCAGCGCTGCCCCCCGAAGTGCCGGGCCCGGCTCTCCCCCACCCCGCCGGGCTCCCGAGGGGCTCGGCCGGCCCCGGGGTCACCATTGTCCCCGCGGCCTCCCCAGCGCGACACAAGGGGACGTTTATTCCCGGCCAGCCCCGGCCACTCAATCAAACCATCTTTGTGTCCAGCGGGGCCCGGGGCGGAGCAGCCGCTGCACCTCGGCTCTGCAGAGCCCTTTAAACGCACATAAAACCAGCCGGGCTGGGATGCTGCGATAAACCCGGCCGCAGGAACGCTGCTGGCAGTGCCCAGCTGTGCCAGGGCTACCTCTGAGCCCTGCCCAGAGCATTCGGGGCAGCCCAGCCCCACTGCAGGCAGTGCCCGTGCCTCGCTGTCCCCCAGCCTGCAGAGCAGGGTCAGGACAGCCCAGGGACTGCTGAGCCCCCGGGGGGACCATGCCCCCATCCCTGGGGCACCCTGTCCGTGGTGGCCTCTGGCTCAGCTGGCACCCACAGCAGTACCACCAACCACAGTGCAGCCGTGTGTCCCCAGAGCCACAGTGTCCCTGTCCCCAACCCCTCCTTCTGCCGGCTCCAGGGCACCAGCCACCCCCAGGGCCCCCCTCAGCCCACCAGGACCCCCGAGGGCCATCCCAGGGAGCAGCCCCGGCCCCAGGGGCTCAGGTTTGGCTCAGCCCGGGTGTGAGTGGGTTTGGGGCTGACCCTTGCCCAGTTCCCGAGCCACAGGAGCTCCCATCACCGCTGGATGCGGCCACCGCGGTCCCGCGGGTGCAGCGGCCCCAGCCCAGCCCTGGCAGAGCCGTTCTCCCCTCGGCTGACGGCAAACAGCCCCCGGGCAGGGCAGGACTGGCTCTGCCAGCTCGGAGCAGTGACCGAGTCCCCAACCCAACAGGGAAATGTCCCTTTGCCCTCACAGCCTGTGCCCGGATCATCCCTGTCCCCAAAGCCTGCCCTGTCCCAGGTCGCACAGCAAATCGTTCCCGGTGCCAGGAGCTCCAGGGACGCTGCTGCTCTTGGGGTTCGGGTTTTGGGGATGGCTCGGAGCAAGGATCCCCCCTCCTGCACCCCACAAACGGGATGTGCTCGGCAGAGGGCTCCTGCTCGGCCCCGGGCGCGGCGCCGAGATAAGGAGGGCGATGCCTTCGGAGCCCTCGGGGAGAGCGCAGAGATTTAACAAAACAGCACCGAGGCTTTCCTCTGGCTCCCTCCCCGTCATCTGCTGCGATATCCCTAAGGACCCCCACTGATCTCTACTAAAATCAAAATAAAGACATTTCCCTGCCAAAGTAACGATGTTTGCTCCTAAATTTCCACCACAAGCCGGTAAAATTAAACTCTAGATACCAATTCCGAGTGGAGAGAAAAAAAAAAAAAAAAAAGGCATCTACCACAGAGTTTAATCCATCAGTTTCCTGTCCTAAATCCTTTTAGCTCCTTTGGTTGCATTTTTTTTCCCCCACCAAAACCCTCCCGCACTTCCCAGGGGCAGCTAATTGGGATCAGTGGCCGAGTATTAATTTTGTGCTCCCGTCTTAAAGCAGGAGCACGGCCCGGAGCAGCCGCGCGTCTCCCGAGGATGATTCCAGCTCCATCCCGCGAATTCTGAGGAGAAAGGGAGCGGGGCACGGGGAAAGGCAAGGCCGGGGCTGGAGGAGGGGGCGGCGGGGGCTCCACCCGGCCCTGCCCGGCTCCATCCCGGAGCGATCCCATTCATTTGGGCCGTTTTATCAGGAGACCATTCCAGGGTGTTTTCTCTCCCTGGGGCAGGGAGGGGGAGCTGGGGGAAGGGATGTGCCTGCGGCCATCAGTTAATCTTTAGACAGAGACAGGAGGCTTTTTTTGTGTGTGCGAGCGTCTTGAGGGAGTTTCAGGGGAGGAATAAAGCCACTCTCTTTCAGGATTTCCCATCGGGACGCGGCGCACAAGCGGCGCAATACAATTTCATTCCAGCGGTTATTTAAAAAAAAAACCCCACAGAATAAACAAAACCAAAGAAATTGGCAGTACCCCTCTCTCTCCCCCCACAAAAAAAAGCAGATTCCAAGGAGCATTTCTACCCCAGGGGATCTCTGCGGGAGTTCCCTGCTCCTTGCAGGGGGGTTGGACTAAATGACCTTTAAAGGTCCCTTCCAATCCAAACTAATCTGTGATTCCCCGATCTCTTCCTTCCCCAGGGATGCGCACCTCTGGTGCCCCGGTCCCGGGGCGGGGGTGAGCACGGGGAGCAGGAAAAGCCAGATATTATTACTCGTGTCCCTGGAGGATGGAGCATCACGGATCCCTCCCTTCCCTCGCTGCCCCCAGCCCCGCACAGCCCAAATCCCTGCTCGGATCCTGCCCCCAGCCCAAATCCCCGCTCGGATCCTGCCCCCAGCCCCGCACAGCCCAAATCCCCGCTCGGATCCTGCCCCCAGCCCAAATCCCCGCTCGGATCCTGCCCCCAGCCCAAATCCCCGCTCGGATCCTGCCCCCAGCGCAGGGGAAGGCAGCAGGGAAAGGCTGGGTGATGCTCCCTGACAGAGGAACTGCCCCTCCTGCCTTTCCTGCACGCTCAGCCATGGAGCTGCCTCCAAACACGACTTTTTTTTTTTTTTAAAGGCCTCACGTCATGCTCACGTGGAGGATTATTTGTATTATCCTGGCCGCATGCACGGCGTGGCACCGGCACAGGTGGGTGACAGCCCAGGTGGGCTCAGCAGTGTCCAAATGGCCTCTTCCACCCCCCTCACCCCATCCCATCCCATCCCATCCCATCCCATCCCATCCCATCAGCACAGGGCACAGTGCTGGGATGTGCCCACGGGTCCCACATTTTTGTGCCCATCCCAGCCCCAGCGGGTCTGAGCACGGGCACAGCTTTGTGTCCCCAGCAGGACACGCAGTGACCAAACCCTGCAGCCCCGGGAGCCCACGGTGCCCGGCAGAATTTCTCGCTGAAATCACAAGAAGGAACAAAACCACCCAACTACTGCGTTTATCAAGGGTTTAGATCTGCTGGGAGAAGTGCTCGGAAATGCAGAGCCAAGCTGTGGAGAGCAACGATTTCCAGGCACTGGGCATCCCCTTCCCCTCTGCCCCAGCCAGAGCCCAACCCAAATCCCAGCCCTGCTGGTCAGCGCTGCTCCTCCAGCTCCAGCCAGCGGCACCGAGCCTTGGTTTTCTCCTTTCCCTTTTCCCAAGTTCCCTTCCCGGGCAGCTCCACACTCCTGGGAGTGATGCTCAGAGCCCAGGAGCCGCATCCCGAGGGGACCACGGCACCTTTGGGGTCTTCACCATCACCACCAGCCCAATTTCTGCCACCTCAAGATCCCCAATTCCTCAGGGGTGCTGCTCAGCCCTTGGCCTCCCCGGGACGATCTGCTCTGCTCCCCTCTGCTTCATCCCTCCTGTCTCCTCACAGCCCCCAAATGAATCCATCTCCAGTGTCCAGGGGAGGCATTTGAACCCAAATGCCTCATTTTTAGCTCACAATGCGAGGGAAAGGCAGCCCCGAGGAGCCCTGTTAGTCTCCTGTCCTGCCGAGATTTTAATCTCTTTGTGATCAGATAAAGGCAGAGGGAGATGGAGACGCGCTCCCTGCAGAGAGGGGCCATTCAGACCTGGTTCCTGTAATAAAGTGATTTAATAGATCTAAAGAGGCCAATTCCCTTCTTTCTCCCACAATTACTTCCTGTGGGTCATCATTCACATATGTAAATGAAGAGGGGAAGGAGCGGGTTTTGAGGGGCTCTGGAGTGTTAAGCCCCAAAGCCGGTTTGGGGCGCTGGGTGCTGGGCAGGGCACACCGAGCCCTGTGCCTTGCCCCCCCTGGCTTTTTGGTGGCTTTTGGTGGCTTTTGACTCCCTCCCCGGGAGCGGGGCCGACACGGGCTCTCGGGGTGGGGACAGCGTCGGGACAAGGACCCGATTGCACCCAGAAGCAGCGAGGCCGCGGTGGCAGCGTGAGCTGTTCCCTCTGCAAGGAGATGCTCCGCGGTGAGAGAGACACCGGGAGCAGCCCCGGCTGTCCCTGCAGGACAGCAGAGACTTTGTGCCACCAGCGAGAGGAGCAGGAGGCGAAACCCGGCCCGGAGGAGAAGAATTCTCCATCAGCCCAAAGCTTCTGGTGGGGCAAAGCCTTTGCTGCAGCAGGGGAGCCCCCACACCCCCGGCCCCTCTGCCACCCTAAATAAGCCGCTTTTCCCCAGAGTTCCCCGAATTTCCAAACTCTGCAGTCTCTGGGATCCCACGGCTCCCCCGGCCTTGGGAACCGGGGGGCACCGGGGGCCTGCAGGGCAGGGGGACCCTCCCGACAGAGCCACCCCGGCTAATTCCCTTCCCCTGCAGGAATGCGGGCAGGAGCAATCAGGAAACCAGACTGTCTGGGGGCAATAAACCCCGGGAGCAGGGCGGGAGGCTCTCCCCGGGAGCGCTGGGTCCCGCTGTGCCCCATTGAGATGCAAAGGCCCATTTGCTCTCTGGAGAACACCACGATCTGTTTTCTGCTGGCTGATTTGGAGCCCTTGACTCCAAAACCAGCTGTGCCTGGCAGAGCAGCTCCTCCCGAGGCGCTCTGCCCGTGCCACAGCCAAGGGACAAGGGACTGGCATCTCCCCTGGGCATCATCTCCTTGCCGGTCCTGCCTGGAGCCTCCCTCGAGGGCAGGGAGTGAGCGACCCCCGGGACCCCCTGCTCCAGGAGCTCCTCAGAGCCAGGGCTCAGTCCTGCACTCCCAGCCCCCAGGATGGGCCCAGTTTGGGGGGGTTTGGGGCCGTGGAGAGCCGCAGTCACTGCGGGCAGCTGCTCCGGGGGCTCCCCAGAGCCGGCACCACGGTGCTGCTCTCAGACATGTGCACAAACCCCTCGGTTTGCCCCAAAACCATCCGTGCCCCCTTCGTTCGTGCTCGCTCTGCCCCCAGTCCCGAGGGCACACACAGAGCCCGTTCCGGGCACCATCTCCCAACCCCAGCCCCAGCCCCGGGGCATCTCCCGGCAGATCCTGCCCCGAGATCCGGGGCGTTCATCGCCTCATCTTCCCTGGGCGCAGGGTCCGCGACACGCGTGGGTGTCCCCGCTCAGCAGGGTCAGACCCGGACGCGGGACTGTCACTGTCACACGGATCCGCAGGGACACAAGAGCGACGCCTTTGTGCCACCCGCGCCAGGACAAAGGGCTCGGGCAGAGCTGCCCGGTCCGGGGCGAGCCCGGTGGGGCAGCTCCCGGTGCCGCCGCCCGGCCCGGCTCGGAGCGGGTCCCGGGGCAGCGCCGCCCGTTCCCCGAGCCCCCCGTTCCCGGGGTGTCCCCGCTCCGGCCCGGCCCCGCGGGCACCTGCGGCCCCGGCCCCGAGGGGCTCCTCAGCAACAACCACGGCAAAAGGAACCGGCTCGGGATCGCCTTACAGCGCCGGTCCCCGGAGAGGAGCCCCGGGGCGGCCGTGCCGGCCCTTCCACCCGCCCGGGGATCCGGCAGGGGGGTCCCCATCCCGCCTCCATCCTCCGCCGGGCTCTCCCTGCCCTCCCCGGACCCCGGCCCGTACCTGGTGCACGAAGACATCGACGGGCGAGTCCAGGGTCGCGCCGCCCTTGGCGGTCATGGAGAGGAAGCCGAAGCCCATGCGGACGTTGAACCATTTACAGATGCCGGAGCCGTGCAGGGGCTGGGACTCGTTCTCGGCCTTGGGCGAGTCTCCGGCCGGCTCCTCGCCCGGCTTCGCACCTGGGAGAGACCCACGGAGCCGCTGAGCCGGGGCTGGGGAGCCGCGGTGCCCCCGGCCCAGCCGCCCCCCACCCCGCACAGCAGCCTCCAATCCTGCTCGGGGTGCCAGGCTGGAAAATGCCCCAAAAAATCCCCAATCGCCCCAAAAAACCAACAGAGAGGTGAGCTCTGCCTCCACGTGTGCGCGGGGATCACCCCAGGAAACGAAGGCAGCTCCTGCCAGCACGACCCAGGCAGTGCGTGCAGTGGGAGCCCTAAATCCGTTTCTCCCTCGAAAATGGTAAAAAAAGAAAAAAAAATTAAAATCCCAGATGCACACACAAAAAGACCAAACGAGCAACGAAAAAATAGCCGAATTCTTTTTCTAAAATCAAAGTATTAAAATAAAACATAAAAAGAGGGGAAAACTCCCCCAAAACACCAACCCGGAACCCCCCTGCCCCCAGCAAACCACGCTGGAGAAAATCTCCCTCTCCGTCAGCATCGCCCCCTTGCACCGTCCCACCCCCGCTCCCGAGCACCCCCGGCAGCCGCCAGCGGCCCCAAACTTCTGGGGTCATCCTGGGGCTGGAGGGGGATCAAAAACCCCGATAAATCCCCCCTGCGACCCCCAGCGCTGCGCGGGGCAGAGGAGCCGCCGGGCCCGGCCGCGCTGCCGGGGCTCAGCGGGACTGCCCGCGCCGGCTCGGGGGGGTCCCTGCGCCCCCCAGCCCGGCTCTGCCCTCGTTATTAATAATCGCGGAGCCGAGGCGGGCTGCGACAATAATATAACTTAACCTGCAAACTGCTGGTTGGAAACAGACCCCATCCCGACACTCGCTTGCAAATTCCGAGTTGTGGCTGTTACCGCCTCCTCCCTCCTCCTCCTCGGCCAGCTTTGAGGGTATCAGGCCAGCCAAAAAAAAAAGGAAAAAAAAAAAAAAAGGAGGAAAAAAAAAAAAAAAAACAACAAAAAACCCAGCTTAGACCCCGCCGGGAGGGAGCCGGGAGAGGTTTGACTCCATCTTCACTCCAACAATAGGGGTGGGAGGGAGCGGGAGGGTTTTTTCAAAGGCTCCCAAATTCTCGCAGACAATAGCAGCCCCCGCCCCCCCCAGGACCCACCCGCGGGGCCGGGGGGCGCCGGGCCCTGCTCCGCCATCCCGTCCCCACGTGATCCTAATTAACCCCCCCGGTAATAGCGACACATTCCGGGAGGGATTTGCGGCGGGGGGGCTCTGCGGGCTGACCCCCCCCACACTTAGGGCACTTAGGGGCGAGGCCACCTGTCAAGGCTGGAGGTGACACCGGGCAGGGGGGGCTGGAGCTGGGACCCCGCACCCCGGGGGCAGCGCCCACCGCGTTCCCCACGAGCGGAGCCACCTGCGAGCCGCGGCCCGGTGGGGCGGGGGAACGGGCACCGGCCGGGCTGTGGGAGGGGGCGGCTTCCCGGGGGCTCCCTGCGCCCCCAGCCCCATCCCGTGTCCCGCACCGTGCGCGCCCCGGGACGCGCGGCCCCCTCGGCCCCGTTCCGCCCGGTCCCGGCGGCAGCGGCGCGCAGCGGTGCCGGGGCGGTGTCGGGGCCCCGGCGCCCCCCGGGCCGGGCGGGGACAAAGGGCGAGCGAGTGACCAGCGGCTCCATTTCCGGCGGCGGACAATGCCCCGGCCGGCCGCGGGGGCACAGCGCCGCCCGCCGCCGCGCCCGCGCCGGGACCGGGGCTGCCCCGCGCCGCCCCCGAACCCAACCGAGCCGGCGGCGCCCCCGAGGGGGGCCCGGGGCTGGGGGTGGCGCCTGAGCCCCCCGCGGCCGCCCCACGCGGGGCCCGTCCCGCGTGGTGTCACCGAGCCGGGCACCGGGGGGCACCGGGCGGTCACCGGGAGCGGCGGGGCCGCGGTGTCACCGCGGGGGGACCCCGGGCCGGGCCGGGGCTGGCGGTGAAATCCCGCGTGGGGAATCCCCCGTGAGGGCTCCGCCGCCCGCGGGGCCGCCGCCGCTGGCCGTGGTGCTGAACCGAGCCCTGTCCAGGGTCCTGGCGCTGCCTTCCTCCTCCTCCGGCTCTTCCTCTCCCTCCTCCTGCTCTTCCTCTCCCTCCTCCTGCTCTTCCTCTCCCTCCTCCGGCTCTTCCTCTCCCTCCTCCTGCTCTTCCTCTCCCTCCTCCTGCTCCTGCCCCGCACACCGGGGTCTCTTCGTTGCCCCTTCCCCACAGAGCCGAGCAGCCCCGCTGGACCCCACGGGCGGATGACAAAGGAAGAGGAAGAGGAGGAAGATGAAGAAGAGGATGGTTTTAATCTGTGCAGGCACCAAGTCAGCGGCTGGGAGCGCCCCAGCCCGCCAGGACTCGGTGCGGGTGGATCCGTGTCCCACAGGGACAGAGCGGGAGGTGTCACGAGTGACCCCACCCAGTGTCGCAGATTGTCCCCTCACCTTCACACCGCCCTCAAAGGGCACGAGCCGGGCTGGAGGAAACTCCTCTGGTCTCTCCTCGTCAGTCCCGAGCCGAGGATTCCCCAAAGCCGAGGAGCAGCACCGCACCTGCAGCAGGAGGAGGGCAGCGGGGAAGGGTCTGGCCGGTGTTTGCTGCGGGATCCCCACTCCCGTCCCTGCCCGGGCTCCGGCAGCCACAGAACCCCAGCCCGGGACGGGGCCGGTGCAGGGGACGGGGCTGGGGCAGTCCTGGCAGGAAGGAAGCCGCGGTCCTGTCCCTGTTCACCGTCCCCTCTCTGCCGGCACTCACAGCTCAGGGGCGGCCCGGGACCATCCCGGGACCGTCCCGGGACCGGAGCGCGTCTGGCCCCCTCTCCTGGCTGCAGAGGTTCCACACTCATCCTCGTTTTCCTCTCGGCTGCGGGACAGCCGGGGCAGGAGGGGGAAAACAACGCACCCTCCCCACGGCTCATCCCCCTCGGCTCATCCCCGCTTCCATCCCGGCTCCTGCCCCGCTTCCATCCCTGCTCCTGCCCCGCTTCCATCCCTGCTCCTGCCCCGCTTCCATCCCGGCTCCTGCCCCGTTTCCATCCCTGCTCATCCCCGCTTTCCCCGTTTCTCTCGGGATTTGTGGAGGGCGCAGCCTGCACGGTGTGAGGGCACGGGGGAAGGGTCTGCTGAGGAATGAGCTCATTCTTGCCTCCTCCACAACGAACCCTTCAGGAAATAACCCAGACCCGCACCAGATCCCCCCGCAGCCCCTTCCTGACGGACAGAGTGACAGCAGCAGCCCCGGAGGCTTTTCCTGGAACTATTTGCAGGCTGCAGCAACTTCCTCAGCACCCCTCGATTTCTGCCCGTCCTCGGTGACTTTGCAGCCAGGGGATGCAGCCACATCCCCGATCGGGGCACCTCCACCCCTTTCCCGGTGCCGTGTCCCAGCCCACAGCCGCAGTGTCACATTTCCGTGTGCGCTGTGTTTGTTTTCGGGGCTGCTGAATGGCAAACGCGGAAGGGAAGGGACGGGGACTCCTTCCTGTCCTTTCAGAGCCCGTGGCTGTGCCCTGCTCGGCTTCAAGGGAAGCGCCGGCAAAGCGGCCGCTTTCACAAATAATGGCTTCATTAGATTGAAAGAAGTGGACAGTGACCTCACTGAAATGGACTTTCTGACCCCTGCTGACCTCTGGCCCCGGCTCTGACAGCCTGTAAATCTTCCCCTCGGCACGGCCGGGGCCAGGCCAGCGGCTCTGTGAGCCCAGCAGTGGCTCTGTGAGCCCAGCAGCGGCTCTGTGAGCCCAGCGCCGGCGCTGCTGTCCCCGGGCCGGAGCCACGGAGCTGCCCCGGGGCTCCAGCCGGGCCCTGACCCGGCAGGATGGGCCCTGGGATGGGCAGCAGCCGGGCACGGGGGTCACAGCGCCGGCAGAGATGGGGACCGGTGTCCCCAGGGCCTCCAGGGTCCTGAAAATGATCTTATCTGAGCTGAGGCTCCAGCGCCACCTCCCAGCGCTGTCACTGTCACCGCTGACCAGCAAAGCATCCTCCGAGCTCCCGCGGAGGAAAACGGATCCCGGTCCCTGCCCAGCCCTCAGGCACAGCCCTCCGGCTGCCCACAAACCTCCTCCAAGCCCCTCCGAACCCTCCTCCTGTGGGCACAGACCCTTCCCTCAGCCCCCAACCACCCACCCAGTCCTGCCAGCCATTGCTGCTGGGGAAACTGGGGCCCGAGGGGAGCGCTGGGTGCCCATGCTGGGCACTCCGCCCTGCCCTGCCCGAGGCTGGCACAGCCCCTCACAGCCCACCTCCCTCCTCCCCACCCTTCCACGCTGACCTTTGCCTACGGAGCAATCAATAAAGGAGGCCACGGGGCTGCTCCTCCCCTCGCTGGCCCCCCACACCCCCCGCTCCCCAGCCGGGACTGGGGGATGCTCCCAGCGCTGGGAACGCGGGGCTGGGGGACAGTGACACAGCGAGGGTGCCCTCAGCACGCAGCACTTTCCCAACCCTCCACAAACGCTGCCCTGGGGCTCCTTTCGGGCTGGGGATGGAGCATGGCTGCCCTGCTCCGTGCCCGTGGGGCTCCCGGGCACTGGCACCGGCACGGGGAGGGTGAGGAGGCTCCTGAGGGCGCTGCCCGGGCCAGGGGAGGGTCAGGAGGCTCCTGAGGTGCTGCCCGGGCAAGGCTCGCCCCGCAGGGCAGGGGCAGAGCGGGACAGACCCAGCCCTGCCCCCTGGCCTGCGGGGATGGGCTGTGCCCAGATTCGGCAGCTCCCTTTGATAGAAGCCCCGGGGCAGCAGCTGATTGATTGATCGGCGGCAGAGCGGGATTGATCAGCGCCTCAGCCCATACATATTCCTGCTCCCTGATAAAGGGGGATCGATAGCTGAAGGATATTCCTCGGAGGCTGCAGACCCCCCCAGACCAGAGCTCACACGTCTGCCCTTGCCCCTTAAATCCCCCCAGCCCTGCACAAACCTCACTCCCCCAGCAGCAAACCCAGGCAGTGGGGGAGAAAATCGCTAAAATTGCTTTGGGGGAGCCAGGAGGGCACAGCAGGGTATCGAGGAAAGGCAGAGCCTCTCCTCAGCAGCTCAATCTCACCTCCCACAGCATCGGCCTCTCCTGCATCTTCCTCCTCTCGCCGGTGGCCTGGCAAACAGGGCTCTCATCTCTCTTGGGGGGCTGCAGAGCCCCCTCCAAAGTCCTGCTCAGGGTGCTCCCAGGGAGGCTGAGCTGGCTGATACCTCCAGAGCCTCAGTGCCACCAAACCCAGCAGCGGCTGCCCCGCCCCGGTGCTGAGAGCTGGGAACGCTTTGCAGCTGAGGCAGAGCAGAGCAGATCCCGCTGGGGACGGGGACCGGCACCCCGAGTCCACCCGGGGAGGGGACACGGCTCAGGGGGCAGTCCTTGTCCTTGTCCTTTTCCTTTTCCTTTTCCTTTTCCTTTTCCTTTTCCTTTTCCTTTTCCTTTTCCTTTTCCTTTTCCTTTTCCTTTTCCACTCCTCCCGGCCCATTTCCTCCCGCCTGGGGCGACAGTGACCGCGGGACGCCCCTGCAGCCCCGGGAGGACTCGGGGCAGGACTCGGGGCAGGACTCGGGGCAGGGCTCGGGGCAGGGCTCGGGGGCTCTGGGGCTCCCCCCGTTCCCGTTTCGCTGCCGGGAGCTGCTGCTGGGCCCGACCCCGCCCGTCCCCAGCGTGCCCCGCTCCGTGTCCCTCCCTTCGCACACAGTGACTCAAGGCCCAGGCTCGCCCCGGTGTCCCTCCAGTTTCTCCAGTGCCCTCCAGTTTCTCCAGAGCTGGTTTGCTGCGGGGGGACCCTCCCCAGCGCTGACTCAACGCTGCCCGGCCGCTGCGGGGCTGTGCAGGGAGCTCCCGCTGGAGCCGCGGCTGGCTCGGCACGGACACCCCCCTGGCACACCCTGGCACACCCTGGCACACCCTGGCACACGCCAAACACACGCGTGCACCCGCACTGACCGGGCTGGGACCCCATGGCTGCCCCTCCTGCGGGCACCGCGGGGATGCAGGGGGCGCATCCCGTGCCCGAGCCACAAGGACCTGCTCAGCCACCCTCGGGAGCCCGGCCGAGGGCACGAGAGGGCACCGGGACCGGCCGGAACCCGGCAGAGGGAGCTCGGCCGTGCCTCAGTGTCCCCAGCACGTGAGCGCTGTCACCCGGCGCTGGGTGGCCCCGGGGCTGAGCTGCGGCCACCTGCGCCGGGCTGGCGGTGGCCGGGGAGGCTCCTGGGCCGGGCCGGAGCCGGGAGTGGTGGCCCCGGGCAGGGGCTGGCACCGCAGCGGCTCCGGGAGGGCAGGGCTGGCCCCGTGCCCCGGGTCAGGGCTATTGTGGTGTGCACCCCTCCTCGGGAGCCCCTCAGACCTGGGGGATGTCCCCGCATTTGGACCCCCTCGGGAACGCGCTGCAGTGGTGGGGGCTCCGCGTGGGACCCCCGAGGATTGACCCGGGGCGCCCCCAGCCCTGCGGACCCCCAGCCCCTCCCCGGCCCTGCTGGAGGCGCGGGTCCCGGGTGTCCCCTCCGAGGTTCCCTTCACTCGGTGGGCGGTGGGATAGAGCGGGGGGGCCTAGAGCCACCCAGGCCGGCTGCGCTCCCTCCGGCGCTGCTGAGTCGGAGCAAACGGGGGAGCCGGGTCTGGAACCAGCCTGACCGGCTCCCCGGCTGTCAGCACCTGAGGAATGCCAAACCTGCGCTGCGCCAGGGCTGGGTGCTCAGGGCTGGGTGCTCAGGGTGACTCTGCCGGTCCGCCCAGCTGTGCGGTGTGCACAGAGCAGCCCCGCGAGCCCGCTCGGCGCGGCACGGCACGGCACGGCACGGCACGGCACGGCACGGCACGGCACGGCTCAGAGCCCGGCCGGCACGGCGGGACCCTCGGCCGGCAGGTACGGAGGGTGTGGGGTGGGGTCCCGGCTGGCGGGGACTGGCAGGGAAGGGGTTCGGGGTTCGGGGGTTCGGGGTTCGGGGGTTCGGGGGTTCGGGGCTCCCGTCCCGCTGTCCCCCGCGGGGGTGCCCGGTGCTTGGAGCCGAGCTCCGGCTGGGCAGTTCAGGGATGGGTCCCGGCTTCCCCAGGACCAGCCCCGGCCCGGGAGCGGGGATGGGGCCGGCAGGTGGGGGCTGAGCCCAGCTCTGACCCTCTCACCGCCAGTCCCTGAATTTGGGGGGCTGCGGGGGTTGTCATCCAGCTCCTGCCACCACGGTGCATCCCGAGAGGTGCCAGAGTGAGCTGGGGCTCCTGCACGCCTGCAGGACCCGGGCTGAGGGGGCAGCGGGGCTCTCCTGTCACCGCTGTCCCCCTCCGTGCCACCTCTGGCCGTGGCCCGGCAGCACAGGGGCAGCGAGCGGGGCCGGGGGCTCCCCTGCCCTCCCCGTGAACCGCAGCTGCCCTGCCCAGATCCCCGATTCTCCTGAAGGTGGCAGGTCCGCTCCCAGCCCGCGGGGACAGAGCTCAGCCCAACGTGGCCGCAGGCTCAGCTTAGCCCGTGGTCACCGGCTCAGAGGCGGCCGCAGCTGCCGCCCTCGGCCCCTCCGCTCTGCTGAACACCCAACAGCACCTCGTGCCCTTGACCCGGGTGCTGGGGGACCCTTTGGGGTGACGGGAGGCAGCAAACGAGGTCAGCGGTGTGGCTTGGCCAAAGGGGATTCATTAGAGCCGCGCTGGGTGCCCCGGTGTGGCAACAGCGCTGGATGCAGCCTGGCACGTCCGGGCAGGCGGGATGGCCGGCAGCGGCAGCCGGGGAGCTGCAGGGTCTTGTCCTCCTGTCCTTGCGTCCTCGTGTCCTTGACCCATTGCTGCAGTGGGAATTGGTTCAGCAGAAACAGAAAGTGCTGGGGCAGAGCAGGGATCTGGGTGGGCTCCTTTCAGGACCTGGGGGGCTCAGGGGGGCACCAGCTGCAAGGATGGGATGGGATGAGAAAGACAGACCGGGAGATCTTTGGGAATGCGGCTCCAGGTGAGAGGCAGGATGCTGAGTCAGCAGGTGCTCCCTCCCCCCAGCACGGAGCCAGCGTCCGTGTCCCTGTGACCCTGTGTCCCCATGTGTGTCCCCATGTGTGTCCCTGTGTCCCCATGTGTGTCCCTGTGTCCCTGTGCTGTCCTGCAGCCATGGGCATGGCCAGTGCATCCATCCCTTTTCCACTGGTGGATGTCATGGTCCTGGGGACCCAGCTGTGGCCCTGGGGATCCAGCTGTGGTCCTGGGGATCCAGCTGTGCCCCTGGGACCCAGCTGTGCCCATGTGGCTGTGCAGCCCCACCCAGGCTGGTCCCAGCCTCCAGCGGTGCTGGCTGCCCCAGACAAGGTCTCATCGCCTTCCGGAGAAATGACACAAACTCTTCCTATCTGTTCTGGAAAGACCTGCTGGGCCGGGGAGGGCAGGCTCGGGAGGGCGCACGGCGGGCTGGCAGCAGGGGCGGGCAGCTGCCTGTACCCAGCGCTTCCCCGCCTGCCCCCGGCCCCCTGATCCCCCTGGGGCTGGGAAAACCCAACGTGGATTGGTCCCACCCGGTTGCTGCAGGATCTTCTCCTCTCCCGAGGTGTCCCCCCTGGACTTGTGCAGGGAGGTGTCCCCGTTCCCGGATGGGGACCTTAATCCCAGCCTGTCCTCGGGTTGACCCCGAATCCCCATCCCCGCCACTGCCCCCAGCTGGGCGGTGACAGCTCCTAACTGGGAGATACTGGGACGTGGGTGCCCTCTCAGCTCCCTCCCCAGCACCTGCTGTGTCAGCTGCTTCCCAACCCCAAACCAGCAATGAAACCTTTCTGGGGCAGGCATGTGGCCCCAGCATGGCACATCCCCCAGGCTGAGGTGGCGCGGTGTCCCTGTCCCCTGCCCTGGGCCCCGGGGACCAGAGCGATGCCCTCCCTGCAGCAGCCAACGCCAGGAGGTGGAGCTGCGAGCTGGGGACAGTCTCGGGTCAGGGGTGAGCTCTGGACGATTTTTCCCGTTCGTTTCCTCGTGGAGCTGCAGAGGAGGATGCAGCGATCCCACGCAGTCGCAGGGAGGGCTCAGGGGATGGAGCTGCTCAGGTCTCCACCTCCTCCTGCACACCCCAGCCCTGCTCCCGATCCCAGCCGGGCCTTTCCCGCACGGAGCCGCTTCCCTGTTGTTTTCTGGGCTTGTTTGTTTGCTGCTTTTGCTGACTCGGCGCAGCCCTGCTGCCCGCCTGACTCATCGCGCAGCTCGGGGCACGGCACGGCCCGGCTGCGTTCTGCACGCTCCCCTGAGCCCCGCCAGGCTCCGCTGAGCCCCGCCAGGCTCCCCTGAGCCCCCCAGGCTCTGCACAGCCCGCAGCCCACCCCGGTGGGGCAGAGCTCCCCCAGCCCTGCCGGACACAGCAGCGCTGGCACGGCCGGGCAGAGGGAGCCACGGTGCCCCCGCATGTGCCAGGATGGATGGCACGAGCGCCACGAGGAGCCCCAAAGCCGCCTCCTGTGCTCCCAAAATGTCCCTCAGGATCACAGGGAGGTCTGGGGGATTAAAGGCCAGCTTTGGGACCCGCGGGGGGATTGTTCTCAGCTCTCCCAAACTCCTTCTGTCCCCGCAGCTCTGCCAGCCCCAGCGCGGCGGCCGCGGGGGCTGAGCCCGGCAGCGCGGGGAGCACCACGGAACCGGAGCCGTTCCCTGCCCGTCCCCCCGGCATGGATCCGCCGTTCCGGCACAGCAAGGGCAGAGCCTTCATCTCCAGCGCGGAGCTCAGCATGAAGCCGGGGGCCGCGGCTGCTCCCGAGGGCCGGTCCCGCTTCCAGAAGGTCTCGCTGGTGTCGCGGCGCCTGGAGAGCCCCCGGGGCCGGGACGGGAGCCCGTCCCGCGTGTCCCTCCTGCTGCAGGCCTGGGAGAGGGAGATCGTGGAGAAGACGGGCTCCGGCCCCGCCGCCCCGACCCACCGGGAGCACCCGTCCCCCGCCGGCCTCCGCAAGGACTTCACGGCGCACGGCCCCATCTTCTCGCAGGTCTATGCCCCGGCGCAGCGGCCCCGGCGCCAGGACGAGCGGGGCAAGGCGGGGCCGGGCGGGGACGGCTCCCCCTCCGCGGAGGTGCCGGTGCACCGGGAGAGCTACGTGCACGGCTCCCTGCTGCCCACCCGCCCCGCCGAGCGCCCCGCGGGGGCTCCCGGGGACGGGCCCGGTGCCCCGGGGGCCACCGAGGCCGGCGGCGCCCCTGCCCTGCCCAGGGCCCGGCAGGTCACCGTGCTGCGCACGGGCAGGGACGCGGAGGGCCGGGGGGCTCCGAACGGGACACGGGACACGGCCTCGGCACGGCGGGACAGCCCCGGGCAGGAGGGCGGCGGCTCCGCGGCGGCTGCAGAGGGCAGGGAGAGCTCAGCGGGCAGCGCAGAGGCCGCTGTGCCCCTGGAGGAGGCATCCCCCGAGGAGAAGGACTCAGCACAAGCCGAGCCCGCGCCGGTGGAGGCGGCTCCGGGGGCCGGGGACCCGCAAAGCAGCGTGAGCAGCTCCCCGCAGGGCCCCTCCGCTGGCCAGGCTGCTCCGGCTGGCGCGGGTGAGGGCAGCGTGGCAGACGTGGATGGCACCATGCCAGCCACGCCACCGAGGACAGAGAGCCCCCCGGGGGCTGGCAGCACCCCCGAGACCCCCCCCTCAGAGGTGAGCGATGGTCCAGAGCCTTCATCCGAAACAGCGGCACCAGCAAAGGCTGAGATTGAGCTGGAGGGGGATGAGACGGTGGGAGAGCCCCAGGGCACAGCCCAAGAGCCTGAGAGCATCTCAGAGCCCCCCAGCGAGCCCCCAGCCCCCGAGCCCCCGGCCGAGAGCCCCCCGGACGCGAGCGAGGAGGACCCCGAGCTGCTGGTGGACATGGAGATCTTCGTGGACACACTGCGGAACATGGAGCCCTCGGAGATGCGCAAGGCGCCCAAAGCCCCGCGGCAGCCGCGGCCGTCGGCGCTGGGGCGCTGCGCTGCCCTGCCGCCCATCCACGAGCACCGCGTGGCCCCCCGCGCCCCCCTGTCCCTGCCCCAGGCCCTGCGGGAGCTGCTGGAGCGGGGCCCGGCCCCGGGGCGGCCCCAGGAGCCCCCCGAGGAGGAGGAGGAGGAGATCGAGAACCCCTACCTGAGCCCCGAGGAGCGGGCGGCCGCCGGGAGCCGCCGGGGGGTGCCCGGGGACGGCGCGGTGGGCGAGGGGTGGGTGGAGGGGGTCTCGCTCCTGGGGGCGCTGGGAGAGGATGAAAACGCCAAAGCGGCGGCCGAGAGGAGCGTGTCCTTCCGAGGGAACGTCCTCAAGGGCATGGCGCTGCTCTCGCACTTCTTGGAGCAGCGGGCAGCCGGAGCCGAGGAGGGCAAGCCCTACTCCCGCCTGGACAAGAGCGTGCTCTACAGCCGCTTCGTGTGCCCCGGCGCCGCCCTGCTCCAGCTGCCCGACGGCAGCGGGGGCTCCGACCCACCCTGCCCCAGGGACCACAACGGGCTGGGCCCTGCTGGCCACCCTGGCCCCGAGGTGGCCGTGCTGGAAGCGCTGAGCTCGGGCTCTGTCCCTCCTGTCCCCGAGGAGCCAGAGAGCAGCGTGACCCTGAGCCTCGAGCCTGTCCTGGTGAGCGAATCCAGCACTGGGGAATGCTCTCCTTCCCCGCGGGTGGGGGCTGAGCCCTGCAGCATCCTGCCCTGCTCCCAAAACGGGGCTGGAGCTTCCTCTGGTCAGAGAGGCCATGGGGTGAAAGTGCAGGCACTGGGATGGTGATGGGAGGATACTGGGATGGTGATGGGAGGGCACTGGGATGGTGATGGGAGGGCACTGGGATGGTGATGGGAGGGCACTGGGATGGGTGATGGGAGGATACTGGGATGGTGATAGGAGGACACTGGGATGGGTCATGGGAGGATACTGGGATGGATGATGGCTGATGGGAGGACGCTGGGATGGATGGACACGAGTCCAAGGGGTGGGACGGTACCACCACGGCTGCTGGGAGGGCCCCGGGCAGGGGACAGGAGGCTCGGGGGCAGGCGGGAGGCTGATCCCCAGCAGGGCAGGAGTGCTCGAGGTGTGGCTGCCCGGGGCGGTGGGAGGGCCGGGCAGGCGCCAGACGCGAGGCTGCAGGGAGGGAATGGCCGCCTCAGCCGGGCTCACCCCGCGCCCCTCACCCGCCCGTCCCCCGGGCTCTCCCCTGCAGGACGATAAGGAGGGCTCGGAGAAGATCAACACAAGGCCTGGCAAGGTACGGGGAGGGCGGTGGGGCCGGGCTGGCCGGGCAGGGCGGTGTGGCAGCACTCGCGGGCCGTGTCACCCTTCCCAGATCATCCTGTACTCCGAGGCCGGCTTCGCGGGGCACAAACGGGAGATCTGGGACGACATCCCCGACGCCACGTCCTGGGAGCTGTCCCACACCATCTCCATCCGAGTCATCCGAGGCGGGTAGGGACAGGCGGAGAGGACACCAGGGAGGGCAGCCCGGGCTTCGGCAGCGCCGGTGCTAATTACGTGCCGGTGCTAATTACCGGCGCGGCGGTGGCAGCCCGTCCCCACCCACACCCTGCCCCGGGGGGCTCCGGTAACGCCGCATCTCCCCCGT
This sequence comes from Setophaga petechia, assembly GCA_024362935.1. Lineage (NCBI taxonomy): Eukaryota > Metazoa > Chordata > Aves > Passeriformes > Parulidae > Setophaga > Setophaga petechia. The sequence goes on along the minus strand of JANCRA010000094.1, from coordinate 1,422,892 downwards.
GTGGCCCCCACGCCGCTCGCAGGTGGGTGATGTATGAAAAGCCGCGGTTCCGAGGGCGCAAATGCGTCCTGGCCGAGGGCGACGTGGAGATCGACAACCCCTGGACGGCGTATGGGGACCGCGGGGACGGCGGGGGACAGCGGGGACAATGGGCACAGCGGGCACAGCGGGCACAGCGGGCACAGCGGGCAGCCCCGCGGCAGCCGCCCCTTCCGCATCGGCTCCTTCAAGCGGGTGGTGCGGGTGAGTGCCGGGACCCCCGGAGCCCCCAGCCCCTCCGATCGGAGGAGCGGGGCCCGAACGCCGCCGCTGTTGCCGTCCCGCAGGATTACCGCACGCCCCGGATCAGCCTGTTCGCGCAGGAGAACGGGGAGGGCGCCCGGCTCCGGTTCAGCGGCTCGGCCGAGGACACCCGCGAGCGGGGCCAGGCGCTGGCGGCCGCCTCCATCATCGTCCACTCGGGCCTGTGAGGGGACCCGGGGCTGGGGGCTGCGGGTGGGCTCGGGCACAGGCAGGGGCAGGGGGTGACGCCTTTCCCCATTGCCCAGGTGGGCTCTGGCACTGGCAGGAGCAGGGGGTGACGCCTTTCCCCATTGCCCAGGTGGGCTCGGGCACAGGCAGGAGCAGGAGGTGATGCCTTTCCCCATTCCCCAGGTGGCTGCTTTACTCCAAGCCTTTCTTTGATGACGATCCCTACGTTCTGGAGCCGGGCGGGTACCCCAATTTGAAGGCGTGGGGAGCAAAGGAGCCATCCATCTGCTCCATGCATCCCATCAGGCTGGTGAGTGCTGGCTCCTAGGGGTGCTGCCAGGGCTGTGTCCAGCTGTGAGTGAGTTCTGGCAGCCCCTGGATCCATCAGTGAGATCACAGGGTGGGAACGGGCCAAGCGTGGCTTTGGAAAGTGCTCCTGAGGGTCAGGGGTGAGGGAAAGCTTCAAAAGAGCTTCTTGAATGAAAATGACCCAAAACCCAGCTCAGGCTTTGTAGGGTGGCAGCAGATGTCCCTGCAAGGTCTCCTCCTGCCACCACAGCCTCACTGGGCTCCTCCTTCTCCTTCCAGGGCTGCCCCGTCGTGGAGAGACCTGGTGAGCCACAGGTGAGCTCTGGGGCAGCTCCCAGGAACCCTGGGCTGGGACCATCCTCACCCCACCTCGTCCCTTCCTCACCTCCCTCACCTGTCCCCAGGTGCTGATCTATGAGGCTGCAGCTTTCCAGGGCCGCAGCTTCACCATCAGCAGAGACATCTACGACCTGAGGCGCCTGCCCGAGCCAGCTCTGCCCACCGTGGGCTCCCTGCGTGTCCTGGGGGGCTGGTGAGTGCCACGGGGAGGGCAGGGCTGGCACCCCAGCTGGGAAGGTGATGGCCACCCCTGGGAAGGGCTCTGGGGCACCTGGGGCAGAGGCTGTGGATGGTGCCCCCGTGCCCCAGCACGTGGAAACCCTCTGGAGCCCTCAGTGCCCGTGTCTGCCTGTGCCACAGCTGGGTTGGCTACGAGAAGGAAGGATTCCGTGGGCACCAGTACCTGCTGGAGGAAGGGGAGTACCGGGACTGGAGGCAGTGGGGCGGCTACAGCCCGGAGCTGCTGTCCCTGCGGCTGATCCGGACGGTGAGGGCAGCAATGGGAACGGCTGGGGAAGGGGTTTGAGAGATCCAGGCACCCCCATCCCATCCTCACCCCCAAAGGGAGCCCTCCCTGCCCACATCAGGCAGCTGGGCAAGGCCTGAGATCCCCAAAATCATCCAAGCCAAGGTTTGGCAGCTGCACCCTCCTCCCTGGGGCTGCCCGAGGCCAGGCAGGAGCCCACTGTGTGTGTGCCCAGCCCACAGCCCCTTCCCCTGACAGACCACGGGGCTTGGGGGGCTCCTTCTCCCCGCAGGACTTCTCTGACCCGGCCCTGGTGCTGTTTGAGGCCATGGACTTCGAGGAGGGGGCGAGCGTGGAGCTGAGTGAGGCTCTGCCCGACACGGGGCTGGCCGGCTACGGCAGCATCACCCAGTCCATCCACGTGCTGAGCGGAGTGTGAGTGTGCCAGGGGGCCCGGGGGGGGAATGGGGGGCACCCGGGGGGGGAACGGACCAGCACTCACCTCCCCCCTGCAGCTGGGTGGCCTACGAGGGCCCCAACTACTCGGGTGAGCAGTACATCCTGGAGAAGGGCGTGTACCGCAGCTGCGAGGACTGGGGCGCCACCGACTGCCACATCGCCTCTGCACAGCCCATCCTGCAGGTGAGGGGACAGCCCCCCACCCATGGCACCCCCTGGGCTCGTGGGTGTCACGGCCAGACCCCCACCAGCCCCGCTCTGCTCGCTTCCAGGTCAGGGAGCACAACCTGCACTTCGTCTCCAAGGTCAGGGCTGCTGGATGGGGAGGGGGCTGCAGCCCCTTGGGGGGTGCTGGTGACACTTTGCCCGCTCACCAAGCCCTGTGCTCCCCTCCCCAGATCCTGCTTTTCTCAGAGCCTGACTTCTTGGGGGACCACGTTGCCTTTGAGGAGGACCAGGGTGCCCTGCCCGAAGCCTTCACCCCGCGCTCCTGCAGAGTCCGTGGGGGCAGGTGGGGTGTCAGGGTGCTGGGGAGGGATGGGTGCCCTCCATGACGGCTCTGTCAGCCCGGAATGCTCCCCCCACCAGCTGGATCCTGTTCGACGGGCAGGACTTCACAGGGGAGCAGCACGTGCTGTCCGAGGGCGAGTACCCCACGCTCAGTGCCATGGGCTGCCTGTGCTCCACGGCCATCTGCTCCTTGAGGAAAGTTCCACTGGTGAGTTCCTTCTCCTTCTCCTTCTCCTTCTCCTTCTCCTTCTCCTTCTCCTTCTCCTTCTCCTTCTCCTTCTCCTTCTCCTTCTCCTTCTCCTTCTCCTTCTCCTTCTCCTTCTCCTTCTCCTTCTCCTTCTCCTTCTCCTTCTCCTTCCCCTTTCCTCTTTCCCCTTTCCCCTTTCCCCTTTCCCCTTTCTCCTTTCCCCTTTCTCCTTTCCCCTTTCTCCTTTCCCCTTTTTCCTTTCCTTTTTCCTTTCCTTTTCCCTTTCCTTTTCCCTTTCCTTTTCCCTTTCCTTTTTCCCTTCCCTTCCCTTCCCTTCCCTTCCCTTCCCTTCCCTTCCCTTCCCTTCCCTTCCCTTCCCTTCCCTTCCCTTCCCTTCCCTTCCCTTCCCTTCCCTTCCCTTCCCTTCCCTTCCCTTCCCTGATATTTTTCCCCTCTCAGGGCGCCCCCAGTTCTGGCTCTGCCCCCCAGGAGCCCTCATTTTCCCCTTTTCCCCCCATCCCCACAGTTTTTCTCGGAGCCCTCCATCTTCCTGCACGGCCTGGAGTGTTTCGAGGGGAAGGAGATCGAGCTCAACTCCGAGGTGCGGAGCCTGCAGGCCGAGGGCTTCAACAACCACGTGCTGTCTGTGCGGGTCAAAGGAGGGATGTGAGTGAGCCCTGGCACCCCTGGGTGTCCCCCGGTACCCCTGGGTGTCCCCTGCCTGCTCGGGGTGACCCGTCCTGTGCCCCCCTGTCACCCTGGGTGTCCCCTGCCCTTGTCCTGTGCCCCCCTGGGTGTTCTCTGCCCACCAAGTGTGACCTGTCCTGTGCCACCCTGTCCCCTCTGGTGTCCCCTACCCCTGTCCTGTGCCCCCTGTCCCCACAGCTGGGTGCTGTGTGAGCACGGTGACTTCCGAGGCCGGCATTGGCTGCTGGACTGCACTGAGATCACCAACTGGCTGACCTACAGCGGGCTCCAGCACGTGGGGTCCCTCTACCCCATCCGCCAGGTGAGGGGCACCTTTGGGAGGGGACAGGGCCGTGTCACCCACTGGGGTGAACCCAAAACCCCGGGGCATGGGGCTCACACGGACACAGAGCTGCCAGCCCTGGGCTGGGCATCCTGGCAGCTCTGACACAGGAAAGGTGCCACCAGCTCGGCGCTGCCACCCCAGATTCCTGTCCCCCACCCTGGGAGTGGCTGCCTTTGTGGTGAAATTCTCCCCGTGGGCAATGCCTCGTAAAACACACAAGCATGTCTGCATGGTGAGCCGTGCCCGTGCCAGCTGCCAGGGACAGGTCACGGGCACAGCCATCGCCCTGGGGACACCTGGGGACATCCTGGGGGGGAGAACAATGGGGAGAAACCCCCTGAGTGCGGGATCCTCCCTCCCAGAGCCCCAGCCGGGTGAGGAGCTGCAGGCAGGTGGGTTTGGGGTGCAAGGCCAGGTGGGTTTGGGTGCAAGGCCAGGCGGGTTTGGGTGCAAGGCCAGGTGGGTTTGGGGTGCAAGGCCAGGTGGGTTTGGGGTGCAAGGCCAGGCGGGTTTGGGTGCAAGGCCAGGTGGGTTTGGGGTGCAAAGCCAGGCGGGTTTGGGTGCAAGGCCAGGCTCCTCTCTTGCAGAGAAGGGTTTATTTCCACATCAGGAGCAGGGAGCTGCAGCTCTTCCTCTCGGTCCCCGACGACGTGGAGGACATGAAGGCGGGCAGGGTGGTGGTCTCCAGCCTGAGCGAGCAGAGCAGCTCCGTGTGGTACTACGAGGACGGGCTGATCAAAAACCAGGTCAGGGCTCGGCTGTGACAGCCAGCGCCACCCAGGGGACCAGGACAGCCCCTGGCAGGGCTCCTCTGGGCACTCCCCACCCCACAGCCTTCTTCCGGGGTTTCTAAGAGCTTCTCCCAGCCTCTGATCCCAAAGATCTGCTGATTCTCCTCCCCAGTCTCCCCTGGCAGTGTGAAGCCATCTCTGCCTTCCCTGCGGAGTTTTTGCCACCCTCCCCACCCGCACCTCTCGCCGAGGGGCTCCCCCTGCTCACCCCGCATTGCAGCCCAGGGGCAGCTGCCCTAGAGGGCCCTCCCTGCCCGTGTCCCCCGCAGGTGGCCCCCACCATGAGCCTGCAGGTGATCGGGCCGGCGGGGAAAGGAGCCAAGGCCGTGCTCTGGTCCGAGACGCGGCTGCCGCGGCAGACCTGGAGCGTGGACTGCCAGGGCAGGATCCACAGCCAGATGTTCGAGGACATGGTCCTTGACATCAAGGGTGAGGCCCCATCCCCGGACACCCCTGCGTTCCCAGGGATGCCCCAAAAATGGGGTGTTCCCATCGGGAGCGGGGTTTGCCCTCCCCAAACCTCCCCCTCGCCCTGCAGGCGGCCGCAGCTACGACCGGGACCACGCCATCGTGTGGGACATGGCTGAGCAACGACCCACGCAGCTCTGGGACATCCAGGTGCTCTGAGGGACACAGGTGCCGTGGGCAGGATGGGGACACCCAGCCAGCGTCCCCACACTGGGGCAGGAGGCCTCAGACCCATCCACGCTGCATCCCAAGCTGCTGGTGTGGAGGATGACCACCAACCTCTCCATCACGGGGGCACCACCCCACCTCCCTCCACGGAGGCCTGAACACGGTCCATGAAGGATCCCACGGACACAGCCAGCGTGGCACCCTCTGGAGAGCAGCAGGGCCCCTCCCCACGGGTGTTCCCTCCCCCTGAACTGTATTTATGTACGTGTGTAAGATACAGCCCTGCCTGGCGGGTTGGTGTCCTTGTCCTTGTCGTGCCCACAGCCTGGCAGCTCCCCAGCCCGATGCTGGTGCCAGGATGGGATCTCAGTGCCCTCTAGTGCCCACGGGCGCAGGCGGCTCCGTGGGCATGGGCTTTGAGGAGGGAGGCACCGGCCAAGCCGTGCTCGGGGACAGGCGGGGACCGCCCCGGGACCGCCCGGGGGATGCCCGGGGGACAGGCGGAGACCGCTCGCTCGGGGGTCCCGGCTCTGCTCTCCCCCGCTACCCCCCAGCCCCGAGGGTTGAAGCCCCGGGACGGGGCCGGTTCTGCGCCCGCACACCCCCGGCAGCCCCGGTACCGAACCGGGAGAAGGCGCAGACGAGCCCTGCGCGGCGGCACCAGCGCGTTTATTGCTCCGCGGGGCCGGGGGTCGCTCCGAGCGGCAGGGACGGGGGCGGTGCCGTCCTGGGGAGGGTCTCGGGGGGCTGCAGGGCCTCTCGGGCTCAGCGCAGGTGCAGCAGCAGCGCCGCCAGCCCCCCCAGCGCCGCGGACAGGAGCGGGGGGCTGGCGCCGGGCGGGCTCACGCTGCCGCTGGCCGTGGCGTTGCTGATCGGGGCAGCATCCTTCGGCGGAGACAGCTCCTCCTTCCCCTTGTCATCCTTCGCCGTGTTCTCCTTCGCCTGGCAGAGGGACTGGGAAAGAAAACAGCTTCAGGCATCCCTCCAACAGCAGCAGGGCGGTGAAAGCCCCCAGAGCCCTCCCAGGACGGTCCTGGGGGCAAAAGGAGCGGGGGCACTCCAGTGGCCGCCCTGCCCCAGCCCCGGCAGGACAAACAGACAAACAGCCGTCTGTCTGTCCCCCTGTCCCCTCCACCCTGCAGCTCCTGGCCCTGGGCTGGGCCCGGGGCAGGAGGGAAGTGAGCTGGCCCAGGAACCGCTGCCCTGCTGCTCACCAGGGGCTTTCAGAAACCAGGGGGAAGTGGAGGGCGGGGAGCGGCCCCTGCCCGGCCAGGAAGCGGTGAGGAGGTGTCGGGCACGGCCCTGCAGGAGGAGAAGGGCTGGGCTGCGGGGAATTCCCGTGCTGGGAGCGAGGGGCAGGGGCGGGAGGGACCCCCGAGCCCGGGGGTGCAATCAGGGGGTGCAGCCACTGTGGGAATGCAGCTCAGCCAGGGGGGTGAGCTCAGGGCAGCCTCTCTCCCTCTCCAGCACTGCCCTGGCTGCTGGAAAGGCGCTGCCATTTCCCACTGTGCTGCACTCTGTCCTACACCCCTCCTCGGGGCCCCTCTGGAGATGGGGAAGGACCAGGAGCAGAGCCCAAAACTGCTCTTCTGCCCCACTCCTGCTCTCTTTGCCCGCTTTACAGAGGGGAAATCCCAGCATGTAAATGCAGCCCGTGCAGGCAGCAGCAGAACCCAGCTGTGAGGAGCTCCAGGAGTGAAATCAGCACAGACAGATCCGGCCCCAACACCAACACGTTGTAGGGGGAAAAAATCATCCCAAAAGCTGCCCCAAAGTGCTGGTGTGTTCATCCCTAACACCCAGCAGAGCCCCAGCGTCCCTCAGCATGGCCCTCAGCACACAGAACCCCCAGCAGGAAGGGAAAAAACCCAGTGGGGAGAGGTGAGAGGAAAGCACAGCCCTGAGTCCCCCTCCAGCTCAGCACCCCCGCTGCACGAGGGGCTGGAGAGCTGTGCTGGGGTTAGAAAGGATGGGAGATGGGCTGGAGAGCTGTGCCAGGCTGGAAAACGGGCTGGAGAGCTCTGCTGCGGTTACAGAGGCTGGAAAATGGGCTGGAGAACTCTACCAGGCTTAGAAAGGCTGGGAGATGGGCTGGAGAGCTCTGCTGGGGTTAGAAAGGCTGGGACATGGGCTGGAGAGCTCTGCTGGGCTCACAGACGCTGGAAGATGGACTGGAGAGCTCTACCAGGCTTAGAAAGGATGGAAGATGGACTGGAGAGCTCTACCAGGCTTAGAAAGGATGGAAGATGGACTGGAGAGCTCTACCAGGCTTAGAAAGGATGGAAGATGGGCTGGAGAGCTCTGCTGGGGTTACAGAGGTTGGCAAATGGGCTGGAGAGCTCTACCAGACTTACAGGGGCTGGAGAGCTGTGCCAGGCTTATAGAGGTTGGAAAATGGGCTGGAGAGCTCTGCCAGGCTTACAGGGGCTGGAGAGCTGTGCCAGGCTTATAGAGGTTGGAAAATGGGCTGGAGAGCTCTGCCAGGCTTACAGGGGCTGGAGAGCTGTGCCAGGCTTATAGAGGTTGGAAAATGGGCTGGAGAGCTCTGCTGGGCTTAGAAAGGCTGGGAGATGGGCTGGAGAACTCTACCAGGCTTAGAAAGGCTGGGAGATGGGCTGGAGAGCTCTGCTGGGGTTAGAAAGGCTGGGACATGGGCTGGAGAGCTCTGCTGGGCTCACAGACGCTGGAAGATGGACTGGAGAGCTCTACCAGGCTTAGAAAGGATGGAAGATGGACTGGAGAGCTCTACCAGGCTTAGAAAGGATGGAAGATGGACTGGAGAGCTCTACCAGGCTTAGAAAGGATGGAAGATGGGCTGGAGAGCTCTGCTGGGGTTACAGAGGTTGGCAAATGGGCTGGAGAGCTCTACCAGACTTACAGGGGCTGGAGAGCTGTGCCAGGCTTATAGAGGTTGGAAAATGGGCTGGAGAGCTCTGCCAGGCTTACAGGGGCTGGAGAGCTGTGCCAGGCTTATAGAGGTTGGAAAATGGGCTGGAGAGCTCTGCTGGGCTTAGAAAGGCTGGGAGATGGGCTGGAGAGCCCTGCCAGGCTCACAGAGCTGAGCGGCAACCTCGAGGTAAAGAAAAGCATCAAAAAAATCCCCGCGTGGAAGCGTCTGACCCTTCCAGAGCACAGCGCGAAGCTCCTGCTGAGCTCACAACACTACAAGCCAAGGAGAACCCCCCAAACGCAGCGGTTTCGAGCAGAAATCGGGGAGGCAGCCCCTCCTTACCAGGCACAGGGCGCACAGGGCGAGCAGGGCGAGCAGGCGGGCGCGCTGCATGGCCGGGGCTCCGCGGGACCGGACCGGAGCCTCCCGTGCGCTCCCCGCCCGCCCCGGCCCTTTAAGGCGCGGGGGCTCCGACCGCGCCTCCCCTCCCCGAAAGGGGAAGGTCCCGTGCGCGCCCTGTGCCGGCAGGAAAGAGGGGCCAGAGGGCGGTGAGGGACCGGCGGGGCTGCTCCTCTGCAGCAGCGCCTGGCGGGCCGGGGATAAGGGGCAGAATATAGGAAATTTCAGTTATAGATGGATATCAGGTGTATATTACAGACATACAGATATATATCTATATCTATATATAGATATAGATATATAGATATATATAGATATTTTCGGTTCTTCCGGAGTCACAGACGGGGCAAAATAAGATAAAGACAGGGCAAAATAAGATAAAAGGATGTAAAGGGGTGTAAAGTGGCAAAATAAAAGGATGTAAAGGGGCGAGCACAGGATGCCAAACGTGGCTGCTCCTCTACATCCCCGGGCACGGCAGCAGCGCCTGGCGGGGCGGGGATAAGGGGCAGAATATAGGAAATTTCAGTTATAGATGGATATTAGGTGTGTATTATAGATATACAGATATAGATATGTAGATATAGATATAGATATACAGATATAGATATAGAGAGATATATAGATATATAGATATTTTCGGTTCTTCCGGAGTCACAGACGGGGCAAAATAAGATAAAGACAGGGCAAAATAAGATAAAAGGATGTAAAGGGGTGTAAAGTGGCAAAATAAAAGGATGTAAAGGGTTGAGCACAGGATGCCAAACGTGGCTGCTCCTCTACATCCCCGGGCACGGCAGCAGCTCCGTGGCGTGGCAGGGATAAGGAGCAAAATATAGAAAATTTCACTGTTAGATATATAGATTTATAGATATAGATTTATAGATATTTTCAGTTCTTCTGGAGTCATTGAATAGAGCTTTAAGACAGGGCAAAATAAGATAAAAGGATGCAAAGGGATGAGCACAGGACGCCAAACGTGGCTGGAAGCAGTGGAGCTGCTCCTCTGCATCCCCTGGCATGGCAGCAGCTCCTGGCATGGCAGGGGTAAGGGGCAGAATATAGAAATTTTCAGTTATAGATGTATATTAGATATATATTATATATAGATATAGATATATAGATAGTTTCAGTTCTCTCGGAGTCACTGAATAGAGCTTAAAGACAAAGTGGCAGAAAGGATGTGAAGGGGTGAGCACGTGGCTGGAAGCAGCAGAGGAACAGATAAAAAGAGCGACAGTGGGGTTTTTGTACGAGTGTGTAAAAACAAGCAACGCTGCGTGCCCAAAGGAAAAGTCCAAGGCAAGGCTGAAACTCCTCAGGCTCTGCTTCTCCCTGGGTTTTTCTGTGCTCACAGCCACCGAGGAGAGACTGAAACCTTCCCTGGATCACCGGCAGGATCCAACCTCCTTCCCTGCAGGTGGAGCTGGAGCCAAGGCGTCCCTTGGGATTTCAGTTAAATCCTAAATAAGGGAAATACTTCCTTTAACCCAGCTCCGTCTGCTCCTCGCAGATCCCTGAGCTCCCTCACCCTGCAGGGAGCCCAGAGAAAGGGAAACAAAAGGGATCTGTTGTTTTGAGATGGTTTGAAGTGCATGAAGTCACTGGGGCGTGCTGAGAGCACACACCTGCTGTCTGGGGCACGTCGTGGTGATGCGCTTCATCATGGGCAGCTCCCCGCCAGCTTCCGCCCAGAGCTGGGGGATATTCTGCAGAAAAACTTCACCACATTTAGTTCTGGTTTTGGCCAAGTAGAAATTCCAGCCTCGTGAGCACAGCCAGCATCCCTGGCAGTGCCCAAGGCCGGGTTGGAGCAGCCTGGGACAGTGGAAGGTGTCCCTGCCCATGGCAGGGGTGGGATGGGGTGGGCTGTGGGGTCCCTGGAGCACAAACCCGTCTGTGGTTCTGTGTACGCCCCATCAAAGGAGGTGAAATTGGGGGGATCATTGGCCTGTCCACGTCAGAGGAGGTAGAACCGGGGGGATTATTGGCCTATCCTGCTCACCTCCAACAGGTGAGACCGAGGTCCCTGGAGAGCAGCAGAGGCAGCAGCGGGGTGGGGACAGCCAGGAAAGGCTCCGGGGTAGGGACAGGCTCTGGGGGAGCTCAGGGCATCAGTGGGGTCCAGGTGGGACAACAGAGACCGAGAAAGCAGGTGAGGGCATCGGGAGGAGCCTCAGGCCAGGCTGGTGGGTGTGTGCGGAGCGGGGCTGAGGTGATGAACGGGACCTGTCCCGGTCCGGTCCCGGTATCCCGGAGAACGCGCGCGGTGCATGCTGGGAGTTGTAGTTCGCCTGTGCTACCGCGCCCACCACGTGACCAGCGCCGGACCAATCGCAGCGGCTCCTGCGTCGCCGTGGCAACCGGCCGTAAACAAGATGGCGGCGGGGGGTGAGTGTCCAGGCCAGGCCTGGCTGTGTCCCGGGCCAGGGAATCCTTTCAAAGCACCCTCTGCTCCTGCTCTGGGGGACAACACTGCAAAATAACATGGAGGGGGACGCCCCGAGGGCTCTGGGCCTTCAGGGCCGTCAGTTTTCGGTGGCACCCCAGGCCAGACCGGTTCCTGAGGCTCCCCTCTCACACACAATGAGGAATGATGGGATTTCTACCCAAGAAGTCCTCCCTGCTGTGGCAGACCAGCAGCCCTGCTCACGGGTGTTTGTGCTTTCAGGGGCAGCTCACGCTGACGTGGAGCTCGTGTCCTCTCTGGCAGAAAAAATCTCCCAGTTGGAACAACAAGTAGAGAAACAGGCACAAGAAATCCAGCTGAAGGTAAAAGTCAGCCTCTTGCTGAGCCTGCTCTGTCCCCTGCTGCAGGAGTTCCACCTCCCAGACCTTGTGTGGACTCAGTTAATCTGTGGCCTGCTGTTAATTACCCAAAGGAGCCCTTTACAGAGTGACAGAGCAGTGGGGTCAGGCTCTGGGGTGGCAGAGGGGACAGTCCCTGCTGGGACCCCTTACAGCAGAGACTCTTGGTACCCTGGCACCAACATCAGCAGCTCTTTGGCTTCAGAATTTATTTTTTCCCCTCCTGTGGTGGTGCATCTCCCCTTTTGTTTTCTGAAACAGCAGCTGCTCACACAGCAGAGCCATCCTGGAGAGCCCTCTCTGACTAGAATAAATACACTTTAAAATCTAAAATAAATCCCCTTTAAAATCTTAGCACAAATACCCTCTAAAATCTTAGAATAAATTCCCTTTAAAACCTTAGAATAAATACAATTTTTTGTTTGGTTTGGGGTTTGTTTAAGAAGTGGGTGCAGTGGTTTATTTTCCAGCTCAGCCCTTCCCTGCAGCTCTGAGCAGGAGCAGCCAGAGGGAGGATGGGAGCTGGGTCACCCCTCCTGGAGCTCTGTATTTATCCCAGCCCTAATCTGAGCCTCATTAGGGTGTTTGTGGGGTGATTCAGCCCTTTGGCCTGGCCTGGGTGGGGTGACAGGAGCTGCCCCAGCCCTGGCTGACTGTGCCAGCTGTGCCTGCAGCTGCTGAGGCCCAGGGCTGGCCCAGGACTGACCCAGGCCATTGTTCTGCCCCTCAAGGACAGGAGGATCGCTGAGCTGGAGGAGAAGATAAAGACTCTCCAGGAAGAGGAAGGTAAAAATTGTTCTACCTGTGGAGAGCTGCAGGGCAGGCCTGGGCACAGCTGGACCCTGGATCCTGCCCTTGGCTCCCAAAGCCTCCTTGGTGAGGGCACAGCTGCAGAGGGGCCATGTCCCAGGGCAGAGCTGCTCTTTGTGGCTGTTGCTCTGGTGTCAAACATCATTTCCTGACCCGTTTCTGGGTTTCCTGGGTGTGAAGCCAAGCACAGGCAGCCCAGGGTGGGCAGAGGAGCAGCAAAGGGTTCAAGCAGCAGGAGAGCAGCTCCTCACAGCTGGGAGAAACCAAAAACCACCTGGAGATCCCAGAGCATGCCAGGCCAGCCTGGCTCTAAATTGAAGCCAGCTTCAGTGAGTCCCTGCAGGGGTTTCTGCCCAGGCCCAGCAGCTTCCCAGCCCCAGCTGGAGCCCACACACGTTTCCTGCAGGCCCCGTGGGCAGGGCTGTGCTGAGCTCTCCATTTCCTGAGCTCTGAACACGAATGTGGCTGTGAAACCACAGCCCTGTGCTCTGCCAGGCCTGCAGGGACTCTGCTCCTCCTGGGCTCCTCCAGGCAGCCAAGCAATGCCCACCCTGGGCTGCCAACAGCACCACTCACAGCAGCTGCCACTGCTGGCAAGGGCCAAAGTTTGACAAGAAAGTCTCACAGATATGTGTGTGCCTGGCAGAAAGGTTTTTACATGTAGAGTCTGATGAAGGAATAGAGATGGAAGCAAGTCTTGATATGGAAGAAAAGAATTGCTGAGCCAGCCTTGCTGGATAACCAAAAGGCAAAGGGTGTGTTGGTTAGAAGGGGTTTTATGGCTTAGAGCAAAGGATAAACCCACCCCAAACCAGAAGATGTTTTTACCAAGCAGAAAGAGAGCACAGGCAAACAAGTCAGCAAATGTTGCAGGTAGAAAAAAGGTCTCAGAATTTTCTACTGCAAGAAAACTGAAAACCAACTTCTATATTAAACTGTAATGTACTGACTTTAGTGATTGGAGATCAGTAACATGAATATGGTAATTAAAGTAACATTAATATGGTAATTATAGTAACATTAATATGGTAATTGCAGTAACATTAATATGGTAATTGCAGTAGTTATGATAGGCTATAGATAATAGTTAAGGTATAGATTGGTTCTGCTGTATTGAGATGCTCAGCAAAGAAAAGCAAATAATGCATTGTAACCAAAAGAAAAGTATAGAATGCATTGTAGCCAAAAGAAAAGTTTACAATGCATTGTAACCAAAAGAAAAGTTTATAATGCATTGTGACCAAAAGAAAAGTTTATAATGCATTGTGACCAAAAGAAAAGTTTATAATGCATTGTGACCAAAACCAAAGGGTGTCCAGGGCTGCTGCAGCTGGAGCTGACAGCTGTGGGCACAGCTCTGTCACCCACAGCCCTGGGCTGCTGTGACACCTTGGATGGAATAAACTGCATTTTTAGGCTGTCAGCAGCACTGTCAGACCCTGCAGGGTGGATTTTGTCCCCTCCAGCCCCTGTGTGCCAGGGTGGGAGCTCACTGAGCACAGGGGACCCACAGCTGTTCCCTGGGCATCCTCACAGGAGCAGCAGCTTCTCTCCTGCAGGTGCTGCTGACCCATCCAGCACAGAGGAGCTGGAGCTGAGGTGCCTCCAGCTGCAGAGCCAGGTCTGGGAGATGGAGGTGAGGCTGCTCTGCCTGCCCTGAGCCAGCTCTGCTTTGCCTTGGGGTCACTGCAATCCCCTTTGGCCTTTGCCAAGCTGCCCCTTGGTCCTCACAGCCCTTCCCCTCTGACAAGGAGGAGCAGGAGGAGGATTTAAACACACACACAGCTGTGCCTCCTGTGAGCTCCATCCTGATTCCCAGGGCTGTGGGGATGCCCAGCTCCTGCAGCCTCGTCCTCTGGCACTGCAAATCCTTCCTGCTCCCTTTCCCTGTGCTGCCAGAGCTGCTCCATCTGTCTGTCTGTCTGTCTGTGTGTCTGCCAGGGCCAGGAGCCCCAGGACAATGCTGTGCCAGCTCCCTCTGCCTCTGCCAGGCACAGCTGACCCCTCCCGGGCTCCCTGTGCCAGCTCTGAGGCTCTGACTCTGCTCCCGCAGCGGTTCCTGGGTGATTACGGTCTGATCTGGGTCGGAGAGACGCGGGGGCAGCTGGAGGAGCCGGGATCAGCGCGGGATGGAGAGGAGCCGCCCGCAGGGAGCCTCTGCAGGCCGGGTAAAGCACAGCACTCCTGGCTGGAGCTGCCAGCCCAGCCCCAGCAGGGACAGGAGATGAGCACCAAACCCTCGGGGTTTGGGATCCGAGATCTCCCCATCAGTCCCTCTCAGGGACACAGACAAGGAGCTCAGCTGAAGGTTTAATTTTATATTCCTGTGTTTTGTACACCCATTCTGGGGGAAGAGCAGAGAACCTGATGGCTCAGCCCTGCAGGAGGAGACCTCAGAGCAGCTGCTTCCTGCAGAATTCACAAACCCTGCACATTGGAGGCTCCAGTGCCCTGATGACATTGACACAGAGTGGGTGGGGAGCAGAATCAGGTGCTTTGTGTACACAGGAGCTGTGGTAACTCACCCACAGAGCCTGCTCCATCAGGGAGTATTGTTTGCCTTTCCTCCCTGCCACATGTGAGGGTTTGACTGGGACCTGGCTCTGCTCTCTGGGGCCCAGCTGCTTTGGCAGTGCCTCCTTAGGGAGTGGTGACAGAGGAAAAAAAAGGAAATTATTTGTACTGTAGAGCCAGTGCTGCTTCCTAACCACCGTGGAAATGTTAGAGCAGAGCTTCCCTTAGATGCAGGAGGGGAGAGGAGGGAGATCAGCAGAAACAGTTTTGGTTTCAGCTCACAGACCTGTTTCACATCATCCTTTAGCAACTGATAAAAAAAGCAGAACAAGCAAGGACTTCAACTCAGCTAAGCCCTTTCCTCTCATTTCCTCTTCTGACTTCTTTCCTGTGCCCCATCACAGCCTCAGAGCCCCAGACAAACATCCTGGCAGAGCCCCCGCCCTGCTGCAGGCAGCTGCCCCTGCTGCCCTGGCACCTGCTCAGCACCTGATCCCCTGCTCCAATCTGCATCACCCAGCTGGGGCAGCTCCTCTCCCTGCTCAGGGACAGCCCAGCACGGCTGGGGGAGCAGGGAGCCCGGAGTGGGCTGCAGGAGCTGCACTGGAGCTGCACTGGAGCTCAGAGCTGCATACCTGCCCTGCCCCTGTGGTTCAGCACACACCCGGGGCCCTGGTAGGGCTATGGCACAGCAAAAGGCCACAGCACATCCTGCAGAGTGTGAAGGGCAGCCCAGCAGTGTCAGGGCTCAAACACAGCTCAGATTCTCACAAATAAACAAATGTCCTGCCAGACCCCTAACCGTGACCCCTGTGCCGCAGGTGAGGCCGCTCCCCACGAGCAGCAGATTGATTTTGATTTAATCCTGGAGCACATCAAGGACCTGAACTCGCTGGTGGGCGAGGGCAGCTCGCGGGTGGAGCAGACCCTGCGGGGGGCTCGGCTGCGGCGGGCAGAGCCCCTGCCCGTGACCCTGTACCGGGACGGGATCACCGTGGGACAGCACGGAGCCTTCCGGCCCTACCAGCACCCGGCCACGCAGGTACGGGGGGCCCGGGCAGCCAGAGCCCCCTGCAGCCCCACGGAGCCCCAGCACGGGCTCAGCCCAGCCCTGCACGGCTCTGCTGGTGCTGGCTGGCACAGACATCTCCATGGAAAACCCTTTCCTTGGGATTCTTCCTCCTGAGAAGCTGAGAGGCTTCAGGAATAAAATGTAAATATTGATTATCTGCTGCTGTGGGATGCAACAGGTGCAGCTGGGATTGGTCTGTGTGGTTGTTTCTAATTAATGGCCAATCACAGCCCATCTGTCCCAACTGTCTCAGTCAGTCACAAACCTTTGTTATCATTCTTTTTCTATTCTTAGCCAGCCTTCTGATGAAATCCTTCCTTCTACTCTTTTAATATAATATATATAATATAATATCTATAATATAATATTTTAATATAATATATATAATATAATATAATAATAAATCATGGAGTCAACATTCTCCTTGGACCCCTGTGAACACGGTCACAGTTGGCAGGGATCTTAGGATGAGGGAAGGGATGAGGATCTGACTCCATGTTTCAGAAGGCTTGATTTATTATTTTATGATATATATTATATTAAAACAACACTAAAAGAATAGAAGAAAGGATTTCATCAGAAGGCTGGATAAGAATAGAAAAAGAATGATAACAAAGGCTTTTGACTGACTGAGACAGTTGGGACAGCTGGGTGTGATTGGCCATTAATTAGAAACAACCACATGAGACCAATCCAGATGCACCTGTTGCATTCCACAGCAGCAGATAACCATTGCTTACATTGTGTTCCTGAGGACTCTCAGCTTCTCAGGAGGAAAAATCTTAAAGAAAGGATTTTTCAGAAAATATCATGGCTATGCAGAGGAGCCCAGCAGCATCCCCACAGTGCCTGTAAAGCCTCTCATGTCCTGTGCAGCAATTTCTAGAGATGGAAAACCCCTGTCTGTGGTGCAGACCTTTCTGCAAGGCCACAGCCCCACAAACAGAGGCTGCCCAGCAGGAAGCTCAGCCCAGCGAGCTGAGGTGTGAGCAGGAGCTCTCCTTTGTTTCAGCAATGCCTGCAGGACATCATGGATGGTTATTTCCCCTCTGAGCTGCAGCCTCGCTACCCCGACGGGGTCCCCTTGCAGGCAAGTGCCAGTCCCAGCTCCTGGGCACGGTGGGTTCTGCTGGGGGGTCCCCACGGGAGGGGGGCTGAGGTTTGGGGGCTGTGCAGGTGTGTCTGGGGCCGGGGCAGCACCTGCAGCTGCCGTTACAGGAAACGTTTCAGCATCAGGGTTCAAGGGTTCCTCCTGTGCCTTGGAGCCAGGTCTCTGAGGGCACAGAGGCTCTGTGAGACAAACAGCACACGCAGGAAATTAAGGGCTGTGTCACAAAAAGGAGGGGGAAAAAAGTTCTCAGAAGTTCCCCTGGAAAAGCTCGTAACGTGAGATTGAACGAGAACCTTTTGAAGAGGATGTCGTGAGAGTTTGTTTTGCCACAGTTTAAATGGATTTGGCCACCTGAGGTTCTCCTGGGCCCCAGTTTTTGATTTCTCAGAAATGGCGAAGAGCCAAAGCCACATTTGCAGGCAGAGAGCCCCAGAGGACTCCAATGTAGGTCTGGCAGTGCACCTGCAATGCCAGCAGGCACAGCCAGAGGCTGGGCTCTCCTGTGCCAGGAGAATCCAGGGCACAGCTGCCCGAGCAGGACCAGGCCAGGCCAGCTGGGAGCTCTGGGGGTCGGGAAGGCCCGAGGAAGGGGGACTGCAGAGCTCTGGGGTCCCTGTGCACCCTGGTTTGGGGTCACAGCTGCTGCCTGCTGTGGCTGTGTTTGCTGGGCTCGGATGCAGCGAGAGGAGCTCGTGCAACACCAGATTTGCTCACAGGTCACTGACAGGAGGGATGTGCTGTTCCAGAGGCCAGACCTTGCCGGGAGCTTTCCTGGCCTTGGCCACGTGGTGGGGACTTCAGGATCCAGCAGGGTGCAGGAAACCTCCAAAATCCCAGGTAAAACCTTCAACCTGCCTCGGAAATGCTGCTCAGTCTTGAGGAGGAGGATTCTTCAACCTCACCAGGGCAGTGCAGGTGGTAGGAGGGGAATGTGAGGGTCTCAGCCCTTCTGGGTCAGGGGCTGGAGCTAGCAGCACACACAGGATGCTCTCAGCATTAACCCTGCTCAAGAATGAGATGTGGCAAGTAAAAAAATGATAGAAATTCAGCAGGTTTCCAAAACCAGATCTGCCCGTGCCTTTCTGAAAGGCCAAGCTTCCTTCCAGCTTGACCACATGAAAGATGCTGAGGTAACCTGCAGGCCTGGGGAGAGCTGCTTCCCCCTTTCAACAAGTCATTCCAAAAATGAAGATCTCGTCAGGGTAAATTTACCGTAACTGCCCCCAACATGGGACGGTTTCTCTTCAGACTTTCACAGCAGAATATGGGACACCAAAGGCCACAGATTCCTCATTTGGCTTCCAGACACTTGCAGTCTGTGTAAGCAATATCTGACAGGGCTGGGAAGTCAGAAATCAGTGGGGCTGTGGGTGCATCACTGAATAACCCAGCACAGGTATCCCTCATGAGAAACAGCTGCCTGCTTCATACAGCTGTGCTCAAGGCTAAAGCTAAATATCCCCTTTATCCAAGCAGTAAAAAGAATTAAAAAACATCCAAGCAGAAAGGAATGGACATCTACATATTCACCCTCACAAGTGAAAAATGTCCAAGTCTGTAAAAATGGGGACAGCCCCAGTTTTTCACAGCAGGGCTGCCTGCCTGCTGTGCACCCCAGCTGTGCACAGTTCTCACTGTTGATGCTGACAAAATCAAACATTTAGTGGGGCACAAAGTGGGACAGCTTCAAGGGAGGAGCCCGAGGGCTGCTCTGGGGCTGGCTGGGGTGCTGAGAGCTCTCCCTGCCGGCTGCTGCTCCCTCCTTTCACCAAATCTGCCTCTTCTGGAGGAAAAGCGTTTGTCACAAAGGTCACACATGGCCACGTCTCCCCTCTGCTCTCTAGGTCCCAGTGGCTCCTGGGAGCAGGATCCCAGTGAGGTTTCCCAGCCCCTGAAGCACAGAGGGAGCCTGGGCAGCACCCGAGGAGCAGCTCCACAGGTACCAGTGGGCTCCAGACACCCCAGGAGAGAGCAGGGGTGATGCTCGGGGCTCAGCCCCCTGCACAGCACCCACAGCCCCTCCCTGGGCCTCTCCCAGCTCCGTGGAAGCTCCCAGAGGGGCAGCACCAGGGCACACGTGGCACTGGGCCCCTGCCTGGTGGCTGTGCCAGCTCTGGCTGCTCTCCCTGCAGTGCTGACACTCTCCTGCTTTGGTTGCAGGGCTCTGGTGGGCAGCAGAGCAGTGAGGAAATGCTGCTGGAAACACCTGGGCTGGCTGCCCTGGACAGGTACAGGTACAGCCCCCCACCCCCTGCCCTTCAGGGTCTCCTCTTCCTCCCATTTCGTCACTGCAGGTTTAGTTCAGGGAGTTCAGCTGAGGAATGGACTTTCCCCTTTTAGACATTAGAAATAGTGAGACAAAAGGCCGAGTTTGGTCCTTTGGGAAAACCACTGAATTTTTCATGGCAAACATGCCATATTTTACATCTCTTAACAAAAAGCTTCTGTTGTTCAAAATGTCACTTATTAATGTGAAAGTTTTCCCGACAGCAAGCCAAGGCCTAAGAGTTTGTAACCATTGAAGGAGCTCTTTGCAGCCATATTAAATGGAGAACCCCTCCAGAAATGGTGGTGGGAGGTCTCACTAACAGCATTTTCCACTCAATCTTCTGGCAAGCCAAGACCCAAATAACTAATGAAAAAAAAACCCCAAGCAGATTATTTTTAATCAAAGAAGTAGGGCAGAGTACTTACCAGACAGCCCTGGTTTCAAATGGAAAAGCTAAAAAAGGCCCAGAACCCTCCTGAAGGCACCTTCGGGCTGGGGCAGCTCAGCACCAGTTTGGGCACTGGGCTGGTCTGGGTGGGTCAGACGGGGCCTCATTCACCTCAAGGACATTCCCAAACACAAACTGCTGTGCCCTGGTGGGGCCAGGGAGGCTGTTCCTGCTGAGAGGAGCTCTGCCCTGGCTGACAGGGCTCTGTGGCCCCAGGGTGAGGGCAGCAGAGGAGGCTGCAGCCCCGGGGCTCTGCAGGCTGCGCGTCAGGTCCGAGAGCGGCGAGCAGACGTACGAGCTGAGGATGCTGCTCACAGACACCATCGGGGACCTGCGCCAGCTCCTCGCCCACCTCAGGTAGCCCAGCCCTGCCTCCCACCCTGCCTGACCCTGCAGGAGCCCAGGAAAGGGTTCCTGAGGTCCTGGAGCTTCAAACATCACCCTGAGCTGGGGCACAGCCCGTGCCCACCTGGAGCTCTCCAGGCAGCAGGTGCTGAGAAGCTCAGAGCATTTCATACCCACCTTTGCCACACAGCAACAGGGAAAAGCTTCTTCTGTCCTCCCCAAACTGCCATCGAATCCAGCCCCACTGCTGCCTTTGCCTCCTTCCAGCACTCACCCAGCTGGTGCCACCCTTCCCAAGGTGCTGGAGGCTGAGCAGCAGCCTTGGCCTGGCTGAACATCCAAGGCTGCACAAGGGCTCCCTCAGCCTGCTGGGGACAGCTCCAGGTGGCTGAGGGACCCCTCTGCTGTCCCCACTCCTGCTGCAGGCCTAGCCCAGTGTGAGCCCAGGATGAGCTCAGTGCTGGTGGGATGCTGGGGCCCCCTTCCTCCCCACTGCAGCTGTGTGCTGGCCAGGCTGCACTTTGGGCTGCAAACCCTTTTCTCTGCTCTTGCATAACCACAGCTGGATCAGTCAGAACCTTGGGGAATCCCATGAGTAGGAGGAGATTGTGCTGTTCTTTCCTAGGGGTGGAAACTCGGACTATGAGATCATCAGCACCTTTCCCCAGAGGGTGTACACGGACAGCTCCAGGAGCCTGCAGGAATGTGGGCTGGTCCCCAGGGCCTCGCTGCTGCTCCGCAGGAGAGACCCCCCCCAGCAGCCGGGCAGGGGGCTGCAGCCAGCCTAGGAGCTGCTCTGCACCGGGAGGGAGCTGCCTCTCACCTTTCCCTGGCTGGGAAAACGGAGAGGTTTTCTTTCCAGATTCAATTTCACCGTGCTGGAGATGGAGAAGAGCTGGGTGGGAGCAGCCATTCGGCCACTCCCTTTGGCAGAGGGGCCAGGCCAGCCCTGCTGGTCCCCAGCACAGGGACATTTCCAGCTGCTCACCTGGGCTCTGGGCCTGGCTCCTCACCTCTGTGCAGGTCACACGGGCTGAGCCCTGCCCAGGACCTGCCAGCCTCAGCCCAGCACTGGGCAGTGCTCAGGGATGGACACAGCCAGGGCAGTTTGCATTCTGCACACAGCTGCTGCTCCCTGCAGATCTCACCTGCATGACAGCAGGGGACAAACAGGCTCAGTGCCACGGGCTGTGCTGGAGCCAAACCTGAAGGCCTCGAGTTGTTGCCTGGCTGGGGCTGAGCCAGGCTCAGCTGGGAGATCCTGCTGCTGCTGCTGCTGGGCTTCCTGTACGTGCACAGCTCCTTCCCTTGGACAGCCCCCAGCTGCAGCGGGGCCCCGGCTCCAGCCTGCCTGCAGGCACCCGCCCTCCTCCTCCTGCTGCTGCTGCAACAGGACACCGTGTCACTGAGAGCCCACAACCCCTCTCTGCCCAGCCCTGAACAAAGCATCTTCCTCCCTGGCCCGTGGGCTGGGGCTGCGCTCTTCCCTTTCCCTTTCCCCAGCACATTCCTCCCATTCCAGCTGTGACAAGCTCTCACTTGACTCCCAGCTGACAGCACTCCCACTCACGCGGGGCAGGGCCTGCTGGCAGGTTCCCTCTTCACAGAGACCCAGCCCTCAGCAAAGGCTCCCAATAAAACCCTGTATTCCACTGCAATTTCCACTTCCTTCAGATTTCAAAGCTTCCCAGAGCTACACAACTCACAGGATGCAAACCAGCTGCTTCCACAGCTCCCCGTGAGCACTGACCCAACCCACCCAGCTCTCCCTCTCCTTTCCCACCTGTAGCTGTTTCCCCTGCCCCTCTGTGCCCTGCTCTAGGCAATCTCTGTGCCAAAGGTTTGTTTTTCACTGCCACTCCCCGGGCAGAGGGGAGGAATGCTCTGGTGCCTGTCCCTGCTGCGCCGTAGGACATTCACACACATCCTGGGAGCCTCTGATTAGCAGCAGCAAGCTAAGGTGTTAAGATCTTTGTGTCAGGCTGCAGCAGCAGGCACAACCCACTCAGCTGGAAATGACTCATAATGCTTAGGTAGGGTGATGTTTAACCTGTAGCCAAAATAAAACCGAATTTAAAAGAAAGGCAAGAGCGGCGCCGTGAAAGGTCCAGTAACGTTTAATAGCATCTCGGAAGACAACACTGGTTATAAACTTTGCTTTTTGGCAGGAAAACAAAATGCACTTGGTCCAGGATTGCAAACAAACCAACACAAAGAGGAAAAGATGGGACAGCTGGAGCATCAGCTGTTGTGGGGCAGCCCTGAGCCATTAATGCTCACCAGGGAGCCTGCTTGGGGTGGAGGGCGGCCAGAGCAGCACAGATCCCACTGCCAGCCCCACCCATTCCCCAGGCAGCCTTCAGCCCCAGCCCCACCGTGGTGGGCACTCACACCCAAATTCTGTGCAGTATTTTTGCATTAAATTAAGACAAAAAAACCAAAAAACAACAACAAAAAAACCCTTAGTTGCCATAATCTCTGCAGTTGAGATGAAGAAGGAGGGAAAAAGACCAAAAAAAAAAAAAAAAAAGGAAGTGAGGCAGCAGAATTTACAATTTTAACAGCAGCTGGGAGAAGTGGGAAGTACCATGCAGCCCTAAGCCCTTCCCTGGCGAGGCAGAGGAGGGGGCTGAAGGCCAGGATCACCTCCCACAGCCCCAGAGGCTTTGCTGTTGACAGAGGCACTGGAAGCTGCCGTGAGCCAGGCCCAGCTCTGCTCACAGCCCAAGCAGCGAGCGTCGCTTTCTTTGGATCCCTCCGAGATGAGGCCGGGGTCAGGCAGGAGGGAGGCAGCTGCAAGGAGGAGTTTTGGTCGTGGGTTTTTCCCTGGGCTGGGACCCAGGAGGTGGTGCCAGGACAGCGCTGACAGCCGGCAGGTGAGGGTGGTCGGAGGGGAGGGCGCTCAGGAATGCAGGTAGAGTCCAGGCTGGGAGGGGAAGCGGGGCTCAGGCCAACTTCAGGAACTCCTGCAGAGTGTTTTGCTCCACAGCTTCCACGAAGAGCTCGTAATCCTGCAGGGAAACGCCACACGGTCACTCCCGAGGCAGGGGGGGCCCTGAGCCCACGGCACAATCTGCTCCACAGCCCTGGCACCAGCTGCTTGTGCCAAGGATGACAGGACAAAGCGGGCACAGCCCCAGTGCCACCCAAACTCCCGCCTGGGTCCCCTTTTTCCCAAGGCAAAGAGCCGTGCTGGTCTCTGCACCTCACTAGAAATAATTTACAGGGCATCCTGAACGTGTCCAGCACATCCAAGGACAGGACACCACCCAGCACCCATCCCTGGCATGGAGCACAGCCTCACCCCGCAGTACTGGTCCCCGTTGACGATCTGGGGTGGGATGGCTTTGGGGTTGCCCGCCTTGGCCCTCATCTCCTCCCGGAGAGCGTTGTCCTGCGAGATATCCACCAGCTCGTACTTGATGTTCTTCCCGTCCAGGATTCGGGTTACCTCGCTCTGTTGGGATTTGATCTGGAAGCCGGGTGGGAGAGGAGCAGGTTACGGGAGATGGAGAGGAGCCCCGAGGGTGGGTGGGTGGATGGGTGGGCACACACCCAGCGTGCCAGCCGGGCTCAGCACGGTGCCCCCGGCGTATGGGGGGACAGCCAGCACGGAGCGGTGGCTCTGGGGACAGATGGGGACGGTACCGGGGAGAGGGGACAGCGAGGATGGGGCGGGGGGCTCGGCAGCCGCACGGCCAGAGCCGCGCAGCCCCGGGCCCGGCCCGCAGCCCCGCCCGGTGCTCACCTCCCGGGAGCCGGTCACCGAGGTGCTGTAGACCTTGAGGGTGCTCATGGTGCGATCGCGGCCGCTCCCAGCGCCAGCCCGGCCAGGGGAGCAGCGAGGGAGGGAGGATGGAGGGAGGGAGGGAGGAGCGGCAGCCCCGCCGCCGCCCGGCCGCCATGTGACTGCGGCGGCCAATGGGGCCCGCGGCTCCGCGCATGCGGACTCGGCGGGGCCGGCCCGGGACACCGCCCGGCGGCACCGGGAACGGCCGACACCGGGAACGGCCGGCACCGGGAACGGCCGACACCGCCCGGCGGCACCGGGAACGGCCGACATCGGGAACCGCCGGCACCGGGAACCACCGACACCGCCCCGCGGCACCGGGAACGACCGGCACCGGGAACGGCCGACACCGGGAACGGCCAGCACCGCCCGGCGGCACCGGGAACGACCGGCACCGGGAACCGCCGGCACCGGGAACCGCCGGCACCGGGAACGACCAGCACCGGCGTGACGGGCACCAGGGAGCGCCGGCACCGCTCCCACTGGGCACCGGGGAGTGCCGGCACCGGCCCAATAGAGACCGGGGAGCCACCGGCACCGGCGTGACAGGCACCGGGGAGCCACTGGAACCGCCCCGACAGACACCCGGGAGCCACCGACACCAGCCCGACAGAGACCGAGGAGCACCGACAGCGGCCCGGCAGGCACTGGGGAGCCACCGGGCACCGCTCCCACCGGGCACCGCTCCCACCGGGCACCGCGGAGCCCCCGCCCCGAGCCCTCGCCCGTACCGGGAGAGGCACCGGCAGCAGCACCGGCAGCAGCCCCGGAGCTCCTCCCTCCCTCGCTCCCCAGGCAGGACGGCCTCGCGCGAGTGGGGCAGAGCAGCTTTATTTGATACTCCAAACTCCCGATACAAACAAGCGCCGAGACACAGGCTGGGACAAAGACACCGAGCACAACACCGGGGGACATGTGTGACACGGGGAAAGGGGGGACAGGGAGGGAACACCGTCCTGGAGCCCTGGCCTGGGGTGTTCTGTAGCCCAAGACTCCCCCTGCAGCAGCAGCACAGGATCACCCTCAGGGCCAGAGGGGCTCAGCTGAGCAGGAGGATGAGGAGAGGACACGGGACTGGGCAGCCCGGCTGCTGGGACAGAGCCAGGTGGTTCCAGCCACAATAATCTCATCCCAGAACCACCTCTGCAGGGGCAGAGGGCACATCTGTCCCCTCACAGCACCCATGAACGAGATCTTGCAACCCCAAAGCAAAAGGGAGAAGGAGATGGAGCCCAAACCCCCTGAGGAGCTGCAGGAGCCAGCAGAGCTCCTGGCAGTCAGGACAAATGGCTTCAAAAACAGCCCTGGAAATGTGTTCTGCTCAGTACACAGCAGCAGCAGCCTGGGGACAGACACAGCCAGGAACAGGACACCCAGGGAGAGCAGGACAGACAGACAGACATGGCTGTGTGCTCCCTGTGCAGGACAAACCAACCAGTTCCTGGCCACCGCCCCCCATGGTGGCCAAACACCGAGCACAAAACAGATTTGGTCTTAAAATTGGAACACAAAGGAATAACAAAAGCATTTCTGCCAAACCCAGGGCTCACAGCCCCAACGTGAACACCACAAGTGTCAGCAGGACTTCTCCCTGTCACAGCTTGGGCATCCTGCTCTTAACTCAAGATGAAAACCCAAGTTCTACCCTCAGACTCAGTAAAGCTGTCACTGGGGTTAGGGAGGGTGGTGGGACAGTGAAGCTGATCCCTCAGGGACTCATTTAGAAATCCCATTAATTGCAGAGGAGAAAAGAGGGACAGGGCTGTGACAAAGCCCAAGTGGCCACTGCTGGCAGGAAGGGCTCCCTGTGCCACCCCCGGCACATCAGGACCAGTATGGCTTTCTCCAGTAAAGCAGAGGTGTCCCCAGGGCCACAGAGGCTCTTGGAGGCTCTGGCAGGGCCCACAGACACTTGGGGCTCCCCAGGATGGTTCTGATGGCTCTGAAAGGCTGTGAGAGGGAAGAGCAGCCCCTCACCTGCCAGGGGATGCATTAGGCACAGAGCAGAGTGGGGGCAGAGGGTTCTTCCAGCTCATTAAGGCACTTGAGCATCAATCCAGTTCCTCTGCAGTCTGAATCACAGCCCACTCCCAGTGCTGATCCAGGGGGACAAAAGGCTTAAGGCTTCTGGGGTAACAGTGCCCAGGGGGAGCATCTCCATTTTAGTGTTGCTTTATTCCTCAGCTCGTGCTGGCTGCTGAATGCTGCATTACCTGAGGAGAGCAGGTCCTGCTCCATCAGTCCAAGGCAGCAGCACCTCCATGTAAATGCCAGCAGTGGAACTGGCACACCTGCCTGCCCATGGAATCCAGACACCCCACAAACACTCTGACAACCCTCTGGTCCCACTGGTCCCACAGGACCTGCACAGGGAGGTTATCAGCAGGACCAGAGCATACATTTCCTTTTAGCCATCATTTTAGCTGTCACACTTGCATGTTCAGCATTTGACATGCCTGGAAGGCAACTCAGAATCCATCTCCCAGCATCAGAGGCCACGGCAGCTCCAGCAAACACAGCATAAAACACATTCCACAAGATCAAAGCTACTGCAAAGCCTGACACCAAAGCCCTGAATTATCCCAGTCAGCAGCTGAACACTTCTGGCCACAAACCCCCTAATTCCTCACAGATCAGATAAATCACACGTCCTGTACCCGAGCAGAGGGATGGTAAAGTGCTGAATAGGTTTAGGGCTGAAGGAGCACAAGACTCCTGAGAGTTTCAAGTCTTCATTCCCTGTCTTACTTTGGGAGTGCTCTTTACTGGGTGATGCAGTTGTCTCCCATGTCCTGAGCGTATCTGTCAGATATTGCAGTCCTCAAGTCCTCCACCTCTTTGTGTAGCTGTTTTACCTCCACCAGCTTCTTGGCCAGTCCCTCAGGGCTCAGCAGGTCATCCTTGTCCTTCACAGGGTACTGCACAGCTGTGGGGTCAGAGAAGGGAGGAGTTTCTTCACATGCAGTTCTCAGCAAGGATGGCACACATTTGCAAACCAGCCAGAAAAACCAACTCACGTTTGCAAAAGAGGTTGCAGTAACTGAATGTTAAGTAGAACATGCACCTTTGAAGCAAGCCAACCACAGAAAGAGCATTCAGAGGATTCAGAAGCCCAGAAAGGGCACTTTCCATGCTCTATGTGAGTTATTTCATTCTGCCACAGCACAGACAGAAGGGTTTGTTCTGCTGTTGCTCGAAAGGAAAGGTACTCACAGTGAATGCCCAGGAGCAGGGAGAGGTTGGGGTCCTTGCCCTGAGCCCTCTGGGTGACGATGCTGTAGACAGACTGTAAATCCTGCAGGCAGCTGGCCAGCTCCCCGTGCAGCTGCTGGGCCAGGCGGGCAGTGTCAGCAGGCAGGGGCTGCGCCGTCAGCTGCGCCTGCCGCAGCTGCTCCTGCAGCGTCAGGTTCTTCTCTATCAGCTCCTGGTTCTGCACGGACAGCTGGACACACGGACAGGGCACGTCAGGGGGCACCTGGGGCAGCCCTGCCACGCTGAGTGCAGCTGCTGTGTGATGGCAGCACTGAGGGCAGGGCTGGGTTGCATGCAGCCTCCAGGCCGTGGCCAGAGCAGCGAGTGTCACTGCCATGGGGAAGTGAAGCTGCACTGTCCCTGCCAGGCAGAGCAGTGAAAGCTTCCAGGAGCTGGTGCACCTTGCCTCGAGGGCTGGGAGGGGGCTCTGACTGTGCTTGGGCTCCTGTTCTGCTGCCCCCAGCTGGCAAGCTCGGCCTCCTCCATCCCATCCCCATCAATTCCCGGGGCACAACCTGCCTCTCCTGCTTCCCTTCACAGCCCTGGCAGGACAACTGACTAGCAGGAGAGACTGAGCTGCTGACTAAATTCAGGGCCTTGCTCAGAGACAGTCCACTGTTCACTCAAACACCCCCTGACCTCTTTGACTGCAGCCCGGAGCTGCTGCAGAGCGTTTTCCCTCCTCATCGCCTCCTCCTTCAGAGCTTGGCTTGTCCCCTCCTCCTGGGCCACCTGTTCTTCCAGGCTCT
Source organism: Setophaga petechia (assembly GCA_024362935.1). Lineage (NCBI taxonomy): Eukaryota > Metazoa > Chordata > Aves > Passeriformes > Parulidae > Setophaga > Setophaga petechia. The sequence continues at coordinate 1,395,234 of JANCRA010000094.1, read as the reverse complement.
GGAACACACCATGGCAACTCAGTAAGTCTAACTCATCTCACAGCATATTCTCAAGTCCCAGGTCTCTCCCCATCACCTCTCACCTTGACTTGCAAGAATAACTGCTCCATCTTCTTCTGCTTTTTGTCCACAATCTGGAATTAAAAGCAGAGGCATCACAAGTGGCCACCCAGATGCAGTAATACCACCAGGAATTCTCCTTCAGTGGGACATCATCTCCTCTCCTTCTCTTTCCTGCTCTAATCACAGATGCTCTTAGGAGTGGACTTGGATAAAAGGCACCATTAGATTTATCAGCTAAAACCAGACATTGTATTCTTGTGGTTTTCCTCTCCCCTCTTCTGCATTCTGCAGCTTCTCCCCAGCATTACTGGAGAAGTGTGTGGTTATCACATCAGGAACAGCTCTTGGCACCCTGCAGTCTGCAATTCCAGGAACTGCTGCTTCAATGTGCCTTCAAAAGTCCCCGATTTCCTCTGAGAGCCTGGTGTGACTCAGTGAAAGGAAAAACGTGTGATTCCTGCCTGGGACAGCCCCTTACCTTCCTGAGGCAGTCACACTCCTTCTTCAGAGAGTCATGTTCCATTTTCTGCCTCTCCCCATCCTGGGCAGGGGGTCCTCTCTCTGCATTCTTTGCATACTGCTGCAGCTTGTCCTGCAAGCTGCAATGAGCAAAACCACGAGGAAAAAACAGTTTTAGTTATGATCCCTCCCTTACTTTAAGGAGAGAAACAACATGAGGAGTAAAATTAATTTCATATCAAATATCAGCATTGCCCTGTTTGCATCCCAGCCCACCCTGCCAGGGCTGTGCATCACCCTCCTGGTGCAGCAACTCCTGCAGTGCCAGGATGAAGCTGATCCCTGTTCCTACCTGTGCACAGTGGACAGGAGCTCCCTCTCCTTGTGCTTTTTGGTTTCCAGCTGCAGCTCTTGCTCCCTGAAAGCAGCCTGGACATCTCCAAGCTCTGTTTCCAGTGCCAGCACTGTTTCCTGCAGGGCAGTGGTCTTCAGTTCAGATTCCTTCAGCTGCAACAAAAGGGGAGTAGATGTAACTACAGAAAAGCCACCTGAGCAAGAATGTGAAGAGCCAGCATTGCAGCTCAGAGGAAGTTTTACCTTCTGACTTTGTTTCTGGTGGTCCTCAAGGGTTGGGAGATCAGCCAGGTATCGTTCCAGGGTCTCAATTCTCTGCTGTCTCTCTCTGTTTTGTTCAGATTCCTTCTGGCATTTCTTTTTAAGGTTATTAATGTGTTTGTCTCTTCCTTTTACCTGCAGGGACAGTTACAGATAAGTTCAGTTTATTTAATTTCTTATTTATTTTTCAGTCATCCATAAACCCACTCATTTAGCTTTTTTGCACACCCCACAATGCCAAAATACAAGATCCCCTTCACTCATTTCTGCTCATTGAGCTAAAGACAGGCATTTTTTTGTTTAAAAGAGGAGGCACTGAAATGCTCCTAATGCAGGAGGAGAGGCCTTTGCTTGTAAACCATAGTCTACAACAAGATGAGTAAACACCTGTAATTACAGACTGCCACAGAAAAGTTTCACCTCAGTGCTACACTGAAACCACACCTTCCCATGTCTAGAGAACAGGGTCATACCCTTTCCTCCTGTTTCTTGAGCTCCTCTGCATGTTTCTGCACCGTTTCCTTCAGGGACTCCCGGGCCAGCTTCACATCCAGCTCTGCAGCAGCCAGCTTCCTCTCCAGCTCCAGGTTCTCCTTGCTGAGGCTCTCAGTCTTCTCTGTGAACTGTGCTCTCAGGAAGGTGTTCTCCCTCTGCAGCTCCTGCAGGCACAGACAGCCCCTCAGTCTGGGGGTCCCAAACTGCCCCAGGGCTGTGTCCTCATCCTGCCCAACCCCAAACATCCCTCAGCCCATCTGAAACAGCTCCTGCATCACCAGCACAGCTTTAATCCAGCCAAAGGAATCTCAGGTGATGGTGACTCCACACAAGGGATAATTTAGAATTTGACTCTGCACCTCAGCAGCAGTCTGGGCCACTGGATCCAGCACCTATTTCTCCCTCCACCTGCTGTACCTGCACCCTCAGCATGTAGAGGTCTCCATAGGATGCTGGGCAGCCCAGCAGGGCGCTGTGCACCTGCAGCTCACTCTCCCGGACCTTCTGCTCCAGCTGGGAAATGTGCTGCCTCTGCCTGCAACAAAACAGGCAATTCACTGCTCCCAAACACAGAGAGCAGCAGCACAGCACTGCTGCTCCTCAGTGACAGCCACAGCACAAACACAGCTCTGCCACTCAGGGCTCACCTGCAGAGAAATAAACACCTGAACCTCTTTTACAATTCTTATTAACTTTTCTTCCCTTCAAAACCCTTCCCCCAACAATGATTACAGCTAAAACACACAAGCCTTGCATGTTTTGTAGGATCCAACTTGACTCTGGAGCTTAGGAGAGGAATGAACAGACAACAGATGACTCAAAAAAGGGAAGAAAAAGTATTTACGGTCCAGATGTTGAAGGTAGTTTTCATTAGGACTTACTTTTCAAAAAGCTTGCTTAGATAAGAGAAATGTTTGCCAGTCCAAAGTCACAAAAACCAAATTTAAAATAAAGGACTCAAAGAGTACCCAAAAAATCCTTAAGCAAAAGAGGCAGTTATTTTGACATTCCAGATTAATCATGATGTGAACAGAAATCTTTATCCCTTATAAAACACAGAAAACCATAACTAAAATTAATTTATTTGAGCCCTTCAGGATCATTGTCCTAATTCTAAGAAGGAGAGAAGAGTCAGGTTGCTCTCTAAGGTCCTTTTATTGTTCTTTGCAACAAAACAAGATCAGCTGGGCAAAAGGGACTCTTTTGTCCAGAAATGAGCCTTCCTTGATACTTTCCAAATGGAAATGGACTGGACTCCTTGAACCACGTGTGAGTATCAAAGCCTCACCTGTCAATGAGGAGCTCTTTCTCCTTGAGCAGGTTTTCATTGGAGTTGAGGATATTGATCCACTGGGCTGGGTCAGGTGCAGGCAGGGATGGGGAGTACAGAGAGGAATGGGGGCAGGTGCCTCCATTTTGTAACTGCAAGAGGAGACAGAACAAGGAGGGAGAGGTCTGTGCCCCACAGGGGTAATTGCAACACTGCTGCAGCTATTTTGCACACTGTGTGCTCATCTGCATGCCAGGGCAGGGCTATTTCAGTCTCTGTTGATGTCCAAGAACAAGAAAGTTTGCCCAAGCACAACTGGAGATTAACAAATAATTTTAGATCACTGTCCTAGCTCGCTGGAAACAATTTGTCTCTGTTAGGGTACAGCTGGTGGGAGGTAGTAAACAAACTGTTTCCACCTAGTAAACTGCAGCTAGTTTCATGCATTTTTTTCAAAAGAAGTCTTTCTTAACCCTAGCTAGAGAACAAAGCCATTCTAGACACTGCTTAACACCTCTTGGCATGCTTTTTCTTCCCAGTTTCTATCAGACAGGGCATTTCAGCTCCTGATCTGGCAGGTGGAGCAGGCCTGTAACACAACCCAGGGCTGCTCTGCACCCGCAGCGTGTCAAACGATACCTGTGACACCACGAGCTGTGAAAACAGACCCTCAGGAGACTTCTGCTGTACTCAGGGAGCAGCAGCAGACATTTTCCCCCCCTGGCTCCTTAGTCTGGGACAACAATTCCTCACTAGAGAGACACGAAAGGTTTCAAACTCACACAGCCACGGCTGCCTACCTGCATCTGCTCCACCTGCAGCCGCACCTTGTCCAGCTGCTGTTTCCAGGCACTGAGCTCGCAGACTCCCTGGTGGGGGTGCAGGGTGCAGCCTTCCTGCACCCAGGCTCTGCCTGGGGGAGCTGCCACGGGTTTGGAATAGAAACCGTTGGCCTGGAGCCCCGCAGGCACCGTGCTGCTCCCACTGGGCCAGGGCCCGTCGCGCGGCTCGCCGGGTGCCTGTTTGCTCTCTGGCAGCACCTTGTAATGGTCCTTCCCTGCCTCGGAGCTGGGCTTGAACTGCTGGCACCTGTGCAGAGGGTCGGTGCACAGGCTGTCCAGGAGCAGGGACTGGTTCAGGGTGTGCTCCATGGCAGGGGTGTCGAACTTCCAGGCTCCCTCGGTGCGGGCGCGCTCGGCGGCAGCGGCGGGAGGCCAGGCGTGCTCACAGCCCCCGTCCCCCGAGGCCCTGCACAGCCGCAGCAGCTCCCTGGGGGGCACCTGACAGGGCTTCCCGGCCTCCAGCTCCCCGTTCCTGGCGAGCCCTGGCCCGGCAGGCTGTGCAGAGCCCTGGTCCCCTGCAGGGCACAGCTTGGAGGGTGAAGCACCCAGCGTGGAAGGCATAACGTGGGCTGTTGGAATGGTCACCTGGGTTTTGATGGGGTGGAATGAGGAGCCGCTACTGGAGTTGCAAAAGTCTGGGGGAAGAAGAAGAGTGATACTCTAATTACAGTCCTGAAAACACAATCCTCCAGTCAGCTTTCCAAAATGATATTAAAACCAGTTCCTTTCCCACTGCACACATCCTAAGCAGCAGCAGCAGCATGACTCAGGCACACCTGTGTTCCCACTCACTACAAGTTTCAGGAACCTGCTGACCTTTTCCTACCATCACATTTAATCCTTATTTTTAATCCCTGTTTTTGAGCTACTCTAGTATAATCTTGAATCAATGTTACCTTTCCCTAGGTTTAGAAATCTAGTCCTTGACACTGAATAAAAAGGCTGAAACTTACAGATCAGAACACTGAGCCCACGATCCTGCTCTGCCCGTCCCACAGCTCAGCAGCTCCAAAGGGTGAGCAGAGCTAACAGGAGCCTGCCCTGAGCCCATGATGAGCCTCCAGCATCGCTGAGCCCGAGGATCTGACCTTCCAGCTCCTGCAGGACAGCACGGCACAGCCTGTCCCAGAGCAGGGCAGTGGCTCTCACCTACAGCCACAGGAAGTGAGACAGAGCCCCTGTCCTGCCAGCGGGGCACCAAACCTGGCTGCAGGCAACCCGGGGTTATTCTTAGCAGCTCTCAGATTTCAATACAGCAACAGCAAGGGCTGAGAAAGGCAAACAGCAAAGTGTCTGTTCCCACTCCTGTCCCGAGACGTTCTGTGTCGCAGGAATTCCAGGTCTGTCCCAGGAACACACACTTGATTTCCTCATGGCTTTGGCCCAAGGCCCATCCCCACGTAATGCTCCAACAACTCACACGTGTTTGTACCCTCCAAGCACTGCTACAACAATGAATTAACACCACAATTTGAACACAGCCCAAATCAGACTGTGCAAAGACCAAAACCACGCTAAAGGAAAAGGTAGGAAGCACAGGGAAATGAAATATTGAGAACAGTCACAATAAAGGCACTCAATCCTTTCATCACAAACGAGCAGTGAGGGCAGAAAATCTCTCAGCACAGCCTGGACTCCAGAGAACACCATGCTACTGGGCAGCTGCAAGCACGTTCACCTTGGCAAGGGAAGGGACAGCACCATTTCCTTTTACAGCCCCTAAATTTATCCCTTGGTGTCACTGTCAGGAACCCGAGGTCCCTGAGCAGCACGTCACGTGGGGGTGCTGCAATCAGCTCCCTGAGTGTGCTCAGGGCCCTCACAACAACATTTCTGACTAATGTTCTGAGCCCAGCGTGCCCCAGCAGCAGCCAGGCCTGCGGGTCACCCTCAGCTCTTACAGCATGGCTGTGACATCACCAGGGCCCAGAAGGGTCATTTCCCAAAGGAAATCATCTCCCCTGCCCTCAGCTGCCAAACGGTGTTTGATGATCCTGAAGAGGCCTGATGGAACACTTCAATGTGTGCTCGTGTGGTATTTCCAGCAACACTTCCAACAGCCAGCCCTGCTAAAGGCCCCATTCCACCAGCACGTTACTGACATCTACGATCTTAATAATCATTCCAAATCTCATTCCAAAGGCTCCCTGGAACACAGGGATGGGTGAAGTGTTTTAAGGAACACCAAAAAGTCCCTCATTACTAAAAAGATAATCTATAAAGGTGGAAAAAAACAAGTGGAAAGGATTGCTGGGACCAGAAATTTCATAGAGTGCGCCCCAGCTGAAGGCCAGGCTGCAGAGTTCTCAGCTCTAACACTGCAGAGCCAAACACAAAGGCACAAATTATTTCCTTAAAACACAAATTAAATCACCCAACAGACCTGCTGATAAATCTGTCACTGGACAATAAGAACCAGCAAGTCACCAAGGTGGCTTTTGGTCAGTAAAAACCCCTGCAGTGAGACAATAACCAAGCTCAGGGAAACCTTCAATGTAACACAACCCTCCCTTGGGTACATCCCAGCCACCTGGGGTGGAAACAGCTGCAGAACTGTGCCAGGCTGTGCCCCAGGTGCCCCTCACCCTCGGTGCTGTCCGAGCAGGAGGTGCCAATGCCCCCGTCCCTGCTCTCGGCCACGCTGGGACAGCGGCTCAGGGACCTCAGGGACACCATGGCTGCCTCCCACTCACTCTCCAGGAACTGCCTCTGACAGCTGCTGGGCTCTGCAGAGGAGAAAAACAGGGATATTTATCCTTTAATTAAGCCGTATGTAATTAGCAGTGCCTCCAAACCCCAGGCTGGTCCTTGCCTCGCTCCCCGAGTTCCTGTTAAAAAATGTATTTTGCTAAAGGAAATGGCAGGAAGCACAGGGAAGGGAAATAATATCAACAGGAGACTGAAAAACAACCTTGGTGAGGAAGTCAGAATGCAGAAGCTGTAAATTATATTCCCATTGATTAGTCTGGTCATGTTACACCCAGCTGGTGCTCTGACTAAAAAGATCAGCACAGCAAAACTGGGCAAGTTAAAGAGATATTTTTGCATTAGCTCTAAAAAACTCTCCCCTATCAGTTTAGGGGAGAAATTCCTTACCAAATGACTGCTGAAAAAGTAGGCAAGGGGAGAAAAAAAAAGACTTTTTTTGAACAAAAAGCTTCTGGTAGAGAATTTTCTGAGTGTCTCCTCAAAGAAAGTGAACCAGGATCTGACAGCAGCAGGGCTTTGGAGAAAGGACTGTCCTTACCCAATGGATTCTTCTGCAGCAGCCTCAGGTCTGGATCTTTCTCAGGAGCAGCCATCTTATCTACCTAGAGAATTGGATAAACGAATAAAAAATCTTAATTTAAATGAGTATAATCCACGCCCCATTCCCACTAACTAACACAGCAGCTACTCATCAGAATAACACAGCATTGGGTATTTAATTAGCCTCTTCTCCCAAAAATATGGTTTTTTTCCTGCAGCAACACTTGAAAAAAAACCCCAAACAAACCCTTGTAGATTTTCTTAATGCCTGTTTGCACCTTTCTCCAGGTATTCAGCAGCACCTTCCACCTGTTATCCGTGTCTACAGAGATTAAAAATTTCTCTTTAAAACTCTCAACGAGATCATTTCTGCCCTCTGTAGAGGTCACTGAGCAACTACATGAGGAAAGAAGTCCTTCAAAAATCAGCCTTTCTGTGCCATGGATGGCAATCGTTATCTGCCCAGAGTTTTGGGTGAATTTATCCATTTCTCTGAGTGCTTCAGTCAGTGAATTTCATGTCTCTGATAATGCAAGTGCAATTTACAAATTACACACTGGAAATTCAAGGCCTCTACAAAGCCATACTCAATCCTCACTCAGCAGCTGTTACAGATTTTTGGTAAACTGATTGAAAGAGTTCAGATCAGAAATTAATTCCTAGAAAGCATTCATATACTCACAGATGTTACAACCTAGCAGAAACACTGGGAATACAACAAGGCAACAAACCAGAACCAGCGTTTTACTCAGCAAAGAAACGAAACGCTTCTACATGAACGCAGTGCTCATTATGGTCAATTCAGGTGTGGTTAATTTAGGCAGAAATAATTTTAGATCAATTTCTGACGGGCTGGAGGTCCCGGTCCGTGAGGGTCGGGGCAGATCCTGAGGAGCCCCCGTGGGTCTGGGGGCTCAGCACCTGATCAGGAGGCGGCGGGGAGGGGGTGCCGGTACCCCCGGCCCCTGAGGGGGGAGAGCGGGGCCCGGTCCTGAGGGGCGGCCACGAGGAGCGGAGAGACCGGTCCCGGACGGGCGGGAGGGTCCGGGCTGCGGTGCCGGTGTGGCAGCGGCGCTGCCGGTGCCCGGTGGCGGTGCCGGTGCCCGGTGGCGGTGCCGGTACCGTGTGGGTGCGGCTCAGGGTCGGTGCCGGTATCGATACCGGGCTCTGTCCCTCACCTGCCGCTGCCGCCGCCGCTCCCGCCACCCCCGCGCGCCGCGACCGTTACCTCCGCCGGGAGGGGCGTGGCAGTGTGCGGTGGGCGTGGCTTCCTGCTGTTTCAGCCAATCGAATATTCTGACCACGCCCCTAGCGATGTCTCATTGGCGCGTCTAAACGCTGTCCCCGCCCCCGACGCGAAGGGCTCTGGCGGAGGAAGAGTGGCCGCGGGCGGCGCCCGTAGGGCGGGCGCTAAGGGGGCGGTGCCCGGGGAAATGAAATGAAATGAAATGAAATGAAATGAAATGAAATGAAATGAAATGAAATGAAATGAAATAATTAAATGAAATGGAAATGGAAATAGAAATGGAGGATTGGGAGCGCCTCTGGATCTCCTGCCAGGGGAGAGACAGGACAGGAGGAAACCGCCTCAGGCTGCACCAGGGGAGGGTCGGACGTCAGGAGGGATTTCTCCATGGAAAAGGTGGTCAAGCCCTGGCAGAGCCTGCCCGGGGCAGTGGTTGAGTCACCATCCCTGGGAGTGTTCAAAAACACGCGGATGTGGTGCTTGGTTTAGTGGTGGACACGGCAATGCCAAGTTTACAGCTGGACGCGCTGATCTCGGAGGTCTCTTCCAGCCTAAACAATCCCATGATTTGATGATTTCAGCGCCAAGAAAAACCACGGTAGGCCCAGGCCCTGTCCACACGTTTATTTACAGCAGAAGAGCCCATGGCTGGGCCAGCTGGCAGCGCCACAGCGGGCGCTCAAAATCCCCTCCTTGCCGAGCTGCAGGCAAGGAAAAATTAAGACTGTCACTTAAAATTAAGGAATTACATGGACCCTGTGGGGGCTGAGCCTTCCGGAACGTGTTCAGGCCCCCCAGCTGGGCAGCGAGCCAGGGCAGGGCCGGTGGTGTCAGGGCTCAGTGGGTGTCAGGGCTCAGTGGGTGTCAGGGCTCAGTGGGTGTCAGGGCCGGTGGTGTCAGGGCTCAGTGGGTGTCAGGGCTCAGTGGGTGTCAGGGCCGGTGGTGTCAGGGCTCAGTGGGTGTCAGGGCCGGTGGTGTCAGGGCCGGTGGGTGGCAGGGCCGGTGGGTGGCAGGGCCGGTGGTGTCAGGGCTCAGTGGGTGGCAGGGCCGGTGGTGTCAGGGCTCAGTGGCTGTCAGGGCCGGTGGTGTCAGGGCCGGTGGGTGTCAGGGCTCAGTGGGTGTCAGGGCCGGTGGGTGGCAGGGCCGGTGGGTGTCAGGGCTCAGTGGGTGTCAGGGCTCAGTGGGTGTCAGGGCCGGTGGTGTCAGGGCTCAGTGGGTGTCAGGGCTCAGCCGCCTCTCCCTGCGGGCCCTGCTGCTCCCCAGCACCGCCCTGGCCCCGCTGCCCTGCCCAGCCCTCCCGCAGCTCCTGGTACAGCTCCTGGTGCTCCTCCTTCCAGCGCCTGAAGGTGTCCGAGGTCAGCGCCGCCTCTCCCAGCAGCTGCTCCAGCGCCTGCAGCTCCGCCAGCTTGGCCTGCCCGCAGCGACACCGCACACGTTTTACCGGGGGCCAGCCGTGGGCAGGGGGCTCTGGGGGGCTCGGGGGGGCTCGGGGCCGCACCTTGAGCGTGCTCTGCAGGGCCCGCACGGCGTGCACCCGCTCGTTGATGTGCGGGTTCCTGTTGCGGCGCAGGAAGGACTTGCGGCACTGCTCGTGGGTCAGCACCCGCCGCTGCCCCGTCAGGGACAGCCCGCCCTGCCGCAGGCTCCGCGCCAGGCTCTCCAGCTCCTCCGCGCCGGGATCTGCGCCAGGACAGGGCACTGCAGCAGGAGGGCAGCCCCAGACCCCCAAGGTGTGGGATCGTGGAGTGGTTTGGCTCGGGAGGGGCCGTAGAGATCATCTTGTTCCACCCCTGCCATGGCAGGGACACCTCAAACTGTCCCAGGGTGCTCAAGCTCCATCCAGCCTGGCCTTGGGCACTGCCAGGGATCCAGGGCACCCTGTGCCAGGGCCTGCCCACTCCCACAGGGAGGATTGTCCTTCTAAACCAATCTAAACCAACTCCTGAACCAATCTAAACCAGCTCTTTCTAAACCAATCTAAACCAGCTCCTTCTGAACCAAATCTAAACCAAACTGCTCCTAAACCAATCTAAACCCAACTCCTGCTAAACCAATCTAAACCAGCTCCTGAACCAATCTGAACCAGCTCTTTCTAAACCTATCTAAACCAACTCCTCCTGAACCAATCTAAACCATCTCCTCCTAAACCAATCTAAACTTTCTCTTTTTAGTTTAAATCCATCCCCCTTTGCCCTGTCACTCTGTGCCCTCATATAAATTCCCTCTCCACCTTCCCTGCAGGCTCCTTCATCCCGAGATGGTCACAGCCAAGCACACCCCAGCTGGAGTTCCCCCAGCCCACCCAGAGGGAGGGACACAAGGTGACAGGGGCTCAGATGTCCCCCCCTGCACGTACCCAAGGGGGAGCAGGGCCGGGGGCTGCCCTGGGGGCTGCTGCCTGGGGACAGCTGTGCCTTCTCCGGGCTGTTCTGCAGCCTCTTCCTCGCCTGGGGGAGAGATGGGCAGCAGGTGACACAGGGAGCTCTGTCCCTCTGTCCCCAGGGTGTCCCCCAGGGCCACTCACCGGGTCAGATCCGTGCCTGGGGGCCTCATCATCGGGGTCCTCAGCTTCTGTCTCACTGTAGCAGTCTGGAGGCCACGGGAGCAGACAGAAATTCCCTCCCAGGGCTGGGAATCATCCCAGCCACGCCTCAGGGAGGGTTTGTCACATTTCCCAAATCCTCCAAATGTCCCTGCCCCATGGGGACCCCTCCCACCGACCCCTCCTCACCTTCCTCCTTGTCTGGGACTGCCTGCTGGGCCAGCGTGTGCTTTGTCTTGGCTGTCACCAGGTGACTGACCCACCTGGGGAGGGACAGGAGGGACAGGCAGGGCCAGAAGGCTCCAGGCCAGCCCCGGGGTGCTGGGGCCAGTGCTGGCCACGGCTCTGTTACTCACATGCTCAGGTCAGCCAGGGTTTCAGCAGCAAACACAAAGGGTTTGTATGTCTGGTGGCACAGCTGGAACACGCTGGGGACAGGGGGGTGGCTGCTGTGGGGACACAGGGGAGCCCCCAGCCCCTTGCAGCCCCCCCAGTCCTCAGCCTCATCCCAGATAACCCCAGGAACACAGGGCAGGCCTTGCTCAGAGTGTGGGGACCCCACCAGCCCCGTGGGGACATGCAGGTGGTTCCCAGCAGGACACACCCCACTCACTATTTCTTCTTCTGCTCCCTGGTGCTCTCCAGGTTGTAGGTGGCCACGTTGATGAGTCCTGCAGCCCTCTCATCCTGCGGGGACAGGGACAGGGGCAGGGGCAGCCGTGTGGGCACCGCCCCGGGAGGTGCCAGCTGCCCAGGCGGGCACAGGGCCGCCCCGTGCCCCCACTCACGTTGGGGTGGTTGTACCAGTAGAGCGTGTGGCCCTTGAGCACCACCCAGCAGCGCTTCCACTTCTGGGCCATGAACGCCACGTGCTCCTTCTTCTTGAGGAGCCACCCGTCACAATCCGCCCGGCCCAGGTCCCGGCACGACACCCGCCGGCGGCTCAGCCGGGTGGCCACGCCTGCACCACGGCCCGGGGTCAGGCAGGGGAGCAGAGACCCCCGGGGCAGGGGAGCAGAGACCCCCGGGACACAGAGAGCAGAGACCCCCGGGACAGGGCAGCAGAGACCCCCGGGACAGGGCAGGGGAGCAGAGACCCCCGGGACACAGAGAGCAGAGACCCCCGGGACACAGAGAGCAGAGACCCCCGGGACAGGGCAGGGGAGCAGAGACCCCCGGGGCAGAGAGAGCAGAGACCCCCGGGACAGGGCAGGGGATCAGAGACCCCCGGGACAGGGCAGGGGATCAGAGACCCCCGGGACAGGGCAGGGGGAGCAGAGACCCCCGGGACAGGGCAGGGGGAGCAGAGACCCCAGGGGCAGAGAGAGCAGAGACCCCCGGGACAGGGCAGGGGATCAGAGACCCCCGGGACAGGGCAGGGGGAGCAGAGACCCCCCAGGGCAGGAGATGGGGAGCAGAGACCCCCAGGGCAGGGGATGGGGAGCAGAGACCCCCGGGATCAGGGCAGGGGGAGCAGAGCCCCAGGGCAGGGCAGGGGGAGCAGAGACCCCCGGGATCAGGGCAGGGGGAGCAGAGCCCCAGGGCAGGGCAGGGGGAGCAGAGACCCCCGGGGCAGGGCAGGGGGAGCAGAGCCGCCCAGCACAGCCCCCAGCCCCACCAGCCCAGCCTGGCAGGGCTCTGCTCACCTTTAGCTACCTCTGCTCACCTTTAGCTCTGCTCACCTTTAGCTCTGCTCACCTTTAGGTCTCCGTCCCGTGCTGGGGCTGCCCTGGGTGGGCACACAGGTGGGATTTTAGTGACAGTGCAGGGCAGTGTTTGCTGAGCACCCCCCCAGCAGCAGCACAGCCATAGGGACCCCCTTAGGGACCCCAGTTCACGCACCCACAGCAGGAAGGGGAACCTCCGAGACCCCCCGGCTCTCACCTCTGCAGGGCCGGGCTCTGCTGCCCCTGCCCCCGTGTTGGGGGCTGCCCCGGGGCTCAGCTCTGTGCCAGAGGGTTCAGGGACAGCAGGGGTGCCCAGGGGGGCGTCCAGGGGGGTGCCCAGGGCGCTGCCACCGTCCCACAGCTCCTGTGCAGCACCTGTGAACGGCGAGCGGAGCTGCAGCCTCGTGTCCGGGGGGAGCTGCTCCATCCCGGCCAGCCCTGCTCCATCCTACCCTGCCCAGCCGGGCCCGGCAGCTCCTCCACAGCTGCCCCGGGCAGCCTCGGATCCCGCTCGGCCTCTTCCTGCTCCTCGTCAGTGCCGGGATCCGGCACAGACTCTGCTCCCGAGTCCAAGTCGGCCGCGACGCTGGGAGGAAAAGGGGAGCCCTGAGCCCCAGAGCTCCGGGAGCTCCGAGCCGCTGGGATCCCCGATCCACCCCGGGCTGGGGGCGCTGCCTGCCCGGGAAGGGGCTGGAGGGGGCGCGGTGGCAGAGCTCCAGCCCGGCTCCAGCCCCGTTCCAACCCGGTTCCAGCCCCGTTCCAGCCCGGTTCCAGCCCCGTTCCAGCCCGGTTCCAGCCCCGTTCCAGCCCCGTTCCAGCGGGCTGCCCTGCCCTGCCCGGCTCGGCCGCTGCCCGCGCTGCCGCTGGCTCTCCGCACGCCTTTCCATTCCGGGAGGGGAGAAGGGTCATGGCTAAATATAGCTCCAGCCCCACTAAAACGTTACCAAGTGAATGAATTACAAACTCCCCTTTCTGTCATTCCTCAAGACTCCTGTCAGCGTCCCGGGCTGCTCACAGGCAGCTGAGGCACTGCTGGCACCTCTCCCCCTAAAAAGGGCCCTGAATGCACCCAAGCATCTCCTTGCTGGCCAGATCGGGGTGTTGGGGTGTCGGGATGGGGCTCACCTGGAGGTCAGGGACACGGGGCTGCCTGGGCTCTCAGCACTCCTGGTGCCAGGGGAATCTGCAGCATCCAAAAATGCTCCTGGGGGCTGTGGATGGAGCATCAGTGCCAGCCCCATCCCACCATGGAGCCCGGAGCTTTAGGAATCTCCAGGGTGATGGGAGATGCCCAGCTCTGAGCACCCCTGCCTGATTCCCAGCACCGGGGCTGGACTGGGAGCACTGGGATCACTCACCTGCTGCCTGGGAGAGGGCGGTGAGCCAGGCAGGTCGAGGGGGATCTTCTTCAGCACCAAAGTCACCCTGTTCCCCTTCTCCAGCAGCTTCCTCGCCAGGCTGACAGGTGTCCAACCCACCTGCAAATCCCGGGTGAGCTGTGGGCCACTGCCCTGGCCCCAGGGGTGCTTCATCCCCAAACCCTCCCCAGGCACAGATCATACAACCCCCAGATCCTCCTGGCAACGGCTCCTGTGTCCCTTTCCCAGCCATGGTTCCTGCTTTTTGCTGATCATAACTCCTGCATTCCCCACCTGAGCCCCTGCACTCCCTGAGCCCTCCCTGTTCATGTCCTCCCTACCAAACCCAGCACCCTGGAGCCCCTGTCCCCCACTCACCACCACCTGCTCGTTGACCTGCACGATCTCATCTCCGGGCAGGATGTGGCTCCCGTGGGCAGCCAGGACCTGGGCAGAGAAGGGGACAGTGGGGTGCCCACTCCTGGGTTCATTCCCTCCCTTCCTGCCAAGCTAATCCCCCTCAGGATCCCTCCCAGCCAGGGGGGTTTAACCATCAACCCGACTGCACCCCCAGGCTGCTGCTGGGGCTGGGGTGCAGAGGGGGCTCCCCCGTGGCCGGGCTGTGCTCACTCGTGGGATGAGCTGTGTGGGCTCAGCCACAGGGGCAGGGATTAGGGCCCCAGTCGGGATCCCATGGATGGGGCTGCTCCCCCATCAAGGGGGGGACTGAGGGGGTCACAGGGCCCCCCACTCACCTGTGGGGTGGTGGCAGACACGAAGTGCAGGCAGGAGCTGGTGGAGGTGATCTCAAAGCCCTGGGGGGGCCAAGGTGGGGGTTTGAGCAGGGGGTCCCGGGGCAGAGGGGGGCCCTGGGGTGGGGGGCACTCACCAGGCGGGCAGTGAGCAGAGCCTGGGGGCTCCCCAGAACCTCACAGGGCGCTGTTGGGGTGCCAGGGGACGCTGGGGGGCTGCTCCATGGGCTGGGGGGCAACGTTGGCGTGTCAGGGGATGCTGGGGGGCTCTGCCACAGGCCGAGGGGCAGCGTTGGGGTTCTGGGGGACGCTGGGGGGCTGCCCTGTGGGCTGGGGAGCAGCGCCAGCCCCACGCTCTGCAGCACAGCCCTGCGGTCCAGCAGCGCCGGGGGGCTGCAGCCCACGATGCTCTCGCAGATGCCCTCGATGTGCTGGCACTGGGGGTGACAGGGGGGTGAGGGGGGTCCTGGCAGCCCCCCGGGCCTGCCACCCCCTCCTCACCCTGCACTCACAATCTGCAGGATCCCGCTGCTCCTCTCAGCTGCAGGAAGGTCCTGGGGGACAGCATGGGGGATGAGCACCATGGGGTGGCTCCATCCCAGCTGAGGGTCCCTGTGGGGCACCCCCTGCACCCCATGTCCCCTCAGCAGAGCCCCGGGGGTCAGGAGAGCAGCCACTCACCGCCTGCAGCGTCTCTGCCAGCTGGGCACACAGCAGGATGATGTCCTGGCTGGCCGAAAAGTCATTGAGGGTGGAGAACAGGTACCTGGGGGAACACAGAGCTCAGCCCCGGGGTGGGGACACCCAGCACCCAGGGGTGCCCTCACCTGCCCCACACCTGTTGAGCCAGGAGAAGAGTTCCTTGGCAGCCCCGACCAGGTCGATGACTCGGGCCAGGAGGGTGAGGGAGGGTGGCTGGGGGGCATCCCCTGCCCACAGCTCCCCCTGCACCAGGCTCTGGATGCCCTGCGCCAGCTCCTGCAGCCTCTCCGTCAGTGTCCGCAGGCTGGTGCTCGCCAGCCCTGTGTCCTGGGGGGACAGGGGGGACAGGGGGGACAGGCAGGGTGGCATTCAGGGTGCCACCTTCACCCAGCCCACGGTGCCCCCATGTCCTTCCTTCTGCCCAGCTCAGAGCCCCCCTCCACTGAGTCAGGGTGTCCCTGTGTCCCCACCTTCCACCAGCCCAGGGTGGCCCCACATCCTGGTCCTTCAGCCCAGGGGACCCCCAGGTCCCCCTGCTCCTCCCGGGGATCCCGGCACTCACCAGGTTCCGGAGCTGCTCCACGGCCTCCAGCAGCAGCTCCTGGTGTCCCACGGGCCGCACGCCCAGAGCCTCCAGGACCCCCGGCTCCAGCCCCAGCAGGTCGGGCCCCGAGAGCCCCCAGGCCTCGAAGGGGTACCCCTGCACGGCCGCGTCCAGCCCTGCACACATCAGTGCCCCTGGCAGTGCCCCCGGCCCGGGTGACCCCAGGGGTGGCCCCTGGCCGGTGGCCGGGTCCTCTCCACGCCCCGAGCTCACCCGGCCTCAGCCTGAAGGGTGGGAACGGCCGGACCCCACCCCGGGAATGCCCCTCCGGGCAGGAGAACAGGACGGGAAGCGCCGCCACCCCCTGCCCCGTGTCCCCAGGCTGGGGACACCCAGCCCAGGGCCCGAGGACAGCCGGGGACTCACCTCGGAGCCAGGCGGCCGCTTGTGCGGGGCCCCAGGAGCGCGGGGGCTCCATGGGGGCGGCGGGGCAGGAACGGCGGGACCGGAACGGCGGGACCGGAACGGCGGCGGGGCGGGCGCGGCTCTCACCTGCGCCGGGCGCGGTCTCACCTGCGCCGGCAGCCGCAGCCCCATTGGCGCTCCCCGGTGCCGCTCAGCGCCGGGCCCGCCTGCCCAGGACGGCCCCGGACGGTGCCGTGGGGCGAGGCCGCAGTGAGTCACAGCCCGGGCGGTGGCACACGGCCGCTGGAAGCCCGGGAAATGGCACCGGTGTCACCCCCTGCGAGGGCTGAGGCCCGACAGTGCTTGTGACACCGGTGGGACACTCCAGGAGCCCTTTGACACCAGTGGGACCCCCCCCTCGGGAGCCCGGTGACACCGGTGGGACACCCCAGGTGCCCTGTGACACCAGTGGGACCCCTCCCGGGAGCCCGGTGACACCAGTGGGACACCCCAGGTGCCCTGTGACACCAGTGGGACCCCTCCCGGGAGCCCGGTGACACCAGTGGGACACCCCCAGGAGCCCCGTGGGTGCAAAGTTAGGCCACAGAGACCCCCAGCAGAACCGGAGGGAAGCCCCTGCTCAGCCCTGGAGTTTTTGGGGTGCCATCCCCTCACCCAAATCATAGCTCACACCCCTTTACAGGCGGGGAAACTGAGGCAGCCCCGTTCCGGGCTGCGGGGGGCTCGCCCGTGGTTAAGCCCAGCCCTTCAGCCCCCCCAGCTCCGGGCTGGGCTGGGCTGGGCCGGCCCCCCCGCCCGGCGTGTCCGCTCCGGGGAGCAGCGGGCGCTGATCGCGGCTGACAGCGGCTGCTCCGCGCCCTGCCCGGGGCCGCCGGCACGCACGGAGCCGGGACCGGGGGGTTCCAGCCCAGCCCCGCTGCTCCCACGGGCCCGCTGCCCCCCGCTCGCCATGATCATCCGCCCCCGCCGCCTGACCCCGGGATACTTCAGACTGCTGCAGGTAAGGGGCGAGCAGGGCCGGGGAGCCCCGGGAGCCCCGGGTGCTGCTGCCCACGAGCCCCGGGAGCCCCGGGTGCTGCTGCCCGGGAGCCCCGGGAGCCCCTCGCTGCCCACCGGGCCCGCTCCAGCCCAGCTCCACGCTGGCAGTGCCGATGCTGCCGATGAGGGCCCACAAGTGCTGCAGGGGCACCCTAAAACCCCCCCTGAGACGCCCAGAGGGGCACAAAGCTGCCCCCATCACCTTTACACCCCAGTGTGATGGGGCCATTCAGGGCACGGCCCCAGGCCCCTGTGCCCGGGGTTTTGGGGTATCCCCGTGCTCCCCATGGCTCTCTGTGTCCCCACAGATGCAGCTGGCAGCGGGACGCGAGGCTGAGCCGGGGGGGCGGCTGCTGACCCCCCTGGCCCTGCTGCTGGCGGCCGCCGGGCTCTGCCTGTCCCTCTACAGCGCCCGGAGAATGGCTGAGCCCGGCAAGGCCCCCCCGGAGCCGTGAGCAGGGGCTGGGGGGCGCTGGGGACAGTCCCTGGGGGTGTTCTGGCCCTGGGGACAGTCCCCGGTGTTGTGGGACCCTGGGGACAGTCCCTGGGATGTTCTGGCCCTGGGGACAGTCCCCGGTGTTGTGGGGCCCTGGGGACAGTCCCTGGGGGTGTTCTGGCCCTGGGGACAGTCCCCGGGGGTGTCGGGGTCCCCTCCACCCGCCCGAGCTCTGCAGCTGACCTGCGCCACATCCAGCCCTTCCCACTGCCATGGGTACCCTGGGCATGGGGGACACGCCTGTCCCCGGCTGTCCCCGGCTGTCCCCGGCTGTCCCCGGCTGTCCCCCGGCTGTCCCCGCCTTGGGCAGCCGGGATGGAGAACGGAGAAGCCGCTTCCAGCTCCGGAGCTGCCGGCTGAGCCCGGCCCGAGGCACAGCGGGATCAGACCACCAGAGCAGAGGCTGGACGGACGGACGGACGGACAGAGGGACGGCAGAGGCGAGAGCTGCATCCATCCCCATCCTCCGCGGGAGCAGAGGGGGCTGGGGACCCCGGTGGCGGCCACAGAGCCCCTCTGTCCCCATGGGAACGTGCGGTGGCCGCGGCCCCGCAGGAATGAGGCCAGCGCCGCGTTAGATAACGGGCAGGGGGGACACGGGCGGTGACGTGACCCTGGGCAGGGACATCACATCCCGTGTCCCTGGATGGGCACATCCCACATCCCTGGATGGGCACATCCCACATCCCTGGGCAGACACATCCCACATCCCTGGATGGGCACATCCCCTGTCCCTGGGCAGACACATCCCGTGTCCCTGGATGGGCACATCCCACATCCCTGGATGGGCACATCCCCTGTTCCTGGTGGGCACATCCCATCCGTGTCCCTGGGCAGGCACATCCCGCTGGGACGGCAGCCTCAGCCTCCCCAGCCCCCGCAGAGCTGTGGCTCTCTGTCCCTCCCTCCCCCGGAGGCGCAGGGACAAATCCGGGCAGGCTGCATGGAAATAAACCCTTCCTTAGCCAGCACAGCTGTGTCACTGCTCTGTCACTGCCCTGTGTGCCCCAGCACGGCTCTGTCACTGCTCTGTGTTCTCTGTGTGCCCCAGCACGGCCGTGTCACTGCTCTGTGTGCCCCAGCACGGCTGTGTCACTGCTCTGTCACTGCTCTGTCTTCATTCCCAGCACGTTCCCAGTCCCCAGCTGGGCGGGAGGGACGAATGGGGACACGCACTCTGCAGGAATTCGGTGGCACTGTCACTCCGTGTCCCCTCAGGGGCACCGTGGCAGATGCCCGGCAGGGAGGCTGATCACCATGCAGCCCAACAGGAGCATGAAATCACTTGCAGGAGTTGAGTTTTTGGGGACAGGAGCCTCGAAGTGCCCTCACCAAGGGGACACCAGCACTGCCCTCTCAAGGGCCAAACCAGCTGCAAACCCCATGCTCCATGAAGAGGTGACTCAAGCTCACATTCCCCACAGAAAGCTGCCTGAAAAATCCCTGCCAGGAGGGCACAGGGACTTTTACCAGCCAAGAGCTCCAGGATGAGGCTCCTGGCACTGACACCTTTGGGTAACAGGGAAGAAAACAACACCAAGGTGTCCCCTCACCCCTTGGGGGGACTGTCACCCTCACACTCAACGCTGCCACACCGTCAGCTGACATATTTTAATGGGTGCATTTTAATGGATGCATCACTGGAATAACCTCTGAGGCAAGGACAGGGCAGAGCCTGCTCCAGCAGCAGGCAGACAAGCGTGCAGTCCCAGCAGCACTCACAGAACAGGCCACGTGTCCCTTCCTGGAGAGGAGGACGCTCAGGGAGGGCACCCAGGGTCCTGCTGGCTCCTTCTCCTCCTCAGTGCCCTGGCCAGGGAGGAGCAGGGTGGATTTGGCTGGCAGAGCTGGGACGTGTTTTTGTCACAAAGCTGAGGACAAAGCCGTCCTTACAGAGCCACTGAGCCTCCCAGCCCCTGTCCCTGCGCTCAGCCCGACGTCTCCATCTCGGTGACCTCCTCCAGGGGCTGGGTCTGCACCTCCACCTTCTTTGGGGGGATGTAGGAGCCCATCCCAGCAGCACGCTCAGCCTCCTCCTGCGTGTACGGAGCCTCTCGCAGCTGCTTCAGCCTGGGGGGACACGGGGAGTGAGGATCCCCCTGCCCAGAACTGCCCCAGGACCCCCTCACCCGGGGAATTTGGGGTCTGACCCCCCTCACCTCTTCTTGTGCACCTTGGATCTGAAGTGCTCCTTCATGCTGTTCAGGTCCACGAAATAGCGCCTGGGGTAGGACAGGATGGGGGTCAGGGGGACCCCGAGACCGAAGGGGGGCTGGGGGGGTTCCTGCCGAGGGGCCAGGGTCCCACACAGCCCTGGGGTCACCCTGGGACCAGGACAAGATGCTCCCCCAGGGGTCAGAGCCCTCTGGCCAGGGGACAGGGACCCCCAGGGCTGAGCACCCCAGCCAGGGACGGGGACCCCCGGGACCCGAGCATCCCCTCCCAGAGGCCCCCGAGCCCCCACGCCAGGAACCTCAGGAACCGGGACAACTCCCCCACCTCCCCCGGGACCCCCCGGAGCAGGACCAGCCCATGCCAAGGCTGGAGCCGCCCCCCGAGCCCCGGGATGCGCCGGTATCCCCCCGGTATCCCCCCGGTATCCCCGCCGCACGCACGCGCAGTGCAGGCAGTAGAACTGCGCGCAGCCCGGCAGGTCGGGGTCGATCTCCTGCCGCAGCAGCCGCGCGGCGTTCTCGGGCTTCAGGTCCGCGTGGATCTCGTCCAGGTCGCGCCGGCGCCGCTTGGTCTTGAGCTGGCGGGCGAGCGAGTGCGCCCGGTGCGCCCCGGTGCGCCGCCCGTTCCGCGGCGACATGGCGGCCGCACGCCGCGCCGCTCCGCACTGCGCACGCGCGGGGGCAGCGGGACACGCCCACACCGCCGCCCGCCCCGCCCACAGATTGAGCGCGCGGGTTATGGCCACGCCCATCCGCGTAAAGCCACGCCCGGCTCCGGCAGGCCCCGCCCCCAGCCCGGTGGCCCCGGTACCGGGACGGTCCCGGAACGGTCCCGGCGCCCCCCCAGCCCCGCTGCCACCGTGCCCGCGCTGCCGCCCTGTCCCCCCGTGTGCCCCGCGCTGCCCCGGTCACCGCTGCCACGAGCGGGGCAGGGCTCAGCGTGTCCCGCCGTGTCCCGCCGCCGATCGTGTTTCCTCCGTGATCAATTATAGATGGGGACCCGCGGCGGGGGGAGCGCGGAGCTCCGGCGCGTCCTCTGCCCCACGGGGGGCTGTCCCAGCCCCGGGGGTCCCGGGCGGGCGAGGGGCACCGGGGGGCTGGGGCGGGGGGCTCGGGATGGGTTTTGGGGGTGACCGGCGGAGCCGCCCCCGCGCTGCCCCCGGCTCGGCCCGGGCTCAGATTCCTTTTGTGCGGTGCAAGTGGCCGCTGAAACTTTAATGAAGCCACCGGATCGCCCGTCCGGCCCGCCCCGCTGCCCGCGGCTCCGCCGGCTGCGGCCCCGTCGAGCCCCTCGCCATGGCCCAGGGCTTCTGGCGGCTCTACAAGGCCAAGGTGCTGCAGACCCTGGGGGCGCCGCGCCCCGACGGGGCCCTGCAGGACGAGGTACGGTGGGGGATCCCCAAAACGGGCTGCCCAACCTCCCTGTGCCCCCCGCCCGCCCGCAGCCGTGCCCTCACCGGGGCTTCATTGCAGGGAGACCCCCCCGAGCTGATGGAGACGGCCGAGCCCCCCGCGCTGCTGGAGGAGGGGGCCAGCCCCGTGTCCCAGCTGGCCCGGAAGGTGAGGAGGGGGCTGGGGGCAGCGGGGCGGGGGGACACCGGCGGCCGGAGCTCCCGGTGACCGCGGCGCTGCCCCCGCAGGTGCAGGGGGTCGGGGCCCGCGGCTGGCGGACGCTTTCGTCCCTCTTCACCCGCGAGGACGAGCACCAGCTGCTCAGCCCGGAGCCCTGCCCGGACCAGTGAGTTACAGATCGCTGGGGGGGACCCCAGAACCCGGACCCGACCCCAGAACCCGGACCCGACCCCAGAACCCGGATCCGACCCCCGGGACCTGCCGAGCCCCCCCACATCCCCCCATCCCATCTCCTGCATCCCCCTGCCCACCCTGCACCCGCGGGGGCAGAGCGGGCAGGGAGGGGGCACGGGGAAGGTCTCAGGTCCCTGCCCCGACATTCCCGTCCCCGCTCTCTCCGCAGCCCTCTGGCCGAGCCGCCCGAGCCGCCCCACACCGAGAAGGCCCCCGGGTTTTGGGATCTCTTCGCTACCAAGTGGCAGCAGGCGGCGGGGCCGGACAAGGCGGGGCCGCCCCCGGAGCCGGACGAGAGCCCGGGGGAGCCGCCGGGTGACGACGGCAGCGACCTGCGGGAGCCGGAGGAAGGGGCCTTCCACTGGGGCTTCCTGGCCGGCAAACTGGCCGAAATCCGCAATAAAAACGCCCCCAAGGGCAACTAGAGGAGGGTGCAGCAGCCGGACTCGCCAGAAGTTATTTGCGGTTTTCCATTGCGGGTGGGCAGCGCCCCGCCCGTGCCCGAGGGCTCTGCCCTGGCTTTGGGTGTCACAGCTGCACCAAAGACCCTGAAAATTCCCTTTTTCCCTGAGCTCTGCCTGCTGCTTCCCTTCCCTCGCCCCCCACCAGCCCCATTGAAGCAGCTCAGCCCCGAGGGTGGGGAGGGGGAGCTGCCCCCCAGCCCTGGGCATCCCCCCACAGCCACACACATGCCAGGCTAGATAAAAACCCCAAACAGATTTATTGAGGGCAGCTCTGGCCCCAGCAGCTCCTGTTCTGGGGAGGAGGGGGCTGAGGGGTGGGCACTGCCCACGGGAGGGGGCTCGGGCTCTGCCCACCCTCAGCTGGAGCAGGATTTGGGTGGTCGGTGGGGACTGTGGGCCCGTGCCACCCTCCTGGGCTGGGGACAGGGTGAAGGTGGGGGACATCAGGGGGACGGCAGGGAGACAGCAGCCTGCCAGTTCTGAGGCCACGGGGACTCACCCGGGGGTGGCCCTTCCTCACCTGCCGCCCTCAGGTGCCCCCACCACACTCAGCCCGTGGACCTGGCACTCTCCCATCCCGCAGCATCCGCACGGCACCGGGGCCATGGGTGCCACCGGGGCCATGGGTGCCACCAGAGCCGTGGGTGCCCCGAGGGCCAGGGGTGCCCCCAGGGTCATGGGTGCCACCAGGGTCAGGGGTGCCACCAGCCCCTCGTCCACATCCGCGGGGGCTCGGGTCCCGTTGCAGCCGGCGGGGGCCCCGCGGGTGTCCCGGTCCCGGCCGGGCTGTCCCCGCTCACACCGTGGACTCCCTGGCAGCCGCCCAGGCTCTCTGGCAGCCGTAGAGCCACTTGATGACCCGGGCGTTGCGCTCCACCACCGAGACCGCGGAGCCCGCCCGGGCGTCCGGCTCCTCCTCGCCCGGCCCCGCGTCCCCCTCGCTGCCCCCCGAGGCCCGCCCGGGCTCGGACTCGCCGGAGCCGGCCCGGGCCGAGCCGCTGTCCCAGCCCGCGGGCCCGAAGCGCTCCCGGCCCAGCAGCTCCACCAGCGCCCGGTCCAGCCCGCAGTAGTTGAAGAAGCGCTCCTGCTCCGACAGCGGCAGCGACACGCGCAGGGCCAGCGGCTCCTTCCCGGGGGCACCGGGTGGCTGCTCCGCGGGCACGGGCAGGATGCCGCCGCTGTCGCCGCCGCTGTCACCGCCGCTATCCCCTCCAGGTGTCCGCTCCTCCTTCTCGGCGGGCGCCCACAGCATGGGGGTCTCGGGGCTCCGGGCGGGGGGCGAGCTGGGCGGGGTGGCTCTCAGGGGTCCCTGGAAGAGGCGCCGCACCAGCCCCGAGCCCTTGGCGTTCTCCTTGTCGCCGCCCAGGCAGTCCCGTTTCTGGCGGTAGATGATGAGCGAGTCGGGTCTGAGCAGGCGGCGGCTGCCGCTGCGGCGGGACACGGGGGACGGGGGGCACGGCAGCTCCGGGCCCAGCTCCCCGCACTGCTGCCGGGCCAGGCGGCGCCGCCCGTGCGGGGAGAGGCGCGGGGAGCCCCGCAGCGCCGGCTCCTGCCGCCGGCTGATCACCTGCTGCGACTTCACGTACTTGGCCTTGTCGGCCTCCAGGCGCTCCACGGCGCTGGCCCTGCGGCCCCCGCTGCCCCCCGGGCACTCGGGGGCCCGGTTCAGCCAGGCCAGAGGCGAGCCGCGCCCCGGGGCCATGAGGCGCAGGTTGCTGGAGGCGCACACGGCGAGAGTGGGGCTGCCCAAGGGCACCATGGCCCCGGAACGGCGCGGCTGATCGCTGCTGATCGATGCCGATCGCTGCTGATCGCTGCCGATCGCTGCCGATCGCTGCTGATCGCTGCTGATCGCTGCTGATCGCTGCCGATCGCTGCCGATCGCTGCCGATCGCTGCCGATCGCTGCTGATCGCTCTGTGCCCTGCGGAGCGGCCGGGCAGGGCTGCTGGGGCCGCTCAGGAGGCTCCTGGGGCTTCGCTCGGCTCCTGGATTCAGCCCTGGAGGAGAGAGGAGAGTCAGGGTCAGCCCGAGGGTGCAGCGGTGAGGAGGAGGAGGAGGACGATGGGGCTGAAGCAGAGCTGAGGGTCCCCTCAATGCCACAAAGACAGCGAGTCCTGGCAGCGCAGGCCGGAACAGCCCCGGGCAGGAAGGGAGAAGCGCCGAGCATCCGCCGGCCTCGGCCGCATCCCAGGAGCGGCTTCCAACAGGAAAAAATACCGGAGCCGGCCGCCGCCTCGTCTGCCCGAGCGGAGGAACAAAGCCGAGCTCAGGAGAGCTGCCCCGGGGCCGGGGGTCCCCGAGCCGTGCCCCCCACAGCCAGGCTGGGCTGGGAGGGAAGATTCCCCTTCCTCCGTGTGCGGAGGGCACGGAACCGGCCCCGGGAACAGCAGGACACGGAACCGGCCCCGGGGGACAGCAGGGACACAGAACCAGCCCCGGGGGACAGTAGGGATACAGGGCTGGGCAGGGCAGAGCTCACGGGAGCAAACAGCCCAGGGGGCCTCGGCCACGCAGCTCCACACGCAGCCCACGGGCTCCACAGCGCACCCAGCCCTGAGGGAACCTGAGGCACGCGGGGTGTCTGGCCCTGCGCTCCCTGGACCCTCACCCTCCCCAGCCCGGCCCCGCGGGCAGGACCCGTGCCAGGACCCGTGCCAGGCAGGTGGGGGATGCTCTCGCTCACCTGAGCCCTCGCAGGGATGCAGGGATGGGATGCAGGGATAGGATGCTCCAGTCTCACGCAGCTCCTGCACCTCCGGCACAAAACTGAGCCCAGAGCCGGGAGCAGCCTCATATAGAGGATGAGGAAGAGCCACCCATTAACCCGTGCCAGCCCAGCCCCGCGGCAGGAGCCCACCCGTGCTGACCCTGGCCAGCATTAACCCCTCTCCTCCCGCAGCTCCAGCCCTGCCCGCTCCTCTCCTCCCTCCGCTTCCTTACGGGAACCCCGCCGGCCTTTCGGGATCTGCAGCAGCGATTTTTGCCTCCAGCCTCTGTCAGGAACAGGGCAGGGAAGCCGTGTCCACTCCAGCAGCTCCTCCTTCTACCACCGCAGGGTGTGGGGGCAGCTCAGGAGCAGAACCCACCACAATCCCCTCCCCAGGATCCCACCCAGGTGGGAAGGAGGGGGAAAGGTCCTTCTGGCACCTTCCCCGGTGGCGGTGAAAGGGTCAAAGCCGGCCCCGAGCCGGCCGTTCCTGCCTCTTCCCCCCGGGAAGGGCTGTAAATCGCAGGAAGCCACAATGGGCTGGAGCTGGCCCAGGGTTATTTTTACCACTGCCCTCTTCCCTACCCAAGGGCCGAGTGCTCCCACAGGGACAATCCCGGCCCCCTCCGTGCCCAGCTCCAGCCCGGGGGGCTGCGAACGTGGCACTGGAGCAGGGGGGGAAGGAAGGACCCGGTGCCCCCCGTGCTGGGCTCCCGGAGCCTCGGACAGGAGCCAGAGAAAGCCCCGGAGCCCCCCGGGAGCCGCAGCCCCTGCACCCCCTGGTTTGGGGGAGAGCTGGGGCACAGCCAGGCTGATCACAGCGGCTGAGGGGGCTCAGGGGACAAACCCCGGCATGAGGGGGGCTCTGTCCCCGAGCTCTCTGTCCCCACCCCGGTTCCTTCCTGAGGAGCTGCCGGGAACGCGACCTGGGGCTGTGCCCGGCACCTTCCCGGCCGACGGCAGCGGGGCAGGAAGGGGATGGGGCCGGGACTCCTGTGCGGGAAAACGGGGCTGAGATGGGACCTGGGCAGGGTGAGAGGGGCCAGGCCTCGTTTGAGCTCTGCAGGCTGGAAAAAACCCCCAGTGACAGCAAGGAAGGGACAGATCACCCCTCTAATAAACCTGGAGAGCAGCAGCGCTCGGTGTGGCTGCGCTGGAGCAAACCCGGTGGAGGACAGGGAGCAGGATCAGCCCAAGGGATGGAGAAACCCTCGGCAGCTCCGGGATCTGCCCCTGGGTTCCCTCACGGGAAAGGCGAACGCGCCCGGGAGGAGCCGGGGAGGCTCGGCCTTCCCTCGGGAGAGGGCGGCGGTGGGAGGTTTGTCCCAAGAGTTTAAAAACCCCGAGGGCTCAAACGGGCACGAACGAACCCCAGAGCGGCGCCTCACCCGGGCGGGCACCGCGGGTCGGGGCAGGTCGGGACGGGAGCAACCCCGGGGCAGCTCCAACCCCGAAAGGCTCCAAAGCCACGGCACAGGGACACAGGGACAGCCAGGACAGGGACAGGAGGAGATCCTGGGGCTGCTCCAACCCCAAAAGGCTCCAAAACCATGGCAGGGCAGGGACAGAAGGAGCTGCCGGGGCTGCTCCAACCCCAAAAGGCTCCAAAGCCACGGCACAGGGACACAGGGACAGCCAGGACAGCCAGGACAGCCAGGACAGCCAGGACAGGGACAGGAGGAGCTCCTGGGGCTGCTCCAACCCCAAAAAGCTCCAAAGCCACGGCACAGGGACACAGGGACAGCCAGGACAGGGACAGGAGGAGCTCCTGGGGCTGCTCCAACCCCAAAAGGCTCCAAAGCCACGGCACAGGGACACAGGGACAGGGACAGCCAGGACAGGGACAGGAGGAGCTGCCGGGGCTGAGGGAAGCAGCCCAGGGTCAGGATGGAGGCTGAACCCAGCACTGCTGCAAGGGTTTTCAGGTTTTTAGGTTGCATCTGGTTCCATCCCAAGCCTGAGGGTGAAGGAGCCTCCGGAACGAACAAGAACAGCCCGGGCTGGGCTCCTCTCCCAGCAGTGCTCACTTGACACCTCCCTGCTCCTGGAAATCGGGTTTCAGATTTCTCTGAACCGTTCCAGAGCTCCTGAACAGCTCCTGCAGGTGTTCCCACCTCACCTGTGTCCCTCAGACACTCTGGGGGTTTGTGGCATTCCAGGCCCATCCCTGTGCCTTTATTTCTGTTTGCAGCACGGAAATTTCCTTGGCAGGAAAGGGGAACCGAGCAGCCCCTGGCAGCACCACCCACCCCACTGAGGCTGGGGTTGGAATTCCTCACTGCCTCTCCTGGGCCAGTCCCTTCTGTCCCCAAAGCAGCAGGAGGGACCCAAACCACGGAGCCAGGGATGTCCCAGGGGCTGTGAGAAAGGGAAAAACCCCAAAAACCCCGGGCTGGCTGTGCCCCAAGGAGGGGAGAGGCTGAGCATCCTCCACACAGCCCCAGGGAAGCTCTGGTTGGACCAAACCAAACCAAAAACTCCAACACAAGCTCTGGTTGGACCAAAATAAAGCAAAAACACCAACATGAGCTCTGGTTGGACCAAAATAAAGCAAAAACTCCAACATGGTGAGTTCCCAGCCCTAGGAATGGGGAGGGGCAGGCTGGAGCCTGAACCTCTGGGTTGGGCTCTCCCAGCCCAGTGAGCTTTAATTCCATCTCATTTCTGCACCAGGGCATTTCCCTCAGGTTTCCCCACCCTCCCTAGGGGCTAAATATATTTGAACTACAGCATATATATACTATATATACATGTATGTGTGTGTCTATATATATAATCTCAGGTTTACTTTTCTTCATTTTGTGGGAAAGGAATCCAGCTTGTGTCTCTATTTCAAATCACCACTCTCAGAACCAATCCAAAGTGGGACTTTCTCCTTTACTACTCCTAAAAAAGATGAATCTAAACCCAAACTGCACTGAGCTGAGCACAAGGCTCCTGCCAGGTGGGCACGTGCCCATTCCAGGTGGGAATTCCTGGCACAGGAACCCACAGGGCACAGGGCTGGGCTCGGGTTTCCTGTGGGTGTAAGAAATTCCATGAGAAACTCACTCACAGCATTTCCAGCCTGCAGATCCCTCTGTCCACAGTGCTGCTAATTAAAACATGCAAATGAGGGCCACACTTTCCTGTCATGGATAATTAATGATGTTTCCTCACCTCCACTCCCAAGGTTTCTCAGGGAACAGCAGGAGGGCAGCACTGACTGAAAGCACTTCCCCATCAAGTCCTAAAACTTCATCGAAATTCAAGGTTTTATTTCAAAAACAGTCATGAACTTAATAAATTACACAATAATTTTCCTCATTATAAATTCTCCATAAAATATATTTTACAGTTTTTAAAGAAAAACATGGAATAAAACAAAAATCTTTCCCAAGTGCTGAAAAGTGTCTTGACTTCGTGTCAGGCTGGTGAATGACCCCGCAGCTGCTACAACAACTTGATTTATTTTCTCAAAACAAAAGACCTCAGACAACAAAAAAATCAAAGAGAACACAGAGCTCGAGGACTACCAGTGTCACCCAACAGTGAGGATAAGCACCATGAGAGGGATTTCAGGTACCCCCAACCTATAAAGTGGCAATCAGTGCAAAGAAACACTTTGGGAGTCAAAAAAACCCCAAAACTTCCCTGTGCCAGCCCCTGGTTTCTGCCCTGCAGGCAGCAGAGGGGACCCAGGTGATTCACAGAGCACCTGGCAGGGGAGCAGTGCTGACTCTGGGTCTGCTGTTCTGGCTGGGGAAGGGAGGGGATGCTCACCCCTTTGTTTTGGAAAAGCTCCCAAGTTGAACATGAATTACAAACCTCCTTCTTCTCACCCTGCTGAGATGTGAGAACGGGGAGGCAGAGTTGGCACAAGTGTGTTTGTCTGAGGATCACTCCCTAAAAGGATGAAGTGAAAGGAAATAACAAGAATTATAAACTAAGGCCAGCTGGGGACAGCCACCAGCTCACACAGCACCAGGTAAGAGCCACCTGTGGCCTGTAAAGCCTCACAAGTTGGGTGGAATCAGAATCCTTTGCTTTTGGAAAACCAAAAAATAACGTTTTGTTTATTTGCACTCAAAAAATAAACACTGAGTGCCCAGAACTGCTGTCCCAACACTAAGAGGGAACAGATTTCAACAAGCAAATTGTACAAGGAAATACTTACAGCCATTTCCAGGTAGATTTGGGTGGGGGGAAAAATTAAATTCAATTTTGTAAAGAAAACCAGCCTTGGTGCAGCTCTAAAGGTGATTTTAAGATTCTGCTTTTTTCCAGAAGGTCACACTGGATGGGAGAGCTCAGCCCTGCCCCAAAGGAACAAAGTGTTGTGCTGGGACAGAGAGCTGCTGCCAGCCCTGCAGTGCCAGGTGGCCCCAGTGAAACCTGGCCCAGCCTCCACCTGCTCTGGGCATCAGCAGCTCCCCCTGCTCCCAGCTCTGCCTGCAAACAAACAGCACTTCCTTCAAAGGAGGAAAAATCAAACACAAAAGCAGCTCAGGCTGCCACCTTTCTGTACCTGAGCTGTCTGCCAGGTGTGAGCAGGGACAGAGCCACCTCTGAAAGGCCATGACTGCTGGATTGTGAGCTGGACTCAGTCTGTGGGAACACTGCTGCCACAGTTTTGCAGGATTTTGAGAAATGTGCTGCTGGATTCCCTCATCCAGGTTTCCATAAACTGAGGGCACAGAACTCTGCTGTGATAAATCCTCAGGGTGCTACAGGAGTATGGACACCAGGGCAGAGAGTGTGTGGAGAAAAGGCAGATTAATTGATTAATAAAAGCAAAATCAACTGATCAGAGCCTGCCCCCCTGGCAGCACCTGACTGTACATTTCTAATTTGACTCCCTCAGTGATGAGCTCATTAAGCTCTAAGTGCCAAGACCAGCCATGTTAGCACTTTGAAAGCAGCTGATCCCCTTGCATTGCTTTTTTTGTTTACAAAGTCAAGTCTTTGAAATTAGATAACAAAAATAAATAATAAAGTCATTCAGGCCCGGGGAAAATGGAGTTTTTCTCACTCACTTTCTTCACCCAGATTTCTAGCAGACCCCAATCATCCAGACCCACAGCAAATAATTTAAGTGCCACACACTCCCAGTCACTCATATACATAAATATATACACAGACTACATTACAAAGCCTCAAGATTTGCACTGCCAGCATGCAAATCTATTGTTTTCCTTTTTTTTTTTCCATGAGAGTTCCTAATACTGACATAGGAAACTGGAATGTGAGGGACACTCCATGACAGAGTGCTGGAAATCAAGTAGTGTTGGCTCCTGCACCAACCCTGTGCAGCTCGAGGAACACCCTCAGCACCACTGGGGGATCTCACACCGCGGCCAACTCCACATTCCTGTCGGGAATCTCCTGTCGGGAATCTCCTGTCCTGTGGGGAATCTCCACGAACGAGGTGCTAAGTACCCCCTGCAGGCGAGCTCACGTGTCCCAGCTGCTGTCCTTGAAGGCGATGTTGACCAACCTCAGCTCCAGCTCGAAGGCGTCGGGCCGGTCCTGCGGGTTGGCCGCCAGCATCTCCTTGATCAGCTGCTTCATCCTGGCGTTCATGGACTTCTTCTTGACGGGGATGAGCAGCTCCATCTTGGGGTTCTCCAGCAGCGCCTCGCCCACGGGCACGATGGCCGTGCCCTGCCTGACGTAGCTGCCCAGCAGCTCCTTCTTGGTCTCGGTGTCCACGAAGGTGATCCTCTCCAGCATGGCCCAGATGATGATGCCCAGGGCGAAGATGTCGGCCTTGGCCGTGTAGTGGCCCTCCCACACCTCGGGGGCCATGTAGAAGTCGGTGCCGCAGGCGGTGGACAGGAAGCACTTGTTGATGCTGACGGGCTCCTCGGGGTTGCTGTGGCCCGAGGCCGAGCACACCTTGCTCAGCCCGAAATCCGCCACCTTCAGCGTGGGCTCGGCGGGCGCGCGGCCCTGCGAGATCAGGATGTTGTCGGGCTTGAGGTCGCGGTGGATGATCTGGTTCTTGTGCAGGAAGGCCAGGGCGCTGCTGAGCTGCAGCATGAAGCTGGTGTTGGTCCTGCGGCTGGGCTTGCGCGACAGCAGGTACTCGTTCATGTCGCCGCCGTCGCAGAAATCCATCACGAACCACAGGTAGTACGCGCTTCTGGGGTCAAAGGCTATTTCTCCTTTCAGTGAGGTTTCCACGAGCTGCAACGAGGAGGAGAGGTGATGTGAGGACCTGGGGATGGTGGGGAGGAAAGGATTTGATGGAAAAATGCATGAGAGGAGGATCTTCACAGAGAGGGAAGTTTGGGTTAGTTACACAGCAGGAATTGCTCCCTGTGGGGCTGGTGAGGGTCTGGCACAGGTGCCCAGAGAAGCTGTGGCTGCCCCTGGATCCCTGGCAGTGCCAGGGACAGGCTGGAGCCACCTGGGAGAGTGGAAAGTGTCCTGCCCATGGGAATGAGATGGGGTTTGAGATCCCTGCCAACCCAGACCTCAACAACCCACAGAGCAAGGCATTGCAACGGGGGAAAGAAAACACGGTGCAAATGTTTTTATGTAAAAGAGAAAAAAACAAAATCACAATATATTTGCCAGCCTCCTTATCTTCCCCCGTGTGGAGCCTATCAAGCTCAGGCTCCTGCCCAGAAGCAGAGCCCGACCCTGATAAGAGTTCTTAAAGATCCCCAGTGGCCATTGCCCTCCCATCTGTCCCAGCTGGACAGTGTCCCACCCTGACAAAGCCTGTCCCACCCACTTTGCCAACAGCTTTTGGGGATAAACAAAGTCTCACAAGTAACTCCACACTGCTGTGTTTATCCAGGAGAGATTTTTAAAGCCTGGTCTCCATTCCTGACACAGCCATGAATTCCAGCAAGTTAGCACAGGATCCCTGAACTCAGGAGAACACTGATCTGCAGGCACAGCTGAGCACAGAGCACCCTTCCCACCACCTTCACCCACTGGGGATTTTCAGGAACAGCCAGTTCTTACAGCTGCTCCACACAGAAAGCAAAGTCAAACCTGCAATCATTTTACTAATCCTGTTTACACAACTGCATTTGCCTCTTCAGCTCCTCTGGAAGGAAAGTCCTGCAATTATTTCTGTTAGTAGTAAACCAATGGGTGCTAAATCAAACTGGCTTTCAAAAATGAAGGGGTGTGTTAATATCTAGAGAGGAATTTTGAAATGCTTTTAAAAAGTGACCTTTTCAAGAGAAAAAATGGTAGCAGTTTACAGCTATCTTCTTTAAAGAGTAAATCTATTTTAGAGCTAAAAAATGCCTTATTGAGGGTTTGTAGCCAGGAACTGTGAGATTAAGGTATCTCAGGAGAGCAGGGAGCCTCCCCTGCCAAGAGGGCACCAACACAGAGTCACAGGAGCTGCACCTGCAGATATTGTGAGAGTCAGGACAACCAAATCCACCCCCCAGATCTGTGCCAGAGGCAAAGCACAGCACACAACGCTGACTGAGGCTCAAACTCTGCAGATTTGGTTCAGCTGGCACTGAGGATCTGCCCAGAGCCCTTCCCCAGGCTCCTCAGCCACAGCAGCAGCTCAGCTCTGTGCCACCCCTGGGACAGCAGAGGGGCTCTGGCTGCCCTCGGCTCAGCCCAGGCTGCTCCAGAGTGACCCTGGCAGCCAGCTCAGCTCTGCCCTTTGCCCTCCCTCCTGCAGCAGCAAAACGATCCGTGCTGTTTGCATCTGTGCCAGGTGAGCCCAGCACTGCCAGCCCGGGGCTCTTCCCCACCTCCAGCTCCACCCCGGGCCCTCAAAGCTCCTCCTCCCTGCCCTCCCTGCAGCCCCAGCACAGCAGGAAGGTGAGGCTCTGACTCCTGCCAGGGTTATTTTAGCCCAATCCTTCCCTGAGAACACGGGGAGCTGGCACAGCCAGGGATCCTGGTTCTGAGACAGCAGGGTGGCAATGGAAACTGAAATAGGAACAGCTGCCTAGGGAGGGCACAGCAAACACCGAGCAGGCTGTGGCTGCTTGAAGCAGGAATGCTGATTTCTGCCCGGGGGTGATTTATACTCAGGGCTGCTTCTTGACAGGGAATTAATTAGATTGTCTTTCAATGTCTTTCCAGAGCTACTTATTCTTCAAACATACACATCTTCAAACTGAAAAGGACACTTTCACAGTGATATGTATTCCCTAATTTGTACTCTTTGAAGAGATTAACTTAAACAGTTATTTATTAAAAAATAAAACCAGCTCATGATGTGCTACCAATTCATGTTTCTGGAAGAATTTTAAGCGCTGGCTTCCTATAAATCAAGACACTGATTTCCAAGGCACCCAGGGTGGAATTCCTCCAAGCTCTGTCCCAGGACAGGAATGCTCTTTAACCTGCACCTGCCAAGAGCTCCATGGCCTGTACATCCCCTGGGCTTCAAGTTATCACAGCAGATCTGCATTAAACACAAACTCTGGAGTCTTTCAGAGCAGCACAGCCTCAAACCCAAGATCCAGGTGATTGCTGAGTTTTTTTTAAAGCTCTCTATTAAATTCTGGGTGCCAGAAATGCAGCCAGTCTCCTGGCCTAGCTGAGCAGGGCTCAAACCCTCACCTGTCCCACCTCCTTCCCCCCAGCTCACCCCATCCCCTCGGCCTCGTGTACTTGTAAATGCAGGGAGGAGCTGGAGCTGTGGAACCCAAGCTTCAAACCCAAGATCCAGGTGATTGCTGAGGGATTTTTTAAAGCTCTCTATTACCAGGGTGTCAGCAATGCAGCCAATCCCCTGGCCTAGCTGAGCACGGCTCAAACCCTGGGCTGTCCCACCTCCTTCCCCCCAGCCTCATGTACCTGCAGATACAGGGAGGAGCTGGAGCTGTGGAACCACAGCTTCAAACCCAAGATCCAGGTGATTGCTGAGGGACTTTTTAAATATCTTCATTAAATTCTGGGTGCCAGCAATGCAGCCAATCCCCTGGCCTAGCTGAGCAGGGCTCAAATCCTCACCTGTCCCACCTCCTTCCCCAGCTCACCCTGTCCCCTCAGCCTCGTGTACCTGTAAATACAGGGAGGAGCCGTGGAACCCCAGCTTCAAACCCAAGATCCAGGTGATTGCTCAGATTTTTAAAGCTCTCTATTTTCAAGGTGTCAGCAATGCAGCCAATCCCCTGGCCTAGCTGAGCACGGTTTTAGCCATGCTCCCACCTCCTTCCCCCCAGCTCACTGTCACCATCACCAACTCCTTCCACCCCGTCCCCTCGGCCTCGTGTACCTGCAGATACAGGGAGGAGCTGGAGCCATGGGCCATCTTCTGCACCATGCCATCTTTCTGCAAGATGCACTCCTCCAGGTGAATGACGTTGGGGTGCTGGCTCTTGATACTGCTAAGGGCCCAGAACTCGCGCAGAGCCAGTTCCACGTTCTCGGGAGCGTGGCACCGGATCTTTTTGACGGCCACGCGGGCACAGGTCCTCCTGACGAGCGCTTCGTACACCACACCATAACTGCCACGACCAACCTCCCGAATTAGATCGTACTTAGGCTGGCTACTCACCATCTTCAAGAGCAAAGGTTCTGGGGAAGGGGGAGAAACCCACACAGCTAAAGCTTAGGCACAGGAGCCGGGCTGTATTTCCCCCCCTAGGGGCCGGCCTGCCCGGACCCCGCCGCTAACGGGGGTTCGGAACGTTCCGGAAGCTCCTCCATCAACCTGCACCTGCCTGCCGCGGGCCAGGTGGAAGCCAAGTTACATCTTTGTGTTACGGTTTCAAATACAGCCCGGCGTGTTCAAGGTGGCAACAATTCAAACCTAGACTGGGATGGCGCCGAGACAGGGCTCCTGCTCCTCTGCCTCAGGGTCTTCCGTGAGCATCTGCAGGAGGAGCAGCAGGCTGGCATGCTCCCCATCCAGCCTGGAGAGCACAGCAGGTCCCAGCTGAAGGCCCTGGTTGGGCTGTAATCTTAATTAAACTGCCTTTTTGTGGAGGTGGCTGCAGGAGCAAACGTTTCTGTTATAATTGTTTAACTCAGAGAAGAGAAAGCTTCAATCGCTCCCCGTTTTATTTTTTTGATTTTTCACCAAGCCTCCTCTGCACGAGGAATCTACAGCTATGAAAGGTTAAAAAGGATAACTGATTGCAGAAGTTTGCACCCAGCATCTAGCTTTCGCTTTTGCTCAACAGAGCAAGGACAAAAGTTAAGTTATTGCCCTGAAAGTAAAACGAGAGACACACACACACACAAAAAAAAGGAGGGAAAAAAAAAAAGCCACCAAACCCTGCTGCAGATTTATGACCCTCCCTGCACGCTGCCCTACAAGATTACAAACCAAACACCAGCACCACCTTCACACAACCAAACCAAAATGGGACACTGACTAGAGACAGCAGTAAATTAAAATAAAAAAAAAAAAATAAGAGCTTGACTAGCCAAGGATCACTGGTCAAACAGAATGAAACGCAAAACCAAAAGTAAATAAATAAATAAATAAAATCACACTGATAGATCAGAACTGCAATAGCTTTAAGACAGCCAGTGATAAAGGTAATTCTCTTTATGTCAGGCAATAAGGACCACATTGAAACGGCCTGTTATTAGTAGGAAGATTTCAAGTATTTCCACTGCTTTAGGCAATATTTTTTTTTTTTAGGAAAAAAAAAGAAAAAAAAAGAAAAAGAGAGAGAAAAAAGGTATCATCAGTCTCAGGCAATGCTAGAGCGATATTTTAACCTTTCAGCAAAGCTGTGTGAGGGACATTTGCAGGAAGGATTTGAACCGAGATGTGCCGTGGGTGAGGAACGCGGGAAGGGCCGAGGCTGCACCTGCAGCAGGGCTGGAGCTCCAGATCAGAGCCTGAGCACCGAGATCCACGGGCCACCAAGGGCAGGAGCTGCAATATCCCATCGGCACCGAGATCCACGGGCCACCAAGGGCAGGAGCTGTAATCTCCTATCGGCACCGAGATCCATGGGTTAACAAGGGCAGGAGCTGTAATATCCCATCGGTACCGAGATCCATAGGCCACCAAGGGCAGGAGCTGTAATCTCCTATCGGTACCGAGATCCACGGGCCACCAAGGGCAGGAGCTGCAATATCCCATCAGCACCGAGATCCACGGGCCACCAAGGGCAGGAGCTGTAATCTGCCATCGGCACCGAGATCCATGGGTTAACAAGGGCAGGAGCTGCAATATCCCATCGGTACCGAGATCCACGGGCCACCAAGGGCAGGAGCTGCAATATCCCATCAGCACCGAGATCCATGGGCCACCAAGGGCAGGAGCTGTAATCTCCTATCGGTACCGAGATCCACGGGCCACCAAGGGCAGGAGCTGTAATCTCCCATCGGTACCGAGATCCATGGGCCACCAAGGGCAGGAGCTCCGGGGCAAACACCGCGCCGCGTTCCTCAAGCACGAGCACAGCGGGTTCCGAGCGGGCACAAACCGTCCCCTGTACCGGGAGCTGTCCCCGAGCCCCGGGGCCGCCCCCGGCCCCGCTCCGGCCCGCGGTGCTGCGGGGCCCCGGGGCCGGCCCGGCCGAGCGGACACCGGGCCGGGCAGCGCCGCCGCTGCGTTAATTTATATTATTAGAATAATTAAATATATAGAGAATGTAGATAGTTAATGTAGGTAATGTAAATGCACCCCTCCCGCTCGGCGCGGCCGCACCGGGCCCCCACCTGTGAAGGGAAGCACCGGCGCGCCGCTCGCCCCACAGCGGGGGATGATGCCGGCCCGCTGGGCCCTGCCCGCCGCAGTGGACAGCGGCCCCTCCCGCCCAACCTGCAGCGCGGATCCCGCCCGCTCCAACCCCTGGGGGCCCGGGAGGACGAGGGGCCGGCCCCGGGCCGAGCCGGGCCGGAGAAGCCGCGTTACCTCAGCGCCGCCGCCGCCGCCGCCCGGCCGCCATCTTAGGGCTGCGCTGCGCCCGCCCGCCTTCCGCAGCGCGGCCACGCCCACACCGCCACGCCCACCACGTGGTCACGCCCACACCGCGCACACTGCCCTGTGATTGGTCAGCTGAGGGGGCGGGGCGAGCGCGGTGGTAATGTTTAATTACATGAATTAATCAATTAATTACTGACATTTCTGTTTATGAATTAGGAAGGGATTGGTGCCTGTGAGGGTGGGCAGGGCCTGGCACAGGGTGCCCAGAGCAGCTGGGGCTGCCCCTGGGTCCCTGGCAGTGCCCAAGGCCAGGCTGGACAGGGCTGGAGCAGCCTGGTACAGTTTGAGGTGTGCCTGCCATGGCAGGGGTGGCACTGGATGGGCTCTGAGGTCCTTCCAAAACAAACAGTTCCAGGACTCTCTGATTTACTGCTTGGCGTCCAGGAAAAATCAGTACAGCCCCTCTCGCCCTTGGTTGTGTTCCGGCTTGGTGTGACAGTGACACAAGAGCTGTTCTGTTCCGTTCCCTGTTCTGTGCCGTGGCTCTCTTTCCTCCCCAGGCTGCAGGGCTGGAAGTGCCCCCCATGCCCGGGGGGCTCCTGGCACAGGCCCTGCTGTCTCCCCAATCATTGCAAAGCCACCCCAGGTACATTTTGGGAGAAGCCAGGGCCACCCACTGCTCAGAGCCCTGCGAAGGCCAAGCAGAGGGAGATCCATCCCTGCAGTGGGCTGTGCAGGGTTAATTGGGAAGGATCCCGGGGTGATTAATGCCCTGGGTCCTGCCTAAGCTGTCCCAAGCCAATTAGGGGCCAACGAGCCCCTTGTGGGTTGGGAAAGCTGCTTAGGGCATTACAGCCCCTCCGTTCCTGTGAATCCCCTTAATCGAGTCCAGAAGCAATTAATTAATCAATGTCACCCGGGCAGGGCCGGGTCGTGTCGGGGTCTGGGCAGGGTCCGAGCCCAGCGCTGCCCTCCTGGGTGCTGGTTTGCTGCCAGGGCCTCGCTGGCAGAGCCCCAAGTGCTGAACAGGAACGATTTTGCAAGATGTGCCCGGCGGGTCTGGGCACAGCCACTCACTGCACACGTGAGCCAGGGAGGAAGGAGCCCAAAACAGCAGAGGGACTGCCCTGGAGGGAACAGGGGGACCAGTGCACCCCAACACTGTGTGCCTGTGCACCCAGGTGCCCATGTGTCACACATCTGGGTACCTGTGGATCCATTTATCCATGCACTCGTGCATCCCTGCACACCTGTGTGCTCACAGAGCTCACCTGTACACCCCTGCACCAGTACCTGTGCACTGGG
Organism: Setophaga petechia; assembly: GCA_024362935.1. NCBI lineage: Eukaryota > Metazoa > Chordata > Aves > Passeriformes > Parulidae > Setophaga > Setophaga petechia. The sequence goes on along the minus strand of JANCRA010000094.1, from coordinate 1,357,203 downwards.
GTACCCCCTGCACCCCATACCTGTGCACCCAGGTGCCCCCTGCACCCCATACCTGTGCACCCAGGTGCCCCCTGCACCCAATTCTTGTGCACCCAGGTACCCCCTGCACCTGTGCACCCCCTGCACCCCATACCTGTGCACCCAGGTACCCCCTGCACCCCATACCTGTGCCCCCAGGTGCCCCCTGCACCCCATACCTGTGCCCCCAGGTGCCCCCTGCCCCCTGTACCATCTCCTGCCCGCAGTCTCTGTGCTCACCCCGCCCCACGCCATCCCCCCCCGATGCCCCCTGTGCCAGGGGTAGGGTTACCCAGGGCAGTGCAGCTGCCAGCTCTGTCTGGGGCCAGCCTAACCCCTGCCCAGTCAGCTGGCACCGTGTCAGGGCTGTTGGCAGCCAGGGCTCTGCTCACCCTTTGCCCCCAGAGCAGTTTCTGGGTCAGCTCTTGAACCCCAGCAGCGAGGCCAGCTGGGTCATGGCAGTGCCAGGGCAGTGCCAGGGCTGTGCCATAGCTGTGCCATGGGTGTGCCATGGCTGTGCCAGGGCTATGTCATCCCTGTGCCATAGCTGTGCCATGGCTGTGCCATGGCTGTGACAGAACTGTGACAGGCCTGTGCCATCCCCGTGCCATAGCTGTGCCATGACTGTGCCATCCCTGTGACATGGCTGTGTCAGGGCTGGGTCCTGGCTGTGCCAGGGCTGTGCCAGGGCTCTGGGGCACAGCTGAGCAGCCCCTGCTGGACCTGGGCTCATCCAGGAGCCCCCAGCCCTGCCTGGGGAGGGGGTACCCTGTGTCTGTGCCAGGCACGGGGGCTGTGTCCCCTCAGAGCCGCCTGTCCCCTCCTGGCACTCAGGGAGGCACGGTGAGGTGTTGGCACCCCGTGTTTTGGGTGGGGAAAGGGACAAACTGTACAAAGCACCCCCTGCCTCAGCTGGGCCAGCTCTGACAGATTTCTGGAACCGCCACCATGTCCCGATGTCCCCGGGGCCGGTGTGTGCCCCCCTTGTGCCCACGGGATGTTTTGGGGTCCCGTTTGGGGCAGTGCCGGGCTCTGTTTACCCCCGCAGCAGCTCCGGTCTGGGCACGTCCGCGGCACGGGCGGGCAGCGCCTCCTGGACAGGCTGTGCCCATCTTGTTTACCGGCCCTTCCCGGCCCGGAACGGGTGTCAGGTGCTGTCCCGGGACACCCGACACCGCGGCGGCGGCGGGAGCCGCGTGACACCGAGACACCGATAAATAGCGGGGCGGGGGGCGCCGGCGGCGACAGCGCTGCGAGGAGAGCACGGCAGAGCCCATGGATTTCCAAGCCGGTATCCTGCAGGATGGCAGCCCCATGGAGAGCCTGGAGAAGCAGCTCATCTGCCCCATCTGCCTGGAGATGTTCAGCAAGCCCGTGGTGATCCTGCCCTGCCAGCACAACCTCTGCCGCAAGTGCGCCAACGACGTCTTCCAGGTCAGCGGGGTCCCCGCGCCCGGGCTGGGGACACCGGGGTGTTGTGGGGACACCGAGGGACCCTCCCCGTGTCCGTGTCCCCCTCGCAGGCCGCCAACCCGTACTGGCAGAGCCGGGGCAGTGTGATTTCGGGGGGCCGGTTCCGGTGCCCCTCGTGCCGCCACGAGGTGCTGCTGGACCGCCACGGCGTCTACGGGCTGCAGAGGAACCTGCTGGTGGAGAACATCATCGACATCTACAAGCAGGAGTGCTCCAGGTGGGCACCGGGGCTGTGGGGACACGGGGGTGACCCTTCCATGGCCCAGCAGCAGCACTGAGACCCCAGGAGATCACACTGGGGGCCTTTGTGCTCAGTGATCCTCGAGTCAGATCTTTTCCTGGCTCAAATCTCCCTCCCTCGACCAAAATCTTCTTCCCTGGACCCAAAACTTCCTCCCCGGATCCAAAACTTCCTCTCCCAACCCGATTCTGCCCAGCAGTTTGTGCCCCTGGCTGTCCCAGGGGGATGGCAGGTCCCTGGGGGTGGTGGCACGTCCTGCTGGAACATTCGGGGGCTGATAAGAGGTGTGGGGAAGGAATGCAGGCTCTGCTGTGACAGCGGCACCCGGGCTGATAAGGGGCACAGGGACGGCTTGGGGGGGCCCAGTGGGGACATGGATGGAGCTGGGGAGGGGACAGAGGGGTCACAGGCTCTCGAGGCAGAGCGGTGGCCCCGGCCAAATCCCCTGGACCGCGGTAAATATTGTGTGAGAGCCATGGGGACGGGGACGATGGCACGTGGCAGGTGGCCGGGGGGGCCGGGGGGCCCAGGCCTGTCCGTGTGTCAGACCCTGCCTTGTCCCCACGTCCCTCCTCGCTGCGGATGGCACGATCGAGCTGCAGCCCCCGTCTGGGAGCCCCCGGGGCTTTCTGGGTGTCCCCACCCCGGTCACACGATGGGTGACAATAAATCCGGGCAGCACAGGGCTAAAATTAGGCACTGCTGCAGCGCCTGTGGATCGCAGCCCCCCCCGTCCCCATGGTGCCCTAAACTGGGACACACTGGGGTGTGCAGGGACACAGGGGCTGGTGGCTCCGGAGGAGCAGCTGTGGGATTGTGCCAGCTCCCCTCTTTCCTGGGGACCTGATTTTGGGGTGACAGAGGGGGTGTCAGCACGGTGGGGGTGAGGCTGAAGTGGGGACACCGTGGTGGCAGGGGTGTCCCTGTAGGGGGGACATCACCCTGGTGTGGATGTCACCGTGATGGAGACATCACCCTGGTGTGGCTGTCATCCTGGTGTGGATGTCATCCTGGTGGGGACATCATCCTGGTGGGGACATCATCCTGGTGTGGCTGTCACCCTGGTGTGGCTGTCACCCCAGTGTGGATGTCACCGTGATGGGGACATTACCCTGGTGTGGCTGTCATCCCAGTGTGGATGTCACCGTGACGGGGATGTCACCGTGGCCGTGCCACCCTCTCCAGCAGGCCCCTGAAGAAGGGGGAGCACCCCATGTGCAAGGAGCACGAGGACGAGCGGATCAACATCTACTGCGTCACCTGCGAGGTCCCCACCTGCTCCATGTGCAAGGTCTTCGGTGCCCACAAGGACTGCGAGGTGGCCCCTCTGGAAAGCGTCTTCCAGGGACAGAAGGTGCCCCGGGAGGGGACCCGGGGGGGCTCAGGGCCATGTGCTGAGCTGGGACAGTGACAAATAACTGCGGGGATGGCTCACGGGGTATTAATAGCCCCCGGGTGACTTCGCCCAGGAGACAGGCTATATTTAGAATATTTAGAGCAGCCGTGGCTGGTGAGGGGTGTGGGGGAGCAGAGCTGGGGATGAGCAATGGCCAGCTGGGCATTGGGAGAGGTTCCCGTCCCCGCAGGAGTTAAAATTTCTCCTCTCTGTCACTCACCAGACTGAGCTGAACAACTGCATCTCCATGCTGGTGGCGGGCAACGACCGGATCCAGACCATCATCTCCCAGCTGGAGGACTCCTGCCAGAGCACCGAGGTGAGGAACGGGGGAAAGGAACCCCCAAAACCCGGGGGTGAAACCTCAGCCGGGCACCGGGTGGAGCCCATGGAGCAGGGATGCTGCAGGTGCCGGAGGGACGCACGGGTGCCATCCCTTGTCCCTTGTCGCCGCAGGAGAACAGCGAGGCGGCCAAGAGGGAGCTCTGCGCTCGCTTTGACGCGCTGGCGGCGCTGCTGGAGGAGAAGAAGGCGGAGCTGCTGCAGCGCATCGGCCGCGAGCAGGCGGACAAGACCGCCTTCATCCAGAGCCTCATCTGCCAGTACAAGGAGCAGCTGGAGAAGTCCAGCCGGCTGGTGGAGACGGCCATCCAGGCAGCCGAGGAGACCGGGGGGGCCGCCTTCCTCATGGTGAGACCCCCAGAGCCGCCCCGTGGGGTCCCACTGTTGGGGACAGCCTGCTGGCTGTGGCTGTCACCGTGAGTGAAGCTGTGGCTTCACTCACCTCCTTCTTCCTCTCTTCTCTTCTCTTCTCTTCTCTTCTCTTCTCTTCTCTTCTCTTCTCTTCTCTTCTCTTCTCTTCTCTTCTCTTCTCTTCTCTTCTCTTCTCTTCTCTTCTCTTTCTTCTCTTCTTTCTCTTCTCCTCTCCACAGAATGCCAAGCAGCTCATAAAAACGTAAGTGCTCAAACCAGAGGAATCCCCTCAATCCAAGCCCCACGGGCAGGATTTGGGGAGTGGGGGCTGCCCCGAGCCCCTGCCCTGGTGCCCCCCAGCCCGGGCAGGGCACAGGGACACCCGCACCCATCCGTGCCCTCCCTGCCCAGGATTGTGGAGGCCTCCAAGGGCGCTCGCCTGGACAAGATCGAGCAGGGCTATGAGAGCATGGACGCCTTCTCGGTGAGCCTGGAGCACCTCACTGAGGCCGTGCACGCCCTGGACTTCGACCCCGGTAACTCAGCCCCCAGCGCCCCCTCACCCGGTGGCACCCTCTGCTCCTCCTGGTGCCTCCTGCTGACCTCTGGCCGCTTGTTTGCAGCAGAGGAAGATGAGGAGTACTTTGATGGGGAGGAGGAAGAAGAGGTGGAGGAGAACGCGGCGCCCGAGAGGGCAGTGATGGGTAAGGGGCTGAGCCCACCTCCCCAGGAGCCTCCAGCACCCCCGGGGGAGCCCTGGGGACTTGGGCTCTCCTTCATCACCCCATCCTCTCCCTCGGCAGCTTCCCTGTAGCCACAGCAACGTTGGAAACGGCCCCGGGCACGGGATGTCCGGCGACGCCTTCGGGATGGGGGGGACACAGGGCAGGGCCCGGCAGCGCGGCGAGCCGGCCCTGCTCCAGCACGGGACACTTTTCTATACGGGTGCAAACAGGACAATTCCGCACGTTTTGTAATTCCCTTGTTTTGTATATAATTGTCACGCATTTGAAATTTGTGTATTTTGTAAAGAAAACCGCTGCTTCGGGTGGTTCTTTCCTTCCTCGCCTCTCGCTCTCGGCTCGCCGGCCCCGCCGTGGGCACCGGGGGTGGCTTTGCCGGGCTGGTGCCATCAGAGGTGTCGCTGCCAGCACCCGGCGTGGCACAGGGACACCTCCGCTCCAGCTCTTAATTTCCAGCCTCATTAGCGCCTCTGGCAGCGCTGGCAGCCGCTCCTGGCCGCCCGCCCGGGATGTAACAGGTCGGCACCCGGCAGGATTTATCTCCTGGGCATGGCATGTCCTGTCCAGAGCTTGTCCTGGGCTGGAGAGGTGGCACGGGGGGGCTGAGGATGCTCCAGGCTGGGCCTGCCCCCGAAATGGGGATGGCGTGGGCATCGAGCTGCTGGTTTGCTGCTGAGAAATGCACCTTGGGTGAATGAAATGCATCGACTGAGCTCAGAAATGCACCTTGGGTGAATGAAATGCATCGACTGAGCTCAGAAATACACCTTGGGTGAATGAAATGCATCGACTGAGCTCAGAAATGCACCTTGGGTGAAAAAATACACCGTAAATGCTGATACGCATCCTAAATGCAAAAGTACCCCATAAATTATTTTCTCCTGCAAAAACATGAGTCCTGCTCAGAGGGGAAACCAAGGCAGCACCCAGAGCTGAGCCACAGAGCAATTAGCCCAGGGTAATTAACGCTGCTCAGCCAGGGCGGGGGCAGGGAGTCCAGGTTTATCCATCACACGGCTGGACCCAAACTGGGGGGTTCCAAAGCGGGGACGGGGGGTCACCGTGTGCTTTGACGGGGACATGGGGACATTCATTCCATCCCCCTCCGCACCCAGCCCGGCTCGGCAGCTCCTGGGGGGGTCCCAGAGCAATCCCCCCACCCAGCAGCAGCGCAGCCCCGGGGCTGGCAGGAGAGGGGGCCCAGCCCGGGGCAGGCCCCGCGGGCGCTTTGCAGCCGGCCTGGCCGTCCCTCCTCCAGCCGGGATTTGCACACGAATCCCGGCTCTTCACACGAGCCAAGGCCACCGGCTGCCACCAGCGCCGGCCGCACGCCGGGGTCACCGCGCCGAGCCCCCGGCCCGCAGCAGGAGGAGGAGGAGGAGGAGGAGGAGGAGGAGGATGGCGGCCGGCGACGAGAAGCGGCACCTGCTGAGCGAGGGCAGCGGCGGGTACGGGGGTGCCCGGGGGGCTGGGGCGGCCGGGCCCCCTCTGCTCTGCGGCTGCCGAGCGGGGTCTGGCGGGGAGCGGGCTGGGGGGAGCGCTCAGGGTGCGCCCGAAGCCCCCCAGCCCCACGCTTGGCCGGCAGGCGCTACGTGGGGAAGGACGGACAGAGCGCGGCGCACGGACAGGAGCCCGCGCTGGAGCTGGGCACGCGGCGTGGGCAGCACTGCCACACGCGGGGCACCGGCGGCCACCCCGAGCAGCAGCAGCGGGCACGGAGGAAGCTCTACCTGGCCGCTGGCATCTGCCTCTTCTTCATGGTGGGGGAAGCCGTGGGTGAGTGCGGGGCGCCGGCAACGTGGGGTCCCCGTGGGGTCACCCCAGAACCCCCTGGTCCCCCAGATTCCCCTCTTGTGGGGAATCATGTCCTGATTCCCCGCTGAGGGAGCGGCCACAGCTCCGTGCTGGCTTTCTGTGGGTCAGAACGCCCAGTGGGACCCGCCTGTGGCACGGGGTGAGCTGAGCTGTGCCCAGCTCGGGGCAGGACCCTGTCATGCCCCCCCGATGTCCCCCAATGTCCTGTGTCTGCAGGCGGGTACCTGGCACACAGCCTGGCCATGTCCCCCGATGTCCCTGCAGGTGGGTACCTGGCACACAGCCTGGCCATCCTGACGGACGCTGCCCACCTGCTGACGGACTTTGCCAGCATCATGATCAGCCTCTTTGCCCTCTGGGTGTCCTCACGGCCCCCCACCAAAACCATGAACTTCGGGTGGCACCGGGCAGGTAACGTGGTGGCACCGCCCCGGTGGTGACATCGGAGCACCCCAGGGTGCCCTCCCCGTGTGGAACAGGGGCTCTGGGGTGCCCTGAGGGGCCTGGGGAGCCCTGGCAAAGTCCTGGCACCGTGAGCAAGGCAGGGCGGAGGCGCTGCCAGGCCTGTGCAAGGAGCATCCCAGGATGGGTGCTGGGTGCCCACACCGTGCCCAGCGCTGCCCGGGGTGGCACGGCAGTGTGACAGCCACGGGGGTCTCTCCGCAGAGATCCTGGGGGCTCTGCTCTCCGTGCTCTCCATCTGGGTGGTGACGGGGGTCCTGGTTTACCTGGCGGCGCAGCGGCTGCTCTCGGGTGACTACGACATCGAGGGCGGGGTGATGCTCATCACCTCCGCCTGCGCCGTGGCCGTCAACATCGTGTAGGTGCTGCCACGCGGTCCCGGGTGTCCCCTCCCTGAGCCTGCTGGCCCCAGGGGTGTCACCAGTGCCCTGCCCGCAGGATGGGGCTGGCTCTGCACCAGACGGGGCACGGGCACAGCCACGGGGCAGGCGGCGAGCAGCCCAACGCCAGCGTCCGTGCAGCCTTCGTGCACGTCCTGGGGGACCTGCTGCAGAGCCTCGGCGTGCTCATCGCCTCCTACATCATCTTCTTCAAGGTCTGGGGGGCTGGGGGCAAACGAGGGGCTGGGGGCAAACAGGGGGTGATGGGGGCAAATGGGGTGCTGGGGCAAAGAAAGTGCTGGGGAAAAAGGAGGGGCTGGGGGAAAGAGGGTCTGGGGACAAAGGGGGATTTGAGGGAAAAGAGGGTGCTGGGATAAAGGGGGATCTGGGGGCAAATGGGGTCTGGGGACAAACGGGGTGCTGGGGACAGGGGGACAGCATTTCCAGACAGCCATGGCCAGGCACAGGGTGGGACAGACAGGACTGTGTGCCCGCCCTGCTGGTCCCGATGGGGTTTGGGGTGCAGTGATGGTGCCACAGGGGTCTCACCCCTGTCACCCCTCCCCAGCCCGAGTACAAGTACGTGGATCCCATCTGCACCTTCCTGTTCTCGGCGCTGGTGCTGGGCACAACGCTGACCATCCTCCGGGACGTCCTGCTGGTCCTCATGGAGGGTAGGGACCCTCGGGATGGGGACGGGGGCACCCAGGGGTGCCCTGGGCCCCGTCCCTGCAGCCAGTGTGGCTCTGCCCCCAGGGACCCCCAAGGGGATGGATTTCAACGCCGTGCGGGACACGCTGCTGGCCGTGCGGGGCGTGGAGGCCGTGCACAGCCTGCACATCTGGGCTCTGACCGCGGCACAGCCCCTGCTGGCCGTGCACATCGCCATCAGTGAGTGCCACAGCACGGGGACAGGGACAGGGCCATCAGTGAGTGCCTATCACGGGGACAGGGACAGGGCCATCAGGGAGTGCCACAGCACGGGGACAGGGGGCACAGAGCCATCAGTGAGTGCCACAGCACGGGGACAGGGACAGAGCCATCAGTGAGTGCCACAGCACGGGGACAGGGACAGGGCCATCAGTGAGTGCCACAGCACGGGGACAGGGACATCAGGGAGTGCCACAGGGGGGACGGGGCCATCAGGGAGTGCCATGGGAGGGGGACAGGGGACAGAGACATCAGGGAGTGCCACAGCACGGGGACAGGGACAGAGCCACCAGGGACTGTCACAGTGGGGGGACAGGGCTGCCAGACCCATCAGTGAGTGTCACAGCGGGGGACAGGACAGAGCCACCAGGGAGTGTCAGAGCCACTACCGAATGTCCCTATGTGGGGACAGAGCATCTGGGAGTGTCACAGGCGGGGACAGGGGTATCAGAACCACCAGGGAGTGTCACTATGGGGGAGGACAGGGCTGGCAGAGCCCTCAGTGAGGGTGACAATGGGCAGGGACAGTCGGGGGTCCCCGCACCCCCACATCCCCACCTTTCCCCCCGGCAGACGCGGCCGCCAGCGCGCAGGAGGTGCTGGAGGAGGCGAGCTCCCGGCTGCAGGGCGCCTTCCGCTTCCACAGCACCACCATCCAGGTGGAGAGCTACTCCGAGGAGATGCGGGACTGCCGGGAGTGCCAGCCCCCCCGCGACTGACCCGGGACTCTCCATGTGCGGCAATAAAGCGGAGCGCACGGGGCTGTGTGCGCGGGGGGATGCTGGGTCTCGGTGTTATCTCCGCTATCTGCAGGAGCCAAGGACACACCCAGGGCTGCGGCAGCCCGACGGTGGCTGTTGGAGGCCACCTAATATTCCGTATTTCTGTCCAGCTGGGAGGAAAGCCAGCTGAAACACCCTTTTCCCTTTTCTGGGCAGTGCTGCGGGGCAATGGGGGGTGCTGGGCTGACCAGGGACTGCGGGGGACGCAGCTGGAGCGAGGGAGGGAGGTCACACACGGCTCTTATCGCTCCTCTGTTTGCTCTCGGGAAGGTGAAGGACTCTCCCTCCCCGCAGGGCTGCCCGGGTTATTCCCAGGGTGCCGACGGCAGAAGTGCTGCAGCACCCAAACCTGGTGCCTCCCAAATCCCACAGCCTTTCCTCCATTCCACCATCGGATCCTTCCTCTCCCCCCTCCTTTATTGCACTGGTAAAAGCCAATAACGAGTAAAACCCCGTCAGCACGAGCAGCGATCCTGCCCCCGCAGGGCTCCACGCACCCCCGGAGCCCGGCCCGGCCCCGGCCGCCCTCACGGCTTCTCCAGGCTCGGGTATTTCTTGCGCAGCACCGAGACCTGGTCCTTGAAGAGCACGGGGTCGAGGCGCAGCCGGGAGGACACCAGGGGCATGTAACCAAACCAGTTCACCAGCTGGTTCAGGCAGTCCTGGCGCTGCCAGAGGCGCCGCCCGCCCCCCGCGCCCCCCGCCCCGGCAGCAGCGGGGTGCGGGCCCGGGGGGGTCCCCGCAGCCCCCTCGCCGCACTCCGCCTGCCGGGCCACCCCCTCCTTGTGCTGCTTGCGCTGGGTCACCTTGATGGGCGGCAGCTTGGTGACAGCGGCCACCAGCGCGTTCATCACGATGTCCTCGCAGGCCGCCAGCCCGTCCGCCAGCTCCCGCAGCCCCGCGGGCAGGTACTCGGTGAACAGGCTGTGGTAGTACCTGGGGGGGAGAACGGCGTGAGGGCCGCGGTGTGGCTGAGCCCCCCCGGCCCCGCAGCCCCGGCCCGGCCCGGTACCGGTGGTAGAAGGCGGCGGCGGTGAGCACCATGGAGAGCTCGTTGGTCCGGCGGGACGTGCAGCCCCAGCGGCCCCGCTCGGCGTCCCAGAAGTGGCTCTGCGTGGGGAAGCCCACGATGCGCTCGGGGAAGCTGAGCCACACCGAGAAGGCAAAATCCACCTGGCACGGGAGGGGCACGGGGAGGGCACGGTGTCACCAGCGCAGTGCCACCACCGCGGGGACTGCGGCAGGGGACCACGCTGCCCCTGCACGACAAGGGGACGTGGGGACAGCCACAGGGAGCCGGGGCCGCGGCCGCACCTCGCTGGTGGAGAGGCTGGTGTCCTCGTCCAGGCTCAGCACCGCGTCCGTCTGGATGGCCCCGAACGGGAAGAAGCGGTCGCTGAGCTGTGGGGGGAGGAAGGAAGGACAGGATGGTGCCCTGGGGTGGCTGTTCCAGCCCCCTGCCCGTGTCCCAGCCCCCTGCCCGCGTCCCTGTCCACTGTCCCGGCTCCCTGCCCGTGTCCCTGTCCCCTCACCTTCCTCCTGCCCTGGATGATGGTCAGGGGCACGCTGCTCTGGGGCCATTTCCCGCTCGGGGGCGGCGGCTTCTCGCAGCTCCACAGGACCACGATCTGCAAAGGGCAGGACAGGCGTGGCCGGAGGGGTTGGGTGCGTTCTCTGCTCCAGCCCAGATCATCCCAAAACCATCTCGTGACAGTTTGGACCGGGATAAACCCCCAGGTGGTCCAAAGGGCTTGGGAGACAGCTCTGCCCACCCAAAGGTGACACCATCAGGCACTCCTTCCGTCCCTAAACCCACCCATCCCCTCTCCTGCTCCCCGCAGGACCCAGCCCCACCATCCCCCGCATCCCTGGGACTCCGCTCCTCCCACCTGGGCGCAGTGCTGGGATCCAGAGACGGCTTGGATGAGCCTGAGGATGGGCTGGGACAGCGAGCCTGCCTGCGAGACCGCCCGGATGAAAGCCGTGAACTTCTTGGAGGGGCTGTAACCTGAAAAAAGGGTGGGAAAGGGACAGGAGAGGTGCTGGGCACGCCCCGAGTTTGCGGGGCTCAGCCGGGGCGGGCAGGGCCCTACCGTGGTGCAGGTAGTAGAAGGGAAAATCCCCGAGGTGGGTGGAGAATTCGGGCAGCACCAGGAGCCCCCCGGGCAGCGCGTTCCAGAGCAGGCGGGAGCGGGAGCGGTGCGGACTCAGCCGGTCCTTGATGATCTGCCGGAGGCGCCAGTGATGCCCCCGGAGCCCCGGCGGTGACCGGGGAGGGGGCTCGGGGTGGGGGGCTCACCTCCAGCGTGGTGTGCACGATCTTGTCCACGGAGGAGAAGTAGGCGTCCCACAGGAACTGGGTCTGCTGCTGGAAGGCCAGCACGCGCTCGGGGTGGATGCAGCGCACGGCAGAGGGGATCTGTGCCGGGGGGACAGAGGGGTCCTCACCTCAGCTTCTCCCTCGGGGCTGGGCTGCTCACCTCTGTCCCCCCAAACACCCCAGCCATGCCAGGGGACAGCCCCTGCTGTGGGTGGTGCCACCCTCCTCCTGTGGGACTGCATCTCCTCTCCCTGGAGCAGGATCAGGCCCAGGATTCCCAAGGGTTTGTGCCCAGGAAGATCCTTCCCACCTTCCCCCGAGATGAACAGAGCCCTGGGACTGCAGCTGGGCTGGGACCCCCACTCCAGGCTGGCTCAGACCCTCCTGCACTGCCCACAGGGACTGCTCTGGGCTGGGACCCCCACTCCAGGTTGGCTCAGACCCTCCTGCACTGCCCACAGGAGCCCTGCCAGGCCCAGCTCTGAGGGGCTCACTCCCAGACTCGTCTGGGGGCTCCACCCCACCGGGATTGGGGTCTGGCACTGGCGTGGGGCAGGATCTGGGCCCGGTACCTGCAGCAGGAGCCTCTCGCTGCCCACGACAGCAGCCTTGCCCCAGTCGATGGCCTCGGCAAAGGGCAGCTCCCAGCCATCACTCAGCAGCACCGGGATGCAGGCGGCCTGTGGAGGGACCCCGCAGGCTGGGACAGAGCCCCCAGACCCCGGTGGGGGGGTCCCCGGTCCCCCTGCCCACTCTGTACCTGCAGAGCCTCGAGGAAGCGGAAGGAGCCCAGGCGCCGGCCCCGGGGCACGATGCAGAAGGTGGAGTTGTGCAGCAGCTCCTGGTAATCAAACCTGGTGTGGGAGATGGGCAGGGGTCAGGCATGGCCCCCTCCCCTCCTGGGAGCACCCAGGAGGTGCTGCTGGCACCTGCCAGGTGTGGAGCCAAGCCAGGGCAGTGTCAGGATCCTGGACTGATTTTGGCTCTGAACATCCCTGGTTTTGTGGGAGCAGAAATCTCCTGGGTGCTGAAGGGATGGACCTGGGCATCCCTTAAAGATGGGGGGTCAGGAAGGGACCCCAGTGCCCTTTGAAACCATGACCCAGCTCCTCCCACCCTCCAGCAGTGACACCCCACACAAAGCCACCACCCGAGCCCGAAACTGCAGCGACTCCTGAGCCGTGCCCAGACCTGCTGGGCAGGACCGGCCCTGCCTGCCCTGGCAGCGTTTGGGGGGGCAGGAGGTGCCGGCAGCGCGGCCCCCCCCGGCCGGGCTCGCCCCTGGGGCTCTCAAAGCCCCTTCTGTGCCGCGCTGGGGAGAGGCTCGGCCGCTGCCGGGTCCCTGCGGCCGCGCCGGAAAATCCAATATTGACTCTAGGTCGGGACAGACCCCGTCTGTTCCTGCCCGCGGGGAGGGGCAGCCGCTCCTGCATGGGCTGGGGGGGACCCGCATGGGCCGGCCGGGGGGCTGGGAGGCCAAAAAGAGCCCTTCAAAGTGCTGGTCCCGGGAGGAAGGGTGTCCTGCGGTGCTGGTGCCAGGCTGGGAGCCGAGGCTGTGTCACCTCCGTGGGTGCCGGAGCACTCGGGCACGTCCCAGCGCTCCGGGGTGTGGGAAATCAGCCCCAGTGCCAAGGCACAGAGTTTCACAATAAAACCCGCCTCTGGATGAACCTCCCCAGTGTCTCCAAAGGTTGCCAAAATCCCTGACCCGCTAACACCCAAACCCCCGGCCGGGCAGCCGGAGGGGCGACAGCGGCTCAAACAGCGCCCAGACCCCCACGGAACCGCAGCAGCGACAGCGACATCCCCGGGGCCAGAGCCGGCTGTCACCGCTCCTGGCGCCCCCAGACCCTGCCGTGACCCCCGGCAGCCCCGGGGCTGGGTGGGCAGCGGGACCCGGCCCGGGGGGGCTGCCCTGGCCCGCAGCCGGTGCTGTGGGGCGGCTGGCGCCGGCCGGGCTGCGGGGCCGAGCGCTCCCGATGGAAATATTCGCTCCTGACGCGCTGCGGTTTCCGGGCAATCGCCGTCAGGGCTTCCTTGTTTTGTCAGGAGCCGGGACGGGCGCCCGCCGCGCTCCCTCCGCCCGGCCCCTCGGTGGCTCCGGCCGGGCACGGTGCCACCGGCACCGGAGCCGCTCCGGGCCCCACTGGGCGCTCCGGGCACGGGGCAGCGGGGCCGCACTGCCACAAGCCGCCCTTCATCCCAGAACAGGGCAGGATTGTTCGGGACAGCCCCTCGGGCGTGAGGAGGATGATGGAACCGCCAGCAGAGCCTTCCTCTGCTCCCCGAGCGGTCTCCAGCCCCGGACACACCGGGTGAGCGGGGCCGCGGGGTCTCGCTCTGTCCCCTGCCCGAGTGTGGGAGCACCTCCCCGGGCAGGAGGGCCCGGGTCCCCCCGCGGAGCCGGCCCCGGTGGTTTTGTGCCCGGTGTCCCACAGGGCAGGCTCGGGGTCACACACGAGCGCGCTGCCCGTGCCACGTGTTCCCCACCGATCCCTGGCCAAAGCCGTGCTGGGAGAGGTGTAAATCCCCCTGTGTTTGCAAACAGCTTTAGGGGATTACCTGGGTGGGCGGATGGGGGGGAATTCTCACCCCGCTGCCCCTCGGCACAGCGTGGGGCTGACCCTGGGCCCCCTGTCCTGCCAGCCCCGCTGTCCTGAGATGCCCCATCCCAAAGAGACTTTGCTGCAGGTGCTGACCCTGCGGGGCTGGGGGCACCCTCCAGACAGGGCCATGCGGTGCCTGACCCATCCCAAAGCCCCGGCTAATCCCAGTGCCAGCACCCCAGCTCCACTTTTACCTCCCAGCACCTCCTAAGACGCTTTGAGGATGATGCCCAACGCGGCCTCTCCCCATCTGCTCTCCAGCCCGGTGCCCGGGGGATGTCCCCAGGCTGTGGGACGGGCACCTGCCCATTGTCTGTGGGATGGGCTCTGTGTTTACCAGCCCTGGATTCAGCAGCTGGTGATGGGTCTCAAGGAGTTGGATGGGGGTGAGGAGCTGGCACATGTCCCTGCAGAATGGAACCCCCAAACTCACAGAACTTTGTACCCCAATTTTTCCACCACCCTGCTGCCACAGTGTCCATTTCTGATGGGGGACGCAGGGGGACACCCAGCCACCACCAGCATCAATTAAACTCGGGGCTGCCCACACTGGGACACCACGGACCCGCCAGTTTTGTGGGATTTCCAGTGGAGCCAGTGAGGGGGGGGATGTTTCGGGCTCATCTCCAAGAGAAACGTTTATGTTGGGGGAGAGCGGGAGGGGGGAGAAGAAAAGCGTCATTCATCAGCGTTGGGAAAAAGGGAAATCGTATTAGAGGCGGTGGCAGCGATGGCAGATAAGAGCTGCTCTCGCCAGATTACTCCAACTTTAACAGAGAGCAGGAAAGCCCTGAGCAGTCAGCGCCTCGCTCCCCACCGAGCAGTGAACCCTCATCCCTCTCACAGAACCCAAAACTTCCCTCTCGCCGCAGCTGCACCCCACAGAGAGGCATTTGGGGGGACATTTGTGGGGCGTCCCATCGCCCCAGACCCCCCTTTCCCCCCCATCTCTGACCCACCTCTCATAGTCCACGTTGTCCTTGTCACAGCGCGTGTCCTTGTGCTTCTGCCAGTCCTTGCCGTGCTTGCAGGTGGTCAGGGAGATGATGTCCTTCCCGTTGTGGATGTGGTGCAGCGCGTTCCGCGTGCCGGAGCCGATGCCCGTCAGGTACCGCTTCCCCTTGAACACCAGCAGGAATTTCTTCTTGTGGGGCACCGAGCGCCTCTGCAGCCACCCCCGGTCCCCGCCGCTCTGGGGGTGCTCCCGGGGGAACAGAGGGATGGAGACGTCGAAGCCGGGCCGGAAGCTGCGGCTGTCGGAGCTGGCTCTGGCCAGGATGGCGTGCCCGGGGTCGAAGCCCAGCTCGCCGCCGTAGCTGGGCCAGGTGCCCGAGTAGAGGTTGAAGATGAGGTGGTTGCGGCCGCCGTTCCAGAGCGGGGAGCTGTGGATTTTCTCCTCCAGGTCGCGGACGTAGTGCTCCGAGAGGCGGTCGCGGTCCAGTGTGTCGATGCTGAGGATGAAGAGGCACGCTTCCTCAGGCCTGGCCGTGTGATACCGCGAGCGCTCGATGGAGCTGAGGATTTTGCTGTAGGTCTCGGAGACAGGCTGGCCCCGCTCCTGGGGGTAGGTGAACACTTTGAAGCCGTTCCTCTCGCACCTGGAGAGGTCGAAGCAGGTTTCCATGCGGCACCTGCTGCTCCTGTAGGCGCTCAGCCACGCCGCCCGCCGCTCCCGGGGGGACAGCAGGGCAGGCTCCCCATCCCTCTGCAGCTCCTCGGGCTCTGCAAAGCTTTTGAGGAGGGACTGATCCGTCCAGCGGGGCCAGCTCCTCGGGGCTTCTGCTTTCCTCCCGGAAAAGAAAGCGAAACGGCGCAGCTGATCCCCTCCGAAGAAGAAAAGCAGGAGCCAAGAGGCCAGGAAAGTCAGGAAAATGTATTTCTTCCTGGTCTGCATAGGTTCACACGCAGCCCCAGCTCCTCATCGGGCTCAGGTGGGTGCCAGAGTCCGGTCAGGACGATGTTCCCAGCCCCGAGTGGGCGGTGGGACAGCTCCTGGCCCCAGGCACTGTCCCGTGTCCTTCAGGCTGTGACAGTCCCCACTTTGTGCCCAGGGCTGTGCTGGTTCCTCGGGTCCGTGCCGGTGTCCGGCCGCAGAGCAGAGCCCGGTGTCCCGGTGTCCCGGTGTCCCAGCCGCTCACTTCTCCGGGCCCCCGAGCCGCCACAATGACATTTCCATGGCTTGACCCAGCTTCAAATCCCTGGAGAAAGGGAGAGGTCGCGTCGTCACCGTCCTGCCGCCGCCAGCCGGGTCACCACAAGTGGCTCCACACATCCCTGCGGCGGGACTCCCGTCCGCAGCTCCCTGGGGAATAAACCCCGGGACAAACCCTCCCGCGGCCGCCGGAGCCCCCCGCCGTCCCTCCCCGCCCTGCTCCGTTACCTTCGGGGGGTCGCGGCCCCGGGTGGGTGCCGGGCCGTGTCCCGGAGCCCCGATCGCCGGCTGCCCGCGGCTCCGGGCCGCATCCCCGGCCGGGCACGGCGGCGGAGCGGCCGCCGAGGCTCCCGGTGCGCGGCCGGGCGGAGGAGCCGCTCCGGGGGCTCCGCACGGCCCCGCTCCGGGTGCGCGTCCCCCTGGTCGCCTCGTCCGTCTGTCCCTGCGTTGGGCTCTCTGTTCCCGTGTCCCCCCGGTGCCGGTCCGAGACCCCGGCTGCTCTTCGCTGTCCTCCTGTCCCTTCCCGGGACTGCCTGTCCCCTGTCCGTCTGTCTGTCTGTCCCCTCTGGGGCTAACTGTCCCGCTGTCCCCTGCACCCCTCAGAGCTGGCTGTCCCGTGTCCGTCTGTCCTCCCGGGACTGTCTGCTCCCTGTCCCCTCCCAGATCTGGCTGTCCCTCGTCCGTCCGCGTGTCTGTCCCGCCCAGGGCTGGCTGTCCCCCGTTCCCTCCGGGAGCTGGCAGTGCGGTGTCCGTCGGTCAGTCCCCGCGGGGCTGGCTGTCCCGTGTCCGTGTCGCTGTCCCCGTGTCCGTGTTTCTGTCCCCTCTGTCCGGTCGGTCCCGGTGGTCCCGCGTCCACCCCCGCCCGCATCTGTTGCGCGGAGCCTTGGCCCCGCCCCCTCCCCGGTTTGTCCCGCCCCTCGGTCTCCCATTGGTTATCGTCCCATAAGAGAGGGCGTGTCCGTCAGCGCCCCGCCCCCGACGCGCGCCCATTGGCCGCGCCCACGTGGGAAGGGGGGTACCGGGGGGGGGGCCGGGGCTGAGGGGGGGGGCGGGGCTGAGGGGGGGTCGGGCCCTGTCCCACTGTCCCCGTGTCCCCCTGTCCCCATGGACCCCTGTCACCCTGTCCCTGTGTCCCTCTGTCCCTCTGTGTCTCCGTGTCCCCTGTGTCCCCCTATCCCCCTATTCCCCTGTCCCACTGTGTCCCCCTGTCCGTCGGTGTCCCCCGTGTCCCCCTGTCCGTCTGAGACCCCGTGTCCCCCCGTGTCCTCCTGTCCCTCTAGTCGCTGGCCCTGTGTCCCCCCTGTTCTCCTGTTCCCGTGCCCCCTTGTCCCCGTGTCCCCCTGTCCTCCTGGACCTGTGTCCCTCTGTGTCCCTGTGACGCCCTGGCCCCGTGTCCCCTTGTCCCTCTGTGTCCCTGCGACTCCCTGTCCCCGTGTCCTCCTGTGTCCCCCTGTCCCTCTGTGTCCCCATGTCCCACTGTGTCCCAGGGTGGCTTTGCCGGGGTAATTTTGGGGTGCTGGGCGTGCTGTCCCCATTCCCCGAGCCGGGCGTGGGCCGGGCCCGGCAGCCCGGACAGGTCGGGGCTCGTCTCTCCCACCCCGTCCCTGCCCCCGCCCTGCCCCGCCGGCCGGGCAAGCCGGGACCGGAGCGCTGGATGGCGGCCACGGGCGGGACAGCCCGGCCGGGCCCCGCCTGGAGGGCACGGGCAGCGCTCCCGCTCCCGGGGGACACCGGCGGTGGCGATCCCAGGGCTCTGTCCGGTGCCCAGCTGTGTCTCAGTTTCCCCAGGGCTCTGCCCGGTGCCCAGCCGTGCCTCGGTTTCCCCCGAGCGGGGCTGTGTGAGCGGGAGCTCGCTGGGGACGGCTGTCACCAAACCTTTGGGTATTTGTGTGCCAGCCCGGCCGGCTCGGCCCCGCAGGGAATTAATCCCCGGCTGCAGAGGGGATTACCGGGGACCCGGGGCCGCTTGAGCTGCAGAAAGAGGATTAAGCGAAGGCCGGGGAACGTGGGGATGGGCAGCGAGAACCCCGGAGCACCGCTGGCCTCTGGGGGGGACAGGGCTGGGGACAGGGACACGGCTGGGGACAGACAGGGGCAGGGCAGCCCTGAGTTTGGGGTGCTGGGCACGGGCACAGCCCTACAGAGAGCTACGGGGGGACTGGGGGTGTGCCCTGAACGGGGGGCACTGGGAGCTGTGTCCTGTCCTGGTGTCACTGGGAGCTGTGCTGGTGACACTGGGAGCTGTGTCCTGTGCTGGTGACACCGGGAGCTGTGTCCTGTCCTGGTGTCACTCGGAGCTGCGTCCTGTCCTGGTGTCACTGGGAGCTGTGGTTTTTTGCTGGTGGAACTGTGAGCAGTGTCTCGTACTGGTGTCACTGGGAGCTGTGATTTCCTGTACTGGTGTCACTGGGAGCTGTGATTTCGTGCTGGTGGCACTGGGACCCGTGTCCTGTCCTGGCGACACAGCTGGGAGCTGGGTCCCGTCCCGGCGTCACTGGCAGCTGTGATTTTCTGTACTGGTGTCACTGGGAGCTGTGATTTCCTGTACTGGTGGCTACTGGGAGCTGAAGTCCAGGAGCACGGGAGGCGCTGGGAGCTGCCGGGCAGAGTTCACTGGGACGTGCTGGGAGCTGTGACCGCGGCACCGGTGTGAGCGGGGCACGGGGAGGCACCGGGCACCGGTGTGAGCGGGGCACTGGGAGGCACTGGGCATTGTTACTGGGAGCTGGGAGGGCACAAAGGGACACTTGGAGCTGGGACAGCCCTCGGAGCTTGGGAGGGGCACTGGGAACTTCTGGGGAGCACTGGGAGCTGGAGTGGCACTGGGAGCTGTCAGGAGCACTGGGAGCGCAGGGTCACCGGGAACTGGGGACCACTGGGAGCTGCGATGGTGACTGGGAGCGCTGGGGAGCGCTGGGAGCCGCAGGCACGGCTCGGGCGCTGGGATGCGATGCTGGGAGCTGTAGTCCAGCCCCGCGAACTGGGAGCTGTAGTCCGGAATCCCAGCGCATACTGGGAGCTGTGGTCCGGGGCTGGGCCATACTGGGAGGTGTGGTCGGGGGCTGGGCCATACTGGGAGCTGTGGTCAGGGGCTGGGGCCATACTGGGAGCTGTGGTTCGGGGCTGGGCCGTACTGGGAGCTGTGGTCCGGGGCTGGGCCATATTGGGAGCTGTGTTTCGGGGCTGGGCCATACTGGGAGCTGTGGTTCGGCACTGCGGGGTCCCGTGGGTGCCAGCCCCGCTCTGTGCCCCTGTCCCTGTCCCCGCGGGGGGACAGCACTCGCGCCCCACGATCCCGGGGGAGGAACGGGGGGGTCTCACCCCTGAGCAGCCCCCAGGGGCTCTGCCCTGGGATGGGGTGGAACTGGGGGTCACTGGGGGGCTCTGGGCAACGGGAGAGGGGTGGGGAAGGGAGGAGGGGGCGGGCTGGGGTCCCTGGGGTGGGGACAGACGCTGAGCTCTGTCTCTGGCCAGGCAGCATGGGGGGGCTGCTGGCGCTGCCCCCGGGGCAGGGACCCCACCGGGTGGGATGCACGGATGTGATGGTGGGACACACGCGGCAGGTACGGGGGTGGGACAGGGATGGGGAGGGCACAGGGATGGGGATGGCACAGGGATGGGGATGGCACAGGGATGGGGATGGAGAGAGGGGTGGGGATGGGCACAGGGATGGGGATGGCACAGGGATGGGCACAGGGATGGGGATGGAGAGAGGGATGGGGATGGCACAGGGATGGGGATGGCACAGGGATGGGCACAGGGATGGGAATGGAGACAGGGATGGGGATGGGCACAGGGATGGGGATGGGCACAGGGATGAGGATGGGCAAGAGATGAGGATGGGCACAGGGATGGGGAATGGGGACAGGGATGGGGATGGCACAGGGATGAGGATGAGGATGGGCACAGGGATGGGGAATGAAGACAGGGATGAGGATGGCACAGGGATGAGGATGGGCACAGGGATGGGGACAGGGATGGGCACAGGGATGAGGATGGGTACAGGGATGGGCACAGGGATGGGGATGGCACAGGGATGGGGATGGCACAGGGATGGGGATGGCACAGAGATGGAGACAGTGATGGGCACAGGGATGGGGATGGCACAGGGATGGGGAGGCACAGGGATGGAGACAGTGATGGGCACAGAGATGAAGATGGGCACAAGGATGAGGATGAGGATGGCCCAGGGACAGCTTCCCTGCAGAGCAAGGTGCTGCAGCCGGCTGGTTTTGGACACGGCCACCCCCGTCTGTGCCGTCCCCACGGTGTCCCCCTTGCTTGTGTCCCCCAGGGGCTCTTCCTCCGCCTGTTCTACCCGTGCCTGCCCCGGGCGGGGGCCGCGGAGCCGCTCTGGGTGCCCCGCCCCGAGTACTGCGGGGGCCTGGCCGATGTCACCCTGGGTCGCCGCTGGTGCTCCGCCCTGCTCGGCATGGCCGTCGGTGAGGGGGCACCCCGTGCCCACCTGGGGGCTCCTTAGGGACCCTCGGTGCGCTTCAATCCCCTCCTCATGCCTGGTGGGTGCTGCAGGCAGGGCTGGGCTGAGCAGGGACCTGTGGCAGCCCCTGCCCGTGTCCCCCTCCTCATTCTGACCTGTGGCAGCCCCTGCCCGTGTCCCCCTCTCTGTTCTGACCTGTGGCACCCCCTGCCCGTGTCCCCCTCCCCATTTCCACCTGTGGCACCCCCTGCCCGTGTCCCCCTGCCCATTCAGACCTGTGGCACCCCCTGCCCGTGTCCCCCTGCCCATTCAGACCTGTGACACCCCCTGCCCGTGTCCCCCTCCCTATTCAGCTCTGTGGCACCCCCTGCCCGTGTCCCCCTCCTCATTCTGACCTGTGGCACCCCCTGCCCGTGTCCCCCTCCCCAATTTGACCTGTGGCACCCCCTGCCCCTGTCCCCACCCCGTTCCTGGTGTTTTCTCCTCCCGCAGGCTCCGTCAGAGTCCCGGTGAGCTGGAATGGGCCCCTCAAGCCCTGCAGCCCTGGGTACCCCCTGATCATCTTCTCCCACGGCCTGGGAGCCTTTCGGTAACCTGAGCCCTGAGCAGGGCTGGGATGGGCGTGTGGGGACCCTCCCTGGCCCCACCCTGAGCCCCCCTCTGCTCCCATCTCCCTTCCAGGACCTTGTACTCCTCACTCTGCACGGAGCTGGCGTCCTGGGGCTTCGTGGTGGCAGCTCTGGAGCACAGGTGGGTGCCCAGGTGCCCGCCAGGTTCATCCTGGGGCTGGTGGGACACTGTGGCCTGGGGGGAGCTGCTGGTGTCCCCTTCCCTCCTGCCCCACAGGGACCACTCTGCTGCCACCACCTATTTCTGCCCGGCAGAGGCTGGCACGGAGGAGTGGATCCCCTTCCAGAGGGTGCCCCAAGGGCAGAAGGAGTTTTATTTCAGAAACAAGCAGGTACCAGGGCAGGGATCCAGGGTGGGCAGAGGGGAGGGCTGGAATTCCTCCTGTGGGCCAGGCTGGCCCTGCATCCCTGGGGATGCTCTGGGAATTCTCCTGCAATCCAGGCTGGCCCTGCATCCCTGGGGATGCTCTGGGAATTCTTTGAGCCAGGCTGGCCCTGCATCCCTGGGGATGCTCTGGGAATTCCTCCTGCAGGCCAGGCTGGTCCTGCATCCCTGGGGATGCTCTGGGAATTCTCCTGCAGGCCAGGCTGGTCCTGCATCCCTGGGGATGCTCTGGGAATTCCTCCTGCAGGCCAGGCTGGTCCTGCACCCCTGGGGATGCTCTGGGAATTCTCCTGTGGGCCAGGCTGGCCCTGCACCCCTGGGGATGCTCTGGGAATTCTCCTGTGAGCCAGGCTGGCCCTGCATCCCTGGGGCTGCTCTGGGAATTCTCCTTTGAGCCAGGCTGGCCCTGCATCCCTGGGGCTGCTCTGGGAATTCTCCTTTGAGCCAGGCTGGCCCTGCATCCCTGGGGATGCTCTTCCCAACCCTGCTGGGGCTGAGCTCTGTCCTCAGGGATGAGCAGAACCTGTTCAGCCTGTTTGTCTGCTGGGGTCTGTCCGTCTGTCCAGCTCCAGCTGACCCTGGCTGGGCTTTGCCACAGCCCTGGATAATGTCCCCCACGCCCTGGGGACAGCAGGGCTCTGTGCCCAGCCCTGCAGCAGCTGCTGGGTTTGTTCCCACTGGGATTTTTGTCTCTCTGGATTATCCCGGGCAGCTGCTCGCTGGGGAGCAGGGAGGGTTCCTGCTGAGCCAAGTTCCCCCCACCCTCTGCTGGTTTCTGCCTCATTTAAAAGGACAGCAGCGAGTGAAGATTAGTCGTGGAAAAGCTCTCTAGGAACGGAGGTGCTTTTGGCAGCCTTGAATCACCTCCAGGCTGTTCTTTCTGTGTGTGCTCTGCCTCATGGCACTCTGCACGCTGAAAAGGGAACAGTCCTGCTGAACCCACGGGCACAAATGGTGAGGGAGAGAGAGAAATAAATGATAATAGAAGGAAATAGTTGCCAGGTCAGTCTCCATTATGGCATTTTCTGTGCTGCAGGGAGCAGGAGGGAGGTTTTCACTGGAGTTTTTTGTCACTTGTCACCTTTAATGTGCACAGACAGCAGCGCTGGTGTCCTTAGGGCAGCTGAGGACGTGGCCTCAGAGTGGCTCCAAGTCAGGGCCTCCTCTCCCTGAAGCGTTTGGGATTTCAGGATGCTCCTGGGTGGGCTTTAGGGGGACACCAGGTGTGCTCCTGGGGTCCCTGTGAGGGTTTGAGCAGGGGATGCTCAGCTGGGGGACAGCTGGTGAGGATCCTGGGCTCTCCCTGCTCTTCTTCCTCCCCAGAGCACAGACTTTTGGTTATTTCCAGCTGTCTGCTGCCAGATTAGCTGAATTAAAGCAAACCCCAAAAAGAAACCACCCCAATAAATGCACTGTATCCTGCACAGAGCTTTGGTGTTTGCTCAGTTCAGGGAGAGTGTTGGGAACAGCAGAAGAAACACAGGACTTAACATAAGCCATCAGTGAATCTCCAACTTTATTGATAGGCACACACATTTATATTGGTGTTAATGAGCTCATACATATTGCAAAGCCGAGCTCACTATTGGTTGGTTACTTATCAGCCAACTACACCTACTTCTGCATTCTTGTAGTTATTCCATTGAAACTATTCTACATTCTTGTAGTTATTCTACTGAAACTATTCCACATTCTTGTAGTTATTCTATTGAAACTATTCTACATTCTTGTAGTTATTCTATTGAAACTATTCTACATTCTTGTAGTTATTCTATTGAAAATATTCTACATTCCTGTAGTTATTCTATTGAAACTATTCTACATTCTTGTAGTTATTCTATTGAAAATATTCTACATTCTTGTAGTTATTCTATTGAAAAATATTTTACATTCTTGTAGTTATTCTATTGAAACTATTCTACATTCCTGTAGTTATTCTATTGAAAATGTTCTAACATTTCTGCCAAAGATTTTCCTCCCTATCCTGATGTTGCAGCAAGGGCACAATGTCCTTGCCTGTTATTGGGCACTGACTCCTGGCTCCTGCACTTGTCTCCCTCCAGTTTAACCAGTGGTGCTGTGTCAATGTGACCCTTCTCAGCCAGCCAGGTGTGCACAGAGCTCTCCACAGCAGAGAAGCACCAGGGGCAGGGGTCTGGGGGGCCCTGGGGGGAAGCTGTGCCCCCCTTTGGGGCCTGCAGGAGCTGGAATCACCCTGCTGGTTGCAGGTGCACCAGAGAGCCCAGGAGTGCGTGCGGGCGCTGCGGCTGCTCCGGGGCATCGCCAGGGGCAGAGCTGCCCCCGCCATCCTCCCCCAGGGCTGGGACCTCTCCGTGCTCAAGGTACCTGGGGGGCTCTGGGGGGGCTCTGGGGGGCTCTGGGGGCACCAGGATCGCTCCTGCCTGCCTCAGGCTCTTCCTGCTGGCACAGGGGGGGTCTGTGCAGAGCCCCAGTGTGAGCGTGTTCACTGGGTGTGAGGATGAGGA
Organism: Setophaga petechia; assembly: GCA_024362935.1. Classification (NCBI taxonomy): domain Eukaryota; kingdom Metazoa; phylum Chordata; class Aves; order Passeriformes; family Parulidae; genus Setophaga; species Setophaga petechia. The sequence continues at coordinate 1,333,254 of JANCRA010000094.1, read as the reverse complement.
AGGGATGAGGATCTGACTCCATGTTTCACAAGGCTGATTTATTATTTTGTGATATATATTATATTAAAGCTATACTAAAAGAATAGAAGAAAGGATTTCATCAGAAGGCTGGCTAAGAATAGAAAAAGAATGATAACAAAGGTTTGTGACTGACCGAGACAGTCTGGACAGCCAGGCTGTGATTGGCCATTAATTAGAAACAACCACATGAGACCAATCCCAGCTGCACCTGTTGCATCCACAGCAGCAGATAATCAATGTTTGCATTTTGTTCCTGAGGCCTCTCAGCTTCTCAGGAGGAAGAATCCCAAGGAAAGGATTTCCATGGAAGATGTGTGTGCCAGCCCAGCCTCCTGCCCCTGGCTGTGGGCAGCCCCAGCCCCTCCCAGCAGCAGTGGGACCCGGCACGTTCCCTCCCAGGGGTCTCTGCTGACCTTCCCTTGCCTTTTCCTCCCCTGATCACTGACCTGCAGCCCTGAGCTGTGGGCTCAGAGCCCTCAGCCCTCTCCCTTTTGCAGGACAACCTTGATCTGACCAAGGTGGCTGTCATGGGCCATTCCTTCGGGGGGATCACAGCAGTGCTGGCCTTGGTGAAGGAGCCCAGCTTCAGGTGAGGGTGCCCAGCTTCAGGTGAGGGGTGCCAGGCCCTGCAGGGGCTCTGGGGACTCTGGGCTCATCCTGGAGGGAAGGGGAGCCCTGGTGGTGTGTGACGGTGTTCACAGAGGTTTTTGGTTGAGGGAAGAGATGAGGATCTGACTCCATGTTTCAGAAGGCTGATTTATTATTTTATGATATATATGATATTAAAACTATGCTAAAAGAATAGAAGAAAGGATTTCATCAAAAGGCTGGCTAAGAAGAGAAAAAGAATAATAAAAGTTTGTGATTGGCCATTAATTAAAAACATCCAACATGGGTCAATCCCAGATCCACCTGTGCATTCCACAGCAGCAGATAATCAATGTTTGCATTTTGTTCCTGAGGCCTCTCAGCTTCTCAGGGGGAAAAACCCTAAAGAAAGGATTTCCATAAACGATGTCTGTGCCAGGGCTGCCTGTCCTGCTGCAGGTGTGCCGTGGCTCTGGATGCCTGGATGTTCCCTCTGGAGAACCTGCTGTACCCAGAGGTGCCCAGTCCCGTGCTCTTCATCAACACTGAGAAGTTCCAGACTCCGGAGAGCGCTGCCAGGATGAGGAGGCTGAGCTCCAGGAACAGCCAGACCAGGATTGTGACCGTGCTGTGAGCCAGGGCAGGCACCCACCCCTCCTGCTGCAGCCAGCACCCGTGGGTGCCCCAGCAGGGAAACCTCTGGGTGCTGCTGAACATCCCCTGATGCCCATCCCTGCCCTGCCCTGCCCAGGGGAACCGTGCACGAGGACCAGACCGACTTTGCCTTCCTCCCCGGGAAGCTCTTCAGCCTCATCTTCGGCAGGAGGGGCACCCTGGAGCCCCGGCGGGCTCTGGCCATCACCAGCCGGGCAGCGCTGGCCTTCCTGCACAGGCACCTGGGTACGGCCAGCGGGGCAGCAGCGGGCACTGGGGGCACCTGGGGCAGGGGCTGCCCCTTGGGGGCTGTGGTGGCTCTGTCACCTGGAGGGGACACTGTGGTGCTGGCCCTGTCACATGGAGGGGACACTGTGGTGGTGGCCCTGTCACATGGAGGTGACACTGTGGTGGTGGCCCTGTCAGTGGAGGTGACACTGTGGTGGCCCTGTCACCTGCAGTGGAAGTTCTGGTGGCCCTGTCAGTGGAGGGGAGGTTCTGGTGGCCCTGTCACCTGGAGAGGAGGTTCTGGTGGCCCTGTCAGTGGAGGGGAGGTTCTGATGGCCCTGTCACATGGAGGTGACACTGTGGTGGCCCTGTCACCTGCAGTGGAGGTTCTGGTGGCCCTGTCAGTGGAGGGGAGGTTCTGGTGGCCCTGTGACCTGGAGGGGACACTGTGGTGGCCCTGTCAGTGAAGGGGAGGTTCTTATGGCCCTGTCACATGAAGGGGGCACTGTGGTGGCCCGGTCACCTGGAGGGGACACTGTGGTGGCCCTGTAACCTGGAGAGGCTGTGGTGGCCCTGTCAGTGGAGGGGAGGTTCTGATGGCCCTGTCACATGGAGGTGACACTGTGGTGGCCCTGTCACCTGCAGTGGAGGTTCTGGTGGCCCTGTCAGTGGAGGGGAGGTTCTGGTGGCCCTGTGACCTGGAGGGGACACTGTGGTGGCCCTGTCAGTGGAGGGGAGGCTGTGGTGGCCCTGTCACCTGCAGGAGACATTGTGGTAACCCTGTCACCCCCATGCAGAGCTGCAGGAGCAGTTTGGGCAGTGGGACGAGCTCCTGGAAGGCGTTGGGGACTCGGTGGCTCCGGGTGTGCCCTTTGGCCGCTCTCACCTGTAGCTGCTCCCCGGGCACTGCAGGTGACCCCTCTCACCTGGAAGGGCAGGAGGAGCCCTGAGGAGAGCAGGAGCTGGGACAGAGCTCAGGGAATGTCCCAGCACAGCCCTCCCTGCTCCTGTGCCTGCGCTGAGGGAATAAATCCCCAGGGATGAAAACAGAGTTGGCTGTGCAGAGAAATGAAACCACAGGGGTGGGTTGGGGGGAATTTAAAGACCATCCCCAGGTAAGGAAAATCCCAAAATTGTCCTGCAAAGCCGTGCAGATGGATGAGGGGAAAGGGAAAGGGAAAGAGGGAAGGGGAAGGGGAAGGGGAAGGGGAAGGGGAAGGGGAAGGGGAAGGGGAAGGGGAAGGGGAAGGGGAAGGGGAAGGGGGAAGGGGAAAGGGGGAGGAAAGGAAAGGAAAGGAAAGGAAAGGAAAGGAAAGGAAAGGAAAGGAAAGGAAAGGAAAGGAAAGGAAAGGAAAAGGAAAGGAAAGGAAAGGAAAGGAAAGGAAAGGAAAGGAAAGGAAAGGAAAGGAAAGGAAAGGAAAGGAAAGGAAAGGAAAGGAAAGGAAAGGAAAGGAAAGGGAAAGGGAAAGGAGGAGTCTCTGAGCACCCCTCAGAGTTGGGGGACAGGGATGGGATGGGATCCATGCGATGGGATCCATGGGATGGGGATGGATCCCCCAGCACAGGGGACATCCTGACACGACATCGATTCAATGTCCCCTCCACCCCCCAGTGACACACAAAGCACTGCTGTGAACAACCCCACAGGATCCTGCCGTTTTTAAGCCTTCCAGAATGAATTTCCCCATGTTTTACACCCAGAGCAGCGTTCCAGCCCCGTGCTCAGGGCCAGGGCCGTGCGGGGGTGGCGGGGGACACTCAGGGTCGCCGGCTGTGACAAATGGAGCCGGGGGGGGACGCTCAGGGCCCCGGCGGGTCCCGGCTGGGCAGGGAGGGCAGCGCTGGTGCAGAATCCAATCCCATTTAGTGCCGGCACAGGCTCGGAGCTCTGCGGGGGCTCTTATGTAAAGGCGCTGGGAGGGGGGCGGCGGCCGCGGCTCTGCTCGGGGGGGGCTCCGGCATTAACCCTTGGGCTCCCGGGGGGGCTCCGGCATTAACCCTTGGGCTCCCGGGGCGAGGGGGGCTCCGGCATTAACCCTTGGGCTCCCGGGGGGCTCCGGCATTAACCCTTGGGCTCCCGGGGGCTCCGGCATTAACCCCTTGGGCTCCCGGGGCGAGGGGGGCTCCGGCATTAACCCTTGGGCTCCTGGGGAGGGGCTGGGGCTCCAGCATTAACCCTTGGGCTCCCGGGGGGGCTCCGGCATTAACCCTTGGGCTCCCGGGGCGAGGGGGGCTCCGGCATTAACCCTTGGGCTCCCGGGGGGCTCCAGCATTAACCCTTGGGCTCCCGGGGGGGGGGCTCCGGCATTAACCCTTGGGCTCCCGGGGAGGGGCTGGGGCTCCGGCATTAACCCTTGGGCTCCCGAGGGGGCTCCGGCATTAACCCTTGGGCTCCCGGGGAGGGGCTGGGGCTCCGGCATTAACCCTTGGGCCCCCGGGGGCTCCGGCATTAACCCTTGGGCTCCCGGGGGCTCCAGCATTAACCCTTGGGCTCCCGAGGGGCTCCGGCATTAACCCTTGGGCTCCCGGGGGCTCCAGCATTAACCCTTGGGCTCCCGAGGGGCTCCGGCATTAACCCTTGGGCTCCCGAGGGGCTCCGGCATTAACCCTTGGGCTCCCGAGGGGGCTCCGGCATTAACCCTTCTGCTCCCGAGGGGCTCATTCCCCTCCCGGTACCCGTGGGGAGCAGGTGGGATCCTCCTCTCGGCCCCGCATCCCTCTGCTCCCCCTGCAGCGCTGCCACCACCCCAAAAAGCGGGTTTGTGCCTGTGGAGAGGGATCCTGACGGAAAAGAGATGAAAAAAGCCCCGGGGGCGCTGGGGCAGGGCAGGAACCATCGTGTTTGTGTTCTGTGGGGTGCGCGGTGCAGGAGCATCCTCCTCATCCACCGGCTGGGAAACCCAGCCCGGAGCGGCTCGGGAGGATGGGAACAAATCCCCAATCCCGAATCCCCAACCCCGAATCCCCAATCCCCAATCCCTGAATCCCAGCCCGGAGCGGCCCCTCCCGAGCTCCCCGTGCTCTGTTCCAGCCGGGAGGATGCTGAACCAACCCCGAATCCCCAGTCCCCAATCCCGAATCCCCAATTCCTGAATCCCAGCCCGGAGCGGCTCCTCCCGAGCTCCCCGCGCTCCGTTCCAGCCGGGAGGATGGGAACGAATCCCCAATCCCGAATCCCCAATCCCCAATCCCCAACCCCGAATCCCCAACCCCGAATCCCCCAATCCCCAATCCCCAATCCCCAATCCCTGAATCCCAGCCCGGAGCGGCCCCTCCCGAGCTCCCCGTGCTCTGTTCCAGCCGGGAGGATGCTGAACCAACCCCGAATCCCCAATCCCCAATCCCGAATCCCCAATCCCTGAATCCCAGCCCGGAGCGGCCCCTCCCGAGCTCCCCGCGCTCCGTTCCAGCCGGGATGGGAGGATGCGGCGCCAGTCCCGGGAAGGATTCCCTGGAACGCTCCAATCCCGGCCCCACGCAGCCGCTGGGATGGGGAGAGAACCACGCGGCTGAGGAAACCTGGGGGCTGAGATAAAGGAGGTTTAACGGGGAAAGGGAAGGAAAAGGAAAAGCTGCGTGTGCAAGCAGGGGGAAGCCAGGAATTCATTCCTCCCTCCTCAAGGGCAGGGATTCATTCCCAGGGATCCATTCCCCCTTTTCTATGGACAGGGATGCACCCCCAGGAATTCATTCCCTCTTTCCCATTAAGAGGGATTCATTCCCAGGGATTCATTCCTCCATTTCTCATGGTCAGGGATTCATTCCCAGGAATTCCTTCCCTTTTTCCTATAGACAGGGGTTCATTCCCAGGGATTCATTCCCAGGAATTCCTTCCCTTTTTCCTATAGACAGGGGTTCATTCCCGGGGATTCATTCCTCCATTTTCCATGGTCAGGGATTGATTCCCAGGAATTCCTTCCCTTTTTCCTATGGACAGGGATTCATTCCCAGGGATTCATTCCCGGGGATTCATTCCCCCATTTCCCATGGGCAGGGATTCATTCCCAGGAATTCCTTCCCTTTTTCCTATAGATAGGGGTTCATTCCCAGGGATTCATTCCCAGGAATTCCTTCCCTCTTTTCCATGGACAGGGATTCATTCCCAGGAATTCATTCCAGGGGCTCAGCCTCTCCCCAAGGTGAGCTGGGAAGACAAACCCATCACTCCCAGTGTTCTCCCTCCCTCCTGGTTTCCATCCTGAGCACGGTCTGGGACACCCCTGGGCTCAGTTGGGGTCACCTGTCCCAGCCGTGTCCCCTCCCAGCTCCCTGGGGTGACACAGGAGCAGGAAAGGCCTTGGCACTGTTCAAAGGCTGCTCAGACACAACAAAACATCTTTGTGTTACAAACCCAAAACGGCCCCAGCCCGGCCTTTGCACTGGAATTAACCCTGCCCCAGCCCAGACCCAGCTCAGACTGCCTGGGATGGGTGAGGAAGGGGCTGGGGTTGCTCTGATGGGTGAGGAAGGGCTGGGGTTGCTCTCTGGGTCTGGGATGGGTGAGGAGGGGCTGGGGTTGCTCAGATGGGTAAGGAGGGGCTGGGGTTGCTCTCTGGGTGTGGGATGGGTGAGGAAGGGGCTGGGGTTGCTCAGATGGGTGAGGAAGGGCTGGGGTTGTTCTGATGGGTGAGGAAGGGGCTGGGGTTGCTCTGATGGGTGAGGAGGGGCTGGGGTTGCTCTCTGGGTCTGGGATCATTCCCATCAGGGCTCTCGGGGTGTCCTGAGCTGCTGCAGGCTGCCCAAGCCACCCTGGCAGGTTTTGTGGCACAAGGGAGGAGTTAAACGTTATCCCAGGGTGATTTACCCCCAGCACCAGCTCAGCTGGGGTTTGAATGTGATCTCTGGGGTGTTACACCCCAAAACCCAGAGGGATTTTGTTTCTCAGGGATGTGGGGAGGAAACACCAGCCCCGTTCCTTTGGGGGCCAGCCCTGGGAGCCCCCAGCTGCAGGATGGCACCCCAAGGGCTCCCTCCCAGCCCTGCTCCCACACTCAAACCCATGGCTTTAAAAACTAAAAAAACCCAGCCCCAAACACAGCAAGCACTGCTGCCCATTGATATTCCCCTCACAGCTGTGCCTGCAGCAGGCCCGGGCTGTCAATGGACACATTCCTGTTCCCTCCGGAGCTCTCCCACCACAGCTTCCCCCTGCAATCTGAAATCCCACAGCTCCTCACAGCCCGGAGCCTCCTGCTCCCCGTTCTGGGGCTCATCCCTGCACAAAACCCCAAATTCCAGCTCCAGCCCTCGCTGCCATCCACAGAAATCCTCATTTGCTCAGTTGGAGCTTCCCTGTTGATTTAATTAATGCAAATCCGGGCTGGTGTTAAAGCTCCTTGTAATTACCGTACGGCTCTCGTGGTTTTTGTTGGGTTTTGGTTTTTTTTCTCACTTTTTCTCGTGTTTTTAAGGAAAATAGCAAGGCCTGGATTCCCTACAGCCCCTGGAGGTGCAGGGCCCTCCCAGCTGAGCCCAGTGGGAGCTCCGGGGTCGTGTCCAGCCCCAAAGACACAGGGGCAGTGCTGCCCCAACCCCGACCACCCCAGGCAGCCCCTCCTTGAGCAGAATCCCCTAAATCCCTTTGGCTGCTGGGGATTCACTGCCTCTCACGCTGGGATTTTTCCATTGGAAAAAAAATAAAAATCACAGCATCGCCCTGGGTGAGGAAAACCGAGTTTTCTCACTCTCTGAAGTGAATTTTTATCCTCTCATCCCTGAGCTGAGGAGCCTGCCCGCTCCCAGTCACGAGGGATGCAGCTCCACATTTAAATCACATCGAAATCTTCCCGAGTTCCTCCCACGCTGGGACCGGGGCAGGACGGACCCTCGGGGTGTGCAGCAGCTCAGAGCTGCGGGCTCAGGGCTCTGCCCCTTCCCTGGCCCCCAAAATTCACCCCCACAGCCCAGGGGGGCTGCTGTGCCCCCAGCCAGCAGCACCCAAAGGGGTTTTTGGGGCAGAATTCTTTTTGCTCTCAGCTCCGTTTTGAGCTGGAGCCGCCTCTTGTTACCCCAGGGGTGATTCCTGAATAAAAAACGGGGGGGAAAGGGCTGAGGAGGGAAACTGAGGCAGGGAAGGGGCTGTGTGAGGTGCCTGTGCTCTGGAAACCCCAGAGACAGAAGGAAATGGAGCATTTGGGTGGGATCCAGCATTTCCCCATGTTAGGAATGAAGGATGGCTGAGCTCAGCCTGTGGATGCTCCTGCCTTCCCCACAGAGGAAAGTGGGGAGCTGGGTGGCCCCAAATCCTCCTTTTGAACCTTTTAGCTCATATTTCACCCCAGAATTGGTGCTGAGATTGCCACCAGCCCTCCCTGGGGGCAGCAGAGCCCCCAGACCCACTCAGGCTGTCTCACCCCTCCTGTAACATTCACCACACAAAGCCTCGGCAGGGGGCTGTGTTTGAGGGTTTATTTATTTTTAATTTCATTAAAACAAAGCCCTTGTGTTGCCCATCACTCGAGGGTGCCTCTGAGGGTGTTGATTTTGGCGTGGAGCAGCAGATTGCTGGTTTATTGTATAAAAGATGGATGTTTTTCCAGCAGAAAGCCCGGCTTGGTCTGTTCTCCCAGCCACAGTGGACGTGTCAGGTTCTTTTGTCTTTTAATTTATGTATTGATCCATCAGGGGCTCAGATTGGTGGGGGGAAAAAAGGGATGGGAGAGCAGGGGGCAAATGTGAAGTGCAGGAATTGTTTCTGTGCTGGTAGTGCTGAGATTCCAGGGCAGGGAGCAGCAGTGAAACCCTTTGGGTGTGGGATGGATCCCACTCATAAATACCTATATTTGATATAAATATATCTGTATATATACATATATATATATATATATACACACATATATATATATATATATATATATATATATATATGGAATTTCTATATTATATATAGGTGTGTATATATATATATATATGAAATATCTGTATTATATACAGGTGTGTATATATATATGGAATATCTATATTATATACAGGTGTATATATATATATGGAGTATCTGTATTATATATAGGTGTGTGTATATATATATGTGGAATATCTATATTATATACAGGTGTATATATGTATATATGAAATATCTGTATTATATACAGGTGTGTATATATATGTATGGAATATCTATATTATATATAGGTGTATATATATATATATATGAAATATCTGTATTATATATAGGTGTGTATATATATGTGGAATACCTATATTATATACAGGTGTATACATATATATATATGAAATATCTGTATTATATATAGGTGTGTATATATATGTATGGAATATCTATATTATATATAGGTGCATATTCATATATATATATGAAATATCTGTATTATATATAGGTGTGTATATATATGTGGAATATCTATATTATATACAGGTGTATACATATATATATGAAATATCTGTATTATATACAGTTGTGTATATATATATGGAATATCTATATTATATATAGGTGTATATATATATATAGTTATAGATATACAAATACCTATATATAATATAGATGTTCCATGGAAAAATCACCTCTGGCAGCTGCTCTGGGCTCTCCTGCATCCCCTGGGTGTGAGGAGGGGTGGCCCCTATAAAATTTGCCTTTTGGCCAGAATTTCAGCACCCAGGCACCCGAGAGCTGCAAATCCACCCGTTCCCCAGGCAGGAGAGCCCCTGCAAAATAAAAACTCCTCCCATGTGGCTGTGCCAGGGAAACTGCTCTGATTTTGGGTGTCCCAAGAGCTCTGCACTGAGAATTATTTCCCCATTTGCTCGGTGTGGGGGCTGCCACGAGCCCGCTCATTTTGTTTATTTGGTGCTGGGCAAGTCGTGCTCCTTTAAGAGGATTTCCATCCCTCAGCTCCTCCCCTCGTGACACTTCCAAGCCACATTTTGCCTTGCCAGGGTGGGAGTATTTTTAACCATATCACGCCAGGGAAGTATTAATAGCACAATGGGCTCGCTGAGCTGCTGCTGCAGCCCAACCCGTATTTTAAATTCAAGCGACTAATTAGGAGCTGGGGGATAATTAGTGCAATACCCGGCTTTGCTTCAGCTTCCCCCCTCCTCTATTTTCAAAGCCCCACTGTGCTGGAATGTTCTGTGGCTGTTGAATATTTCATGGCTCCTGTGTGCGCGGCTATTCCATGTGTTTGTCAGGATCCCCCCGTGTCCTCTGCAGCGTCCCAGGGGCAGGGGATGGCTCTGGGATGGCATCGGGGCAAGGATAAACCTCTGCAGCATCCCAGGGGCTGGCACTGGCACTGTGGGGATGGGATCAGGGCATGGATAAACCCCAAACCCTCTGCAGCATCCCAGACCCTCTGCAGCATCCCAGGGGATGGCCCTGGCACTGTGGGGATGGGATCAGGGCATGGAAAAAGCCCAAAACCTTTGCAGAATCCCAGGGGCTGTCCCTGGGATGGGATCAGGGCATGGATAAACCCAAACCCTCTGCAGCATCCCAGACCCTCTGCAGCATCCCAGGGGATGGGCACTCTGGGGATAGGATCAGGGCATGGAAAAAGCCCAAAACCTCTGCAGAATCCCAGGGGCTGGCCCTGGGATGGGATCAGGGCACGGAAACCCCCAAACCCTCTGCAGCATCCCAGGGACTGGCCCTGAGATGGAATCAGGGCATGGATAAACCCCAAATCCTCTGCAGAATCCCAGGGGATGCCTCTGGCACTGTGGGGATGGGATCAGGGCATGGATAAACCCCAAACCCCGAGCCCTGTCCCTGCCCTGCTCTCCCGCCCAGCCCCTGGTGCTTGCCGGGCTCACAGTTTGGGTATTTTTGGGCTGAGATGCTCACGGGCTGCCCGGAATAGCAGGAGGGCTCCGTGCTCCACATGGAAACGGGAATTTGTGGGCTCGGGAGGAGCGGGGAGAGCACAGAAATGGCTCAGGGCGTGGTTGGGAGCCGGGAGATCTCCGGGAGGGCTCCCAAAATGGGTCTGGGGGCACGGGGAGGGTGGGGGGCAGCACCCACAGGGAGATTTGTGATGGTTTAGGCAGAAGAACAGACCCGAAGGGATGGGGATGTCAAGAACACACCTGCAGGGATGGGGATGTCAATCTGTGCTGGTTTCAGGCAGGAGAACACACCCGAAGGGATGGGGATGTTGAACACACCCGAAGGGATGGGGATGTCAAGAACACACATTTCCTGGGATGGGGATGCTGAACACACCTGTGGGATGGGGATGTCAAGAACACACATTTCCTGGGATGGAGATGTTGGGAACACCTGCAGGGATGGGAACGTTCACCTGCACTGGTTTGAGCTGCTCATGGTGACAATTCCTTATTTCAGGGTCACTCTTTCTGAGTGTTTGGGTATTTTTTAGGAGGGAAGCAGTGCTCCTGCAGCCTTTGTCTTTATTCCATCAATATCTGACATTCTCCTTGTGCCCCCCATGCCCTGGCACCCCCATGCCCTCAGGATCTGGGTACCAGGCTCTGCAGCCCCGTGCCTGAACGTGCCATTTCAGGGCTCTGTTGCCCCAATATCAAAGCAATTAATTGATATTTCCGTCCCTGTCGCTGCAGGCGTGGTCGCCATCTGTGCTCAGCGCTTTTACTCCTCTCATTTAAGGGAGGAATTAACAGATTTCGAGTGAATTTCTCAGAAAACAACCTGTCTGAGCCGCAAAAAATTCAATTATTTCCAACAGCGCGTTGGGAAGTGCAAATTTATTCCGAAGGGAACGTTTTCTTAATGGCGTTTTTCAGCATAAATATAGTACCAGCCTAAACACCTCCAGTAAACAAATATCAATTACCTTAAACGTTTCCTGCCTGTGGAAAAGCTTTCATTGTGAGGGAGGCACTCCCGAAAAATCCTGGTTTGCTCTTCAGTTCCGTGGGCTCCTGGGCTGTGTTTGGATTAAAATGAATTTTTATCTGAAAATCAAGGATTTTTGAGGTTGGAAAAAACCCCTGTGAGATCATTGAGTGGATTGGAAGAGATCTCGTAGCCCTTCCCCACCTCTGAGTTCCTTTAACAATTATTAACATTTAATAACTCCTGGTTATTAAATCTCTCCAAGTGACCCACTCAGGTCAGATAACACATTGGATTTCTGGTTTTAAAATAAACTTTGCTAATTCAGGGCTGCTGCCAGTATCACCAACCCAGGTGCTCTGAAACATCCTCTGATGAACAAATAAGCTGTCACTGCCTCCACCAGCACCAGCGCTTTAGGCTGGCAATTTAACACCCAGAAACCACATTTTCTTATTGGAGATTAAATATTTTTGCAAGTTAAAAGAGCTGCCGTGGGCTGAGTTGTCACCTAATTGTGTCAGTCTCTTTGTGGGGTGTTTTGATAAGCACATCAGAGCTCAGCCTTTCATCCTTGGGCTCGATCTGCTCACGTCACGTCCCAAATTCCCACCCAGCAGGGTCCCCCTGGGTTTTGGGGTCTCACCCCGAGCAGGGGGGTTAGGATGGAGCTGAGGGGGCTCAAGTTGGGTTTTTTGGTGGGGTTGAGCCCCCAGGGACACGTTTGGGGTGGGTGCTCCAGGGCCACTGCTCCTGTTCCTGATTTACAGAGCCTTTGTCCTTTTTCTCATGCTGGAATCCTTTATTTTCCTCAAAAGGCAGAAATTCATCCGGCAGAAATTCATTCTGATGTTACATTCGGGCTTGAAATGGTGTTTTTCTGCTCCAACCTGTTTTGGGGCTAAATGTGAGGTGTTGGGGGAAGCTTCTGCCACTGCTGCCTGCTCTCCCAGCAGTAAAACTGGAATTAAAGCAAAAATTAAAAAGCTTTTTTGTTGGTGATAGGGAATCCAGTAGATAAAAACTGCCCCAGCCACATGCTGAGGAGGGAAGAGTCTGTTTGGAACCGCAGGAAAATGTGTCAATAAACACAAATCAAATGCAAATTAAATAAAAGCTTTTCATGCACTCCATTCTCCTCGAGATCAGACAGAAATAAACGCCACATAAACAAACGGGGTTTATGAAACGCTCCAAAAATAAAACCACTCTTGCAACAGGGCCAAAAAATGAGATTTTCTCTGTGTGTTTGCACCTGCTGGGAGCTCTTGCTCCTCTCTGGGTATCACAGCAGCGCTCAGGGGTTTTGGTTCAGGTCAGAAGCAGCAGTGGCAGGGGCTGAAGGGGCTGGGAAGAGCCTCAGCCCACAAGATGGGGATGGAAAATCCCAGAGCTGAGAGCAGGTCCCAAATCCTCCCTGTCAATGAGTTTCCTCTTACATAAGAGAGTTCTCACCCAAAGGAAATATTTTTGGCTTTTAAGCCAGTCTGCAAAGGAAGGTAAGCTACAGAAAGGTTTTTTATTTTGTAATTTTATTTTTCCTTTTGTTATTTCTTTTTTTTTCCTTTTATTTTTCTCCTTTTTTTCCTTCTTTTTTTTTTCTTATTTTTCTTATTTTTTCCTTTTTTTCCTTATTTTTTTATTTTTTCCTTTTTTCCTTTTTATCCTTTTTTCCCTCCTTTTTCCCCCCAGAAAATCACCTGGGAAGTGCTGGCATGACTCGTGCCTTTCTCTCAGCCTGCATCCCTCCCTCCAAAGGCTGAAAAGGAAATTTCCTCCTCCCCTCCCGGGGCTGAGCACTGATCAAGGCCCTCACACAGGTACATCCCAAAAGCCCCGAGCCCAGGAATCCTCATTTCCTCTGGGAAATCTGGGGATCATCCCAGGATAAGCTCATTGATTGACTCAAAAACATTAATATTAAAGCCTCCACCCCACTGTTGGGCTGCACGGGTGATAATTAATAAATTAAAATAAAGTCCAACACAGCCTGGTGGGAGGGGCTGCTGCCTGCTTTACCCATCACAGTGTTAAATAAATTCATAAATGGTTAATAAATGATAATAAAGTTCAACACAGCTCTTGGCAGGGCCTGCTTTGTCCCCCACAGCATTTAATAAATTAATAAATGGTTAATAAATTAAAATAAAGTCCAGCACAGCCTGGTGGCAGGGGCTGCTTTGTCCTCCACAGTGTTAAATAAATTAATAAATGGTTAATAAATTAAAATAAAGTTCAACACAGCTCTTGGCAGGGGCTGCTTTGTCCCTCACAGTGCTCCATCCAAGCTCTCAATATTTTCCACGTGTGCTGGGGGTGACAGGGATGGGATTTCCCTGGGCTGGAGCTGCCAGCAATGATCTCCAAAAAGGGATCATTGGCCCCAAAAGGCCCAGCAGGCTCCAGGTTTCAGATTTGGGGTCTGGGGTCCCGGCAGTGCCACGAAAAGGTTCCACCACCCTGCTGGAAAATGGCTCTTGCATGGCCACCGTGCCTCTCCCAGCTCCAGCAGCTCGGCGGCTGGATGTGGTTTCCATGGAAATAGACGTCAGATCAGCAAAAACCAGGGCCAGCGTTTAAAATAATCTCTGTTTTGAAAGCTCCCTGCCTTTCTGTCACAATATTAACCTTCAAAGGTAGGAGCCCTCACTTTTTGGTGCAAATTCGTTGGGTTTAGGAGGGTGCTCGGCCAGGGGGGGTCCCAGAAAATCGGGTTTTTTGGGATTGAGGGTGTGGAGGCTGCAGTGGAGGATTGTGCTGTGTGTCCATCTGCCTTTTGTGTGCACTGAGCATGGAAACCACCACGGATTGATTGGTGAGGGATGGACGGAGTTTGCTGGGAGCAGTTTTGGGAGTGAGGAGCTTCCAGAGGGGCGTCCTGAGGAGGGGAAGGTCCCTATGGAGCCACCGTGCCCGGTCCATGGGATCTGCACAATTGGGGTTTGCTCTGGGTGGCCCCCAAACGCTGTGGGTGTGGTGGCTCTGTGGTGGCTGTGACCCCGAGATGACCAAAGGGACTCAGTGATGGTCTTGATGATGACCAAGAGTCCTGAAGTCATGGTGGCCCTGAGGTGGCTGTGCCCTTACCTAGGTGACCATGGCTCTGAGGTGACCGAGGTCTCAAGGCCGTGGCTCTGAGGTGACCATGGCTGGGAGGTGACCGTGGCTCTGAGGTGACCATGGCTCTGGTGTTACCATGACCATGAGGTGGCCATGGCCATGAGGTGACCGTGAATCTGGGGTTACCATGGCCATGAGATGACCATGGCTTTGAGGTGACCATGATCTTGTGGTGACCGTGACTCTGGGCGACCATGGATCTGTCATGACCATGGTCGTGAGGTGACCATGGATCTGAGGTGACCACGGATCTAACATGACCATGTCTGTAAGGTGACCATGGATCTAACATGACCATGGATCTGAGGGAACCATGGATCTGACATGACCATGGCCATGAGGTGACCACGGATCTAACATGACCATGTCTGTAAGGTGACCATGGATCTAACATGACCATGGATCTGAGGGAACCATGGATCTGACATGACCATGGCCATGAGGTGACCATGGATCTAACATGACCATGGCTGTGACGTGACCATCAATCTAACATGACCATGGCCCTGGGGTGGCCGCAGCTCTGCTCACCCCAGCCACAGCTCCGCTCTGACCATTCCCCCCATTGCGCTGGACACCCCTGACCGCAGCACAGGCCCTGACGCCCCTGCCAGCCCCACAGACACAAAGGGAACCCCAGCGGCTCCGGGGGCAGGAGCGGGATGCCAGCGCGGGGCTCTGGGGGTCCCTGAGGGCCGGGGGGCGTCGCGGTCCGGCCCCGCAGCCCCGGTGCGGTGCGGGCCGAGCGCGGGGGCCACCGCCCCCCGCCGGGGGCGAACTACAACTCCCGGCATGCCCCGCGCGGCCGGGGGCGGGGGGCGCGTTCGTGGGGGGGTGGGCGCGAGCCCCCCGCAGCCCCCCCGCCTCGGCGGGCGGCACGTGCCGGCGGGCTCGGCCAATCGGGGCGGGGCGGGGCGGATCACGTGCCTTTGTTTGGCGCTTTTGTGCGCGGCGGGGCGGGCGCGAGCGGAGTGTGGCCGGAGCGGCGGCGCGGGCAGGTGGGTGCGCGGCGGGGCCGCCGCGGGGGAGCGGGCACGGGCGGGCCGCGGCCGCGGGGTCCCCCCCGCCGCACCCTCCGCGTCTCGAGGGGGCTGGAGGAAGGACAGGGGGAAGTGTCGGTGCTTCACGGGGGTCCGGCGCCCCGTTGATACGGGCGGCGGAGGGGTCCCCAGGGTGGGTGTCAAGGTGAGGGGGGGCTGCGGGGCGCTTCTCGGGCGCTCGGGGCGGGGGTCGCTTTTGTCCCCGCTCGCGGGCATCGCGTCGCCGCCCGGTTTTGGAGCGTTGCGGTGACAAAGGGAAGGGAGACAATGGGGGGGATTCCTCGTATGCGTCCGTGTTCCCCCCGCGCCCCGATCGCGGAGGGGAAGGGGGTGGCTATTGTCCCTCAGCGAGGGGCGACGCCCTACCCGCGGCAGCGGCGCCCCCTCCCCACCCCGCCATTGTTAGTGGGGAAAGGGCGGTATCCGGGCGGCCGCGCCCCGACGCCATCGAGCCGTGGGGGTCCCTTTCGGAGCGCCCTGTCCCGGTGTCGCTGCCCAGCGCTCCCCGTCCCCTTCGCCCCTGAGGGGCTGAGGCGGAGTGGGGGGGGGGGCGGCCCCGCACCTGAGGCGGGGGGCGGCAGGTGCCCGGATGTTGGCGCTGGCCCCGCCCCCTCCCTCGAGCCCCCTCGCGCGGGCGCGCGCGCGCTCTCCCCGGCCGTTTGAATTCGGTGCGGTTGGAGGGGCGGGGGCGGGCCGGGGGCGGGGCCTCCGCTGGCGCCTCGGCGGTGATTGGCTGTCGCCGCGGGGGGGCGGGGCCGGGGCCGCGCGGTCCCCGCTCCGCGCCCCTGCCCCGCCCGGCCCCCGATCCGAACCCCTTCGACCCCCCCCAAAAAAACCCTTTTATGTTGATTTTATTTTAAACGGCTTCTAGACCTTTTTCTGGCATTTTTTTACGGCGCCCCGTTTTCACGAGGTGTGCTGGGCGGTGTACGCCCTCGCTGTCTGCCGCGGTGTGAAGCATCTGACTTGAGCTGCGCAATTAAAACCGAATTTTAAATGAGCTCGATTGCGCACATTTCAGATCCTTCGGGAGTGGCAGGAATCCTAGCTGTGCTGTCCTGTGGTGCGTCATTTTTGTATTCTGCGAGCTCTTTTATATGTGCGAGAGCAGTGAAATCCCCACAGCCCCGTGCTAAAACGGGGGTCTTTGTTCGAGTACCTTAAGGTGGAATAAAACAGATTGAAGATGCTCGAATATCACACAGATCCTGCAACGCCAGTAATTCCATAACATCTCCAGTATTCCCAGCACTGTCCATCAGCTGCACAAAATGCCTGGAATCACTGACTGCAGTGACCTACCTTGTCTGCCTTTTGTTCAGCAGCTCTAATTCTGTTCAGCAGTTTTTATTAGAAGGAGCAGGATCTCTGTGCTGGCTGTTGAAAGGCACATCTCTTTGTTACCTAGGAACCCACCTGACTGACCTTCTCCCAGGCTTGGCTTCTGGACTCTTGATTTTCTTGGCCATGGCTACTTCTGGTAGGTAGAATCCTGTGCTAAATACTCTTGTATCTTTTTTTTTTGGTTGCCTCCTAATTTCTTCAGGAATAACTTAAAACCCAAACCTAGTGAAATAAGCCGCTGTCAGCAGGCTTTTCTCCCGTCTTGGGCGAGGCTGCTGAAGCTCTGGGTGGTTGTGAAAACACCCCAAAAGAGGAGTCTGGCAGCAGATGGGCTGCAGCTCCCTGCAGCCATCTGCTCCCTCGGCAGAGCTGGCTGTCACCGACACATCTCGGGGACCACGCGGGTGCAGCTGACACCCTGCAGGGCTGGGGGAGACAGCCCTGCCTGCACATTTCTCCAAAAAACCTTTTTTCCCTTTTTGGCTCTCTCAGGTTGTAGGCAAAGCCTGGGAATTCATCCTCAGGTTTGTCACTGGAGGGAGAATGATTTTTGATTTGAACTAAAGGACTTGTTTGCACCACTTGGGATGTTGGAGGCTGAATTAAAACAGCAGGGGCTTGGGTGATGCAGGATGGAGGAAGGGTTGCAAAGGAAATTTCCACATTTTTGAACAGTGCTGAAAGCAAAACTCCTGTCGTGGCTGCCCTTCCTCAGGGGACTTGGTGGTGCTGAATTTTCCAAGGCTGCTTTTAATGCCACCTGAGCCAGTTCCTGCACTAAATACTCGTTTTTCTGGTTTTTCCCTGCTTTCCCAGACATCCAGGTGAAGGAGCTGGAGAAGCGAGCCTCTGGGCAGGCCTTTGAGCTGATCCTCAGCCCCCGCTCCAAAGAGGCCGTGGCAGAGTTCCCTCTGTCTCCCCCCAAGAAGAAGGATGTGTCCCTGGAGGAGATCCAGAAGAAGTTGGAAGCAGCTGAGGAGAGACGCAAGGTAAAGCTGGAGCAGCTGAAGTGAGCCCTGCCCCACCAGTTCTGGGAGTTTGGGGCTCTCTTTTCATTTGTTTCTTGGGATAAGTGTTATTTTTAAATGCCAAATTGAATATTAATGGAATTTATTAATGAAATCCCTGGGGCTCTTAGGAAGTTCTGTGGTCATGGTTTTGGTTCCAAAGAGATTCTGAAGAAAAACTGGGAGGGAACATAGCTGAGAGGGGCAGCTCTTTCAGGAAGAAGCTGTTTTTCTTGTCTTTTAACACCAGAACAGATGAATTTTCTCCCAGAAAATGCAGCAGTGAATCTGTAATGAGAAGTTGGGGAATAAATTGTCTGAGTGATGAAAGATGTGGCTGGGGGTGCAGCCCGGAGCCCTGGAGGCTTTGACTGAAGTGAGCCTGACCTGAATCCCAGTGAGAAGGGAGGATCTTCAAGGAAACTTCTTTCAATATTAACATCAAAAAAATCCAAATCCACGTTCCCTCTCCAGAAAAATCCCATTTAACAGGATGTGCAGTGCCAGACAGTGAGCTTTGCAGGTAGATGGGGTGGTGAGGTGCAGGTTCTGAGGAGGGTGGGAGCCCCAGGAGCTGAGTGTGCACCCCGAGGGGCTCCCCCTCAGCCTGGCCCTGTCTCCCCAGTCCCACGAGGCAGAGGTGCTGAAGCAGCTGGCCGAGAAGCGGGAGCACGAGAAGGAGGTGCTGCAGAAAGCCATCGAGGAGAACAACAACTTCAGCAAAATGGCAGAGGAGAAGCTGACCCACAAAATGGAAGCCAACAAAGAGAACCGTGAGGCACAAATGGCTGCCAAGCTGGAGCGCTTGCGGGAGAAGGTGGGTGGGCAGCCCTGCAGGGGAGCTGCCCCTGCTCCCTGCTGGGAAAAGGAGGTAAAAAACCAAAAAACCCTCCAGAGGAGGAGAGTGCCATGAGCAGGTGGGGAGGTTGTGGGATCTGCAGAATTGAGCTGCGTGTGAGGGCTGGGGGGAGCTGGGGCAGCCTCTGTGCCCCTCGGTGCTGTGGAGCCCCCTGTCCCCAGAGCTCACAGCTCCTGGGCTGCTGTTTTTCATCTCCTGTGCTGTTTTTCATCTCCTGTGCTGTTTTTCATCTCCTGTGCTGTTTTTCAGGACAAGCACGTGGAAGAGGTCCGAAAGAACAAAGAAGGCAAAGACCCTGGCGAGGCCGAGACCGACTGACTCCGCTCTGGCAACTGACTCTCCCCCTCCTCCAAATATCCAAAGACTGTACTGGCCAGTGGTTTTATCTTTGGTTTTGGTTCGGTTATATATATATTTCTTTTTTTTTACGTTTCTTAGAAACTGATGTAGAACTGTAAAATTAGATCCAAACTGTACACTTGCTTTGGGGGCTAGAGGGGAGACCTTCCATGTGTCACTTTTCTAAAGTGTTGTCTTTCCAGTGTAGCTTTTTCTTCTTGTTGCATCCTTTTCTACGCCAGTGCACTCGCTCCTGGGTTGATGGCGAGTACTGTATCAGCTCTGTAAGACCTTTGTGCAAGGAATCTCTGGTAACTGTTCCATGCTGAATATCTGTTACACTTCAAACAAAAATCTCTGACTGTCCAGTCTGCTAAAATCCTGCTGTAACAAGTGACTCAATAAAGCTGCACAGTGCTGTTATCTGCCTGCCTTCCTCAGGAGCCAGGGCTGGGTGCAGGGCCAGGGCATTGTCCTGGGGCTGTGACAATCGGGGCTTTGTGTGACACCTCAGCTGGGGCTGTTTGTGTCCCAGGCTTTGGGACACAACAAATGGCCCTTGTTGCCCAGGGCTCGGGGGGACACGGGTGGCACAGGGGACAGCAGGACCTGCGTGGCTGCCCCAAGGGCTCAGGGGAGAAGAACAATTTCTGTGCTGGCTGGAGCAGGACCTGCCCCCAGCCTGCTCTGTTTGTTCCTTCTGCCTGGGAGGAAGGGGAGGGCTCTGGGAAATGATGATTTTTAGGAGGATTTGGAACAAAATCGCTGTTGTACCCCAAACTCTACCCATGAGGATACCCACAGGTACCTGGGGTGCCACAGCCCGTGGAGGTGGCACTGGTGGCACTGCTCTCAGTCCTTCCTCTGGCCTTGGCTCCCAGGTTTGTTCTCAGTTTAACTCCACACCCAGAGCACCTGAAGGTGGAAAATCCGTGGGGAATTGTTTTTCTTAAGGGACTCGGGGAGCCCTGGCCCGCTGGACTCTGGTCTGGGGTGTGGTGGAGAAGGAGCCTCAGCTCGGGGCGCTTTTCCCGTGTCCCCCTGGGCACTGCTGAGCTCAGCTGTTCCACCCCGAGAGCAGCAGCAGGACACAGCCCCGGAGTGCTCCCGGCCCGGCCCGGAGGGATTCGCTGCAGGTCTGGAGGTACGGGAGAGGCTGTGCTGCTCCCTGCTGGGCTCGGCGGGGACGGAGGAACCTGAGGACACCGGTGTGGGGCCAGGGTCTGCCCGGGGATGGGGTCAGAACCTGCCTGGGAATGGGGCCAGGGTCTGCCCGGGGATGGAGTCAGAATCTGCCTGGGAATGGGGCCAGGGTCTGCCTGGGGATGGGGTCAGGGTCTGCCTGGGGATGGGATGAGAACCTGCCTGGGAATGGGGCCAGGGTCTGCCTGGGAATGGGGCCAGGGTCTGCCCGGGGATGGAATCTGCCTGGGGATGGGGTCAGGGTTTGCCTGGGAATAGGGTCAGAATCTGTCTGGGGATGGGGTCAGGGTCTGCCCCGCAGAGCTGAACTTTGTCTCAAAGCTTGTGAGAGCTGCCAGGAGAGGCTGAGCACCTGGCACTGCGTAATGGAGGCTGGAGGGAGCCCTGGAGCAGCTCCCGAGCACAAAATGAGGCACAATCAGCATTCAAAACCCCCCAGATCTTCATTTTAATGTAGTTTCTTGCTGAGGGAAGAGTGTCCCCAATGCCATGTGGGGTTTTTTCTCCTCTCTCCAAACGTGGGGGAGGAGAATGGCAGCTCTGCCAAACCCCAAATGGTGCTGGAGCCCGAATGGATGCTAAATGTGAGGTTTAGGCTTGCCAGAGCTGTCAGAGCTCGGCGCGGGGCCTTCTGTTCCCTCCTCTTCCTTCTGCTGCAGCGTGTGCCGAGGGGGCTCCGCGGGGCTGCAGGGCCGGCCCGGGGGTCCCTCAGTGCTCCGGGGGGGATTTGGGGGGGTGGGAGGAGGGAGAGGACAGCAGTGACCGGAGAGGGGGGTAAGGGAAGGGAAAACAGAACTCGGGGTCCCTCTGGGGAGAGCTGGGCTGGAAACAGGTTCCTTAATAATAATAATAATAAAAATAAAAAACAACTTATTCCAGCCGCGGAGGGAGGGAGGGAGGATGCGGAGCCGTGTCGGGGCTGCGAAGGGAGGAGCAGCGGCTCGGAGCAGCTCCAAGGGGCTGCGGGGCCGCGACCCCCGGGACCCCCTCGGGGCCGGGCCGGGGCCGTTCGCACCGGGCGGGGCCGGGGGTCCCGGGGGTCCCCGCGATGGAACGGGAACCAAAACCCCGCTCATCCCCATCCCAGGGGAGGGAGAACCATCCCGGGCTGCCCAGGGTCTGCGGGGACTCAGGTGGATCAGGGGCTGATCGGAGCCGGAGAAACCGCGAGGTGGTTGGAAAATGAGAGCTGTGAGCGCTTGAGGAGGCTTTGGGAGGCTGTGCCGCTGTGTGGCGGGAGCAAACAGCGATGTAAACAGCCGGGGGCGAGTCTTTATCATCGCAGAAAAATCCAGCGGGTGGGGTGGATGCTGCCGGGCAGAGGAAACGCTGCGGAGGAAACGCCAGGCGGCTGAGGCAGCGTTACCCCGGCCCTGCGGAGGTGCAGGCTGTTATTTGGAGTACGAGGCACATGAGGGATTTCCAGGATGCGCTCCCGTCATAACGGAGCGTTGCTCAAGGCTCGGTGGTTGGGAAGAGCTCGATGAAATCCTGCTCCGACAAGTTTCGGAGGAGCTGAAGTAAACACCGCTCCTTGCCGGGCTGCTCCTGCCTCGGCATCTCCCGGGGCCGCCTTTCCCGCAGGAATTTCCCTCCTGGGAGCTGCACAGGGGTCGAACTGAGAGAGCTGAGAGAGCGGAGTGAGAGCTGAGCCCCCCGCCCTGCGCCCGGAGGCAGCCCCGGCACCCAGGCAAGTTCTCCGGGCAGGGTTTGCTCCAAGCTGCCCGCGGAATTTGGGTCACAAGAGCCCAACTTGGCAGGTTCTGCTTCTGCCTTCTCGGGGCTGCTGCGGTTCGGAGCAGGAGGAAGTTCAGGGGGTGAATTTCCCCCGGCAGCCCCAGAGGGTGGAGGGTTCAGGGAGGGTTCAGGGAGGGCAGGGGCGGCCGGGGTGAGGTCCTGCCCCAGCCGGGCCTCTCTAACCCGGCCAGGTGGGCAAAGGGCACTTGGGAGGGAAATGGAGCAGCAAAGAGCCCGGTTTGTTTTTCTTTCTGCATCTCTGCCCCTTGGATTCAGGCAGCAATGAGTTACAGCCGAACTTTGATGAGGAAATTACAGAGTTTTTTAAAACAAACAGTCCCATCCCCACCTCCTCCTGTTCCCAAACTTTGAAGAGCTTTTTCCTGTCCCTGAAATGAGGGCACTTGTCTGGGGGTGAGGCACAGAGCAGCACTGGAGCTGGACGTGAACCAGGGTTTCATCAGGACTTGTCTGAGCAGGAGCAGGTAAAGAATCTCAATAAGTTTTTATGAAAAGGCTGAAGAAGCTGGCAGGGCTGCCCTGAGCTGGGTAAGGACAGCAGCTTCCAAAAGGTAAATATGGAAATTCTTGCTCACAAAGATTACTCTGCTGGACCTCAGTGGTGCAACAGGGCCTCAATGTGGGAAACTGCTTGGAAAATCAGGAGCTGAAAAAAGGAGGTAAAACTCCAAACACAGGACCTCCAGCCTCTCTTACTTGTTGGTATTTGTAAGGACAGAGACTGCAAACAGTTTACAGGAGGGGGAATCTGCAGTGGGAGGTTTGTTTGGGATGCTTGGTTTGTTTAGCTGTTCCCAAACCACAGGGAGGGGGGTGAGCCAGGCACTGATGTGTCCTGGTGTGTTCATTATTGTCATTTAACCCCAGCCTCATATCCCTGGGGCTGCCCCCACAGCAGAGGCACCTCAGGGGTTCTTAAATCTCCCTCCAGCCTCCTTTTTGTCACTGTTGTTGGGGATTCCATGGAGGAAAACCCCAACCAGAGCATTTAAACACCTCCTGCTTGTTGATTATTTGTGACGGTGTTCACAGGGATCTGAGGATGAGGGAAGGGATGAGGATCTGACTCCATGTTTCAGAAGGCTGATTTATTATTTTATGATATATATTATATTAAAACTATCCTAAAAGAATAGAAGAAAGGATTTCATCAGAAGGCTGGGTAAGAATAGAAAAAGAAAGAATGAATAACAAAAGACAGTGTCTCAGCCAGCTGGCTGTGATTGGCCATTAATTAGAAACAACCCCATGGACCAATCCCAGATGCACCTGTTGCATTCCACAGCAGCAGATAATCAATGTTTACATTGTGTTCCTGAGGCCTCTCAGCTTCTCAGGACGAAAAATCCTAAGGAAATGATTTTCCATAAAAGATGTCTGTGACAGTTATTACATTAAAACCCCACGGCAAAACTTTCTCTCCTTCCCAGAGGTATCAAGGACGTGGAGTTTGTCCTCACCATGGCCACGGTGGTGCCGCAGAAGCTGAGCCAGCTCCTCCTCAGCGTGAGGCAGCTGCCGGGGCTGTCCCCGGGCACGGTGAGCAGCGCCGAGGTGCCCGCGGTGTTCTGGAAGCCCTACATCCATGGCGGCTACCGGCCCGTGCGCCAGACCTGGCGCTATTACTTCTCCACGCTCTTCCAGCAGCACAACGAGGCCGTCAACGTCTGGTCGCACCTGGCGGCCGCGCTGGCGCTGCTGCTGCGCCTGCAGCACCTCTGGCAGCGCGTGGACTTCGGGCAGGACGCGCACGCCCGGCCCCTGCTCATCATCCTGGCCGCCTCCATCACCTACCTGACCTTCAGCAGCCTGGCCCACCTGCTGCAGGCCAAGTCTGAGTTCTGGCACTACAGCTTCTTCTTCATGGACTACGTGGGGGTGGCCGTGTACCAGTACGGCAGCGCCCTGGGCCACTTCTACTACGCCATCGAGCCGGGCTGGCACCGGCGCGTCCGCGGGTTCTTCCTGCCGCTGGCGGCGGCGCTGGCCTGGCTGTCCTGCGCCGGCTCCTGCTACGCCAAGTTCCGCTTCCACCCGCGCTGCCCGCTGCCCGGGCGGCTGTGCCAGGAGCTGCCCTCGGGGCTGGCCTACCTGCTGGACATCAGCCCCGTGCTGCACCGCATCGCCACGGCCGCGCGCCCCGACCCCGCCCTGCTCTACCACAAGTGCCAGGTGCTCTTCTTCCTCCTGGCCGCCTTCTTCTTCTCCCACCCCTACCCCGAGAAGTGGTTCCCGGGGAGGTGCCACTTCGTGGGGCAGAGCCACCAGATCTTCCACGTGTTCCTGGTGCTCTGCACGCTGGCGCAGATCGAGGCCATGGTGCTGGACTACGAGTCCAGGAGGGAGATCTACTCCTCCCTGCAGCAGGGCCTGGCTCACGACTTCTCTGCCCTGTTCCTGCTCACCTTCGCCTGCTCCGTCCTCACAGCCGCCTACATGGCCCACAGGGTGAGGAACAAGCTGGGCCTCAAGGAGGAGTAAACAAAAAATGAGCTCAGCCCAAACCCAGCCCCAAGCCCCCAGATGCTGCTTCAAGAACTATTACTCAGCAAGTGCATTCTGTAAGAATGAGAGATGCTTTTAATGCTTTTAAAATCCAGCCTAAGTTCCAGCTTGCTCACAGAATGGTACAGGGTTCAGTTCAGCTCTGAATAAACAGTTGGAACAAAGTGTCCGCGTGCCCTGATGAGCTGGGAAGGCTCTGGGAGGCTGCCAGGGCTCCCAGCACGAGATAAGGAGAGGCCATCTGGCCCCTGTCAGACTCTAAACCATGTAAACAGACCAAGGCGAGGCTGGTTAAACCACTGAGGTGACAAATTAATTTAATATCAAGTCAGGCCCCTCCTGTAGGGCTGCGGGAGTTGTTCAGAGCTGTCCATGCAGTGCCAGGCTCTGTCCTTTACCCGCTGGGAGCGGCACGGGCACGGCCGTGGCCCTGAAGGCACGGGGAGAGAAGGGGTTGGTGCGATGGGAGCCCCAGCACCGGGTGAGGCTGGGAACAGGCGGGTGTGGATATCCGGCTGTGGAGCCGGGAGAAAGACGGAACCGTCCGGCCCAGTCCCGCTCCCGCTGCTCTGAGGGTGGCCCTGCCGCCACCGCCTCTTATATAGAACCGGTGCCCGTGTGGGCGTGGTCTCATCTCGCATATGGCTCCACCCCTCATCTCCCATTGGGTCGTTCCCATGGGCAGCGCGTGCGCAGTTCGGTTTAGGGGCGGGACACACATGGCACCGCCTCTCTTCTCCCATTGGCCCGTTCCCTCTGACGGCGCGTGCGCAATGGGTCTTAAAGGGTGTGGCATACATAGTCCCGCCCCTCGTCTCCCATTGGTCCGTTCTGCGGACGGCGCGTGCGCATTGCGCGTTGAGGGCGGGGCCGGCGCGAGCGGGAAACCGCGAACCGGGAAAAACCGGAACCGGAACCACGGAACGGGAACGGACCGGGAAAAACCGGAACCGGGGACGGGAAAACCCGGAACCGGAACCGTGCCCAGCCCCGGTCCCTGGGAGCCGCCGGCAGCCCCGGGATGAGGCGGCGGCGCGGGGGCGGCGCGGCCCCGGCCGAGGCCTGCGGGGTGTGGCTGGACACGGCGGAGCTGAAGCGGGGCCGGGGGCGGGTGAGGCCCTGAGGGGAACCGGGGGGGTTCGGGCCTGCACCGGGAGCCCCCCGGGACCCCCGGGCCGGGCTGAGGCGCTGCCATTGAACCCCGGGGCTCATTGGGGCCTGGGGAGGGGAGGCTGAGAGGGGACCCCAAAAACCATAAAATACCCCAAGGGCTGCCAGAGGGGACCCCATAAATCATAAAATACCCCAAGGGCTGCCAGAGGGGACCCCAAAAACCATAAAATACCCCAAGGGCTGCCAGAGGATGGTGCCAGGCTCTGTTCAGGGTCAGGACGAGGAGCAATGGCCATAAAATAAAACACAACGAGTTCCACCTCAACGTGAGGAAGAACTTCTTGCCATGAGGGTGGCAGAGCCCTGGAACAGCTGCCCACCCCAAATAACTGATGCTTTGGTAATTATTAATAATTAGTAATTAATATCAAATGGTAATGACTTATCCAGCATTCTGATGGTGCATAATGAAGGTGGGAGCTGTTCCCCAGCGCTGGGAGAGGGGCACAGTTGGTTTTATATTTATTTTTATGTTTTTCATGTGTTTCTCCCCACAGCCCCTCATGCTCAGAGCACCCACCCGAGCTGCAGGGAGGAAGCAGAGCCTGGAGCTGCTCCCACAGCCTGGCAGCAGGGAAAGCATCAACCCCAGGCAGAGCTCCATCCCCAGGCAGAGCAGCATCCCCAGGCAGAGCTCCATCCCCAGGCAGAGCTCCATCCCCAGGCAGAGCTCCATCCCCAGGCAGAGCTCCATCCCCAGGCAGAGCTCCATCCCCAGGCAGAGCTCCATCCCCAGGCAGAGCTCCATCCCCTGGCAAAGCTCCATCCTCAGCTTCTTCAGCCCCCAGCGAGGTATTGAGCCCTCACCAGCCCAGCTCTCCTGGCTGGGCAGAAAATCCTGGGCATTTTGGGGGGCAGAGGGCAAAGGTTGGAACTCCCAGAAAGCTGGATGGTCCTGGGAACTTGGATTTTCTATGGAATGGTTTCAGAGGTAAAACTTGGATTTTATGTAAGGTGGTTTCCAAGGGAAAACTAGGATTTTCTATGAAATGGTTTCAGAGGCAAAACTTGGATTTTCTATGAAATTATATCAGAGGTAAAACTCAGATTTTCTATGGAACAGTTTCAGAGGCAAAGCTTGGACTTTCTATGAAATTACTTGAGTGTATAACTTGGATTTTCCATGAAATTATTTCAGAGTATAACTTGGATTTTCCATGAAATTATTTCAGAGTATAACTTGGATTTTCCATGAAATTATTTCAGAGTATAACTTGGATTTTCTGTGAGATTATTTCTGCATGAGGCCAGGGCAGGGCTGGGGAGTTCTGGGGGTTTTTGGTGACTCTGGGCAGCCTCTGCAGCTCTGGGGATCCCTGGGGGTGGTGGGGACAGTCCTGGGGACACTCAGGGCACAGCAGGGATGCTCTGGGGGTGTTAACCCTGGAACTGGCTCAGCTCTCACTGATTCCCTGTTGTTTGCAGGTGAAGGAGACAAAGAGAACCACAGGCCTGCTGCTCCCTGGGAGGAACCCAGGGTGAGGATCCTGCCCTTGCCACAGCTGGAGGGAGCCCAGCAAGAGCCCCCCGGGGCTGGGGGGGATTCCTGGGGCTGGAATTCCAGCAAACCCTGGGTGTCTCCTGCAGGAACGGCCCCAGGGCACAGCACAGCCCTGCCCTGCCCCAGAGCTGGGGCTGGGGGCACAGACCCGGCCCCAGGGGCTGCTCCCAGCCGGGTTTGCTGCTCCCCACGGAGCCCGGGGCCAGCACAGCCCCTGCGGGAACGGGGCCAGGCCCGGGCGGGGCCCTGCAGGGACAGCCAGGACTGCCAGGGCAGGGACAGGGACAGGGACAACAGGGACAACAGGGACAGGGACAGCCCCAGGCAGCTCCTGTGCCAGGGGAACAAGGACAGGGACACTGCCCACAGGGCCAGGGACAGCCCCAGGGCCACCGTCAGCCCTCCCAGGTACAGCCCCAGCTCCCCCAGGGCCACCCCCAGCCCCATCAGGACCTCCCCGAGCCCCAACAGGGACAAGGACAGCCCCAAGAGGGACAGGGACAGAGCCAGGGACAGCCCCAAGGCCACCCCCAGCCCCCCCAGGTACAGCCCCAGCCCCCTCAGGACTACCCCCAGCCCCACCTGGACCAGCCCCAGCTCCCCCAGGGCCACCCCCAGCCCCCCCAGGTACAGCCCCAGCCCCCTTAGGAGTACCCCCAGCCCCACCTGGACCAGCCCCAGCCCCCCCAGGGACAGGGACAGCCCCAGGGCCACCCCCAGCCCCACCTGGACCACCCCCAGCCCCCCCAGGGCCCTGCAGCCCCCCGAGCTGGGCTCTGAGCCCCTGTTCACACAGGACTCAGAAGGGAACAGGGTCATCAAGCACTGGTGAGAGCCCAGCCTGGCTCTGTGGGGCTCACACAGGGGAGGGAAGCCCCCTTGGTGCAGCCCCCAGCTCCTGTTTGTTCTCTGAGCTCCTGTTTGTTCTCTGAGATGCTGCTTTAATATAAATAAAAGTTGGGGTTTGTTTCTGAGGGTTTGGTGTGTCCCTGGAGCTCATTCCCAGAGCAGGGAGTGCTGAGAGCTCCATCTCCACCAAACCCCCCAAATGCTGGTGCAGAGGGGCCCTGAGGGGACAGGGACAGTGCCCACAGCCCCCAGGGGCTCTGGGTGCACCAGCAGGGGAGGAGCTCCCTAAAAATGGAAATTCTCACATCTCTCTGCCACAGAATTCTCTTCTCTGGTTTTTGAGGTGGGGATGATGATTTAATTTTCTCCAGCAGGATGGAGAAAGCCCCTGGCACCTGAATATTTGGGATTCCAGCCCCACCCCAAGCCCATCAATAACCCCACAGACCATCAGTGTCTTATTAAGGCTCCATTTTATAGAAAGGAGAAAAAAAAAATCACATTTTAAATACAGCCATGGGGGCACTGCAGGGAAGGTGGAGCTGGGGGAGAGCTCTGAGTGAGGGGGAACTGCAGCCACAGCCAGGCCAAGCTCCTGCCCTGCTCTGCTTGGGGTGCCAGGTCAACAAACAGACCCTGGGGAGGTGAAATAAAACACAGCCTGGGGGCACAGGGACTTTGATGGGACATTAAATTAGTGGCAGGAAATTAAGGCCGTTCTGTCATGCAACTGTGGCTGATCTGTGAGAGGAGGAACACCCAGGGCACAGGAAATCCCTCACACCCGAGCCAGGGGGGGTTTGGGGAAATAAAATCCCATTTCCCACCATGATCCAACAGCCCTGGAGGGCTGGGAGCAGCCAGGAGCTCGTTCTCAGCTCTGTGCCACACTCAGGATAAAAACTGGGGCTTGTCCTGTTCAAACTGGGCAGGGGAACTGGTTCTGTCCTTGCAGCTCAGTGCTGAACTGGAACCTAAGGAAAAGTGCAGGAACAAAGAACTTCATCCAGCAGCACTCCAGGAGATCCTCACCAACACCAAAACACAGCTGGGAAGGAGCTTCCATCTTCTTAAAAAGGATTTTCTTAAATAGAACAACACATGGCAAACACATCAAATCCAATTTCCTGACCGAGTGTCCGTGCACAAACCATGATTAATAAAAGAGGCAAAAGGCTCAATCCTTGGGCAAGGCAGCTGCTGTGGAGGAGCTTTTGGGAGCAGAAGCTGCTGGCAGAGCTGAGGGCAGCAGCATCACTTCTCCTTCAGGGCCAGGTCTTCATCCTTGAGGGCAAACTTCCTCCTGAGCACCTCTGCAATGAGCACGGCCGGGTCCTCCTGCTTCAGGGAAGGGCGGCTCCTGAGGGGACACAGAACTCACTGCAGACAGCCCTGGCAGGACCCAAACTCCTGCATGACAGCTCTGCCTGGCTCCTGAGGGGACAAAACTCAGTGCAAGCAGCCAAAAACTCACTGCAAGCAGCCCAAAACTCACTGCAGTCAGCCCAAAACTCACTGCAGACAGCCCAAAACTCACTGCAGACCACCCAAATTCCTGCCTCATGGCTCTGCCTGGCTCCTGAAGGGACAAAACTCACTGCAAACAGCCCAAAACTCACTGCAGTCAGCCCAAAACTCACTGCAGTCAGCCCAAAACTCAGTGTAGTCAGCCCAAAACTCACTGCAGACCACCCGAATTCCTGCCTCATGGCTCTGTCTGGCTCCTGAGGGGACAAAACTCACTGCAGTCAGCCCTGACAGGACCCAAATTCCTCACTGACAGCTCTGCCTGGCTCCTGAAAGGGGCACAGAGCACAGAACTCACTGCAAGTCAGCCCTGAACAACAAAACCCAGGAATGTGTTGCCAGGTTCTGCTCCAAGGAGGTATTTCCCCCATGAAAATTCTCCATTATTTCCTGTCCCAGAGAGATAAAAACCCCAGGAATGAGTTACCAGGTTCTGCAATTAGAGGCATTTCCCCAGGAATGGAGCAGCACCAGCCCAGTGCCCTGCCCAGGCTCTGCAGGGATTCCACACAGAATTCAAGGAGGATTTCAGGAAGCACTCACAAGTCTTTGCTCTGCTTCATCCTATGGATGTCTTTGAGGATTCCCATCATGTCAGCAAAGCTGCTGGCCTTGGACAGGGACACCGAGTCCTCCTCGTCGGGGTCGCGGGGCTCGGGCCGGGCCTCGGGGGCGGCGCCCAGCGGCGGCAGCTCGGCCACCGAGGGCGCCTCGGGGCTCTCCAGCTCCGCCTCCTCCTCCGTGATGTCGCTGATCACGAAGGACGTGGTGGACTGGAAAGAGGGTCCGAAGCAATGCACGGGAGAGGAGGCGTTGGAGCTGCCCGGAGACAACAGATCCGGGGTCAGCTGGGCCGAGGCTGGAACACAAACAGGAGGTGAACGCAGCGATCCACGCGGGACAGCTTTGCACCAGCTCAGCAGAGTGTGAAAGCAAACAGAGCTGCTGGGCTGCCCCCAGAGCCAGCACCCACCACGGGAACTGCAGGGAACCACCCAGAGTGAGCCTGGAGGAACCCAGGGAACTGCAGGGAACCACCCAGGGTGAGCCTGGAGGAACCCAGGGAACTGCAGGGAACCACCCAGAGTGAGCCTGGAGGAAGCCAGGGAACTGCAGGGAACCACCCAGAGTGAGCCTGGAGGAAGCCAGGGCTCAGCCCCCAAAATTAAATCAGATGAACCATTAAACAAAATACACGTGGTATTAAAAAAAAAAAAAAAAGTGTCTTGTTTGTATATTTGTTTTGCAGTGTGGCTGAAAATCTGGCACCTTGAACGCAGTTGTGCTTTGGGATGTATCTGGTTCAGAGAAGTACAGACACTGATCCATGGCTGCTGGTCAACAGTAATGGAGGAGTGAGGAAAGAATGTAAAAAACAGGGTAAATGTTGGGAAAACAGCCCAGAGTGAGCCTGGAGGTTCCCAGGGAGCTCTGGGAACTACCCAGGGCTCAGCCCCCAAAAAGTAAATCAGAGGAACCATTAAACAAAATACTTGTGATATTTAAAAAAATAAATTAAAAATTTGTGTCTTGTTTGTATATTTGTTTTGTAGTGTGACTGAAGATCTGGCACCTTGAATGCAGTTGTGCTTTGGGATATATCTGGTCCTGTATATACTGATCCTTGCCTGCTGGTCAGCAGCAATGGAGGAGTGAGGAAAGAATGTAAAAAACAGGGTAAATGTTGGGAAAACAGCCCAGAGTGAGCCTGGAGGAACCCAGGGCTCAGCCCCCAAAATTCAATCAGATGAACCATTAAACAAGACATCTGTGATACTTTTTACAAAACCAATTGTGTCTTGTTTGTATATTTGAGTTGTGAAGATCTGGTACCTTGAATGCAGTTGTGCTTTGGGATATACCTGGTTCATAGGAGTACAGACACTGATCCATGGCTGCTGGTCAGCAGCAATGGAGGAGTGAGGAAAGAATGTAAAACCAGGGTAAATGTTGGGAACACAGCCCAGAGGGAGGCAGGGCTCAGCCCCAGCAGGCCCTGGCCCTACCTGACTGTGCAGCCACGATTTTGGCGATCTGGCTCCGCAGGTGGCTCAGCTCATCCTGCAGCTCCGTAGTCCTGCTCAGGGCTGGCAAACCAGGCTTCTTCAGGGCCAGCAGCTTCTCCTCCTGCTTCCTCAGGTTGGGCACCGAGGCGTTCCTCTGGATCACCGTGAAGGGACTCGGCTTCCACTTGTGCTTCAGGGGACGAGTGTCACTTCTGGGGACACAGAACTGTCACTGCCTGAGGCCAAACCTGTCCAGGACAAGGCCTGGCACAGCCTGAGGGCAGCAGAGCTGGGACAAAATCCTGTCAGTCCCTGAGGCCAAACCTGTCCAGGACAAAGCCTGGCACAGCCTGAAGGCAGCAGAGCCTCCAAGGAAACAACTGAAGCCTCTGTGTCCCCTCAGAGAGCAGAGAGCACCTCTGCAGCACCAGGAACACAGGAAACTCTGGCTGCCCCTGGATCCCTGCAAGTGTCCAGGGCATTTCAGTCCTGGGAGAGCTCAACCCTTCCACCTCCTGGCCAGAAAAGCCCCTGGAGCAGGGTTACTGTGCACAGAGCAGGACATGGCACAGGCTCCTGCACCTCCCACAGGAATTCCTCTCTGGGCACTTTGTCATTTTTTCCCCTCTCTGGGTAAAAATGTCTTTCCAGAGGCACCACACGAGGCCCTGAGGGGACTGGAAGCTGTGGTCCTGAGAGCAGAGCGTGGCCTGAGCTCTGTGCCAGGGAGCAGCAGAGGAAAACCAACCTGACCCTGGCGTAGGTCTCCTCATCGTCCGCGGCGATCCACACGATGTCAGCCAGGGTGGGCACGGGGGGCACATCCCCCAGGTACAGATCTGACACGCTGGGCAGGACCTGGCAGGGGGGAGATGCTGCTCAGGGGAGGCTGTTTGCTCTCCTGGAGCAGCCCCAGGTGTGCTGCAGAGCCCCTGGGCTGTGAGCACACACACAGCAGCAATTCCTTAATTTGCACAATTGTTTGAGTTTTGGAGCTGGGAGATAAATCCTTTGTGCTTCCCTGAGCCAGCTCCTGCTCCTTCCTGCTGTGTGAGTGAGGCAGGAGGGGACACCTGATCCAGGCCAGGCACTGCCAAGGCCACGTGCCACCTTCTGTCACTCCAAGGGTGACATCAGGGACTCCCCAGTCCTGGAACAGCCCCAGAGGGCACCAGGCCCCTTGGAGGTCACACAGCAAAACCCTGGGGCAGCAGCTCCACCTTTCCATCTCCCTCAAGCTGCCAAGGATCACTTTACAAGAACAGAATTAAAGAATGTGTGGGGGCAGAGCAGCACCTGCTGGCAGTGCCCCAGGTCCCCCGGGCAGGGGACACTCACCTCGAAGGTGGCCCTGGGACAGGGCTTCAGGGGCAGGTTGGAGCCGATCATCCTGACCACGCTGCGAGCTGAGCCATGGGGCTTGTTCTGCCAGATGGGGATGGTCTGCAGGGACACAGCACAGTCAGCACCCGCACCCAGGGCCCTCCCTGGGCTTCATTCCACTGGAAATTCTCCTCAGCTGGCAGGGGCTGATCCCTGGCTTTTTAGCTCTTCCCTTGTAACTGAGAGCCTGGTGATAACTGAGCTGATCAGCTGCTGTGGAGCTCCCAGGGCATTCTGAGCTGCAGCCAAAGGGTGAAGTGCTCTGCCCATGAGAGCTCCTGTGGCAGGAACAGCTCAAGGCCCTGCACAGGGAACAGCACAGGGCCAAAGCTCAGCCCACAGCTCACCCAACAATCCATTTATCGCTGGAGCTCTTCTGTGCTTTGTGCTTAACACGCTCCATGCTGACACACCTGGAACTGCTGATCAGCCCTTCAGACCGGGGGCAGGGAGGGAACGGATCCCTGCTTGGGGACAAGGGATGGGGCAGGGAGGGAACGGATCCTTGCTTGGGGACAAGGGATGGGGCAGGGAGGGGACAGATCTGTGCTTGGGGACAAGGGATGGGCAGGGAGGGGACAGATCCCTGCTTGGGGACAGATCTCTGCCATCTCTGCCAGGGCACAGGGGCAGTGCCCGGGAGCTGCTGCTGGGGAACGGCGCTGGGGGAAGGTTCTGGGGCAGCTCCTGGGGCAGTGCCCGGGGCTCGGAGGAGGAGCCAGGGCAGTGCCAGGGCAGTGTCTGGGCAGTATCCAGGGGCAGTTTCGGGGCAGTGCCAGGGCAGTGTCTGGGCAGTGTCCAGGGGCAGTGCCCGCTGTCCCGCCCGTGTCACTCACGGCCTCCGCGTCCATGTCCGCCTGCTCAGCTCCGGCCGCTCATCGCACCCGCTCCGCCGCTCACGGCAACACCAGCGGGGCCTCAGCACGGCCCGGCCCGGCCCGGCCCCGCCGCCAGCGCCCGCTCCGCCGCCATCCCCGGAACCAGAACCGGGCCCGCCCCGCGCCTTCCGGGGCCGCGGCGCCTGCGCCGGGAACAGCCCGGGGACAGCCCGGGGACAACGGGGACAGGGGACAGCCCGGGGGACAGCCCCGGGGGACAGGGGACAGCGAGGGGACTGGGGACAGCCCGGGGGACAGCATGGGGACAGCATGGGGACAGGGGACATTGGAGACACCCTGGCGCAGGGGGGACATCTGGGGACACCCCAGTGCAAGGGGACAGTGGGGACACCGCGGTGCCAAAGGACATTGGGGCACCCCAGTGTGAAGGGACATTGGGGACACCCCGGTGTAAACGGGACACCCCTGTGTGAAGGGACATTGGGGACACCCCGGTGTAAAGGGGACACCCCGGTGTAAAGGGGACACCCCGGTGTAAAGGGACATTGGGGACACCCCGGTGTAAAGGGGACACCCCTGTGTAAAGGGACATTGGGGACACCCCGTCTCGCCCGCCTCGCCCGGCGCAGGAAGCAGAGCACAGCCAGCCCAGCCGAGGATGCACGGATGGTTTTACCGGGGCCGCTCCGCCGCCCCTGCCGGCCGACATCGGCCCGGGCCCGCCGCGGGTTTCGGACCGGGGCGTCACCAGGCACGGCAGGGGCGGCGGCGGAGGCGATACAGAGAGAACGGACCGAGGGAACCGGGGGGACACAGAGAGGGAACCGGGGGAACGCACCGGGGGAACCGGGGGAACTTGGCACGCACTGATGGAGCCCCGCAGCCTGGCACGGGAAAAGGGGACAGGGACACGGGCTGTGACCCTCGGGATCCCCCGGCTCGGGGGTGCCCTTTGGGCTCCCCCTGCACTGTCCAGGCTCATCCCGAGGTGGCTGGGGGAGCTCAGGGGAGAAGGAAATAAACTCTGGGGGATCCCAAAGGCTGAGCCCTGCGGCATGGAAGGGCCCCAAGGGCTGACAGAACCCGGCAGTGCTGCCCTGACCCAGCCTGTCCCACCGGGGTGTGAGAAAGTGCAGAGTTAATGCATAGTTACAAAGCCAACCATCCCGGGGTCATTAATTAATCTCACTAGAGCAATTAGTGAAGTGGCACTGGTTCAGCCCAGGGGTGCAGCTAAGCTCAGCCCCCAGGCTCAGGTATGGACGGGAGGGCTGGGGCAGGGTGGGGACAGGGAATTGCCACCACCAGGCTCCTCCCAGGACTGAAAATTATTAAAAAAAAAAAAAAAAAAAAAAAAAAGGTTTTTCCCTTAACTTGATTTGGTCCAACAAATTGTGCTTCAGAGAGCAGAAAAAGCATGACCAGCCAGGGCTGGCTGCAGGCAGCTACTGAGGATGCTTTGTCCCTCACATGTCTGTAGGAATATTCCTTAAATCCCATTTCACTTGACCTTTCCTTCTCCAAATTACAAAATGATGCTCATTCTGTATGCAGGCCTTGGCACAGAGCAGGAGCAACTGCTCAGGGTGGCTTCAGGTGAGGGATAATGGCTTCATGTCTGAACAATCTCTTTGGGAAAAATTCCTGACAATTCCTTTTAGTACTGCTGGCTTCTAGAACTGCCCAGTCCTCAGCCAGGTGAGGGTCTCAGGGCAGCTCCCAGAGGGAACTTCATGGTTCCTCCCCCAGCACAACCTGGAAGCTCAAAGCACACAGGGACAGAGCAGCAGCTCCAGGGGGACACAGGGACAAGGTCCCAGAGCTGCTGGGGAGGGAGCCCTGGGAGGGATGGGTGGGTGGATGGGTGGGTGGGTGGGACAGTGCTCACTGCTGTCCCTTAGCCTGGGGTCACTGGGGGCTCAGACTGATCCTCACCTGACCCCTCTGA
This sequence comes from Setophaga petechia, assembly GCA_024362935.1. NCBI lineage: Eukaryota > Metazoa > Chordata > Aves > Passeriformes > Parulidae > Setophaga > Setophaga petechia. Next base: position 1,297,584 of record JANCRA010000094.1, on the reverse strand, counting down.
TGCCCTGGTGCCCACCCCTGGTGTCCCCGTGCCACCCTCGGGGCACAGAGCCTGCCTGAGCGAGGCCACCAGGTGACACAGGGCCCTGCTCAGGGTCCTGGCACACAGACTGTCACTGGCAGTGTCCCTGTGCCACCCTCAGGGCACAGAGTCTGCCTGAGCGAGGCCACCAGGTGACACAGCGCCCTGCTCAGGGTCCTGGCACACAGACTGTCACTGGCAGTGTCCCTGGTGCCCACTCCTGGTGTCCCTGTGCCACCCTCGGGGCACAGACCCTGCCTGAGCGAGGCCACCAGGTGACACAGGAGCTCAGGGCTGCCACAGTCCTGTCACACAGATTGTCACAGTCAGACCCAGAGCTGCCCAGGACACCAGGCTGGCCCCGAGGGCACAGGGGCTGCCCAGGGCTGCTGCTCTGTCCTCAGCACGAGTGTTTGGTCACGATGGCAGCACTGTCCCTGCTCTCAGCAAGCCCTGCAGGTCAGTTCTGGGCCTGCAGCAGTTCCAGCAGGAGCTGCAAAGGAATGAGGGTGGGGGCACACCCAGGCAGGGCACTGGGAGTGGGTTCAAGTATTTGCAGTCCTGCAGAAATGTGCCTGAAGTGAGAGGGGCAGGCTGTGGAGCTCAGCTCAGGATCCAGAGTACAGCCCCAGCTGGGACTGCCTGCAGTTCAACATCTGCCATGGGCATCAGGAGGATTTGCTGTAACCAAAATAGATCTCTGAAGTCTTTGGCCATCTCAGGGGGGTTTTAGGGCTCCAGGTATGGTTTTGCTCTGTGCAGCCCTTCCTTCAGGAACTGGAGGTAAGTTGCAGTTGAAGGGTCTTCAAAACTGGTTGAGAAACTAAAGATGCTGCTTTCAACATCTTCAGGCTTCATAGAAGTAATGTCCAGGAAATAGTTGGCATTGATGTGGTGAATCTGGCAAAGAAAACAGATGAGAGGAGACTTCTAAGGGTCAGAACAATTCCCCATCCCTGTCCTGGCCTGCAGCCAGCACAGAGGAGACAAGGCTCCAACAGCTCCCACAGAATGTCTGACTCTTTCCAAGTGCTAATTCAGGAACCAGAGTTTGGATCTGAATTTCACAGTCAGAGAAGAATGTGTGACCTTCCCCCAGGGGTGCTGACCCTTTGCTTGGGTTAAGAAGAAGAAGAAGAACTAAAACACATTTGTTTCAGATTTCTAGGTGGAGGGAGCAAGGCCCAGGGGCAGTCCCAGCTCTGGGAGACCCTGCAGGGCACAGATGCCATGGGAGGAGCCCAGCCTTACCACCGTGCCGTTGGGGAGGCAGATGATCATCTCCACAGGGAAGTTGTATTTCTCCAGGTGCAGCTTGGCCAGCTTGCTGTGGAACTCATTCTCTCTGTTGCTCTGCAGGGAGACACCAGAAACACACACTGGCACACCCAGAAGTGGCAGAATGGCACAGGAGAGCAGGAGGGAGGGAGCAGAGCTGCTCTGCAGTGCAATGGTAACTGGCACCCTTCTCACAGGCTGCTTTCCCTTTCCCTTTCAGGCTCCCTCTCTCATTGCAGCTGCAGATTTTCTCCCCAGACAAGAAAATCACCCACACCAGAGTCTGATGCCAGCCCTTCCCAGTCCCCAGCTCTGTGACTGATCCCAGCTGACAGCACAGGCTCACAAGTGGGGAAAGGCTCAGGCAGGAGCCCCAGGGCTCACACAGTTATTTGGTTATTTGCTGTCCCCTGGGCTGCAGGGCAGCCAGTTGGCTGATGGCACCAGGGCCTGGGGCAGGGCTGTCTCACAGAGAATCATCTGTTTTAGCTTTAAACCTGGCACCAGGACAGAGCCAAGGGGTCACAGTGCCACTTCTGAGCCTGCCTCCATCTGCTCTGCCTGGCCCCTGCAGTGCCCGAGCACAGGGAGGGCTGGGAACAAAGATCCCCCTGGCACAGGCAACCCCTGGCACCCCAGCAGAGTGTGAGCCTCACCTGCAGCTCCTCCAGCTCCTTGACCAGGGACCAGGTGCTGATGAAGCTCTCGTTGAGCAGGGCGAGGATGGGCGAACTTTCCAGGACGGTTTCCCGGAGAGTTCGCCCCGAACCTGGCACGGGAGAGCACAGGAGAGGCACGGGAGAGGGCACAGGAGAGGCACAGGAGAGGCACGGGAGAGGGCACAGGAGAGGCACAGGAGAGGGCACAGGAGAGGGCACAGGAGAGGGCACAGGAGAGGGCACAGGAGAGGCACAGGAGAGGCACAGGAGAGGCACGGGAGAGGCACGGGAGAGGCACGGGAGAGGCACGGGAGAGGCACGGGAGAGGCACGGGAGAGGGCACAGGAGAGGGCACAGGAGAGGCACAGGAGAGGCACAGGAGAGGCACAGGAGAGGCACAGGAGAGGCACGGGAGAGGGCATAGGAGAGGGCACGGGAGAGGGCACGGGAGAGGCACAGGAGAGGCACAGGAGAGGCACAGGAGAGGGCACAGGAGAGGCACAGGAGAGGGCACAGGAGAGGCACAGGAGAGGGCACAGGAGAGGCACAGGAGAGGCACAGGAGAGGCACAGGAGAGGCACAGGAGAGGCACGGGAGAGGGCACAGGAGAGGCACAGGAGAGGGCACAGGAGAGGGCACAGGAGAGGCACGGGAGAGGCACGGGAGAGGCACGGGAGAGGGCATAGGAGAGGGCACAGGAGAGGCACAGGAGAGGCACGGGAGAGGGCATAGGAGAGGGCACAGGAGAGGGCACGGGAGAGGCACAGGAGAGGCACAGGAGAGGGCACAGGAGAGGCACAGGAGAGGGCACAGGAGAGGGCACAGGAGAGGGCACAGGAGAGGCACAGGAGAGGCACAGGAGAGGCACGGGAGAGGCACGGGAGAGGCACGGGAGAGGCACAGGAGAGGGCACAGGAGAGGGCACAGGAGAGGCACGGGAGAGGCACGGGAGAGGGCACAGGAGAGGCACAGGAGAGGCACAGGAGAGGCACGGGAGAGGCACAGGAGAGGCACGGGAGAGGCACGGGAGAGGCACGGGAGAGGCACGGGAGAGGCACGGGAGAGGCACGGGAGAGGCACGGGAGAGGCACGGGAGAGGCACGGGAGAGGCACGGGAGAGGGCACAGGAGAGGGCATAGGAGAGGCACAGGAGAGGGCACGGGAGAGGGCACGGGAGAGGGCACAGGAGAGGGCACAGGAGAGGCACAGGAGAGGCACAGGAGAGGCACAGGAGAGGCACAGGAGAGGCACAGGAGAGGCACAGGAGGCTTTGCTGTGATTCCTCAGGGCACTGTCACCATGCTCGGTGCCACCTGCTGAGTGCCAGCTGGCTCTGGCTCCCCCCAGCCCTCCCCACTGCCTTTTTGCTCCATTTCTGGCAGTTTCCATGGCTTTTGTTCCCCACAGGTGCTGCTGGCAGAGCACAGAAGGCCCAGGAGAGCCATGGCAGCCACCCCATGTGGCTGCTGCTGCCCATGCCAAGCACAGCCCAGGGCTGAGGGCTCTTCAGGGCAGACAGGACTGAAGAGACCCTCACCTCCCACCCATCCCTCCTGCCCAAGGTGCCACAGAAGCTCTGAGGGGGAAAAGCTGCACACCAGGACAGCCCCAAGGCCAGGCCTGGCTCTGTGCAGGTGCCAGGGACAAGGCACACAGAGCAGTGCCCCTTTTCCTGCCAGGGCTGCCTCTTTCCCAGCAGGAGAGAGGAAGGGGAAGCACCAGAGCCATGTCTCCACCCTGACAAAGGCACCTGACTCAGACAGAGCTGGTGCTGCCCCTGGGCACCTGAGATCCCACCAGGGATTCCCACACCCAGTTCCCACCAGTGATTCCCACCAGTGCTTCCCAGCTCCCACCAGAGATTCCCACTCCCACCAGAGATTCCCACTCCCATCAGTGATTCCCACTCCCACCAGAGATTCCCACTCCCACCAGAGATTCCCACTCCCACCAGAGATTCCCACTCCCACCAGAGATTCCCACCCCCATCAGTGATTCCCACTCCCACCAGTGATTCCTATCAGTAATTCCCAGCTCCCACCAGTGCTTCCCAGCTCCCACCAGAGATTCCCACTCCCACCAGAGATTCCCAGCTCCCATCAATGATTCCCAGCTCCCATCAATGATTCCCAGCTCCCAGCAGTGATTCCCACTCCCACCAGTGATTCCCATTCCCACTCCCATCAATGATTTTCACTCCCAGCAGTGATTCCCAGCTCCCAGCAGTGATTCCCACTCCCATCAATGATTTCCACTCCCATCAATGATTCCCATTCCCACTCCCAGCAGTGATTCCCATTCCCAGCTCCCACCAGTGATTCCCACTCCCAACAGTGATTCCCAGCTCCCAGCAGTGATTCCCACTCCCAGCAGTGATTCCCACCCCCAGCTTTGTCTGTCAGCACCTCCAGAGCCCAAACAAGTGGCTCAAGGTCTCCTGCTGGCCCCTGGGCAGCCCCCTGACCCCCCCATCCCTGCAGCCAGGCTGGGAATGCCTCACCTCAGCAGGACTGGTCATCCAGGGCACCCCAGAGCAGGATGGAGTGCACCAGCTTCTTCTCTGCTTGTGCTCTCTCAAAGGCCTCTGTGAAGGGCAGGTAGGAGACCTGGGGACACAGGGACAGCGTGAGGGACAGGCAGGACAGCCCAGCTCCAGCAGGAGCAGCTCTGAAGGAACCACACCCAGGGGTGACACACAGAGCTCAGTCTGCAGCAGCACCTGCAGATTTAAATCAGTGATAACTGTGATAAGGTGATAACTGATAAAGTGATAACTGTGATAAGGTGATAACTGATAAAGTGAAAACTGTGATAAGGTGATAACTGATAAGGTGATAACTGTGATAAGGTGATAACTGATAAAGTGAAAACTGTGATAAAGTGATAACTGTGGTGGTGTCCCCATGGGGGGGACACCTCCTATGGGTGTCCCTGGCACCTGCAGAGCCCTGCCCTCACACACTGCAGAGAACACCTGCACCAGGGTGGCCAGGCTGTCTGCAGCCCCACCTCAGCTGCTGGGGAATCTGGCATTGAGATATTTATTATAAACCTCCTGAAAAACCCTGAGAACTGGCTGAGGGAGCCTGCAGAGAGCTGCTCCATCCCATCTCAGCTGCTGGGGAATCTGGCATTGAGATATTTATTACAAACCTCCTGAAGCAGCCTGAGAACTGGCTGAGGGAGCCTGCACAGAGCTGCTGCAATCCCTCAAATGAAAGGAGCTGATATGAACATTTTGGCAGCCTGAAGGGACATTTGTAAGCTCAGGCACGAGGAGGCAGCCACCAAAACGTGTCCCTCCAGCCAAGGCAGCAGTGACAGGCAGTGGCCATCTGCTCCACAGCCTGCTGGCAATGTTAAAGAGTTTGGGTCACCCAGAGCTGTAAATTTGTGTCTGGCTGCAGGCTGCAGAGGCACAGGCAGATTGTGTGCTCTCTGCTGATAAGGAAAGCTTGGTCCAGAGGCACCTGGCTGCTGTGCAAGTGAAGCCAGAGGAAAAAGCATTTGTAAGCAGCACAATTACCTGCCTGCTCCAAAACCACAGCAGCAGCCAGTGATAAGAGGCAGGAAGGATGAGCCTACACCCACAGTGCAATCCTGGGGACACCTGACAGGGAGAATTTGCTGCTGTGTGACCCCAAACACCCTGGGACACCCTCCCAGTGCCCTGGATGTGCTCAGGCTGTGTACTCTGGCCCCTGCTGGCCCTGCAGGTCACTCACTGGGTGGCTCAGTGAGGACAATCTGCCCCAAATCAACGTGCCAAGGAGAGCCCAGCCCCTTCCTCACCTTCTTGAACGGATACATGGCCACTTCCAGCCTGTGGGCTGCCTCCTGCCAGGGGATCTGCTGCTGCCAGGTGATGTCCTCAAACACAAACTGGATGGGCTCCCCCGAGGGGTCCCTGCTGGCCAGGACCTTCCCGTGCTCATCGTGGATCACCGAGGGCACCGAGGGCCCTGTGGATTCCAGCTCCATCTGCAGGGACAGGCTGGCTTGGCCCTGCACCCAGCCCTCTGCTGGGCTCCAGCACAGCACACAGATCCCCAATAACACCCTGCAGCTCCTCAGGAAAGCACAGCCTCATCTCCCATCCCCTGCAGCTGCACTTTGCCAGTGAATTATCAGGAGAGGAAGTTCATTTCCCCCAGTGTGGCTGCACTCTCTGGGCTGGAAATGCAGAGTCCAGGTTCCCACCCTCCCAGTGCTGATCACTGGCTGTGGACACCAGATCCTTTCAGCCATCAGGATCTGCAGGGGAGCTCTTGCTCTGTCACCAGCTCAGCCCTGGGAAGCCACGAGAGGGAGCAGCAGGAAAAGCTGCCCAGGAGCTTCCCTGTGGTTCTGGTACAGCTGAAATGATTCTGCTAAATCTGACTTCTGCCAATTGAAAATAATCACAGCTCTAGTTTAGGAGAACATGGGCTTGGTGAATTCAGGCATTCAGAATTCTGCCTTATGTTTCCTGTCCCAAGAGCTGGGATTACCACAAAAAAGGGGAACAACCTCGTGCACTTTCTAAATGCAGACCCACAGTTATTCATACCCTGCTCTGGGCTCAGGGCCTGGCTTCAGCTCCTCATCTTCCCTCCTGCCTGTCAGGCAGTGTTTTAAAAAAGGAAAAAGTCTCCAAAAGCTTAGGATTCAACCCACACTGAGGGAAAAAGGAAAACAGCACAAGAGCTGCCAGTGGGGCTGCAGAGGACAGACAGAGATAAATGGAAATTCCACTGCTGGACTGAAATTATCCAGGAAAACTCCAAGGAATGGGTACAGAGGTCCCACAGCTCAGGGCCGTGGCAGCACAAACCCCTGAGGAGGAGCTGCCCAGGTGTGGAGCACAGGACAGGGCACAGGACAGGGCACACACCTGGGGCAGGTATCCAATGTCCACCTCCATGCTGCTGCTCTCGCTCGCCCCGTACAGCCACTCCATGTCCACGTTCAGGGACCTGCAGGGACAGCCAGGGCCACAGCTGGGCAAGGGAACCCCAAACTGGGCAAGGGAACCCCCAACTGGGCAAGGGAACCCCCAAACTGGGCAAGGGAACCCCAAACCGGGCAAGGGAACCCCCAAACTGGGCAAGGAAACCCCAAACTGGGCAAGGGAACCCCACACTGGGCAAGGGAACCCCAAACTGGGCAAGGAAATCCCAAACTGGGCAAGGGAACCCCAAACTGGGCAAGGGAACCTCAAACTGGGCAAGGGAACCTCAAACTGGGGGAACATCCTCCTGCAGGGGAACAGCCAGGGCCAGAGCTGTGCAAGGGAACCTCAAACTGTGCAAGGAAATCCCAAACAGGGCAAGGGAATCCCCAAACTGGGCAAGGGAACCCCCAAACTGGGCAAGGGAACCCCCAAACTGGGCAAGGGAACCTCAAACTGAGGGTACATCCTCCTGCAGGGGAACAGCCAGGGCCAGAGCTGGGCAAGGGAACCTCAAACTGGAAAAGGGAACCCCCAAACTGGGCAAGGGAACCCCAAAGTGATAGGAACATCCTCCTGCAGGGCCAGCACTGGCCCCAGAGCCTCTGGAGATCTCTGTGCTCCCTGCAGCAGCCCAGGAACACCAATCCTGCTGGAGCAGGGCCCAGGCACCCACTCAGCACTCTGGAAATCACACTCAACACCTCTGAGCTCTGTCAAACGACAGGAAAGAGAGATGTCTTTGCTGCCTCTCCCTTCCCAGCACATTCTGATCCTGCTGAACTTTTAAAAGTGTTTTTTTTGGAAGCAAAAGGCTGCTGGCAGAGCCCAGAGTGGCTGCTGGCTGTAAGAAATGTGCTGACAGAGCCACTGGGGTTGGGTCGCCAGGGTAACGTTGTAATAGAATTTTCACTCTTGTCATGGGCAAAGAGATTTGAAGCTTCTTCCCCTTGAAACACTCCCAGCTCCTTGCCAGAGAGCAGGAAGGAGCTGGTGCAAAGCTCTGCACACAAAACCTTAACCTGTGAGACTCCAAGCAAGAAATGTGTTGGAAAAGGAGCAGCAGGCCTTGCTGGGCTTCACTGGGACTGCCAGTCCTGCCACACCCTGCCTGTCCCTCCCTGCACCAAGGGACAGTTACTGGGTGTGAATCAGGCCCTGGATGGCTCAGGGACCCTCAGTGATGTAGAAATGCATTTAAAGCAACTGCAGAACTGAAATCTCTCAGATTTTCCCAGAAATGAGAGGGAAACAGCTGTACCTGTTGTTAGGAACAAAGAGCCTGAAGTCCCTGACGTGGGAAGAGTCCTTGGACAGGACAATGTAACCTGTGAACTGCCCCGGGGAGAACCAGAAGGGGAAGTTTGGTGGCTCGTTCAGCTGGAATTCAGCGTGGATCCTGCAAGGAGAGAGAGGAGCCATCAGCTGGGACCCTGCACTGCAGGGACAGCGGGGAAAAGCTGTCAGCAGGACCTGAAACCATGAACCTAAACTGGGCACGAGAGGGGGAGCTTAAAAAGCTTTTCATGTCACACAGTGAAGAGGGTGAAGGACTGGAACAGATGCCCTGGGTCAGGAGCATCTCCAGTATCTCCATGCCTCCTGGAACTGGGCAGCCAGGAAGGATGAAGTGATTTATCATTCCTGGAAACACAAGGACAGAACAGGGCCCCTTTAGCTTGCTCAGACACATCACAGCTGTGTTTAACACTGTAAAGTGCAAAGTGTGCAACACTGCCAGTAAAGGAATTCTGTGGGTGCTCCCCTTGGAAAGACACTTTGATTAACCTAAATCTAACAGAATTCTTGCTAGCCAGATTCTCCCCTTTCAGCCAGGGGTGATGCCCTGCATGAGGACATGGTGACACTGGCAGCACAGGGGACCTTTGGTGTGTATGAGGGCATGGTGACACTGCAGCACAGGGGACACTGCAGCACAGGGGACCTTTGGCTTGCATGAGGACACAGTGACACTGCAGCACAGGGGACCTTTGGTGTGTATGAGGACACGGTGACACTGCAGCACAGGTGACACTGGCAGCACAGGGGACCTTTGGTGTGTATGAGGACACAGTGACACTGCAGCACAGGTGACACTGCAGCACAGGTGACACTGCAGCACAGGTGACCTTTGGCGTGTATGAGGGCATGGTGACACTGCAGCACAGGTGACACTGGCAGCACAGGTGACCTTTGGTGTGTATGAGGGCATGGTGACACTGCAGCACAGGTGACACTGGCAGCACAGGTGACACTGCAGCACAGGTGACCTTTGGCCTGTACCACCCTATCCCCTCCCAGCCCCACCACGCAGTGTCCCTCGGGGTCTCGCTGCGGTGCCACGCCTGCTGTGCCCTCTGCCAGGGCTCCCAGCTGCCCTCCCCGGGCCAGGCACAGGCTGGGGGTGTCCCCAGCCCCCGGGGGTGTCCCCAGCCCCCCGGGCTCACCGGAATGCCACGGTGTAGTAGAAGCTGCTGCTGGCCTGGAGGCAGGCCACGGCTCCCTGCGGGGCGAAGCGCGTCCTGACGAAGGGGCGCGGGTGGAACATGCTCAGCAGCCGGTGGATCAGCACCTGAGGGAGGGCAGGGGCAGCATGAGAATGCTCCTCACATGGGAGGAGAGAGGACAGCAATGAGAACTGTTCCTCCACACAGCTCCAAAGCAGCCCCCACCTGAGCAGAACTTCCTCCAAAGCAAGCCCCACCTGAGAGCGGCTGTGATTTAACAGCCAGCTCAGAGACTGACAATCACACAGCAAGGAGACAAAGCAAGGCACTGCTGCCTCAGATAAATCCATCTTCCATGGCTCCTGTGCCACTTCCATGGGCTGCAGCTTCCCACCAGCCCAGGCACAACAGCAAACTGCTGTGCAGGGCTGCCTCCAGCAATGCTTCAGCCTTTGAAGGGGTGGGATGCACCCAGGGGAGGGGGTGCACAGCCAGGCTTGACCTTTATTCTTTAGGGTCCCAGCTGGCACCTAAGGGCTGCACCAGGAATGATCCCTGTCCTTTCTGAATAACCCTCTCTGGGAAAAACTATCCTCCAGTCCCACACAATTAACAAACAAGATGAAGTCACTTGTCACAGACACACACAGAGCTTTTGCCTGCTCTCAGTTTTGCCTCCAGTTTAGGTGTTCCTGGCTACACACTGCACAATTCCTGCTTCTCTAGAAAATAGGGATACACATATAAAATCTGAGTGCCATATCTCACCTCTTTGCCCTTGGGAGGTGGAGGGTAAAACCTGTTGTTGGAGAGATACCCAGTGAAGATGTTCAGCTCGCTGGGAATTATCCACCAGGGATCCCCAAGATCCAGATTGTCCTTAGGAGGGAGGAAGGCTTTGAACTGCCTGGCAAGCAGGACACTCATGGGGGCTGCTGGGGCTGTCCAGTTCCTGAGCCCAGACAGAGCCACGTGAGAAATCTGGGAACAGAAGATGCTGTCAGAGCCCACCGTGGAGGGTCCCAGTGTGCAGTGAGTTCATGGATGCAGGGAGGCTTTGGAAAAGGGGGGGAATAAATGCATCACATCCCAAATTCTTCTTACCCCACCAAACAGTTGTGTCAGCCTTCAAGAATGTGAGTCACAGAGCAGAGGGAGCATGGCATGGACCAGCAGTGCTGCTGCACCCAGCTGTGCTGTGCTCCTGCTCCCCAGGAAGGGAGGGTGCTCTAACTGGGCAGGGCCCTGCTGAGTGTGCTGAACCCCGGAGTGCTGAGGGGGTCCCTGTCACAGCAAACCCCACGGGATTCAGCAGGACCCTGTCCCCTCCCAGCCTATTCCTGGTGCTGTTCCCAGCCCCCAGATGTGTTTATCCCACAATCTGGGCCCTGCAGGACACCTACTCCCAAGAAACCATCCTTGCTCTTGGTCATTGTTTCCATGAGCAAGGGCTGGAACTTGGCCACGATGGACAGAGTCTCCCCGTCTGGATCCGGCGCCTCCTCCTCTTCAGACTCTGACACTGGAGCAACCCCTGGGCAAAAGGACAGGACAGGAATTCACAATCCAGGCAGCTGCTTCCCCTCCCTCCCCTTTAATGCAATTGTGAAGTGATCACACGTTTATCCTGCAAACCCAGGAGCACTGGGGGCCTCCCAGCTGTCCCCACAGAGCAGAACTCAGACCCACCCCAGACCAGCTCTGGCTGCACTGAAGGGAAGGGATGAACTCAGTGGCTTTAAAGTGGGAGGGGGTGGGTTTAGTTTGGATACTGGGGAGGAATTGTTCCCTGGCACAGGGTGCCCAGAGCAGCTGTGGCTGCCCCTGGATCCCTGGCAGTGCCCAGGCCAGGCTGGATGGGGCTTGGAGCAGCCTGGGACAGTGGGAGGTGTCCCTGCCATGGCACTGGGTGGCCTTTAAGGCCCCTCCCAGCCCAAACCATTCCATGATTCCCTGCTTCCCTGGCTGCAAAGCCCAGGCTGACTCACAGCCCCATCCCAGCACGTGCTGGAGCCAGTCCAGGAGAGCACAGCAATGCCTGCCTGTGTCCCCACTGTCCTTTGTCATCCCCACACTCCCCCTGGCTGGCACCAGCAGGGCCACTTGCCCTGTGCTGACACAGCCTGCAGAGATGATCCCCCCAGCTGCCAGCCAGGAGAGCTGCCCCAGCTGAATGGAGCCCTCACTGATGCCTTTGGCCTGGCCTGGGCTGCATTTGTGGCATTCACCCATCCCAAATCCCCCTTAAGCTCCACACAAAGTAACTTATGTACTCTGCTAGTCCAGCAGTGGGATCCTCCACCTTGTAAAAACTGCACTTTGTCACAGTGATGTCTGCTGCTTAAGCCTTTCCAACAACATGGAAAGCTTCACAGCCTCTCTTCGTGTAAATAAGACCCAGAAAACAATAAAGTGAATAAAATGTTCAGTGAGTTCCAGCTGTGGGTCCATGATGTTTGGCTCTGTGCAGGAAGGCAGACAGGAACCCACCTGTGAGCTTCTCAGCAATGGGTTTGAACTCCTCTGGGCTCAGGTACAGGTCCTTGTTGGTGTCCAGGGAGGAGAAGAGGAACAGCCCCTCATTCCCCAAGGACTTGAGAGCCAGCTCCTGGTTTGGGAAGAAGCAGCAAGAGAGATTTCATTGGAACCTCCTGCAGGAGTCCACTGTGGCCCCTCTGGAGTTAATCCCAGCACAGCCAGGGGAAGATGAACACCCCTTGGCAGGATTTGGTGCTGTTTGCAACGTGTCCAGGAACTGCTGGCACAAGGATGCTGAACCTGCATCTGCCTGAGTAATTCCTGCTGAACCATTTGCTCACGTTCAGAGTCTTTTGCCAGAAAAATTCCTCACTTTTTCCAGCTAGCCAGTCCTAAACCTGCAGATCTGGGAGCACCTGGAGGTGGTGGCTGCTGGGATAAGCTGATGTGCAAACAAAGGCAGTGAAATATGTGAGTACCACATTCCTCAAGCACAGAGGGAGTGAGCTGAGCCCTTGGGGTCAGAAACTTCCATTTGTGGTGGGATCCACTCCAGCATCACTGCCCTGCTCTGGTCAGTGCCCCTCCAGATCTCCAGCCTTGGAGCTGCATGGAATATTCTGGCTCCCTGCTCCCTCAGCCACCCATCAGGGAGTCACAGAACCCAGGGCCTTCTCCAGAACCTTCCACAGGATCCCAGCTGTTCTGTGCCTCAGTTTGTCCCTCTGCCAAGCCCCCACAAGGCTCACCAAGGTGATTTCTGCCTCAGAGCAGCCCCAGAAGGGCTCTGGAAGCTTCCAGACATTTCCACTCCGCACTCTGAAGGGAAAGGGACAACTTGGAGGCAGAGTGAGAGCTCCAGGTTGGTGTGAGAGGAGGGAGGGACACAGAGCAGGCAGGACAGAGCCCTCAGTGCCAGCCAGCCCTTGGCACATGCCCCAGGATCCAGCAGCTTGCCCTGCCACCCTGGAGCTGGGAGCACAAACACTCTGCATTCTGCTGCTCTCCATTGCCTGCAGCACCATCCCCAGAGCTCCTGAGCCCGTTTATTTTCCATCTGTTGCCTGCCAGCCTGAAGCAGCACTAATGCAGCCTGGAAGGCTTTGCTCCCATCAACTGCAGCTACAAAAGCACTTAAGAGCCTTCCAGGGCACTTCCAGGGCCGAGACTGAAATAAACTGGAACTCAAAACGAAGATCTGGATGAGGACATGGCCAAGGACATGAAAAAATGAAGGGAGACTGTTTTTTGTGGACTGTCCACAGTTAACCTGCTTTTATTCCCTGAATGAATGGGGTGAGCATCCTGGGCTCTGGAAACAGGTAACAGCTCTGCTGAGCACCTGGCTGCAGGTGCTGAGACATCTCCCTCAACCCAGTGTCCACCTGAACCCCCCCCATGCCTGGTGGTCACCTCAGCCTGGCCACAGCCACCAGTGCCTGGCAGTGCCCAACACCAGCGACACCTTAACCCCATGGCCACTGATGCCTGCTGGTCACCTCAACCCCAGTGGCCACACCAAGCCTGGTGGTCATTCCAGCCTTGCTATGGCCACCTCAGCCCCACTAGCCACAATGCCAATGCTCCCCTTGGTCTGGTGGTGGCCACCCCAACCGCCCCAGCAATGGATTCCAGGTGGTCACTCCAGCCTGGCCACGGCCACCTCAGCCCCTATCAATGCCTGGTGGTCATTCCATGCTGGCTATGGCCCACTTAACCCCTCACCGATGCCTGGTGGTCACTCCAGCCTGGCCATAGCCCCCTCAGCCCCCACCGATGCCCGGGGCGCTCTCAGCCCGGCTATGGTCCCCTCATCGCCGGTGCCCACCGGTGCTGGTGCCCCCTCAGCCTGGCGATGGCCACTTCAGCCCTCACCGATGCCTGGTGCCCCTCAGCCCGGCTACGACCCCCTTATCCCCGGTGCCCACCGGCTCCTGGTGCCCCCTCAGCCCCGCTCCGGCTCCCCCAGCCCCGCTGCCCGCCCGCGGCCGCCGCCTCCCCTCAGGCAGCCCGGTCGGGCCGCGCCCGCCATTCCCCCTCGCTCCGCCCGGCCCGTCCCCGCCCCTGTACCCGGTGCCCGCTGCCCGGTACCTGCTGCCGCGCCGCCTCCGTGTCCCGGTAGTACTTGGCGGCCAGCAGCGCGGCCAGCAGCGCCAGGGCCAGCGCCAGGCGCGGAGGGGCCGCTCCGGGCCCCGGCCCCGCCATCGCGCCGGGCCCGCGCCGCGGAGCCGCCATGGCCGCCCGGCCGGGGGAGGCGTCAGGCGGCCGAGGAGGGGCCGCGGGCCCCGCGGGGAAACAAAAAAACCTTTTCGGTGTTAAATCACCTCCGCTCCGTCACGGGAAGGGGCCTTGCGGTGTTAAATCAGCGGCACCCGCTCAGGGAAAAATGTGTTTTAGTGTTAAAGCCCCGGCACCCAGCTAGGGAAAAGTTCCTTTTAGTGTTAAATGAACGGCACTTGTGAGGATAAAACCACTCTAAATGGTGAATGAGGGGCACGTGTTCAGGAAAAAGCGCTTTTTAGGCTGAAATGTCCCTGCTGTGAGGGCTCTGGGGGGATGAGCCCCATCCTTCTCTGTCTCCAAGGACTTTTTCTTTATTATCCATGGGAGGCAGGGGTGTGTATCCATCCCCACATTCCTATTTTGTCCTTAATTCAGCTTTCCCCAGAAAAAACAAAACCCTGGACTTGTTCTGCACTTCCCAAAAGCATATCCTGCACTTCAGTTTGATTCTAGCTGACCAAAAAGGGTATTTTTTAATAAAACAGATATCAGTGGGTTCACTTGCAGTGATTCTGCTGAGGTTTGAGCCCTAGGGATGGGAACGACTTGGCAGCCCTGGGGTGATGGTGCTCAGCCTCCTGTCTCCAGCATCATCCCCACATTTTGGGTCATTTTTACCACCATGGGTCACATTTTGGGTCATTTTTATTACCATGGGTCACATTTTGGGTCATTTCCACTCCAAGCTTTCCAACCTCCCATATTTTCAGTGTCCCTCCCACAGCCGTGGCATTGCTATCACATTGTCCCTTAGTGGTGGCTGGGCCAAGACACACAAATTTATTATTTAGACACACAAAATTATTATTTAGACACACAAATTTATTATTTTAACCCCTCCCCACACCTCATCCTCCTGCTCCAATCCTCCACAGCCAGGGAAGATTTCTGCTGCAGGGCCAGCACCAAGTGTTTGATCTCTCCAAGGGTAGCAGGCAGCGTCAGCCTTTAATCCTTGGAAGCTCTGCTGTATCCTAAGCCTGCCTAATCGTTTTTGTTTTAGGTTTAAAGAACTCTGGAGATGGAGATGAGTGAGAGCATGACCAAGCCATTAAGGGAGGAGGAGGATGAGGATGAGGATGAGGATGGGACCAGGCAGAGGAGCCCAGCAGTGGAACCAGGGGGGAAATTTGTGATTCATGCAGTGAAAATTCCTTCTGCAGCACAGCAGAAAACTTCCCTGGAACTCTGCTCCATAAAGAACCCGATTGTGGCTGTGGGATTAGCAGAGCATGGAAATGATGTCTGGGAGCAGGGACAGCTCTGGGAGCAGGGGATGAGCTCAGCACCTGCAGCAGATGTGCTCTAAAACCTGCTGCTGCTTCCCTAGGTATATAACCATATATATAATAACCCAGCACGGGCCACGGAGTGGAACGGGATGGGATGGGATGGGATGGGATGGGATGGGATGGGTTTGGAGCAGGATCAATGTCCTGGTTTGTCTGGGAAATGAGCAGGAGGGAGCCTGGCAGGGTGGTGGCACAGCTGAGCTCGTTCTGTTTGGGCTCATTTTACACCCAAACCATTTCCAGTCACCACAAAAAGATGAGAAATGGGAGGATTATTTGATGGGAAAGGGAATGAAAGAGAAAAGGTGAAATAATTCAGGGTGGCTGCTGCTCCTTGAAAGAGAACAAACCTCTCTGGGTTTGTTCTGGGTGCTGGGATTACAGCACTCAGGAAAAATGTTAAATATCCACACATCTGCTGTGGGGCCCACCCAGGCACACCTGGATCAAAGGGAATCCTAAAAACACTAACAGGGAAGATTTCCACCCAGCAGGAGAAACGAATCCAGATGTCCCCTGGCCAGAACAGCTCCTGGTTTGTGCTGAGCTGCAGGAAACTTCCTTGGGAAGGTGTGGGATGGTCCCACTCACCTGTGAGAAATGGAAACCAACCACGGAGCTGCTCCTGAAGGAAACCAGAACCTCACTGTTTATTTTGGGGGCTTAAATTCTGCCAGGCAAAGTGCTCCATGTTACTCCAAGAGCTGGTCATTCTTATTTAAGAAATTCCCTTAATCCATGATCAGAATCCTTTGAGCTCCAAGAGCTCCCCAGCCCCAAATCTCCTGGATAACACAGCTCACTCCCAAGATGTTTATTTACCAACAGCCATTCCTCTAGGCCAGGCTTAGCAGGCAGCAGCTTTATCCCTGGGATAATGCTAAGTCCCCATCTGACAATCTTATTTCTCTCGGGGAATTACAAAGGCAGGAATTTAGAAACAACATTTTCTGTTTTCACAACTTGCTCAAAGCAACTTTATTTTTCCCCCAAGTTGCTGAATGAAGCGATTGTCACGAGGCTGTCACAAGAATGAACAAAAATGTTCCATCCCCAGGGCCACAGAGCTGAGCAGTGATCAGAGTGATCTGATCCCAGACCCAGCACTTCAACAGAGCTGGGATTGCTGTCAGCCACTGCCTGGATTCCCCTAGAAATCAACTTCCACTGCACAAAACTCTTCAAATCCACTCTTTAAATCCAGTATTGTCTCATTCCAAGCATGGAGTAACTGGTCTTTTACAGATCAACCCCAACAGGCTTTTTATTTTACAAGACTTTTATTCTGTTTCACAGATCTGACTATTACAGCAGTAAAATTATTACAAGTGACTCGTAACATTTAGTTCCAAATAAAAGTAGAAAAACACCAAAAAAAAAACCAATAAAAGGAAAGTTAAATGAGATGTGATGGGTGGGAAATGTGTTTTAAGAGCACAGGGGGGGGAAAAGTATATAAAAATACATCAGGAGCAAGGATTTTGGTTTAGTTACAGTTGTGACAGCACAGAGTCACAGAATGGCTGAGGCTGGAGGGGACCTTTGGGGTGGCCCTGTCCCAGTCCCTGCTCAGGGTCACCTGAACCCCAGGGCTGTGTCACTGTCCCCAGGGCTGTCACCTGGGCCCCAGGGCTGTCACCTGAACCCCTGAGCTGTGTCACCTGAACCCCTGGGCTGTGTCACCTGTCCCCAGGGCTGTCACCTGTCCCTCAGGCTGTGTCACTGTCCCCAGGGCTGTCACCTGTCCCCAGAGCTGTGTCACTGTCCCCAGGGCTGTCACCTGTCCCTCAGGCTGTGTCACCTGAACCCCAGGGTTGTGTCACTGTCCCCAGGGCTGTCACCTGTCCCTCTGGAGAGGTCCAGGTGTGTTCTGCTGCAGCCCAGGCTGGAGCTTTCCCTCCTCCCTGCTGCCCTCAGGATCCTGAACTCACCATCCACAGCCTTGGATCTCGTTCTGGGCTCAGCAGAGCCCCTCTGTTGGCTCCTGTGTCCCTTGCAGGAGGAATTTATCACTCCAGGATTGCTCCTGAAGGGATCAGGGTGGTTCAAGCCCCCCCCTGAAATCTGTAAATTCCAGCCTGAGCTGCTCCTGTCTGTGCAGGGTCTGATCCTCTCATTTCCCAGGAAAACATCACCTCTCCCTGTCCTCCCTTCACTCCTGAGCTCCCAGCACCTCCTCAGCCATCCCCAGCAATCCCAGCTGCTCTCCCTCACCAGGGACAACTCCCCCTCCTCCTCCTCCTGCAGAGCCCCCAGAGCCCAGCACCAGAAATCCCAGACCACTGAGAGCTGTTCACTGGAAAGGTGATAAAGCAAGAGCAGATAAAAGGCAGAAATGAACCAGAGAAAGGAAAGGAGATGTGTGTGTGTTCGTGTGTGTGTAAAGTCTATTTTATGGCAAACTTCCAGTCCTTTGGCCACTATAAAGCAAAATCAGTGGATTTCATATAAATTCTCTGTATAAAGGAATGTCTATGAACTGTGTACAGTATGGCCCAGAATAAACATCTCATCATCAGCCTAATAGAGCTCCTCACAGAGGAAAAGAAGGTGCTTAGTCATGGTTCATCTTCCCAAGAAAATCCTGTCCGCAATTGGACGAGTGCCCCAAACACCATTTCAGGAACAACAGGAGTTCCTTCAATGGCAAGGAAAAGCAGAGTCTGCCCAGGCTGGGGGAGCAGGAGCTGGGCAGGGCCTCAGGGCTGCCCTGCTGCTCTCAGGTCCGTGTGGTTGATGGGCAGGGGGTGAGCCTCAGTGTTGAACACCCAATCCTCCAGGGACAGCACGTCATCTTCACAGAACAGAAGATAGAGGTACCTGCAGGACAGGGACACACAGGAGAGGCTGGAGGAGCTCAGCAGGGCTCCAGGCAGGCACAGGCAGCAGCAGGGGACACATCCCCACCTCCCTGGACATCCCCACCCTAACCAGGTAACCCAGCTCTGGATCACAGCAGAGCCTTCAGCCCCAGCCCCTGGGCAGGAGCCTCCAGGGAGCCAAGGGCAGCAGAGCTTCTGCTCCCAAAGCTTTCCAGCCTGGCCCAGTTACCCCCAGAATGGGTGGACTTGAAAGCTCCTCTGGTTCCAGCCTCCAGGGAGCCAAGGGCAGCAGAGCTTCTGCTGCAGGAACCTCCCAAAGATTTCCAGCCTTGCCCAGTTTCCCCCTGAATGGGTGGGCTTGGAAAGATCCTGAAAGCTCCCCTGGTTCCAGCCCTCTGCCCTGGGCAAGGACACCTCCCCTGGGAAGAGAAGGCTTCCCCCTCATCATCAGAGGCTCCTGAAGCAGCTGCTGCAGGAGCTGTGCTGCTCTGGAAGGCCCTGGGAGCCCAGACTTACTTCAGGGTCTCTGCGAGGAAGAAGCTCTGCTGCATGTTGTCGTGGCTGGGCGTGGTGGTGTACACGTCCCGGATGCCAGAGAAGCCAGCTTCCACCCTGCAGTGCTTCTCCAGGGCCTGGGGGAACACAGCCCTCAGCCAGTGTGGGGAGAAGGAAACAGCCAGTGCAGGTAACCCTGAACTGAGGCACTTTGTGTATTCCTGCCCCATTGCCCGTGGGTTTGAGACCCTGCCCCATTTTTCATGGGTTTGAGACCCTGCCCCATTGCTCACGGGTTTGAGACCCTGCCCCATTGCCTGTGGGTTTGAGACCCTGCCCCATTGCTCACGGGTTTGAGACCCTGCCCCATTGCCTGTGGGTTTGAGACCCTGCCCCATTGCTCACGGGTTTGAGACCCTGCCCCATTGCCCGTGGGTTTGAGATCTGCCCCATTGCCTGTGGGTTTGAGACCCTGCCCCATTGTTCATGGGTTTGAGACCCTGCCCCATTGCCTGTGGGTTTGAGACCCTGCCCCACTGTTCATAGGTTTGAGACCCTGCCCCATTGTTCACAGGTTTGAGATGTGCCCCATTGCTTGTGGGTTTGAGATCTGCCCCATTGCCCATGGGTTTGAGATCTGCCCCATTGCTCACAGGTTTGAGACCCTGCCCCATTGCTTGTGGGTTTGAGATCTGCCCCATTGCCCATGGGTTTGAGATCTGCCCCATTGTTCATAGGTTTGAGATCCTGCCCGATTGCTCACAGGTTGGAGAACAATCTGGGTTGAAAGGAACCTTCAAAATCCCCCAGTTCCCCCCCCTTGCCACAGACAGGGTCACTCCCTCCAGACCAAGCCTCCAGAGCCCCATCCAGCCCAGCCTGGAGCACTCCTGACCCATCTCAGCGTTCAACTCCATTTCAATAATTTCTGCTCCTTCC
Source organism: Setophaga petechia (assembly GCA_024362935.1). NCBI lineage: Eukaryota > Metazoa > Chordata > Aves > Passeriformes > Parulidae > Setophaga > Setophaga petechia. The sequence goes on along the minus strand of JANCRA010000094.1, from coordinate 1,277,940 downwards.
TGCGAGCGAAGCCAAGATCCCCACAGGAACGCAGGGACCCCAGAGCCCCGAGCCCTTACCTGCACCACCTCCCAGCCCCAGTGCCTGTACTTGGGCTGGTGGGTGAGCCTCCAGAGGTACATGTAGCTCTCCACCACCTCGGGCCGCAGGATGTAGTAGCGCTCGCTGAGCCGCGTGGCCGTGGCCTCGCTGCCCGCGTCGAAGCGGAACGCCTCGGGGCCCAGCTTGGTGTCTGGGGACAAGGACACAGCACTGTCACTGCCAGCCAGGACACCAGCAGGGCACCAGCCAGCTGCCCTCAGGCTGCTCAGTTTGCCTAAGGCTCTGCTGAGCCTTTTCTCCTGCAGTGCCTTTAGAGAGAAGGGATGGGGATGGTGATAAAACCAACTGCACTGGTTTCATAAACAGAACATCAGGGTCTGTGGTGAGGAGTCCCAGTCTCTTGCAAGCACTATCCAGCACTCAGATCCCTGCTTTCAACACCAACCCTCTCCCTGCTGGAAAAAATTGATTCATGAGGGTGCCCAGAGCAGCTGTGGCCGCCCCTGGATCCCTGGCAGTGTCCCAGGCCAGGCTGGGCACTGGGGCTGGGAGCACCTGGCACAGTGGGAGGTGTCCCTGACCACGGGATGGAATTTCAGGTCCCTTCCAGCCCAAACCACTGAGGCCCAGAGCCCCCCTGGCGATGCCCACCCTGCAGCCCAGGTACCTGAGCGTGTGTAGGACTCGTGGCAGGTGCTGGTGATCTCTGCTGCCAGCTCCATGTGCCTCTGCCTCCTGTCCCCCGTGCTGTGCTGGGCCCCCAGGGCAATCATGCCCCCAGAGAAGCAGGCCAGGTGCCCCATCTTGTGGTCCAGGATGCCACCCCTCCACTCAGCAATGTAGGTCAAGCCTCCTGCAGACTTTTTCACCAAATGCTTTTCTATTGCCTAGAGGGATGAAAATCAGGATCTCAGGAGAGTGGACAGTGAGTAAAACTTACTCAGTGTTAGTCAGTGGCAGGAATGAGTACCAGGGAAACCCAGAGGCTCATTGTGAAGGTCTGAACCCTCCTCATGAACCCTGTCCCCCCAAAATCCAGGGAGCAGCAGCTCCCTCCTCACCTCCAAGGCATCGTCGTACATCTTCTTAGCTTCAGAGTCCTTCTTGTCTGACATCAGCCAGGATTTGATGAGATATTCATAAAAGCTGTCCCCGAGCCCCCCGATGGAGACGTGGTCTGTGGGGGAAAGGCAGCAAAGAGCTTCAGGTTCACACAGACAGTGAGCAGCTGCCTTACAAAGGGGAAACAATCTCGTCCTATTTAATGCCCTTGTTCTCTCCTTCCTCTGCCCAGCTTCCTGGGGAGAGCTTGCAGCATTGCTTTTCAGAGAGGAAGAAAGGTGGAAAGTGCAATCAGGAGAAAAATGTTCTGTCATTTTCCAGAGCATTAGTATCCCTTAGCAGAACCATTCAGAGGCCTTATTTTACAAGTTATTTATCCTGCAACGTGAAGATGCTTCCTGTTTATGGAGCCATCATCATAAATCCAGCCTCATAAAGCAAAAGCTGTGGTGGGTACTGAGGGATTTCCATGTGGATGGAGCCCCTGGGAGCTGTCTCCCTGCCTCAGGAGAGGGGTTTGGATCCCACAGAGCTGCCAGCAAGGGGCTGTGGGCACACTCCTGGGTTTTGCCATTTGTATTCCTGCCTCACTGAGGGACTCTGAGCCTGGGGGAGGCTGGGGCTCGCTGGCACATTCAAATATCGAGTCAGGTACAGGGATGTGCACTGCAGGCTCTCCTCTGCAGAAATGGGACTCCCCAGGCTGTGTGCTCAGGGCACCCCTGCTCTGAGCCCACGGGAGGGTGGAATGGGCCTGGCAGCTGCAGCTTTGTGCCTGGGGGAGCTGCTGGATGCATTGACAGCCCCACACTCTGCCACGGGGGCAAGTTCCCACTCTTTAAAGCACTCAAGCACTCCCATTTTTAGGAGAGCAAGACAAATGGCCCTTCCTGGACTGAGCCATCCTGTTAATTAACAGTGTCCACCCCCCTGGCTCTGCCCCACCCTCATTTCCCAGCTAAACCCATGCAGCAGGTGTCAGAGCTGCTCAGATTTTTGTTTCCCCTCTCCTTGTACACAGATAAAGTCCCGAGGCTTATTCCAAATGCTGAATCCTCCCAGCAGCACAACCCAACAGCCAGGCTCATCCTCCTGACCTGCAGAGCAAACATCCCTGCCACAGTGTGTCCAGCGAGCCAGGGAATAATCCCCAGCAAAACAATGAGATTAAACACAGGCTGCCGTGCCAGCAGGGAGGGCAGGGGATTTGCAAACACGGGCTGCCTTTAAAGAGCAGCTCTGTGATCCTCAGTGTGACATTCAGCTCACCAGAGCTGCACAACTGCTCTCCATAAGGCAGGTTTGCCTCCCAGGCACCCTGCACCAATAAAGGCACTGCCCCCAGGAACAGCTGCCTCTCCACTGCTGAGATCTGCTCCTTCAGCCAGGTCAAACATGCACCTTTTAAGAAAATCACAGCAATTTCAAGGCAAACAGCTTCCTGCAAAGAGCTCTAATGGCAAGAGAGAAAATGAGAGCCTGGTCTGTGTGGGGAGAGGCTGCAGGTGCCTCCCTGCTCTGGCCCCCATCTGTTTCTCCCCAGCAGCACTGGGGCTGGTCAGTCTTGTCCCTCCCTGCAATGTGGGGTCAGATCCCAGGGTCACAAACAGCCTGGGAAAGTCTGGAACCAGGAAATCTCCAGGCATCTCCTGTCCCAAGCAATCAGAAACTGCTTTTAATGTGCTCAGGAAAGCACCACCAGGCCCCTCTCTGAAAATAGAGATTGAATTGGTGGCAGAAGAGACAGAAAATAGAATTACATTGGTGGCAGAAGAGATGAGGGCTTCCTCCCAGCACCAAAGGGCAGCTCTGGTTCAGTGGGACAGCTGGGACCAGCCCAGGCACTCTGCTGGGAGGTGAAGGTCAGGGATTGCTCACAGCCAGGCTCTGTCCCTGCCTGTGCCACCAGAGCCACAAAGGCAGCACTGGGAGAGCTCTGGAGTGACCCAGCCCAGCAAAAAGTGCAGCAGAGCACCAGGAGCTGCAGGACTCAGAGCAACCTGCCTGGAGAATAAATGTCACCCACTGACAGCTCCAAACCAGCCTCTGAAAGAGACTTTTCTTTGGCAACATCAAATCCAGCAGCCAGAACAAGCAGATCAATACCAGGGCAGAGAGGGGAGGTCACAGATCAGGGCCCAGCTGCAGAAGTGGCACCTCCTGCTCCTAGCACAGGGCAAACTGCTGAGGAGGGGCACACACAACTCCCTGCCCTCTCCAAGACCTTCCCTGATTATTGCTCCAGGGCTGGGCTCCCAACAGGAGAGAAGCAAACATCCTGATCTCAGCCTGCCTTCCCAAACGGCTCTGCAGAGCTGCCATGGTAACAGCAACAGCAATGCACAGGAGAATTCCTCCCTGCAGCCCAGGGGGATCCAGGGCTCCTCCAAGCCCTCTGCTTCTCCAGGTGCTTCCTGAACTTTGGAGGGGAACCTCAGTGTGCTCCCCATGCAGCTCCCTGTGCTGGATCCCAGCCTGGGCTGGCTCCCAGCTCCTGTGGGATGAGCCCCTGTGCAGGGAAAGCCCTGATTCTCTTTTTGGAGCTGGGACACAGCAAGGCTCTGATTCTCTTTCTGGAGCTGGAACATTCAGCCAGGCCCCAGTTCTCTGTCTGGAGCTGGGACACTCAGCAGGGCCCCAGTGGAGCTGGGACACTCAGCAAGGCCCCAGTGGAGCTGGGGCACTCAGCAAGATTCTCTCTCTGCAGCTGGGACACTCAGCAAAGTCCCAATTCTCCTTCTGGAGCTGGGACACTCAGCAAGGCTCTGATTCTCTCTGCAGCTGGGACACTCAGCAAGGTCACAGTTCTTTCTCTGGAGCTGGGACACTCAGCAAGGTCCCAGTGGAGCTGGGACACTCAGCAAGATTCTCTCTCTGCAGCTGGGACACTCAGCCAGGCCCCACTGGAGCTGGGACACTCAGCAAGGCTCTGATTCTCTCTCTGCAGCTGGGATACTCAGCCAGGCCCCAGCTCTCTCTCTGCAGCTGGGACACTCAGCAAGATTCTCTCTCTGCAGCTGGCACACACAGCTGGACACACATCTGGGGGTAAGGGCACAGTCCCAGCCCTGCTCCCCCTGCAAAGCCTGGCTTATCTCCTGTCCCCCAGCCTGGCTGGCTGGCTGCTGTGCCAGGAGCCCCCTGGGGAAGGAGGGGAGGAGGGAAGGAGGGGAGGAGAGGCTGGCACACTGCAGGCAGGATGGCAGGAGGCAGGCAGGGATACCTACGCTGCACCCAGCTCCCCGTCACGGGGCTCAGGAAGTTGGGGTACAGGCCCTGGGGCTTCTCCACTCTGCTGAGCACCCTGCGGATGTTCCTGACCTGTGAGAGAGCACAGACAGCCTGGGGTTAATGCTCTGCTGCAGGGCTGCCCTCCCTCCATCCCTCCCTCCATCCCTGCCCAGCCCCAGCCCAGCCCCAGCTCGGGGAGGGAGAGGCTCTCATTTCAACCCTGATCTCAGAAATGGCTCTGGAAACCCTGCACAGCCCCAGCTCAGCTCCCTGCCATGGTCCAGATGCAATCCTGGCAGATTTTGTCCTTCCAGCACCTGAAGGGGTTACAGGGAATTGGAGAGAGACTTCCCCAAGGGTGTGGAGTGACAGGACAAGGGGGAATGGCCCCAAGGTGAAGGAGACCAGGGTTAGATGGGATATTGGGAAGAAATTCCTCCCTGTGCCCAGAGCAGCTGGGGCTGCCCCTGGATCCCTGGCAGTGCCCAAGGCCAGGCTGGACAGGCTGGCAGCACCTGGCACAGGGGGAGGTGTCCCTGCCATGGCAGGGGTAGCACTGAAGGGGCTTTGAGGTCCCTTCCCAACCCAAATCTGATTCTGTGCTTGGGGATCTGGGTGGAAATGGGAGATGTGAGCAATGCCAGGGGTGATTTTTGCCATGATCCAAAGGGAAAGGAGTGGCAGGGATGAGTGACTCACACAGCACTTAAATCCACCGTGTGGTCACTTAACGTGATGAATTGGGGCCTTTAATTTCAACAAGAGACAGCTCCTTTAATACCCCAGAACAGCCAGCACTTAACTCTCTAAAGCCTCCCTTGGCTTCACCCCCATTAAATCCAACAGGCCTTTCCCTTAAGGGACCCAGTAAAATTCCATGCAGCATAAATATTCTATTATAACCTACAGAGCAGCTAATTTGCCCTAAACCTTTTACAAAATCAGACAATTTGCACGCCCAAAGCTGGCTACAGCCTTCAGCCAGTGCTTCCAAGGAAGTTGTCAGGCTCCATAATATTTACTGGAGTTTGGGAGCTTGGCATATTCCTGACAGGTTTGAACAAAAGACACAGATGGGCTTTAATTCCTGTTAAATCACCCCAGTCCCAAGCTGGGAGCTCATGAGTTGATCTGCTCCCCTGCAGGAATTTCCCACAGAAATTGTTGGGGAATTGCTGTGGGGGGCTCTAACAGCCCCCACCTCCCCACGTTTTCCCTCCCAGGGTGGTTGTGCTCCATTTCCTTGCACACACCAGCCCAGCAGAGTCCCTCAGAGAGGTTTTGCCCTTTTCCCTCCACGGGCTAAGGAGGAGAAGAGGAAAATCTCTTGGGCTGGGCACAGAGGTTTGCCCCTGGCTCAAACTGCCACGGTTAGAGCCCAGAATGAGGATGCAGTTCTGGTTTTTAGCAGTGCATCCCCAGTGTTTCCTTATCTCCCCTCCCTTCATTTCCTCACACTGCTCCCCTTCCTGGCCTCTCCTCAGCTCCCCCAGCCTGGCAGCAGTTTGTCATTCTCCCTGTCCTCAGGGGCCTCAGCCTTGTCTCTGTTTCACATCACAGCCTCTCTGCATCTTCCCACAGAGTTTCCTGGGTTTCCTGTTTCCCTTCACCCTCTGCTGCTTTTCCCTGCTCTGTGACACTCATTGCCCACCCCACCCTCACTGCCTTCCATCCCCTCCATCCCTGCTCCACTTTGCTCTCCCAGCTTCTCCCTCCTCTTTGTTTTTCCCCATCTCTCCTCCTTGTTTCACAGCTGGCAGACGTGCACTGGGCACACCCTGGAAAAGCAGAATTTTTGGGTGTTTTTTTGGCAATCCTGTCTGTCTGTACCCCACTGTGGCACTCTGGACCAGCCCCATTCCCCTTTGGGCTCTGCCTGGAACCATCTGTGTCCCTCAAAGCTCCTGAGGGATCTGCATGTGCCCTTCTCTGGGTGAAACCCCAGGAGGGTGAAGAGGCCACCCCACAGCAGCCAGGCTGGGCTCACTTGCCTTTTCTGCAAACACTGGGTTGCCAGAGAGCTCGGAGAGGTGCAGGAACTCCAGGTGCAGGGTCCCAAACTCTGCCAGGATGCTGCTGCCAGCAGATGCCCAGCCCCAGCTCCAGCTCATGCCACTGCAAGGACAGAAAAGGGAGCCCTGAGTGCCAGGACACAGCCAGAGCCTGGGCTGAGCCTGCCCAGGGCAGCCCTGCCCCTGCCAGGTGTCACTGGGGCATGAAAGGACACACACACAGGTTTGGGACACACACAGATTTGGGACACACACACAGATTTAGGATAGATACACACACAGATTTAGGATAGATACACAGATTTTAAAACAGACACACAGATTTGGGACAGACACACAGATTTGGGACACACACACAGATTGGGGACAGACACACACACAGATTTTAGGATACACACACAGAGATTTGGGACAGACAGACACAGAGATTTTAGGACAGACACAGAGATTTTAGGACAGACACACACACAGATTTAGGACAGACAAACACACAGATTTAGGACAGACACACAGATTTAGAACACACACACACACAGGTTTTAGGATACACACACACAGATTTAGGACAGACACACAGATTTTAGGACAGACACACAGATTTTCAGCAGCAGTTCCAGTGGCACTGAGCTGTGATTTTTCCAGAGATTCTTTAGGACTGGGCTAACACACAGACTGCACAAACTGCATTTTTTTTTTTTTTTTTGAGAGAGGAATCCCTCCTGAACAGCTCAGCTGGCAAACAGCTTTGGAGGAGCACTGCCAGCCTGCCCTGCACAGATATTTGGGATAAAACAGCCCTGTGGTACCCCTGGGTGTCCCTGGAGCCCTCCAGACAGGACAATCCTGGGGATGCAGGGTTGGATGTGACCATGGCAGCCCCTGTGGGTGCTGCCCAGAGGTGTGGAGGCTCCAGTTGGCATCAGCTGGCACAGAGTCCGGGGAGGGGACAGGGACAGGGCCAGGGAGGGGTGACACTAGATGGCGCCGGGAAGCCTGGCTGGGAGAGAGACGGGTGTGCTGTTTACAGGAGGTTAAAATAATGATCCTGAGCACCAAGAGAGAGAAAAAAGAGAAGTTTCCCGTGTTGTGATGGAGAGGAAAGCGTGGCAGTCCCGAGCTGGCTGCCTGGTCAGGAGAGGCAGCGTGGGCACAGTGCCCAGCCCTGCCCTGCAGGGTCCCAGAGCAGCCCTGCTGTGCTGGGCCCCCAAAAATGAATGTGCAGAACTGACCCAGTGCCAGGGGGGGTTTTGGTTTCAAGTTTCTGAACGTCCCTTTTAACCCCCACCCCAAGCTGAGGCCCACACACGCTGCAGGACCCTCCTCCTCCTCCTCCTCCTCCTCCTCCTGGGGTGCTGAGGCCTCTCTGGAATTGGCACATCCTTGCAAAACCAGAATTGGAGCGAGAATTCCTCGTTGCAGAACTCTTTAGGGCTTTGTCCGGCCCCGATGTTTGGGTCAGTGTGGTCCCACAGCCCCACCTCGCCCTCCCCTGAGCAATTCCCATTCCCTGGGGTTGCTGCTCAGGCTGTGGGTGCAGCTCCCCCATCCCTGCTCCTCAATCAGGGGCACTGCAGCCCTCACTCAGCCCCAGGCAGCACCGGGGGCTCTCTATGGCCTGGCTGTTCTTTGATTTTCTCTGCTCTCACTCAAGGTCAGCAGCAAAACATTTTGGGAATGTCTGGGCAGACAGAGGCTGCTTCAATTGTCTTCACAAAGGGCAGGGGAGGGTTTGGCATTTCTGTGAAAGGTTAGTCTGTGCCGAGCCTTTATCAGGCACGGAGGAAGCAGCATGTCTGTGCTGTAAAAAAGGACAATTACAGAGCTGCTGTGGCTCCAATTTTCCCCGGGAGCAGGAGCACATCAGACAGCTGAGGGCTGACAGTGATATTTGAGCCACGCAGCAGCGTGAGCCAAACGTTTGCAAGTCTTTTGCCTGCAGAGCCAAGGAGGAGATCTGGGCTAAGGGCTGGAAAATGACTCTGAGGGTTTCCAAGAGGTGAGGATGAGAGGCTTTGTTAACCCGCATTTCCTGCAGCCCTCACCCGCGGATTTGTTTGGATGCATCAGAAGCAGCAAATCCAAATCCTGCCTGGCTGGCAGGGAGCTGGCTGCCAGGAGAGGCAGGAGCAGCAGGGCAGCCCCAGCTCTGCTCCCTTTGGCAGGCAGGGACTGACTGAACTCAGCTGCCTCCCTGGCCATGAGAACATCACCAGCCTGAACTCTGGGTCTGAGGAAGGACACAGCCTGGCTGGGGGCTGTGTGCTGTTTTCCAGCACCAAAACTGTCAGCCAGTCCCATCCACTCCCTTGCCCACTTTTTCCAATTTTTAAATCCATTTTTCCTGGATGAATTCACATGCATCTAGCTGGGCACACTGAAAATCCATGCTATGAGCAGAGTAGAAAATCACCTTTCACAGAACATGAGAGTGAGGAAAATGCTCTTGCAGCAGGAGGCAGAGGAAGAAACTGTGCCCAGCTCCAAATTAATTAATAAAACCCAGCTGGGTTTGCCCTGAGTCACCTGCAATCTGTGCCAGGGTCTGAGCTGGCAAAGCAAATGACCTGGAGGAATCTGCCCTGGAGGGGACAGCTCTGAGGAGCTGCTGCTGCTGCCCCTGGCCCTTCCCAGCCCCAGGATTAAAGGAAATGGGGTTTAATTTCCTTTAATTAAACACATGAGGATGTGCCTTGCCTGCCCAGGTTGATGACTCCACGTGGGATTCCAGTGGGGGTGTTGAAGGCTGGCAGAAGTTTCTCTCCGAGTTCCAGAGCTTTGCTCTTGAACACCTGTTAAAAGGGAGGATAAATATTTGATGGAAGGAGTCTCAGAGGATTCCCCACATCCCCTTTTCCTAACACAGAGTTATAAACCACTGGAGGTGCTGCAGAACCCCTGCTCCAGGTGTGCTGTGCCCTGAACAAAAACTCTGAATCAAAAATCTCATTGAACTTGGGCATCTCAGAATTTCCTCTCAAATAAAGCAGCACCCAAAGCCTCAGCCTGCAGCAGAGCAGCTCAGCCCAGCACCCTGTGATCTGACTGACCCAGAGTGCTCCCAAATCCTCCCCACTCCCAGCATGGCCCAGAACAGGAGGAGCTGCAATGGCTGAAATCAGAAATCCTTCTGGGCTGAAGCACTGCTGGATTTACAACGTGGGCTTGCCCAGATTTTGTTTTCATCTCCTGTTGTGAAAAACATGATTTGCAACCAACCATCCTGTCCTGGCAGCTCTTGGCCAGGAAGGATTGGTGGTTTCATGGCTTAGCTGCTCCTTTTGCACTGGTAATGCCTCAGTTTGGGGCTTTCCACTCAAATTGCAGCTTATGGTGCCTTGCAGCACAAAGCAAGCACACACAATTATTTTGGGACAGACTGATACCAGCACTAATCTTCACTGCAGAGATTAGTCCTGATCAAGAGAAGCCTCTAAGTGACTTAGGAGATAAAGCACAAGCCTTTTACCTCTAGCCCTGTGCTGGTGGCTCTCAGAAAGCAGCAACTCGTTGCTCTAAAAATACAGCACTGAGGAAACCTGAGCTCTCCTGTGGGCTCTCAGACCTTTGATACTGTCACAGGGAAATGGGGGTGGTTCAGAGGGGAAAGCAAGAGCAGGGGCTGGGTTCTGCCTTCCAGTGACCCTGGGGAAGTGACAGGCACTGCCCCAGCTGCTGCTGGCACTTCAAGGGGTCACTGCTGGAGCTTTATGCTTTAATGTGGTTTCTTTTTGCTCTGTTGATCTGAAACCTGTTGAAGTTGTCACTGAGGCAGACTCTGAGTCTTTGAGAGCTCTCCCTGGAGGGAAATCCCTGAGGGAACTCATTCCTGGAACACATTTGAAATGCAGCTGGAGTAAGAGAGCTGCTCTGGATCAGAGGTGTCTGTGTGCAGGAGCCATCCCACCCTCTGAGCTCTCATTTAGGGCTGGTCCTCACACAGCTCCCCCTGAACCAGAGTTCCAGCTCACCAAAGGCTCCCAGGGCAGAGTTAATAATAATTAATAATCATTAATAATCTCCTCATCTCCCTGCAGATGTACAATTCCATCCCAGGAGCACCAGCAAACAGATGATGGCATGTCCAGGCTGGGCAGGAGGGAGGGCAGTGGAGATGCTTCAAGGGGTCTTGATCCAGAGCAGCTCTCGTACTCCAGCTGCATTTCAAATGTGTTCCAGGAATGAGTTCCCTCAGGGATTTCCCTCCAGGGAGAGCTCTCAAAGACTCAGAGTCTGCCTCAGTGACAACTTCAACAGGTTTCAGATCAACAGAGCAAAAAGAAACCACATTAAAGCATAAAACTCCAGCAGTGACCCCTTGAAGTCCCTTGAAGCTCCTGCTTCAGCCAGGGCTCCAGCATCCACCCCAGCTCAGGAATTCCTGCTCCCCAGGGATGTGGGAGCCCCTGCCCCTCCCAGCTGCCCTCCTGAGCCCGAGGCAGGGTCGGGGATGGTGTCTGATGAAATCTCACCCGACTTGCAAGAGACAGGACCAAGCACAGAGACACAGATCCTCTGCAAATGGCATTTCCCCGGGGAGCAATGTGTCCAACTGCAGACGTGGCTGGCTGGAATTGCCCACAGGAGGGAAGATCTCTGGCAAATGAGCCATGCACGGTGTGTGCAAGGTAATTATTCGAGGCTTAATTAAGGGAACATTAGTGGCATTTCCATATTCACAAAAAGGATGGGTTTAGCCTGTTGTTAAGGGGGGATTATCTGATGCTCAGGGCAGGGCTCTCAGCTGGGGCTGTGGGGACACCGTGGGGACACTCCAGGTTCTGTGGGGACTCTGTGGGGACACTCTGTGGGGACACTCCAGGTTCTGGGGGGACACTGTGGGGACACTCCAGGTTCTGTGGGGACACCGTGGGGACACTCCAGGAGCTGTGGGGACTCTGTGGGGACACTCTGTGGGGACACTCCAGGTTCTGGGGGGACACTGTGGGGACACTCCAGGAGCTGTGGGGACACTCCAGGTTCTGTGGGGACACTCTGTGGGGACACACCTCCTCTCCAGTCAGGTAGTAGGTGGCCAGCAGCCCCCCGATGTAGCGGATGTTCACCTCGAACAGGGAGGCTTCTCCATTCTGCAAAGACAAAGCACAGCCCTGAGTGCAGCCCTGTGCCCATCTCCCAACACTCTGTGCCCATCTCCCAGCACTCTGTGCCCATCTCCCAGCCCTGTGCCCATCTCCCAGCCCTGTGCCCATCTCCCAGCACTCTGTGCCCATCTCCCAGCCCTGTGCCCATCTCCCAGCCCTGTGCCCATCTCCCAGCACTCTGTGCCCATCTCCCAGCCCTGTGCCCATCTCCCAGCCCTGTGCCCATCTCCCAGCCCTGTGCCCATCTCCCAACACTCTGTGCCCATCTCCCAGCTCTCTGTGCCCATCTCCCAGCCCTGTGCCCATCTCCCAGCCCTGTGCCCATCTCTCAGCACTCTGTGCCCATCTCCCAGCCCTGTGCCCATCTCCCAGCCCTGTGCCCATCTCCCAGCCCTGTGCCCATCTCCCAGCCCTCTGTGCCCATCTCCCAGCCCTGTACCCATCTCCCAGCCCTCTGTGCCCATCTCCCAGCCCTGTGCCCATCTCCCAGCACTCTGTGCCCATCTCCCAGCACAATGTGCCCATCTCCCAGCCCTGTGCCCATCTCCCAGCCCTGTGCCCATCTCTCAGCACTCTGTGCCCATCTCTCAGCACTCTGTGCCCATCTCCCAGCCCTCTGTGCCCATCTCCCAGCTCTCTGTCTGCCCTGCAGGGAAGGGAAGCACCCACCCTGCCCCGTTCATCACCCGAGGCAGCACTGGGTCAGGCAGGGCAGGTCACACCACCACAGAACCTGCTGAGCTGGAAGGGACCCACCAGCAGCACCCTGGCCCTGCCCAGACCCCCAACAACCCCACCCTGGGCATCCCTGGAGTGGTGCCCAAGGGCTCCTGCAGCTCTAACCCAGCCTAAACTTCCCCAGCACAACTCCAGGCAGGTCACTGCACTCAGTCCCAGCACAGCCTGTGGGTCCTGCAGCCCTGTCCTGCCTTTCTGGACTCTGAGAGCTCCCTGGACAGAGGCAATGTTGAATTAATCTCCCCCTGCCTCCCTTGCTGTGCTCCCTGACTCCACTGATCAATCCACAGCATTCACTCTTGTCTTTACAGATCAATCTATTCTGCAGGCCAAGATTAAAAGCTTTTATGAAATCCAGATAAATTATCTCCCAGTTGATTTTGTCCCTTGTTTATCGATTCAGTAACAGACTGAGACCATTCACCAGATTTATCAGATGTGGGCTGCCTTTTATGAATCCATGAATGCCAGTGGTGCCCTCCCAAATGATGCTTCTCTAAAAAGGCAGCTGCAGGCATTGTCCCCGTGGGAGAACCATTCCTCACAACAACCAGACTGGCATTAAACAAACATAAGTTTAAGCTGCACTTTGGTTTTTAACATTCTCTGTGGCTGCCACTGCTGAGATGCCATGGGCTGGGGGTGAGGGATGCAGGGCAGAGCAGGGACAGCACCTTCAGCTGCCAGCCCTGCTGTGCTGCACCAGAGCCCCAGCACAGCCCCACGAGCCCAGGGAGAAGCAGCCCTGGCTGTTTCCAGAGGTGATGCCAAAGCCTGGCTGCCCTGTGCTCCCCTGTGCTGCTGAGGTGTCACACAGGTCCCAGCAGTGACACCAGCAAAGGGCCCAGACAAGGGGAGCTGGGTGTACAACCCTAACCTAATTTAACGAGGAAATTTAATAAGGAAATCTCGTTTTATCACAGGCAGACATTTACCTGAGATGAAACAGAACTTGTTCTTTGGTGAGCAACGTTTCCCTGGCGTGTGTAACAGTGAGAGTCTGTCTGCATACCCCAGAGCAGAACACAGGAACCACTGAGCCCTGAGCCCTGTCAGCCAGGTGAGGCTGAGCTGCTGAATCCCTGAGTGCTCCCTTTGGCCTCAGGAACAAAACCAGCTCAGAGGCTCCTTCCCTCAGAGCTGCTGGGGAGCAGTGATCAGGGCTGGCAGCACGGGCAGCACTCCCACAGCTGACTCACCACGTTCAAGTCAAAGCTCCTCTCCACCCACTGCTTGGCCTCCTGGAACTCCTCCTCCAGCTCCATGATGTACAGGGTGTCCAAGGCATCGATCACAGTTGCTCCTCGAAGGCCTCCTGTGTGCCACAAACACGGCAGAGGGATGAAAGCAGAGCTCTGAGCCAGCCTGGGGGATGGCACAGGCACAGCAGCTCCCAGCCCCAGCCCCGCTCTGCACACACAATTTCACAGGCCTGAAAGATGCTGAGTTCTGCAAGAACTTGTGGTGGTGTTCACAGGGGTCTTAGGATGAGGGAAGGGATGAGAATGTTGACTCCATGCTTCAGAAGGCTTGATTTGTTATGATATATATTTTTATGACATAAATTATATTACATATTATTTTATGATATATTATTACATAATATATTTTTGGATATGTTATATTAATATAACATTAATATATAATGTTATATTATATATTAATGTTATATTAATATAACATTAATATACAATGTTATATATTAATAATGTTATATTATTAAAGATAATTATATTTAATGTCATGAATATACCATATAATAATTATTCTTATTATATAGATTGTATTATTTTTATGATATATTTTTATGATTTGGATTATATTATTTTATGATATATATATTTTATGAGATATATTATTTTATGATATGAGATCTATTCTTTTATTATATATAAAATATTATTTTATGATATATATTATATTAAAGCTATACTAAAAGAAGAGAAGAAAGGATTTCATTGGAAGGCTGGCTAAGAATAGAATAGAAGGAATGATAAAGGTTTGTGACTCTGACAGAGTCTGAGCCAGCTCACTGTGATTGGCCATTAATTAGAAACAACCACACAGACCAATCCCAGATGCACCTGTTGCATCCCACAGCAGCAGATAATCAATGTTTGCATTGTGTTCCTGGGGCCTCTCAGCTTCTCAGGAGGAAGAATCCCCAGGAAAGGATGTTTCAGGAGATACCATGGCTACAAGAACTCCCCAGGGACCAGCTCAGGGCCCTCAGCTGAAGCCCCCAGCCCTGGCCTGGCCCCAGGGGCTCAGCAATGTCTGTGCTCTCTCCACGGGACAGGGACTGGGTCTGACTCTGCTGTGCAGCCAGGGAAGGGCTCAGATCCTCCCAGCCCGGGCTCCTTCCTCCTCTCAGCCTTCCTCTCCCCTAGGGATGGATCCTGCCTCATTTTGTTGATGCTCCAAGATTGCAGTTTTGACACTTCTCAGCCAGCCAGCACATCACTGCTTTAATAAAAACCCAAGCAGGGCTTTGCTGCTCCACCACGGATTGCTGCCTTTTGGATGCTGTCTGCATCAAGAGCAGGGGCTGGGGGAGAGCAGGGAGGCACAAACAGCCTCCAGAAATCCATTTATTCCTGCAGGCCTGGGAAATGGCCATTCTAACCCCAGGAGCAGCGGGTGGATGGAGTCAAACAGTCACTGGATCAACTGGTGGGCTCTGAAAATCAGCTGGGCTGAGGTGGGGCTGGCACGTGTGCCAAAAGCACTGAGCATGGAAAACAGCACCGTGGCAGGCAGGGCTGCTCTCATCAGCCCTAATGATTCTTCAATATGAATGATTAGGTGATTTTTACACACTTTCCTGTTAGCCAGGACAGACGTGACAGGGAGGCAGGGAGAGCATCTGAACAGGGAGGAAGGGCAGTGGCACCTGAGGCACAGCTGCTGCTGTGATACTCTGAGAGGAAAATCACACTGCTGGGCCTGCCTTAATTTGATGATATAATCAACAAAAGCTTTTCATAATCTGCAGAGAGACAATGAGCAAAGTTAGATTTGCTCAAGCTAAATGGAGACAAAGAGATGACAAACTCACCATTTTCTGGGATGATTAATTGAAGTGAGGAATATTGCTGGGATTGACAGAGCCTTTTATGTTTTTAGCAAGTCAGGCCTTGGCTCTGGGGACTGGGAGCTCTGCTTGGAGTGGCTCAGCTCTGCTGCCTGTGTTTGACAGAGTGGAGGGCAAACCTTGCTCCCTGCTGCTTTGCCTTTGTGTCACATTAAACATTTGTTTTAAATATTCCCTCACCCTGTGCATCAGAGGAACCTGGGGCTGTGTGCTCTGTACCAGGGGCTGGGCCGTGCTCCCTTTTTTCTGCACCAGCTTTGAAGAGCTGCAGATGCTCAGGGACTGCTCTCCTGCAGCCCCAGAGCCCTGCCCAGGCCAGGAGGGGCTGTGCCAGCTCCAGCCCCAGCACAGGGGTGCAAAGGCAGCTCCTGAGCACAGAGCAAACCTGGCCAGGACAGAGGGCACCCAGAGAGCCCCTGAGCCCCAGCCTGTGGCTCCTGTGCCAGGGCAGCACCTTCCCTCCTTCCTTGGCTTGCTCAGAGCAGGAGGGAGCTGCAGGGGCAGAATTTGCTCAGGGCAGCACCAACACACCCAGCTGGCAGGGTGGTGCCACCTCTGTCACAGCAGCAGCACCTCTCTGCACCTGCAATCAAAGGGGAGGCAGCTGGAAACCAAACCCAACCCCTCTCTGTCACTGCTGACTCCTGCTGACACCCTCAGCTCGAAATTGCTGCTTTCAGCCTGACTCTGAGGGGGTGTTAAATAGGAACCAAGAAACCCTGACAGAAACCCTGACAAACCCTGCTGCAAGTCCCCTGGGCTGGGGACAGGACCCACATCTGAGATTGTCCCAAACCCAAGTGTGCAATGAAATCCCCTCCTGATCCTGCCCCAGGCTGGCTGGGATGGGGACACCTTCACCAGGGACCAGAGCAGGGAGCTCAGGAGGAATCCAGGGGCTCTGGGGACATTTCTGAGTGCCACAGCAGCTCTGGTGACAGGGCCTCTGCCCAGAGCTGCCCCTGAGTGATGATGGGGAGGAGAAGCAGCAGCTGGTGGGAGCAGACAAAGGTTCATCTCTCCCTGAGCTGAAGGAGCTGTGCCACCCTGGATTTGCTCTTTTGTGCAGCTGAAGAATGGAGAGAGGAGTGTGGGCAACAAGGCTGCTCTGTTCCTGCTGCCACCCACCCCTGGGGCTGCACCCTGCCACGGAGAGCACAACCAACACTGGCTTCATTAACACCACTGGGGACAGGTGCTGGGTGGAGAGGAGCTGCCATTGCTGGCTTTGCCTTCTTTTGTTTCTTCTTTTCTTAATTTCTTTTTTTTTTTTCTTTTTTTTTTTTGTGGGACATGACTCAGGCTCTAGGAAGAAATTCTGCCCCAAATGAAAAACCCTGAGGTGAGGTTTTACAGGCTGGGATCTGTGTGTCCAAGCCCAGACTCACCTGCACCTGCCTCTCCCAACACCTGAACAAGTGGCCTAAGCCCAGCACTCATCCAGCCCCCAGGGCTTAGCAAAACTCTGATTTTCCAGCTGTGATGGGAGGGATGGAGAGCACTGTCTCTCTTCCCAAAATAGCCACCATGGAATATCACAGGCCAGACACACTTGAAGGGCTCCCAGCTGCAAGTCTGTCCCTTGAGAGCCTCAAAAAAAGCCACCAAAGTGATGCTTCAGCAGCCAAGCAGCTCTGAGTGGGTCTGAAATAGCCTTTCCTCAGGAAGGACAGCTCTCCTGGATCCACCACACTCTCTGTGCCTGGCATGGAGGACAAGGACCCTGCAATGTCCCCAAACCACAGGCTGGACCCCCCTGTCCCACCAGCCTTGCTCTGGGCTCCAAGGACCAAGGGGGAGTTCAGGATGTGCCTTTGGGGAGGTGAACACCAGCATGCCCAAGCAGCAGGAGATGGGAGCATCCTCACCAGGAGCTCCAGCTCTCCCTGATGTCAGGGTTCAACTCAAATAAAATCATCCTCGGTTGGGGCTGGAAGGGGCCTTAAAGATCATCCCATTCCAATCTTCCACGAGAAAATTCCTTGTGCTGTGTCCCCCTGCTTAGAGCCACGTCCCCCTGTGCCTGCCATCACTGCCTGCCCCAGGGAGGGATGGGGGCCCACCCTGACCCAGGCAGCCCTGCAGCAGGCAGAGAGCTGGGGGAATGTCATCCCTGATGCCCTGAGCCCCGGGGGGGCTGGTGCTGCCATGTGGCAAGGAGCCCTTGCTGAAGTGACTCAGAAACAGAAACCAAATCCTTCATTTCCAACAAAGCCTTTCCAACCCGCACAGCCACGCTTCGTGCCAACGCCTCAGACAAACAGCACGAGCCATTAGGAAGATATCAGACTTAATCTTGCATGCAGCAGGACTCTTTAAATGCCACAGAACAGGGGCTTTAAACAGCTCTTTGCTAACTTTAATAACAGAGTTTACAACTGAAAAGCAGGAGCAGAAGGGGGAGGAATTTAGATCAGCGCAATGTAAACCCAGATCAAAAATGAAAGGTCTTGACTCCCACTGTTCTTATGTCAGATCGTGTTTGTCAAAACAGAAATTAGTGCTGAAACCTTGTTTGGAATAAAAATTAGGATGCAGTTTCTATGAAACACGATGAACTTGTTAACTGCCAAGGCACAAGGGGCTCTGGTTGTTTACCTTCACCTCCTGGGGTACAGCGGGGAAAACACCAGATCCCTTCCCTGCTTCTGCTGGGCTGAAGGCTTCCATTAAAATCAGTGCCCTGGTACAGCAGGAGTCTGAAAAATTACCATCTCCAAGTGCTGCTTTTCCTGTTCTTTTAGGTCCTTTTTCTCCATGACAGGGCTTGGAGAGCAGCCTGAACTCCTGACATTTATCCCAAATGTGTGCAAGAAGCCTGGGAGCTGCCTGGGAGCACGTCACCACACAGCTCCTGCCTGGTGGCAAACTGTCCAATGCTGGGAGAAATCCACACACAGAGACGTTTTCCACAGCTCAGGATTATCCTGGCAACCAAGCAAACTGTGAAAATCGCTGCAGCTCCTGGAAAAGTCTGCCCTGCAGCCAAGATTTGCCAGTCCCTGTGCAGAGCGCTGCAGGCCAGGCACAAGCAGAGGCTGGGAGCTCCTGAGCTGGGATCTGGGCTTGGGCCAGAGCTCCCTGTCTGGCCTGTAGCTCCTCCTGCCAGCCCAGAAAGCAGGAGGAATTTTCCTCAAAGCACGAAAAGAAAGAGGGTTTAAAGCAAGAGAAATAAGAATGAATTTATCCACCACGTCCGACCTGCTGTCTCTGCTCTTCTTTGCAGCAGCCATTCCTCCCTCCATCCCTCCATCCATCCCTCCATCATCCATCCCTCCATCCATCATCCATCCATCCATCTCCCCCTGGAAAGGTCAGGAACATTCCCCACCTGCTCATTTCCTAACATTTCCTCCAGCCCTCACCCCAGGGATGGGCACTGGAGATGAACTCCAGCTCCAGGGGAAAATCACTCTGCTCCCATTGCAAGGATCAGCTGTCAGGGATCCCCAGGACAGGGCTGGAACCACTGCTCCAGCTGACAGAAATGAAACAGAAAACCCAAATGGAACTGGGAAATGGGTTTGCTTTGCAGGGAGACAGAAAACTGCTCAGTTAAATCCACAGTCACCTCACCACAGTCCTTCAGCTGCCTGTGAGTGCTGCCTACTGCAGGTGAAGCAGAAAGACCAGACCTGAGCTCCAGCCCTGCCAGTGCAGTTGAGTTTTATTTATTGAGTTTTTTGTCTGGGAACCTGATAGCTGTAACACAGAGTAACCACATTCCCTTTATTTAAGGGAAACTAAACAAATTACATCTGAGCAACAAGGTAGCAGAAGCCAGAGATAGAGGGGACAAAGAAGCAGTCCAAGAATTAGAAAAGATCTATTTCTTTTTGTATCAGCACATTCTCTTGCAGAGTTAGGGAAAAAAAAGTCCATTAGCTTTTGAGCAACCTCATTTTTCTCTGCTTTCCAAATAAACCACTGCACCTACACTTCAGGGACCTCATCAAAAACCTCTCCGTGGCCAAGGTTATTTTCCCATCTTCCTCTCATTAATCTTCCTCCCTCTCCTCTGCAGGTGCTGGTCAAAGGGTCACCCCTGAGTGCTCTCCATGCCCTGATGGGCAGCAGAGGCCACCAGGCAGGGTCAGGGACAGCTCTGTCCCTGTCCCTCAGCTGGGAGCTGCCATCCATGGGGGTCTCAGGGTGACACCCTGGGTGTGCCCCACCTCACAGCCCAACAGACCAGCCCCCAGCAGCCCAAAACACAATTCCCCCCAAACCAGCCCAAAACACAATTCCCCCCAAACCAGCCCCCAGCAGCCCAAAACACAGTTTCCCCATGATTTCACTCTCAGTTCTGTCTCTTCCCCTTCCCCACCCTGGCAGATTCAGCATGCCCAGGTTGCTGGCCCTGCTCTGCAGTTACCAATTCTTCAGCTATCAATTCTGGCCCTGCTGATGTGGATTTCCACCCAGCTCCAGAGGGAACAGGGATGCACTGGAATCCCATGCATTTATGAGCCACAGGACATCACTCCCACCATGCTGAGGTCACGTCACCCTCTGAGCTTGAGCATCCCCTCTTGAGCACACCCAAACCAGCTCCAGCCCCCATCCTGTGCTTGCAGGGTGCTGAAGTCACATTCCCCCAGCCAAGGAAAGGTCAGATGGCTGAAAAGATGCTCAGGAGCAGCAGAACAATCCATCCTGCACCAGGCTGGGAGGCAGCAGAGCCCCCAGAGCTCCACTGCCAGCCCGGGCTGAGCCTCCCACCCACAGCACAGGAACCCTGAAGGCTGGCATGAGGGAAATCACCCAAACATCTGGCTCACAGCACGGCTCAGGCTGCTCTTGCTGCCAGCAGGAGAGCTCTGCCGGGCTCCTGGGAAGTGCTAATGAGTGCCAGCTCCACCTGCAGCACGGAGCAGCCTCGGCATATGGGCAGCCCAGGTAAAGCTGGCAGCAGACAGGCAGCTTCAAGTGCTGCCTTTTAGGCTGCTATGATCAAATTTAATAGAGAGCGTGTTCCAGCTGGGGGAGAAATGGCTTTTTTGGATTACAAACCACTCATGTTTTTCAAATATCAATTTCCCCTGGAGAATTAAGGCTATCGTTCAAGCTGGAGCAGCAGTGGCAGCTCTGCCCTGATCCAGTGATGGGTGGGAGACACAAAGAGAGCCTGGGCTCGTTTAGGGATCTGAGAGGCTGGGGGGAACAGGTTAGCAATATCCTTATTAAGCACTGGGGAGAAAGGAGAAGAAAGGTGTTCAGCACAAAACTGAGTCACTTGTCACAGCAGCAGCCCCTCAGATAAGTCACTTCCTCAGAGGGACGGGAGAGCAGACATGTGATAAGCACCTTTTGCCAACTGATTCTTAAATATTTAATACTTGGCAGCACTCCCCAGTTTAATCCTCTTTCCCCCAGTTCCTCCAACCATCTTTCAACATGTCGTGATCCTCCAACAAGCAGCTCTGCTTCATCCCTGCACGGCTCCAGCACCTCCTGGAGCTCAAATCAAACTGTTCCTGCTCCAAAGGGCCGGGGAGGAGAGGGGGAGCCCCGCAGCACAACCCAGGCACGGCACAGACACTGCAAACCCACTCTGCACGTGCCTCCCATCTGTCTGCAGGGTCCCCTGGCAGCTCGGCAGGAAATTGGAGTGATGATCGTTCAAATGCTCCTCTGGGAAACAAAGAGATTCCCTCCTGCTCCTGGGCACGGGCTCAGATGCTGGCCAGCAGAGCGATCACTCCTGACAGGGATGGGGCACAAGACAAGGCAGCAGCACTGCTGGGAGCAGCAGTGCAGGGAGGTCAAGCACAAGGCAACAGCTGGGGCAAAGCACTGCTGCTGCCTCCCTGTTCTGGGTGTTTGAAATTAATTTTGGAGCGGTTAAAGGTAATCTGATTATATTCAATTTATTGCTCCTCCACAGACCTCCTGGAGGACCTGCAGCATTTAATGTGAGGGGTCCCCACAGGCCCATTAAAGCAAACACACACGTCCTACCTGCAACTATTATCCTGCTCTGCCAGAGCCACAGGTAGCAGTTAATGAGCAGAGCTGCTAATTCACCTCCCAATTCAAAGGGGAGATGCTTCATTACAACAATCAGAAGAAGGTGCCCTTCTGCCTCTCAAATACACTTCCCAGAAGTGGCAGATGTGTTGTGACAGCACAGCCTGCAGCTCCTGACAGTGATTCTCCCTCAGATCTGGATGGGCTCTGCAGAACAGGCACCAGGCTGGAGCTGGGGCTGTGAAACCACTCAGCCCTGCCGTGGTTTTATCCACAGCCCAGCCCAGCCCAGCAAACATCACCTCCCAGAAATCACCTGGCCCTCAACACCAGCCCAGGTGGGAGAGAATTCAGAGATGAAGAAACCAAAGCACCCTTTGCCTCAAAACGAATAAACAGATTAATTGTGCTGTTCAGCATGGGGCCTGGCCAACTGCTGAGGACCCAGGAGCTGAGCTTGGAACCCTCATAACCACCCATGGAAGAATCTGAACACATTTTCTCTGTGCATGCAGTGGGCCAGGAGAATGCAAATGCTCCATTTACCACCAGCACAAACACATTAAGGCACAGAACTCCAGCACTTGGGACCATCTGTCCCCGTTCCTCCCTTTCTCTCCCATATTGTTAAAGTCACACCAACAAGACCCCAGCTGAAAGCCTCCAAATGCTCTCCAGTATGCTGCTTGACAGGATTAGACATCAGAATAATCTCAGCAAATTGGGGAATAGCCAGGGATGCAGCTCAGTGAGGCTGCACGGTGCATCCTGCCCGGGGGAGCTCAACGAGCCGTGGAGCAGCAATGGTGAGGCAGCACTGAAACCACTGCCAGGCTGCAGCCCAGGAAAGGCAGCTCAGACCAAACATCTCCAGCTCAGACCAATGATCTCCAGCTCAGACCAATGATTTCCTGCTCACACCAACCATTTCCAGCTCAGACCAACCATTTCCAGCTCAGACCAATGATTTCCTGCTCACACCAACCATTTCCAGCTCAGACCAATGATTTCCTGCTCACACCAACCATTTCCAGCTCAGACCAACCATTTCCAGCTCAGACCAATGATTTCCTGCTCACACCAACCATTTCCAGCTCAGACCAACCATTTCCAGCTCAGACCAATGATTTCCTGCTCACACCAACCACTTCCAGCTCAGACCAAACATTTCCAGCTCAGACCAATGATTTCCAGCTCAGACCAACCACTTCCAGCTCAGACCAATGATTTCCTGCTCACACCAATGATCTCCAGCTCAGACCAATGATTTCCTGCTCACACCAACCATTTCCAGCTCAGACCAACCATTTCCAGCTCAGACCAATGATTTCCAGCTCAGACCAATGATTTCCAGCTCAGACCAATGATTTCCTGCTCACACCAACCACTTCCAGCTCACACCAACCATTTCCAGCTCAGACCAACCACTTCCAGCTCAGACCAACCATTTCCAGCTCAGACCAATGATTTCCTGCTCACACCAATGATCTCCAGCTCAGACCAACCACTTCCAGCTCAGACCAATGATCTCCAGCTCAGACCAACCATTTCCAGCTCACACCAACCATTTCCAGCTCAAATCAAGGATTTCCAGCTCACACCAACCATTTCCAGCTCAGACCAACCACTTCCAGCTCAAATCAAGGATTTCCAGCTCAAACCAACCATTTCCAGCTCACACCAACCATTTCCAGCTCACACCAACCATTTCCAGCTCACACCAACCATTTCCAGCTCAGACTAACGATTTCTGGCTCAAATCAAGGATTTCCAGCTCAAATCAAGGATTTCCAGCTCAGACCAACCACTTCCAGCCGAAATCAACTATTTCCACCTCAAATCAACCATTTCCAGCTCAAATCGAGGATTTCCAGCTCAGACCAACCATTTCCAGCTCAGACCAACCATTTCCAGCTCAAATCAGCAATTTCCACCTCAAATCACCAATTTCCAGCTCAGACCAACCATTTCCAGCTCAAATCACCAATTTCCAGCTCAGACCAATGATTTCCAGCTCAAATCACCAATTTCCAGCTCAGACCAACCATTTCCAGCTCAGACCAATGATTTCCAGCTCAAATCACCAATTTCCCACTCAGACCAATGATTTCCAGCTCAAATCACCAATTTCCAGCTCAAACCAAGACGTTGAATGCTGGAAAAAGGAGCAAACCCCACCTCAGGAAGAGCAATAACGCCTCACACAAGAAAGGGCACAGAGCCTCCCTCCAGCAGCATCTGGAGACTGCAGAGGGCCCAGCAGGAGCAATGTGACCTGCAATTAAAGCTGGGGAGCTCTGAGGCTGCTCAGCCTCCAGGGGAGAGGATGGAGGAAACTGGAGATGCTGCAAAGCAGGAGAGGGAAAAGCACTCAGCAATCCCCAGGGAGTCACAGCTGAGCTCTGCACACAGAGGGGTCAGGCACCAGGAGCAGCTCTAAAGCACTGAGGCAGAATTTAGGGAAGCACTGAAAGACCCCAAACTGCTGATTCTGTGTCCTGCTGCTCCCTGGGATGAGTGGGAGCTGCAGGACTCCAAAAAGATGCTCTGGAGAGGCAGCAGAGTGATGCTGAGGGAAGGAAAAGCTCCATGAAATGTTTCCTGCTGGCTCCATCCCCTGCTAAACCTTCCCCAGAGCTCCCTTGGTGACAGAGAACATCACAGCTACAATTTGGGATGTACACACAAAAGTCAGGAAATTAAAAATGCTGGTTCCCACAGCAACCAGGATGGAGGCTGCCAGGAGAGAAGGAATGTTCTAGCCCAGGCAAAAGGTGTCAATTTTAATGCCTGGAGGTGACTTCCACTTGCAGCTGCCTGAAGGAGAAGTCCATGAAAGCTGAGCACTCCTGCAGGGGCAGACCTTGATGCTCAGCCCTTTGTTCCTGGCAGACACAGCACAGGCTGGAGCTTGGAAATGGAGATGAAGCAGAGCTGTAAACCCAGCCCTGAGTGCTGGGATCCCCCATCCAGAACTCAGGGTTTGTGTTTTCCCACCCCAGCTCAGTGAGGAAACCACCCCAGGGCAATCCTGTGCTCAGAGGAAACAGGAATACATTTGGTGTTTGTACCTGAGAGGTAATTCTGGGTTTATTGAAATTAGTAGGAAACTAATTTCCTTCAGAACTTTCTCTTGAAATGCTTTCATTTTCCTGCACTGAACTTTTTCTTCCCTTTTTCCTTCCCTTTTGGAGCTGCCTGTAAAGTGTGCTAGGGTGCAGAAGTGGTGTTGGGAATAAAACATCACAAGGAGGATGAACAATTTTAGTCAGTCCAAAAAAAAAAAAAAAAAAATCCTCACTGTGTTTCACACTGATGCCTCCAGCAAAGGCTGAGGGATTTCCTTGAACCTCCAAAAAAATCCTCTCCAGAGACAGGAACAATCCTGGGAGGCTAAAAGGAAGCACTTTGTGAAAGCATAAAGGTCTGGGAGTGACAAATGCCTGGCACAGCATTCTGAGCAGGGACAAAGCTGAAAGCTGCTGTCCTGAGGGAGGAGGTTAAACCCACTGATTGAGTGAGATAAGGGACTCCTCTCCCCCGAAAAGGCAGCAGAGATGAAAAAAAATATCAGAAACAAGCACCTGGAGAAATTACAGAGGAAGAAATTCAGTAGCAGGACCCATTTGATATATGATCTCCTGGAGGTGAATGGAAAAATGTCAAAATCTAACACTAATCCAGATGAATATCCAATGAGATACATAATGAGACTGGAAAGAAACCTCAGCAGCAGCACAAAATGATGTGATAAAGCAGTTAAGTTCTAAATGTGAAATCCAACACAGCAAAGCCAGTTTGGAACCTGCTTAATCTCTTCAGAAGTTTCAGCAGCAGAAACCAAGTGAATTAAAGCCAAAGTAAGTGGGGCTTTCTGCTGTACAGTTCCCATCTCCTCTGAATAAACAGGGGAAAGCCAAAACACAGAGGGATAAAGGCAAGAAACCCACGAGTCTCAAGATATTTCCAACATTAAAAGGCATAGCTAAAAGTGTATTTTTAAAATATTCTTAACCTGCTCTGGATTTTCTGGTAGTGCAGGGGGGGCTGTGGCTGCAAACTCCTCCTGGAACAGAGCTGGAGCCAGAGAGGGGCAGGCTCTGCTCCCAGGGAACAGGGACAGCACAAGAAATGGCCTCAAGGTGTGCCAGGGGAGGTTTAGGTTGGACAGAGGGAAAATTTCTTCCCTGAATGGGTTATCAACAGGGAGCCACAGCCCTGGAAGTGCTCAGGAATGTCTGGATGTGGGTTAGTGGTGAGCACAGGGCTGCTGCTGGGTCAGAGCTGGCATTTAAACATCCTTTCCAACCCTAATTCTGTGATTCTGGCAAGAACCTCATCCAGAATCTGACTGCAAGCAGAGGCCAGAGACACCTGGCCCTGAGCATCCCCAAATCCACCCAGGCAGGGCAGCCCCAGGAGGGGCATTCACCTCCCTAAGGAATCCCAGACTGGTTTGGGTGGGAAGGGCCCTCAAAGCCCAGCCCAACCCATCCCATCAACCCCATCCCATGGATCCCATCCCAGCCCATGGATCCCATCCCATGGATCCCATCCCATGGATTCCATTCCAGCCCATGGATCCCATCCCATCCCATCCCATCCCATGGATCCCATTCCAGCCCATCGACCCCATCCAATGGATCACATCCCATGGATCCCATCCACTGGATCCCATTCCAGCCCATCCAATGGATCCCATTCCAGCCCATCCAATGGATCCCAGTCCATCCCATTCCATTGACCCCATCCCACGGATCCCATCCCATCCCATGGATCCCATCCCATTGACCCCATCCCATGGATCCCATCCCATCCCACAGATCCCATCCCATCCCATGGATCCCATCCCATGGATCCCATCCCATGGATCCCACCCCAGGTTCCCAGTGATTCCCAGTTCCCTGAGCAGGTGCTGGATGTTTGCTCAAACCAGCTGCCAGTGCCAAGCCTCCAACTCAGCTTTCACTGTGGAGCTGCCACCAAAGCCTCCTCATCCAGAGCTGGATGTGTGAGCAGTCCAACTCCACCCACCCTCAGCTGGCTGCCTTTTAATCACACGCTCAATATCTCTCAAGATTAGACAATTATTTCCGCATAATTAGTGTCCAGAATGAGGCACAGGCAACATCCATAATGGGGTGCTTAAAGAAAATATTAAAAGGAAAGAAGGAAAAAAATCTTAAAAGACAAGATTGCTGTGTTTTAAAATACACCCAGAGCCTGAAAAAAGGATTAAAAAATAGCTCCAGCCTGATTGTTCCCTGCGTGCTGTGCCAGGGGCTGCTCACGTGTGGCTTCTCCTCATCCCTGCTGCTCCTGCCTCAGCAGCCCACAGAGCCCCACAGAGCCCTCCCCACTCCCAGCTCTGTGCAATTCTCTCCCTTTTCCTGCTCCCATTGCTGTTTTTCTGCTCCTTGTTTTGTTTCCTCTGCCCGTTTTGCTGTGCCAAGCACTCCTGACAGATCCCACTGCACCCTCTGCTCCTCCCAGCCTCGTCAAGCTCCAGCCCCAGCTCGGGGTCAGTGGAAAGTTCAGGAAGCTGCAGAGGGAGCTGGGCTGGTGGGTGGGCTGGGGAGGTGAGGTGGGCTCGCCCTGTTTGCTGCTAGGGCAGCTCGGGGTGCCCAGAGTGCCCAGACCCCTCAGCCTCGCCACCCCTTCTCCTCTGACTTTATTTCTCTGCTGAAATGCAAATCCAAGATGAGCCCACTCTGCCCAAATGACATTTCCTCATCAGCCACTGCCCTGCCCAGCCCCAGCCCCAGGGTTTGATGCCAAGGTGGCCTCATTTGGAGATTGGCCTCATTGGGGATTTTTTCTGGTTGAACTTTTTAAATGAATATTTCAAGCTGAGCCACTGTAATCAGATTAAATTCCTGTTTATGGGGGGTTTAGGGTCCAGCAGAGCCCTGAAGTTTGAGCCACCACTGCCAGCAGGACCCAAGGTGACAGTGGAGTGGGCACAGATCTCCTGAAGGGTTAATTAGCTGGGGAGTGATCTCAAAACAGGGGAAAAAAACCCAAAACAGGGATTAATGTCAGCTCCAACACGCAGCCAGACTGCAGCCAGTTTGGGATTTGGAGGACATCCTGATTCCCTGCTTCCTGCTGCCAGGAAATAAGTTTGTTGCTGCAGATTTCACTGACATCAAAAGCCAAAGTCAACTCAAAATGCCCTCCTGAAAATCATTCATCTGGGGAACATTACACAGGAAAAAGACAAAAAAAGATGATGATGATGCCAGGGAGCAACAGAGTTCCAGCAACATCTTCATTACAAGGTATTTTTCTCTTTAAAGAGCCCATGGAGCCAAGCATCCAATGCCATGTGCAATAGGCAGCAGGCATAATTCAGCACAGAAATTAAGAGAGCCATTATTATTATTATTATTATTTTAATCACATAAAAGGACTCTCCAGGGTTTTGCAATTTTGTGATCACAGGGAAAGAGACCCAGAGACAGAAGAGAAAAGGTGCAGTAAGTGATTGTACAATTGGAGGTTCCCACTTCTCTTGTGGTAGCTGGGATATTGCTGAATTAATATTTTCATTCAATTATCTCTGTTCTGTACTCACAGACCAGCTCCTGCTGCCTCTGCCTGAGCTGGGGGTGTTTGCTGCCCTGGGGAAGGGAGCATGTTTGGCTCAGCTGGCCAGCCTGGGGCACAAACCCTGGCACGGGGAGATTTTGGGGTCCAGCACCTGAGCTGGCAGCCCCAGAGCTGCTGCTGTTAAAAGCTGCAGTCACAGGAGCTTGGGGGTGTTAAATCTGCTGGGGATCCCTGGGATTTCCAGTGGATTCCTGGAATCTCCATCCAGATCTGAGCCTGGCAGTGCCACAGGGCAGAGACAAAGTCAGGTGGGGTGTGCCAGGCAGAGCAACCCTGGCCCTGAGCATCCCCAAATCCACCTGCAGCCCAGGCAGGGCAGCCCCAGGAGGGGCATTCACCTCCCTAAGGAATCCCAGACTGGTTTGGGTGGGAAGGGCCCTCAAAGCCCATCCCAACCCATCCCATTGACCCCATCCAATGGATCCCATCCCATCCCACAGATCCCATCCCATGGATCCCATCCCATCCTATGGATCCCATCCCATCCTATGGATCCCATCCCATCCTATGGATCCCATCCCATGGATCCCATCCCATCCCATGGATCCCATCCCATGGATCCCATCCCATCCCACAGATCCCATCCCATCCTATGGATCCCATCCCATCCCATGGATCCCATCCCATGGATCCCATCCCATCCCATGGATCCCATCCTATGGATCCCATCCCATCCCACAGATCCCATCCCATCCCATGGATCCCATCCCATCCCATTGACCCCATCCCATCCCATGGATCCCATTCCATCCAATGGATCCCATCCCATGGATCCCATCCCATCCCATGGATCCCATTCCATCCAATGGATCCCATCCCATGGATCCCATCCCATCCCACAGATCCCATCCCATCCCATGGATCCCATCCCATGGATCCCATCCCATCCCATGGATCCCATCCCATGGATCCCATCCCATCCCATGGATCCCATCCCATGGATCCCAACCCATCCCATGGATCCCATCCAATGGATCCCATCCCACAGATCCCATCCCATCCCATGGATCCCATCCCATCCCATCCCACAGATCCCATCCCATCCCATGGATCCCATCCCATCCCATTGACCCCATCCCATCCCATGGATCCCATTCCATCCAATGGATCCCATCCCATGGATCCCATCCCATCCCATGGATCCCATTCCATCCAATGGATCCCATCCCATGGATCCCATCCCATCCCACAGATCCCATCCCATCCCATGGATCCCATCCCATGGATCCCATCCCATCCCATGGATCCCATCCCATGGATCCCATCCCATCCCATGGATCCCATCCCATGGATCCCAACCCATCCCATGGATCCCATCCAATGGATCCCATCCCACAGATCCCATCCCATCCCATGGATCCCATCCCATCCCATCCCACAGATCCCATCCCATCCCATGGATCCCATCCCATCCCACGGATCCCATCCCATCCCATGGATCCCAACCCATCCCATGGATCCCATCCAATGGATCCCATCCCACGGATCCCATCCCATCCCATGGATCCCATCCCATGGATCCCATCCCATCCCATGGATCCCATCCCATCCCATGGATCCCATCCAATGGATCCCATCCCATCCCATGGATCCCATCCCATCCCATGGATCCCATCCCACGGATCCCATCCCATCCCATGGATCCCATCCCATCCCATGGATCCCATCCCATGGATCCCATCCCATCCCACAGATCCCATCCCATCCTATGGATCCCATTCCAGCCCATCCAACAGATCCCGGCCCATCCCATCCCATTGACCCCATCCAATGGATCCCATCCCATCCAAAGGATCCCATTCCAGCCCACTGACCCCATCCCATCCCATGGATCCCATTCCAGCCCATCCAATGAATCCCAGGCCATCCCATCCCCATCCCCATCCCTCAGCTGGGTCCTTTCCAGAGGCCTCTCTGGATATATTCCTTATACTGCTTTTCCTCCCTTTTTTTATCCTCAGAGCCAAACCAGCCCCATTTCCAGGCAGCTGAGGCCAGTGACCTCCTGTCCTCAAAGCAAACAGAGTCTGAGCCCAGCACACAAACACAGCCACGGATTCTCCAGGAATTCCTGCAGTCACACACAGGAGAGCCCTGCTGCAGGGTGAGGGGCAAACACCTGCTGTCCTGTCAGCCCAGCTGCTGGCAGGGCTGTGCCACCCCTGCTGCTGCCCTGGCTGTGACACTTGGCACTTGCACTGCCTCGCTGTGCTGCAGAAATTCAGAATATGCTGAGAGCAGCAGTGGCTGCAATGAGGCAACTCAGGATCCCAGGCATGGCAGTGAGTGGGGAAAGAGGGGAAAAAAGGGGAGAAACCTGGTCAAGGTTTGCTATTTTTAAACTAAAATTAATAAAGCAGCGTGCATTTAGGGGGTGAGAAACGCCTAACAGCACAGCAGGGTTCCATGTTTACCTGCTGTCACTGATTCCAGAGCAAATTGGCTCAGGGTAGAAGTCAAAGAAAGATTTTTCTGCTGCCAGCACTGCACACTTGAAGAGATATCTGAAAATCAGGCTTCTCACCTTATCATTGTTAAAAGACTGTGCAATCAAAATGTAACTGACAATTCAGCTGATGCACGAGCACAACGAGATGCCAGCTCACTCTGCCGTGGCTACAGCAGCTCTGTAAAGCTATCAGGATTTTAAAAACATTTTGTCAGAGAAATAAGTGGCTCTGACAGAGCTGGGGAGTGGGCAGAATGATAATCCAGTGCTCAGGGTGACAGGTGCACACAGAGCTGCTGCCCTGCCCTGCTGCAGGAGCCAACCTCTGCAAACTCATGGAATTGAATCCCCACAGCACCCAGGGCAGCAGGGCTGAGGGGCTTGGGAAGGGGTAAAAGAACTGCATCAGCACTGGGAGCAGAATTTGGACCTGCAGATCTCCAGTCTCACCCTCAGCCTCAAGCTCAGCTGGGCCATTTTCCTTAAATGTTCCTAAAATCGTTTGGGGTCTGGTTTGATCAGTGCCTGGCATTCTGCAGCTCTTCCTTGAGAAATCCTGCAGACAACCCTGAACCCAAAATCAATTAATAATAATTATAATATACATAAATAATAAATATAGCAATATATTATAATAAAATTAATTAATAATTAACCCCCCCCAAGGCTGTGCAGCCTTTAGGAGCCACTGGAACCTGGTGATGTGGGGTTTGCTCCAGCAGAGATCATCCCCCACCCCCTGTGGGGCACTGTGCCCACTGCCAGGGCACCATTTTCAGGGAAATCATCCCAAAACTGAGAGCCTAAACCACATTTACCCCACTGGAGGGCACGGGCTGGGCTGCTCCTGGCACTTCTTATCACAAGCACTGCTGATGAATAATTAATGCTGATGAGGGGAGCACAGCTTGTGGGTTTAAGGAAAGGGCTCTGGAGCTGCAGTGATTGTAAATGACAGCAATCACAGGAGCTCTGTGCAAATAAACTCTGTCCAGAAACGTGGGAGAGAAACAGGAGCTGGAGAACACCAAGCACCAGCAGGAGCACGAGACCAGATCACAGCCCAGGAGAGGGGGAATGCTGAGAACACCTGGGAAATGGCAAAGTTGGATTTCTGCAGAGATTAACAGGGCTGGGGATCCAGGTTTTCCTACCTGGGCAGGGTAAATGGGGAGGGATGCTCTGTCCTGGCTGCCAGGAGAAGCAGCACACTCTGCAGGAACAGAATTCAGAGCTCATTTTCATTTCTGCTTGGACTCAGAGGGAATATTTGACCCAGAGCAGCTCCCCCCAGGCTGAGGCTGCCAAACTGGAGGCTCCAAGTGAGCAGCAGCAGCACATCCACAACAGCAAAATCACCCTTCAGGAACTTGACTGCTTCCCATGCACGCAAACACGCTCCAAAATAGCCCCAGAAAGGTTCCTCCCCTCCCACATGGAAGCAGCTGCAGAGAAATCTCAGCTTAATATTGACATTTCCAGCCTGGAGAGCACCCAGTTTGCCTCTTTTCCAGCTGGAGCTTGGGATAAAAAGCCACTTGGTGTGACAGGAGGGGGAATGGGCAGCAAGGCAGGGCCACAGAGCCTGTCCTGGCTCCTCAGAGGGACAGAGGGCTGCACCAGGGGATGCCCTGATGCTGCCCTCCTTTAGAGGCACAGCCAGGAGCAGCAAAAGCCTATTAAAAGGCTGACATGTACCATGGAGCTGCTTTTCTGCAATTGTCTGCAAATCCTCGTGCTCCAAAGCATTTTTCTTGAGAGTGCTCACAGGCACACTGCAAACAAGCATAAGTACTGTCAATTGTTTTAGCATGATAAATGCATTTTAAAGCTTTCAATATTTTTGTCTGTTTACTGGCACACTCCTTGAGGAATTTTGACAAGCTTGCCAGAGTGGAAGAGCAGCAAAATGCTTCAGCCTGCTCTGAACTCCATGCAGATTCTCCAGAAAAGAACCTGGCTGCTGCTGGAGGGGCTGCAAGAGCAAAGCAAAGGCCAAACCCACCCAAACCAGGGCTCCTGGCACAGAGGGGCTGCCCAGGGGCTGCTCACACCCAGCCTGGGACAATCCCAGACCTCCTTCCCTGAGCCTCCTCAAGGGTTAAAGGGGTTCCTTGCAGCCCAGCCCAGCTGTGAGCCAGATGTGCCTCCCCAGCCCACAGCACAGAACCTGTCCCTGATGTCCCATCCCAGCCACTCCTGTCACTCCAGACTCTCATAAATGGTCTCTCCATCCTTCTTGTCCTCCCTCAGGTCCTGGAGGGCCATAACCAGCTCACCCCAAGCCTTCTCTTCTCTGATGGTGCCAGAGACACCTGGGGCCATTTCCACCTTCACACTTCCCTTCCCCACAGCTCAGCCCCAGAGCTGAGCAGGGTTAGGGCTGGGGTCTGCACAAAGATCTCCACAGGCTGAAAGCAGGGCTGGGGTCTGCACAAAGATCTCCACAGGCTGAAAGCAGGGCTGGGGTCTGCACAAAGCAGATCTCCACAGGCTGAAAGCAGGGCTGGGCTCTGCACAAAGCAGATCTCCACAGGCTGAAAGCAGGGCTGGGGTCTGCACAAAGATCTCCACAGGCTGAAAGGTCCCCTCCAGCTCCTGGAGCTGATGTGGAGAAGGACCTGGGCACCTCCAGAGTGCAAAAACAGGATGGGAGTGTTCTCCAAACCCTCAGTGCCCCCTCTGCAATCAGCTGCCCACGGAGGAACTGCAGGAGATAATCTCTGCACACACAGGAGCCCAGAGCCCTCTGCACAACAGGAACTCCCCAGGGATGGGAAGGGAAGGGATCCATCCCCATGGCACAGGCAGGGGCTCAGGCAGCCAAACAGGGAAATGCTCCCAGTGCAGAGCAGCAAAAAGACAATTTATATCCCCAAAATCCAACAAATACCCCAAAGCCACAACAAATATCCCACCAGAATGAGCAGGGGAATGGCACTGAAAGTGGCTCACATAAAAAAAGATAATCTGCTAAAGAGTAAAATTATACAAGCTGGTTAGCACAGAGTATAAAGAGCTTTTAATATTGATTCACTCAATATTTCATGGAATTCACATCTTGCTCAACAGTGGAGAAACGAGAGAGAGAAAATGCTCAATTTGGTCAGGTCCTGAAGCCTACAAGCCCAGACAAATAGCAGCACTGTCAGCTCTGGGCTGGCTTCATGTTTTAATAAAGACACTTTGATTTTAGCACGTTTGGTGCTGCACAGAGAGGAGCCCCAGGCTGGGACTGGGAGCTGCTGCAGGGATGAGAGCCCAGCCCTGGGACAGGCACAGTGTCTCAGACATTCCTTGTGAAAAATCCTTTTTGTAGGATTTTCTCTGCTGGAGCTGAGAAGTTTCAGCAGCAAATGTAAACAATGGTTATCTGCTGCTGTGGAATGCAACAGGTCCACCCGTGGTTGGTCTCTTGTAGATGTTTAGATCTACTGACCACTCATGGTTGAGCTGTTATCTTCTCTGCTGAGACAGACAGACTTTTGTTGTTCATTCTTTCTTTTTCTTAGCTTAGCCAGCTTCTGAAGAAGCCTCTTTCTTTCTTATCTCTATGTAGTATAGTTATAATGCTGTATATATATCATAATACAATAAATCAAGCCTTCTGATAATGGAATCAAGATCCTGTCTCTTCCATCCTCTACAAACCCCTGTGACCACCGACAACAGCACAGCACATGGAATCACAGCACATGGAATCACAGCACATGGAATCACAGCTCTGCTGCTCACAGCAGTGAGAGGGACGGGGTCAGAGCTGGGACAGACACCCCCCTGCCCTGCCCAGGGGATTTGCAGAGCCCAGGGCAGTGGAGGTGCAGCAGCTGAGCCCCACTCACCAAACATGTTCCCGATGTGGCCGTTCCTGGTCAGCGGGCGCAGCTCGTTCTTGCCCAGGGCGTACTGCTTGTAGTTATCCCAGGCAAACTTCATCATCTGGGAGGGAAAAAGGCAGGGAAAACTGTCAGCACAATGAGAACTTCCACACCTGAGCTCTGGGAACCCATGGCAGCTTCCCACTCTGCTAAACCCATGGGCTGTCAATGATAAAATCTTCATTCCCACTGAGCACCAGAGCGGGGCTGCAGCCAGAGGCTGGGCAGTCTCCAGCTCATCATTTCTGGGGAAGAACCTGGCACAGCTCCCACCAAAACCCCAGTTTCACCTGGCCCTGCAAACCACCTGGGATTTGTAGAAAGCTGTCTCCATCTCTGAATTTCCAGCCTTGCTCAGAGAGTATTTCAGAATGGTTGTTAAATACAGCAGTATTTCAGAATGGTTGTTAAATACAGCAGTATTTCAGAAGGTTGTTAAAATGGGCTCAGAATGTAAGGCCAAAGCTGATCTGTGCCTAAGTACAGGCAGGAACTGATCTTAGGGACTGCACAGAGGTTTTCACTCTGTTAATTGACAGAATACATTCCCAAAGACCAAACCCATGACACTCTGTTATCTTCTCTCAGAACTCCACAGTGCTTTCCTCAGAGAGCTCTGCACAGGGGCTGGGTGATTCCTGAGCAACCCCTTCCAACTCAAACCTTTCCTTTTGGGATGTTTGAGCTGTCCTGCCCGGGCCCAGCACCCTGACCTTCCCCTGAGGGCTGCAGGGCAGTGCTTGTGCAAGTTCCAACACACACACACATCCCAGAGCAGCTTTTCCTGCCCTCCTGCCCCTCTGGGAGGACAAGTTCAACATGCAGTGTCCTTACTTCACCTGGGACAGACTGGGACTTGCCAGCTTCCCAGGAGTGCCTCAAATCAAGCAGCCTTTGCTAACCCCCAGCCTGCTCTGAGCAGCTCCAGCCCCAGCACTGCATTGACCTGAACATCCTTTGATTCAATCCCTGGCAACAAAAGATAACAAAGGGGAAGAGGGGGCTTCAGAGAACCAGCCATGTTCTCCAACAAAGATAAGAGAGGTCTGAAACGCTTCCCTCAGAGCAGGCTTTTGAGGGAAATGGCAGTTTAACCAAATCCTTCCTGCACAGAGCACTCCTGTCCCGTGTCTGCAGCACTGCTGGCTGCTCTGTTTCAGGATCACAATCACAGGTTCCCTTGGTCTGAAATTCCTCCTGAAATTCCTCCTCTCATCTCAGCCCTTACTCTCCCCTCCAGCTGTGTGTTTCACAAACCCAACATCACAAGCCCCTGGCAGGATCCTCCCTAATTAGCACAAAGCCACATCCCCAGATTCCCCCTCCTTTTTAAACATCAAGCTTCCAAAGCAAAGTTTCCTGGAGCTGTTCAGATGGAGGAGGATAAACATTTGCTGAACTGATTGCTAACACTCAGGCTCCAACAGCACCAGGAGATGGAATGCTGGTCAAACAAATAAAGACAATTTGGGGTTTAAAAACTCAGTGTGGGATGAATTAGTCAGTGAAGAACTAAATAATGGCCCAGGGAGGGGGCAGAACCCCTCCATAAAATGCACCCAACATGTCCCAGGCATATGACTCGGGGTGCTCGCTTGATTTTTCCCAAATCTCTTTTTGTTTTGTTGTTTTGTTTTATTTTTCCCCAGTGGCAGCAGGTTCTAAACGGGAAGCTCTCATTCCCCATGAACACAGCAGGGTGAAGCTGTGAGGAGCTCTGGCCCCTCTGTGGGCAGTGCAGAGCAGCTCTGTGTGTCACAGCTTGCTGAGGGCTGGCAGCAGGGAGGATGGAGTTTGCCAGGGCAGCACTCAGAGAGCAGCAGGGCTCCTGCAGCACCAGGAACCAGCCAGGCCCTCCTGTGTGCACAGTTTTTTATTGAGACACAGTTGATGGGAAAAGAGATGTGAGAAAATCCATCTGAGAAAGCAACAGCTGCCTAATGCAAGGACACAGTTCCTTTGAGCAAGGAGCTGTTCAAGAAAATCTGTGATAACAGGAGGTAAAAAAGAAGCCACAAACATCCTGAGAGAGGTGGGACTGACTTTTTATAGCTGACCAATAGTGAGCTCTACTTTTGCAGTATGTATGAGCCTTATTACTGTGATTATAAAAGTGCCTGTTCATCAATAAACCTGAGACTTGTTGATCATCAGTGGATGAGCAATGTCTCCCCTCTGCCTCATCACTCCTGGGCTGCCCTCAACCAGGGCACCCACCCTGCTGGCACAGGGAGCCCCCTGAGGATGGGGACCCACCCTGCTGGCACAGGGAGCCTGGACACAGCAGGATGTGGAAATGATTCTGTTTTCTTCCCTAAAACTCCCAACGCTGTAATCCTGAGTCAGCTTCATTTTAAGCTGATATGACATTTTAATGATTTCCTTCCCTCAACTTCTTTAACCCCTGCAGTGCAGAAGGTCCAGGCTGAACCCTGGCACAGCTCCCTGGGGGTGCCCACAGACACCCCCATGCCAGGGAGGGCATGGAAACCACCCAGGCTTCCCTGCAGCCTCCATCAGCCACATCTGCAGGGAAATCTCCTCTTTTCCTGTCTGCTCACCAAGGAGGGACAGCCTGATGGTGGTCACAGGGGATTTTAGAGGATGGAAGAGTCAGGATCTTGATTCTGTGATCAGAAGGCTTGATTTATTATGATATATATATAACATTATACCTATACTACATAGAAATAGAAAAGGAAAGGAGCTTCTTCAGAAGCTGGCTATGCTAAGAATAGAAATAGCAAGAATAATAACAAAGGTCTGTCCCTCTCAGAGACTGTGAGTGCTCAGCAAATCTAAACACTCACAGAAGACCAACCACAGGTGGACCTGTTGCATTCCACAGCAGCAGATAATAATTGTATTTACATTTGTTACTGAGCTCCTCAGCTCCAGCAGGAAGAAAATTAAGAAGGGATTTTTCACAAAAGATGTCTGTGACACCCAAGGGCCCCACGTCCCCCAGGATGGAGCCAACCCTGCACCCCTCAGCTGCCTTGGCCACACTGCTGTGAGAAATCCCCCAGCACCAATTTCTGTCCCAAACTCTGCCTCTGCTCAGCCCCAGGGATGCAGTGCTGCCTCCAGGTGCAGCACACGGTGCTGGCAGCCTTGGCACCCTGCAGATTTGGGAGGCAGGATGCAGAAGGTGGCAGCTTTTCATCTCAGCACCCCAGAGCTGCCTCTCTCCACTGGCAGCTCCAAACAGCAGCAACTGGAGAAGGTGAAGAGCCAAAACAGCATCTGCACCACCCTGCCCCTGCTGGCTCCTGCAGCTGCCTCTCCTGCCCAAATTTAGCACCTCAGCTTCCAAAGCACTGCAGGGATGCAGCAAGGCCCTGAAAGAGGGGGCTCCACATTCACAGATTCCAAATTCCAGCCTGGAAGGGAAGGGAAGGATGCAGGAGGGAAGGGAATGTGTGTGGTGAGCATGTTCCAGGCTCATTTCTGATGAGCCACCAGGATTAGAAGTGAATATTTTATGAATTCTGGTCCTGACACGTTACAATACATCAGTGTTAACATTGTGCCATTTTGCATTTGAAAAATGGCACTGGAGCCACAAAAATTATGGAAATAGATCCATAATTTCAGATTTTGTTCTCACCACTGAGCCATCTGCCACCTAACAGACAATTATCTATTTGGGCCTGGTATTCTAAGCACTCTGGGTCTCAACTGATTTATAGCAGAGACTTCCAAATTTATAAGTTAATTTGTCAGATTGCTCTTTCTTTCCTTTCACCTGTAAGTCACTTGTTACTTTGGAGAGTTTCAGCTGCCCAGCCAGACAAGCCTGAATTAAAATCAAATAGAAATGACAAAACTGACCTCTGAAATCCTGCACTGTCATTTTCACCACTTGGATCCCCATCTTTTCCTGTGCTTTGCTCCATCCAAACCCAAAAGGGGCCTGGCTTTCAAGCCCACCTGTGTTTCACAGAGGCAGCAGCAGAACAAAGAGCATTTAGAGGATGCTGTGATCCAGGTAGTGAGGAAAGGGGTCTCGGGATAAAAACTTGACCAGGAAAGTGTTTTCACTTTGAAGAGATGTGCAAATCTTTAGCACATTAATAACTAAACCACTCCAAATCTCTGGGTTTATGGACTTGCAAAAAGCAGAGAGATGAGAGGGGAAGAAAAGAAGAAAAAGCTCCCCCACCATCACTTGCCCTCCTTTTGTCAACAGGGAAGATTTCCAAAGGCAGAGCATTCCCAAACAGCTATTTGATTAGTTTTATCCATCTAGGCTGGGATAATTAGTAAATGCTTAAAAGATGAAATCTAAATATACCAACCAATCAGCCCCTTTCAAGCACTTCCAAGGAACATTACACAAAGCCATTATCTACACAAGATAACCACTTCCAGCCTCCTTCCTTCAACTTCCCTTCAAACACTCCCCTATAAAATATCAAAGAAATTTCCAGTTGGAGTTTAAAAAAAAAAAAAAAAAAGAAGGGCAGGGGGGGGTCAGTGTAATCTCAATATTTCTTTCTCCATTGTATTCCTAACTTGTTTTTTCCCCATCTCTCTTCCTTTTCCTGCAGCTGGAAGCAGATTATTTGTGCTGACAGTTTCCAAAGCAGGACCAGCTCTTTCCCACCTTTCACCTCCTTGCCCCACAGCAGCTCTGTGCCACTTTGGGTCTTTAAGCTGCAATAATGCCATTTATTTTCCCCTGCTGTATAAAACATTGCCAGATGAGAAGAAAGAAAGGAAAAGAGGAACTGTCAGTCTTGTAGGAAGAAGCCTGCCTGAACACATTGGGATAACTCATTTCTGCCTGGAATAATGGATGCATTTTTCCCTTATCAGACTTGCATAAACCTGTATAATTCAGGATCTGCAGAAAAGGTAATGAAACAGCATCATGTTTATTTTGTGTTGCTGCACATGGAGATATAAATACCCAGGCAAACAGCAGGGCAGAATGCTATAAAAAGGCTGGAATTCATTTGAAAACCTTTAATAGAAAGCTGAGCAACTTCTCAGGTTACCTCTCTGGGCCCGTGTCCTCAGTAATGCTTTTATGTAACAGCAAAATGATAACAAAGGCTGTGTGCTCAGCCCAGAGCAGGAGATGCTCCACTCAGGCAGACACTGGTGAGAAAAGCCTGGCAGAGCAGAGCAGGAGGAGCTGCAGCTCCAGGGATGTTACCAAGCAACTCCTGCAGATGGACACCAACATTGACAATCCATCCTGAAGCAATTACACCTGATAATTAAAGATTACAGGAAATCCAATAGATCCCAAGAGGAACTCCAGCAGTTTAAAGGCACCCTGGCTCACCTGCCTGTTTTCCAGCAGCCACGTTCTGTCCTGCTGGGATGGAGCACTCAGGAACTGCACAGATTTCCATTTAATGGGCCCTCAAATGTGGGAATCCAACATCCCCTCTCTCCTCCTGGTTTAAATCAAACTCATCCCTGTAACTGATGGCCAAGGGGTAAAACCTGAGCCTGGCACTCCACAGGAAAGCCAGGAGAGCACAAGCCCAGCTCCAGCTCCTTCCTGTCCACTGGTGAATGACATCCTTGGGGCAGCTTCCACTGCTCCTCCAGAGAAAACACACTCAGAGACTGGGCAGGGTGGAAATACCCAGAGGGAGCTGGACACAGCAATGTCCAGAGGGCAATGGATACAGAAACACTCAGAGGGAACTGGACACAGAAATACTCAGAGGGCACTGGACACAAAAATGCTCAGAGGGCACTGGACACAGCAATGTCCAGAGGTAACTGGACACAGAAATACCCAGAGCACTGGATACAGAAATACTTAGAGGGAACTGGACACAGAAATGCTCAGAGGGCACTGGACACAGAAATACCCAGGGGAACTGGACACAGCAATGTCCAGAGGGAACTGGACACAGAAATACTCAGAGGGAACTGGAAACAGCAATGTCCAGAGGTAACTGTACACAGAAACACTCAGAGGGCACTGGACACAGAAATACCCAGAGGGAACTGGACACAGAAACACTCAGAGGGAACTGGACACAGCAATGTCCAGAGGGCACTGGACACAGAAACACCCAGAGGGCACTGGGCACTGTGAGCCTGAGCTCCCTTGGTCCATCAGGTTCTCCTCAAACACAAGATTAAGGCTCATTTTCCACACCCAAAGCAGCAGCCTGGGCACAGAACTCCTTCCTGGGGCTCCACTCTTCCCAGAGGATTCTCACCCAAAATTTCCACCCCTGTCAGCTCCTGCCTGCAAACACAGCAGCTGAGAGCTCAGGGGGAGATGGCACATAGAGGAATTGCCTGCTGCAGGCAGCTTCAGCTGGAAGTGAATGTAAGGGAGCAACTCCAGCAACAGGTGAGTGGGGCTTTGCTTTGATTTCATTCTGGCAAACTCCTTCCCAAAGCTGCATGGGTGGATTTTTCTGCCACAGCTGCTACCACAGCTCACCCTCTCTTGCACAGCAGCCAAAGACATTGCTCAGAAAACTGATCTCCATCACTGGAACAATGGGGGAATTCTTTAGGAATTGAAGAAATCACCTCCCAGCGAGTCACAGTACAAAAAAATAAGTTTGAAGCTCTCCTTGCTGTTCCCAAGCAGCCAGGTCAAGGTGAGTTCTCCAGCACAGACCTGCAGAGCCAAGCACTCCCTGCCCAGCACAATCAGGGAAAAGCAGGACAAGAAGCACTGGGAGGACAGAAAAAAGCAGGGGGAGGACAGAAAAAAGCAGTGGGAGGACAGAAAAATGCCCAGCACAGAGCAGCCCAAGGTTGTCAGGGATAGTGGCAAGGACACAGAAATAGAACTCAAGAGTCAGTCCCTGCTAGGAAAGCTGAATGGGAGAAAACAGCTCAAACCACAATTAAACTAACACCTAATTAAATTCCTAATGCAACTAGATTTAACCGTGTCAAGAGGGGGAAAAAAATAAAACCCTTGTCGGGCTATCTGAGGCACTAAACCCCAGCTGGATCCAGCTGCATCTAAATCAGGAAACATGTCAGCAAGAGCAGTTGATTTTGCAGTTAGCTCTGTAATGAGATGCTGGCCTGGAAGAGGCTGACAATGGTTTGGAGAACAAATTTGCAAGTCTAGACCAAAGCACGGGTGATTTAGTGGAGACATGAGGGAAACTGCAGCCTCCTCTTCCTTTGCTTCCCAGAATCAAAGCCTGGGGGAAACTCTGATGGGAATAAAAGGAATTTGTGTTCCTGGCCACCCTGACACCTCAGTTTCATGTTCTCTGCGAGCCCCTAGGGCTGATCAGAGTCAGGATATTCCAGAGCACAGGCAGGCTGGCACTGCACAGCCTCACAGCAATAAACACAATAAATTCTCCTCCTGTCCCAGCTTGTCACCACTCAGGCACTGCTGTCACTGGAGCAGGGGGTGGCAGCAAAGGCAATCCCTGAGCTCCAGGCTGCACCTGCCCAGGGGAGCTGAGCCTGTAAAATCTGGGGTCAAACACAACCCCAGGGCTGCAGGCACACGGGACAGCAGGAGGAGCAGAAAGCCACCAGCACCCAGTGTGTGACACTGCTATCTGCATTTGTAACTCCATTTCACTCCAGGCTGGACAGTCTGGCTTTTCTTAGCCACTACTGCTGCATTCCAGCACACTTTAAGGAAAGAAAAGTGGGGGAAAAATTACTTCTCTAGTAATGATGCTCCTTCAAATGTCACCTCCGAGTCCCCTCCTGGGTTTTGAGCCTGCAGCACAAACCACACAGGGAACTCCCTGAGCTCTCAGGATTTTGGGCACTGTCTCATCCCTGCAGGCTGCCCTGAGGGCTCTTCCATTTCAGTTATTTCCCTTCAAGCATGTACAGCACAGGGCTCTGTAAATCCCTAATTACACACACACTACAGATTCTCCTTGAAAGTGCCCAGCACTCCAGGTGAGGAGCTGAGCAGGCAGAATCCATCAGCTCCTCCCCAGGATCCCCCCATGCTGCATGGGAAGGAGGATGGAAACACAAACACAGGATTGTTTTTACAGTCCTGCATTATGGCAAGGGAAGGTTTTTTTCCCTTTTCCCTACAGATACCATCTGCACAGAATTCTCATTTCTGGAGAGCCACAGCCCAGGGGGATGCTCAGAAGGAGCTGTAGCCATAAGTAACTGCAAGGAGAAGGAAGGAAAGGAAAAGGTGTGGAAATACTTTGCTTTTCTTTTACAAGGAAAATAAAAAATAAAAAAAAGAAAAACCAAGTCTCTAGAACATATTGGGCCTGTCTGTTTGACAGCCTGTAGGACAAATGTCAAACAGATCAATAATGAAAAGAAACAAAACAGAGAGGAGAGAGGGGAGAGGAGAGAGGGGAGAGGGGAGAGGGGAGAGGCTTTGTACTCCTGAGCCTTGCATGGGGGAGGATGGCAGCAATCCTCAGAGGGCTGGCCAGGGCAAACAGGCTCCAGAGCTTCTGAGTGCAGAGCTGCCAGGGCAGCAGAGCATTTGTGAGCTCCTGGCTGTGATGGACACCAGGGTGGGTGCACCAGAGCTCCTGGGGGGCTCCCACCCCAGCACAGCCAAGGGAAGGTTCCAAAGCATCCCCAGAGACAGAAAGAGAGGAGCAGCCCCACAGCCAGCACAGCTGCCTGACACAAAAGGAGCAGCCCTGTGCCAGGCTCCCCCTGCCCAGCTCCCCCTGCCCAGCTGCCCCTGCCCAGCTGCCCCTGCCAGGCTCCCCCTGCCCAGCTGCCCCTGCCCAGCTTCCCCTGCCCAGCTCCCCCTGCCCAGCTCCCCCATGCCAGGCTCCCCCTGCCCAGCTCCCCCTGCCCAGCTCCCCCTGCCCAGCTCCCCCATGCCAGGCTCCCCCTGCCCAGCTGCCCCTGCCCAGCTCCCCCGTGCCAGGCTCCCCCTGCCCAGCTCCCCCTGCCCAGCTCCCCCTGCCCAGCTCCCCCTGCCCAGCTGCCCCTGCCCAGCTCCCCCTGCCCAGCTCCCCCTGCCCAGCTCCCCGTGCCAGGCTCCCCCTGCCCAGCTGCCCCTGCCCAGCTCCCCGTGCCAGGCTCCCCCTGCCCAGCTCCCCCTGCCCAGCTCCCTGTGCCCAGCTCCCCCTGCCCAGCTCCCTGTGCCCAGCTCCCCCTGCCCAGCTCCCCGTGCCAGGCTCCCCCTGCCCAGCTCCCCCTGCCCAGCTGCCTCTCCCCCAGCACCCACAGGGTGTGAATGGCTGCTGACACATGGATGGCACAAGCAGATGGGAGAGCTGAAGGGAAGGGAGAAGGGAAGGAAAAAATGTAAATACAGGCCAAGAGTGATCCTGCATCACTCCTGTTCTGCACTGTGAGAATGGATTCAGGGAGCAGGAGGAACATCTGCTTGGAAACTGCCTTTGTCTCAGTCCAAATGCTGGAACAGGAGAAAGAGGGAGGCTGAGCACTGCCAGCACACCTTGTGCTTCATCTCACACTTGGATGGCTTAGCAGGAGAGATCTGGGAGGATGAGTTTAGTTTAATGATTTCTTGCTGGTTCACCTGCTCCCCATCTGTCTTTGTAGTCCTTGCTCAGAGGGACAGATTGGAGCACTGCTGTCCTCTCCCTTTTCCAGAGTTCCTCGTGATTGGAACTTCTGAAGAGAGGAACAGAGCAATTCTCAAGTATTAAGTAGTCAGCTGAGATTAGTCCCATAATTTATCACAGGTAATAGCTAATAACAGACACGAGAAACTCACTCAGAGCCTTCCTAGAGCCACGTGTCAGAGCTGTCACCTCACAAAAGTGGTGCAGGAAATC
Organism: Setophaga petechia; assembly: GCA_024362935.1. NCBI lineage: Eukaryota > Metazoa > Chordata > Aves > Passeriformes > Parulidae > Setophaga > Setophaga petechia. The sequence goes on along the minus strand of JANCRA010000094.1, from coordinate 1,234,037 downwards.
CTTGGACCACAGTAGCAAATTTATTAGCCAGAGGCTGATAAACCCTTCCAGGAGCCCCAGAGCCCACAATAAATCATCCCAAAGCAGGTTACAAACACTGGATCCCTGATGAAAATGGGGTTGGTGGGGTTGGTGTGAGAGCAATGGCAGGACTGAGCTGGCAGGATGGAGGGGCCTGGCATCCCATCCCCAGGGATGGGCCCTGGCACTGCCCCAGCACTGCCAGCACACTGCACTGACTGATGGGCTGCTGACAGAACACAGCAGGGAACAGCAGCTTCGGGCATCTGGGCAATAAACTGCAGAAAACAGCCACAAAGGTTCATCAGAACCAGAGGCAGCTCCCTGCTCCAGACCCCACATCAGTGCTCAAGTGGCACCCACAGAGTGCCCAGGCCTAAGGAACAAGCCTGCACTCCCCAAATCCCACCCTAACACCCAGCTCAAAACCTGATCTAAGCCTTTGGAAGCCAGGAATGAAAGAACCAAGAGAAGAGAGCTGCCTTTGCCTTCACCCTACACCAGCCAGGGCTGAAATCAACCTTTGGAATTATTTTGCTGTGCAGCCACCAGTGAGGGTGGGCAGAGCCACAGCCAGCAGCAGTGGTGTTCTGGTTGTTTGGGCTCAGCAGCACAAACCTCTGAGAGATAAGATAATCAAACACAGTCACAGTGGTTCATCAATCCTGACGTGGTCTTGGTGCTGGAGAAAGGCCTTCAGGAAAGCCAAAACAGCACCAGAAATCAGCCAAGGGTTTGTTTGGGTTCATCAGCGCTGCATTCCAATGGAAATACGTGTCCTTCCTAGAAAACTCCAGAGAAAAACGAGGCTCAGATGGAAGGAGAGGCAGAAACATCCCTTTTCCACTGGAAGCATTTTATTTGTATTAGATCCTGCTGGCTAACCCAGGCAGCAGGAGGGTTTCAGGATGGATGAAACGCGATTATTTTACAATTATCCTTTGTTCCTTCTCAAACTACACGGTTCTGCACTTCCCTCCCTGCCCAGGGAAATCATGTTAACACAATTAGAGCAAGAGCCCTGCTTTAAACACGGCTGCTCGGACGCTGCTAACACGGCTGCAATTCTCAGCACAGCCAGTCTGCAGAGCCACGCTGCTCCACAAATCAGCAGGAGCTCTGTCACCGAGTGCCTCTGAAGGGAAGGGACACTCTCCAGGAGAACACTCACTGTGCATCATCCTCCTGTGCCAGTGCTGCTGGCACGAGATGCTGCAGGATTTCTCCATCTCTTGCATTTCATATTCTTTGCAGCTTTATTCTTGCAATATCTCAGAGAGGAAATCTAACAGCAGCTCCAGGGCCATGCAAGGCGAGTATTGGAGGCCAGATTAGAACTAATGAGCTCCTGGCTCCCACTCAATCCCAGCCTTTAGAACAATTAGCTCAAACAAACCCAGGAACCGTTTTCCGCTCCGCTGTCGCCTGCCCGTCCTCCCCGGCACCTCCTGAGCTGGAAAACTCCAACTGGCTCTGACAGAGGGGAGAGGTCACAGAGAAACCAGAGTCCAGAGCAAGCTGCCAGCAGGGGAGACCCCCGGGGTGCCCCACGGAGGGGTCAGTGCAGGGCTCCTGCTGCTGCACTGGGGAACAGGCACCGGGGTCAGGATGGGGCCTGGGATCACACAGGGGACACAGGGGACACAGGGATGGGGACCCCAAGCTGCCTGCTGCTCTAAGGAGCTCCAGCACACATTCCTAGAAAGCTGCACCCTGTCACCCTCCAGCCTCAGGAACACAATTCCCCTTTCCAAACCCGCTGGAGATCCCCCCTCGGAGCCCACAATCCACAGGGCAGTGTCAGCTCTGCTGTCAGCAGGGGAGCACAGCAGTCACCCCAGCTCAGTGCAGCCCCGTGCTTTACCACGCTGCAGGGTCCTCTGGGGAGGGCTGGGGTGCCCAGCAGAAGCAGCTCTGCTGCACATCCTCCTGCTGGAGCAGCGTGTGCCCGTCTCACAGAGGTGCCACCATGGCTCTGCCCTCGGGCACAGAACACACACTGTCCTGCTGAATGCCAGAGGGGGCTCTGCCCCTTAGCCAGGGCACACACGGTGCCATCCTGGCCCAGAAAGAGGGGATGTTTATTACCCCACAGCTCCCAGGGTGCTCTGCCTCCTGCCATGCCCTCACATTATGTGCAGCTCACAGACACCACTGCCCACGACAGCTCCTCTGGAGCCCTTCCAAAATGTGCTGTCAGATGATGAACTCAAGTGCCAGGGGACCCAGAGTAAAGACAGCAATCATGGCAGCGTGTGCTCCTCATGCCAAATCCACTCACAGCATCCACTGAAAAGTAATTTTCTGGGGAATGTAAATGTAGTCTCTTCCTTAAGTTTAAAAATCAGAATGCTCCCAGCACCAAGGTCTCCTCTTGCCACCACTGGAGTGAATTTTCCTTCCTGCCTTCTCCTTCTGACAGCTGCATGTCAGTTTTATATTCAGGTCAGTCTCTCATTTAGTACTAAGGTACATTTCCCTTCCTCCCTCTCAGATGCCCCATCTAAAATCTGAATTGTTTTCAATACTGGAGAACATATTCAAAAACATCAAAATGACAAACAATCTGTACAATAACAGAGTCACAGAGTAAACTAAACATGATGGATTAGTCTCATCTGGCAAAGCCTTGCATACAGAACCAAAGGAAAGAACACTTAGCATGAAAATCTTTCTCCCATTAAGGGGCAGATTTAATCATTGATTAAAAGTTAATCATGACTCCATAAAAATTTTGGCTGGGAAGATGGAATCTTAATGCAGGTGACTGCTTTTCAGTAAATATTTGAAGACCTGGATGTGCTCAGGCCCCAGCCCGATGGAGGAGCAGGGAGTTACAGCAGGATGTCACTGCCAGCTCCCAGCCAGGCTCCATGCCCCTGCCCTAACCCCATCCTGCCACCCAGACAGCTTCCAGGAGCTGATGTGCATTTCCTGAGGGATTCAGGGCAGGGCAGGTCCTCCAGCAGCACAGGGATCTGTGGCCACCCCAGCAAGTCACCCACAGCCACTCCTCACCCACCCACCAACAGCTCTGCAGTGCTGGGGCCGTGTGCTGGCTCCAAGAGGCAGTTCAGAAACCAGTCTAGCATCAAATTCAGTTGTTGTGGAACAAGTGCTCTCGCTGCTAGACTTGGGGAGAGAAGAGCAAACGACTGCAAATTGCAGAGCACTCCCAAATTGCAGCGTGCCCTGAGCTCGGGAGCTCTGAGGTGGCACTGAGGGAAGCAGCTCTGCAGCACTGATCACAGCCCAGGCTCTGTGCTCTGCTCTCCACCAACTGAACAAATACATTTTTAGTCAATTAACTGTATGCCCTACTGCTAAAACAGGCTCCAGGTCAGGGCTAAATTCTGTTTGCATGAATCCACCGGAGGCTACTGAAGCAAAAAACCCACTGCATGCACCATTTGTGGGATTTCCACTACAGCACCCCCTTCACAGGTTCAGTAAATAAATGCATGAGGAGTGTGGAGCAAAGGAAAATTCCAGCAAGGCTGGAGCCAGCCAGTGCCTCAAACTGCAGAGAAATTCTCTCTTGCAGAGGTATTTCCACCCCAGAGAAAGAATTACAATCACAGCACAACTGACTGGTTTGAGACCATAATTCCACTGCACCACAGTAAATATTTCACAGAGAACTGGTTTCCTTACCCCCAGCAAGTCTGTTGGAAGCCCGTGGGTCTCTGTCTGCCCAGCACACAGGATCAGACCCTGCCCACGAGCCTGGAGAGGAGATGGGCACGGGAGGAGCACTGGAGCTGAGCTGAGCGTGGGGCTGCTCACGTACAGAACCAGGGATGGATTTCACAGCTGGCCTGGAGCCTGCTCAGCCCCAGAGCACAGCACCCAGAGGCATTTGCTCCAAATGGATGGACTGAAGGCAAAGGGAGAGGGCTGACATCCTTTCCCTGCTGGCTGTGGGAAGGGGATGGTCAGAAATGACCAGTGATGGGATGCCCAGCCCAGCCTGAGCGCTGCTCTGAGCTCTGCTTTTGGCAAACTGGTGATCACAGCCCAACCCAGGGCACCTGTGAGCCCCAGGAGAGCACCCAAACCCACACAGGTGTGCCAGAGCAGCGCCAGGGCTCAGAGCTCTCCTGGCAGAGGTCAGGGCTGGGGCAAAAAAATAAATTCAGGAGAAGCTGCAGCATTTCCCCAGCCCTGCCCCAAATATGGGCAGTTTTTTCACTGCAGTCATAATAGTCAAAAACCACACAAAGAGAACTCAGCAACCACCACCAAGGCTGAGCTCCTGATAACATTCCTGTCTCCTGCTAATTACCTTTTAGTGATAAACTGTCAAGATATTTGTGTTCCAAAGACTGATCCACCTGCTGATGTGCAGAGTGATGCAGATAACTGTGTGAGTTGGTGCCTCCTTCCCCCCAGGGGCTGATTTCTGAGAGCAAATACATCTGCAGAGCTGTGTCTGAAGGGGACAGGGGAGAGCCAGGTGAGGCAGGGACAGGTGGAGATGGAAGGAAAAGCCAGGATGGAGAGAACTGCACTGTGAAACAAACAGGCTTTGGAATCATTAATCCAGAGGAAATGAACGCAGGTGTCAGACCCAAGGGGACAATCCCTGCCTGGATGTGACACATTCCCTCATTTGAAAGGGACAAAAGGCACTGCCAGGTTCAGGCACCATGCATTCCCACACCTCAGGCATGGAAACGTGCCTTTTGCACCCAAAAAAAGAGAAGAAAAATGAAGAAATCTCTCCCTGTGTTCACATTTTTCTCACATCCCATGACTGAGCTGGAAGTATTTCATGATGAACTTTCTGCTCTGCCTGGCTCCAGTGCTTGTCTTTAAGCACTGGTTGGTATAAAAATACTTTTAAAAAATGCTCCTCCCTGTGTCCCCCCTGCTCCCCCACCTGTGAGACCCAGGAGTGCAGCAAGGAGCTGCCTGTTTGGCTCCATCCATCATCAGCAAAACTGTCAGCTCAGCTCCACCAGCAAAATCTTTATTACTGGTTATGATGCAGGAGGCAGGAACCACACGGTCTGATTTCCTCAGATCTGAGGCTGAGTTTGCAGAGGCAGCAGTTAGAGGGGAAATAATTTTGACTTTTCCCTGAGCCAATTTGATCTGGAAATTGTTGAGAGCAAATAAAGATGGAATCCCACCGTGGAATTTCTGCAGTCACTCTCCAGCTACAACCACTTCTCTTTTTTTTTTTCCCTCAGCATCAGTGATTTGTATTTGGCACATGTAAAAAATCAGCTAATCCCCAAAGCCATGCCTGACTGATCAATTACACGACTAATACCTTTTCCAGAGGTCATCTTAAGAGATGAATAATCCCTCCCAAAATTTCCCAACCTGCAGCATGGGGACATTGGTTATTTGGCTTTCTGCAGCTTTCCTGGAAAGGTCAGAGTGCCCCAGCCTGGGCTGCCCACAGGAACACACAGCAGTGGCTCCCAGGCTGCTCTCCAGGTGACCAACGACCTTTAGCAGCAAAAGCTGTGCAATGCAGCTGCTCTCTTCTTTTTATTTCCAAGAAAACAACTGTTAACTGACCCTGGACTGGTGTTCATGGGGGAAGGGACCTGCACACACACGTCAGCCCAGCCTCACTCTGCAAACAGCCCTGGTGAGCCTCACACCCCAAAGGCTTTCCCAGACAGCAATAAAATGGGAGAGGCCATGGGGCTTTGAACTCTGGTTTTTAAGCAGGGAAGGTCCAGCAGGGCTACAGGAAAGCCATGGCACTGCCTCCTCTTTGGCTGAAGCAGCTCAATGTGGTGGAAGGAGTGGACACCAGCTCGGATTCCTGGCTGGAATTCCTCACACTGGAGGCTCCTGGGGAAAGCAGAAAGTTCCAGGCTCCAGGCTGGGCATCACCTCTGGGCATCTTTGGTCATGCACCAGTTTTTCCTCCTGGCTTTCATCTGAGAGGCAGGAGGGGGAAAAACACCCACAAATCCCATCCACACCCATCCTCCCTGTTACAGACCTGGGAGAATGGCCCGAGGGAAGGCAGGGAAAAGAACAAAACTCCCAGTGCAAGGACAGCTGGGGACTCCTCTGAGCAACTCACAGCACTGAGAGCTCTGGAGGAAGGGGGAAAAAGCAACTCAGAGCAGCCAGCACCTGCCCTGCTGGCATCTCCCATCACGTGAGCAATATTTGCTAATCCAAAGGCTGTATCATCACTTCTTCCTTGCAATTCTTTTTTTCTTCCATCTGTTTCTTTTTAATGCAGCATTTGTCTTCTAACCTTCCTGGTTTGTTCTCCTCTTGTCTTTTTGATTAACAAAAAGAGACACACCTTATCTCTTCCCCAGGCTGCACCACCCTCCCTTGTTTTGCATGTTCAGCCTCATATCTCAGCACCATATTTGTTTCTCACTCTCTGAATAAATAGAAGCGTAGGCACTTTTAAGAAATAAGGGCTCTGTTTGAAGAGTAATTAGCTGTCAGCATAAAACTAATATTTATGGATTCTCATCCTTGAAAACTCTAACTCTGCTACCCAGCACTGATTATGGCTGTTAGAAACAGATGGGGCTGAATCCATACAGCTTGAAATAATGCTATATTTAAAAAATAATTAACTCCAAATGAAGGACTGAATGCCACTCGCTTCCCCTAAATTTGATTTTTCAATTTGATTTGTTTGCACGGGGTGGAAGCTGGGCTGTTCCCGGGTGTGCTGTGCTCCCTGGCACACCTTGCAGGTGGGAATCTGCAGAGACCCAGGCACACGTGAGGGCCGGGCACTGGAACATTCCAAACACCCCGCAGCAGGAAAGGATGGCTGGATCCCTCCTGGGGCCAGCAAGGAACCCAGCACCCCTGTGCCTGGCTGAGGAATTGGGATTCCACCAGCAGTGCAGCCTTTGTTTTAGTGCCTGACAAAGACAGCAGGAGGGGAGCTTTAAAAACTGTTTTTCAGAGGCAGGTTGGAGAGGATGAAAGCCCTCGGTGTGTTATTCCCCGACTTGATTCTCTCTTCAATCCAGCATCGTCGCTGGATGCCTGCGCCTCTGCGAGAGCACAGACCCAGGAAATTTACACTCTGCTTAATTAAACCTGTGCTTTTTACTTATTGGCACCTCTTCCGAGAGCAGGATTCCCTCCAAGTCGGTTATCCATCAGGGCCAGGGATCCCACAGCCACGATGGAATCCCACACAAACCCGGTTAACCGGGTCACAGCCGTGTGTGCCAGGCTGTGTGTGCCAGGCTGGAGCACGAGCTGGGCACACGAGGCCAAACCCTCCCCTGGCCCTGGCAGCACCCCCAGCTCACAGGGTGACAATTCCAGTGCCAGTCCCACAGGGACTGCAGGGACAGAGCCTCCTGCTCCTCCCCAGCCCCTGCATCCCATCCCTCCATCCCCCTGCACCAGCCAGGTTCTGTCATCTCCCGGTTTTTGTGCAAATCTGCCCCCCCAGGAACGAGACTCTTGCACAAACAAAGTCATCCCCCCATAGCCCTGAATAACCAAACTGAAATTTACATTTCGTTAATTGCAGTGACACCGGTGAATGGAGGTGTGTGGGACACGCAGTCAGTGACAGGGACAGAAACTGACACCGCAATTCTGCCACCCTCCCTGGGAAAAGGAGCAAGGAGCGGGGACATGGCTGTGAGGGGAGGTGACGGCTGAGGGGGGACATGGCTGTGAGGGGAGGTGACAGTGGACTGAGGGAGGACATGGCTGTGAGGGCAGGTGACAGATGAGGGGGGACATGGCTGTGAGGGGAGGTGACAGGGGACTGAAGGGGGATCCAGAGATGAGGGCTCTGGACATGGCCCCAAAAACTGAGGGTGCTCATGGCCGTGAGAGGGGACAAGGGTTGACTGAGGGCGATGTGGCCGTGAGGGGAGGCAAGGACTGAGTGAGGGGGAGATGCGGCTGTGGATGGCAGGTGAGGACTGAGGGGGCACTGAGGACTGATGGGGACATGGCCGAGGGGACACACACCTGAGGGGAGATGAGGTCTGAGGGGACATGGCCAAGGGGACACACACCTGAGGGGAGATGAGGTCTGAGGGGACATGGTTGAGGGGACAAACACCTGTGAGGGGAGATGAGGTCTGAGGGGACATGGCCAAGGGGACGCACACCTGAGGGGAGGTGAGGTCTGAGGGGACATGGCCGAGGGGACACACACCTGAGGGGAGGCGATGCCGTGAGGAGGTGAAGCAAGGTGAAGGCCGCCTGAGGGGAACGTGAGCACTGAGGTGAGGCTGCCTGAGGGGGCTGTGGAGGGATTGAGGCAGCCCCGAGCGGGCACTCGGCCGGGAGCGCTGCCTGCGCTCCTCACCCACCTCTTTGATCTTCATCCTGCGGGCGCGGGTCTCGGGGTCCTCTCCGCTCCGCCCGCCCCGCACCGGGTGCCGGAGGCTCCGGCGGAACCGCTCGTAGTCGAAGCGGAACGGGGCCCGCGTCTCCCGGGCCGGGGGCGCGGCGCTGGCGGGCTGGGCTCGGCTGTCGCCGCCCTGCACCTGCTGCCGGGAGCCGGGCGCGGTGCGGGCCGGGGGCCCGGCCATGCGGGCGGCCGTGCGGAGCTTCTCCCGCAGGCGGCGCGGGGCCGCGGGGCTGGCGTGGCGGGGCTCGGCGGCGGCGGGGGGGCTGCGGGGCAGGTCGGTGTCGCGGGTGGAGGAGGAGGAGGCGGAGGACGAGGAGGCGGAGGATGAAGAGGAGGCGGAGGCGGTGGCCCGGCGGGGTAGGAAGAGGCGCTTGAAGCGGGAGGAATCGGGCAGGAGGAACAGGGCCCCGAAGCACAGCGTGAGCAGGCCCGAGAGGAAGAGCAGGAACAGGAACTTCTGCGGCAGCCGCAGCCCCAGCGCCGCCGGCCAGCCCGGCATGCCCGGCAGCTTCCGCAGCACCACCATGGGGCACCGGATCGCGGCCGCCGGGCGGGACCCGCCGCCACGCCGGGGGCTGCCGCTGGCTCCTGCGGCCAAACGCTCAGCGGGGCCCGCCCTGGGCACCACCGGCCGCCTTCACCGGGGACCGCACGTGGGTGGCTCCGGGCCGGGCGGAGCGGCGGTTCAGCGTCCCCCCTGCCGGCATGAAGGCGGCGGCGAGCGCATCCCGCCGGGGCCGGGCGGAGCGGGGCTGGGCTGGGCTGGGCTGCTCCCGGTGCGGGCTCCCGGCCGGACGGTGCTCCGGGGCTGGCTCAGGCAGCGGCGCCGGGGCGGTGCGAGCCCGTCTCTCTAGGCGGCGGTGGGTTCATGCTGCAGCATTTCTGCGGGGCGGGGGAGACAAGAGCGCGGTCACTCAGCACCGCCGAGGATGCGGCCGGCGAGACGAGCCTTTGTCCCCGGCCGGTCCCCCACCCTCCAGCGGCACTAGTTCGGTTCCCTCTGTCCGGACTCGGCATCAACTCTCCGGTCTGAGAGCAGCTCTGAGCTCTGCACCATCTCCCATCCAGCGCCGGGATTCCGGGCTCTGCTGGCGGGGCAGCCCGGGGGACAAGGGGCAGAACCCCGGGGAGAACGAGGTGCTCCGGGACACCCCAGGAGGGGCAGGGTGCCCTGGGACAGCGCACCCAGACAGGGACGAGGCTGCTCCGCTTCCCTGCCAGGAGCTGCCTTCGCCCGCGCCGGGCTGGGGACGATGGGGCTGCAAACCAGCCATGCGGAAAGCTCGGCTCGGGCTGAGCTTCTCCAGACAAAAAACAGTACTAAAAAAATTAAATCTACGGGTTTTGGTTTTGCCTAATAGATGCCGGTAAATTCTTCCCAAATCTCTGCCTGCTGGTTATCCATACCCCCACAAATCGTCTCCTTGCCGAAGAGACAGAGCTCAACTTTCAGACCCCGCAAGCCGTCAGGACACGGCTTAAACCCCTACGTGCGATGCCCAAATCGCCCCTTCTCCTGCGGGCAGCGACAGCGCTGCCCCCGAGCGCCGTCACACCCGCTGGGACGGACGCTCTCCCACCCCCAGCGCTGTTTACTCACCCCTCTGAAAAATCCAAGCCTCTCTGGCTCCTACAGCGAGCAAAATCTTCTCAGTCCTGCTCGCTCATCCCAAAAGCGACAGCCCCTCGCGGCTGCCAGCGCTCACGGGTGCCCGCTCAAGTAGGAGAGGGAAGATGCTGCGCTCTCCAGGAGACAGCTCCTCTCGCTGCCCATCCGAGCACGCTCGAGGGAAGCACCTGACTGCACCGAGCCCCTGGCCAGGCTGGGGTATTGGCCGCCCCCTTGCCGGGCGCGGGGACCGGCGGGGCAGCGCTGCCCGGTGCCCGCACGGAGCCCCGCCCGCGCCGCCGCTCACTGCGACAGCGCCCGGCCCCGCCCCCGCCGCGCCCCCTCCCGCCAACGGTCACTCCGCCGCCACGCCAGCCAATCAGCGCGCAAGGCTCTGTCCGCCCTCGCGCGCTATTGGCTGGTTGTCCGCCCCTGCGATCACCCATTGGCTGCTGCTCGCTACAGGGAAGCTGTGGGCTCCGCCCCCTTGTTTACCACAGTCGCCCGGCTCGAGCTCGGCGAGGGTTGGCCACGCCCCTTTCCTCCAACCACGGCCTCCCATTGGCTGCGAGGAACGCCCCGTCCGCTCTGCGATTGGCGGAGGGGGGGGCGCCGCTCCTTTAAAAAGGGGCTGCGGGCACGCGGTGGCTCCAGAGGCTGTGAGGGCTCGCCGGGGCTCTGTGGGGATCTCGCCGGGGCAGTGCAGAGCTGCTGTCCCCAATTCCGATACTCTCGCACCGTGAGGGCTCTGAGGGACCCATTACCCACAGAGTCCCCACGAGGGGCTCCGTACCCTGCGGGTGCCACGGCCCTGGGGGCACTGCCTCGCTGCCTGGCACGAGGAGAGGAGCAGGAGTTTAAGAGAGGGGCTGGAGGTGCCTTGGGAACGCCTTTTCTGGTTTATACAAGTCCATGTTCAAGTGCCGTGAAACAGTTCTTAATCCCAAATTGTTAAATCCACACCTTAACCTACAATTTCTCACCAGGTAAATTGAGTGACCCTGTGAGCTAATACTATACCAGAGGAGAAGATGATGAATCAGAGTTTCTGCTCATAAATGTTACAAAAAACACCCTCAAACCTGCAGAATTAGCAATGAAAGGGAGAAAAGAGCATCACCCACAGCCGGAGGCATCTGGAGCCCCTCAGGAATAACTGGATGGGGGAAGGGGGCAGGATGAGGCTCCCAGGAAAGGGTAAGCACAGCCACCAGAGAACGGCTGTGACTAAACTTGGAACAGCTAAATGGGAACATTTTGTAGGCTGGAAAGGAGCTGGAGCTGCGAGGAAAGGAAAGAAATCATCTGCTGTTTGTGTGCTCAGTGTGTGCCTCCTGCACAATAACCAGCACGGCGGGGGACAGATACCTGAGCTGATTGCTGCAGGCTCCGCACTCTCTGAGAGTCACAGACACGCTAAAATTGTCACTTTCCCTGCTTTAAACTGCTTTAAGTGGCATAAAGGCAGCACGACAGGACTGTGGAGCTGCCCTTGACCCCAAGCTGGCCATCCTCCCGCTGCACCTTCCCCACACATGCTGCAGGTTTAGTCCAAACAAACCCAAACCATCGTGATGCTTTCAGCTCCAGTGCCTGCCCGGCAGGCCTTGAAGGTGGTTTGGGAGATTTGCATCTTGATGGTTTGGGGTTGAAATCGCTTTTTTTCGCTCTGTGGTTGGAGGCAGGGCCTGCTGAGCGTGAGGGAGCTGTGGGCACCATGACCCACGGCCACCATGGCCCACCATGGTCACCACAGCCCATGGTCACCAGGACCACCACAGCCCACCATGGCCACCACAGCCCATGGCCACCATGGTCACCACAGCCCATGGCCACCATGGTCACCACAGCCCACCATGGTCACCAGGACCACCACAGCCACCATGGTCACCACAGCCACCATGGTCACCACAGCCACCATGGTCACCACAGCCCACCATGGCCACCACTGCAGGCTCTGCTTTGAGCAGATCTGGAGCCAGCCCTGCACAGCTGCTCTCCCTCCTGCCCCGTGCCTGCACCACGAGGAACAGGAGTCACAGAATCAGCAGATTTTGAAGATCATCGAGTCCATCCCAGCCCCGACACCTCAGCTAAACCCCGGCCCCCAGTGCCACCTCCAGTCCTTTTATAAACCCATCCAGGAATGGTGACCCCACCCAGGCAGGCCACTCCAGTTCTTTATCACCCTTTCTATAAAAGGTTTTTATATTATTTTTCCTGATACCCACCCTGTATTTCCCTTGGTGCAGTTTGAGAGTCCCTTCAGGAGGGAGGGATGGGGTTGCTCCTCCTTGGCAGGTTGGCAGAGGCTGCCCAGGCTCCTCTCTGTGAGGAGCAGCTCCCAAGGCAGCTTTGGTCCTGCTCAGGACAGGGACAGCCCTGGGAGCCAGCTGCCACTTCCACTACTCTGAGCACGGATGGATTTTGGCATTTGGCACCTCGGGCAGCCCCCAGGGACCAGCACCAGCCAGAGAGCATCGCTCAGTGAGCTCCCCACACCTCAGCTCAGACCGGACAGGAATAATCCTTCACCTTCCTGAAATCTCCTCTCCCTTGGGGAAACCTCACACTGTGTTTTGTCTCATCATTATTGAAAAAAACAACCCCAAACCAACCCAACAAAACCCCTCAAGCCAAAGCTGCTCTGTTCCCGTGGTGGTCCCTTGATCTTCTTAGGGAAGGCCCCAGGATGGGAAAGGTTGGGCGGCTCTGCTTCCTAAGAGGATTTGGGGGCATCAAGGAGGATAATAAATAAAAATCAACAGCACAGAGCAAAGCAGAGGGAGGATAAAGCAGCAGCCTGAGCAAAGCAAAGGCTACACCTCGCTGCTCATTCCAGGCAGCAGCTCTGGAAAACTTGGAGGCTTATCTTTTAATTAGGTTAAATTAGGAAATCTTTTTGTTTTGCTTGTTTTGTGTTTAGCATAACATTGTCTTGGAGGTAAAAGCTTGGAATTGGAAGGTTCTCCTGATTAGGTTAAATTAAGATATTATGCTTCTTAAAGAAGACAAAGCGTTGTCTTCAAGGTAAATGTTTAATTACATTTTAAAAACAATTTTGTCTGTGCAATAATAAGACAGAGCCCAGCTCTGCCTGTGACTGCAATTCCAGACAGAAGCCAAATAAATTGAGAAATTGCTGTTGAAGGAGTTAGGAGGCAGAGTGTAATTACTGGGGAAATGGGGGTCCTGCTGCATTATGATTCTTGGTTTTTTAGCAGCTCTGGAAGAAATAATTTAAAGAAAATTACTTTTTTTTTTTTTTTCTTATGGGCGTAAGAAAAATAGAATTTAATATCCACCTTTCTGTGAGGAAGCAAACTACAGAGAGATAGATAACACCCAGGGCAAAGGAGTTTGGCCCAATTATTGCACTCGAGCCTCCAGACTATGTTTTAGAGAGCCTCGGTGTTTATTCCTCTCTCAGAGCAGAAAACATTTCTGGTTCTGGCTGTGGGGTGAATCCCAGAGCTGGAAAATGGATCCAGAAAGCCTCTCTGGCTCCCAGGATCGCTCCAGATGGGGATTTTTGGGCATCACAGCCCTGAAAGGATGGAGCAGGCAGAGGGAGAGAGCTCAGGGACAGAGCCAGGAAAGAGGGGAAAAGGAAAAGGGGGGAAAAGGAAGGAAAAGGGGGCAGGAAAAGGAAGGAAAAGGGGGCAGGAAAAGGAAGGAAAAGGGGGCAGGAAAAGGAAGGAAAAGGGGGCAGGAAAAGGAAGGAAAAGGGGGCAGGAAAAGGAAGGAAAAGGGGGAAAAAGGAAGGAAAAGGGGCAGGAAAAGGAAACCAACCAACCAGGGATGGGGAGGGAAAAATGTGGAGTGGGGAAAGGAGAAGGGAAAGGAAGGAAGGGAAAAGGAAGGAAAGGGGGAATTGCAGCAGCTCTCTGCAGGCAGGACAGAGACATCTGCACCGTGTAAACCCCAGCACCTCAGGCAGGCTCGTGTTCCAACCCAGAAGAGGGGAAAAAAACCCATTCACATCTGAGATAACAACCCAGTCTGAGTCCCTCACCCCAGAATTGTGTAGGAACGAGCTCTCACAGGAGGAGGAATCTTGCTTAATTATGGTAAAGGTCTACATCTCAGCAATCCTCCCTCCTGTGTGCCAGGGAAAATATCAAAGACGCTGAAAAACAGCACAAAAGCAGAAACACAACATAAGGTGCATGGAGGAGAGAGAGGAACATTCCCAGTTTATTGCTTCCCTCTAACACCAGGTGACTAATGGAGCAGGCTGCAGCTTTTTCCCCTCTGTTTTTCCATCCAAATCAGCACCATCAGAACTCCTGAGCTCCATTTGGCCCTGCTGGAATGAGGAGAGGGCCAGAGGAATGCTGTGAATGTGGAGCACCAGCCCGTTCTAGATGGCTTCAGAAAGGAGATCCCAAGTGGGAAAGGTCTAAGAATAATTTCCAGCCAAAGACTTCACCTGGCAGAAAATGCAGCTCAGGCAAACCAGACCCGAAGATAAATCAGGGAGGAACTCGGTGAAAGCAAAGCAAGCCCAGCTCTTCCCTGGGTGCCCAAACCCCCTTCAGCTGCTTCAGCTCCCTGAGACAAGGAGAGGGTTCTTTGCAGTCACCTCGAGGGTGAAGTTCATGTGTCCCAACCTGAGGAACAGGTCACCCCGAGCTGCCTGGGATGAATCACCGCCTGCTCTAAATTTAAACCCAGCCTGGGGAGGCCTGAGCTGCTGTCACGGTGCCAGTCTGGTGTTCCTGGTGGCATCCTCAGGCCAAACACGCTGCGGTGTCTCTGTTCTGTGCCAGGGGCAGAGCACGGGCCGGGTTTGGGCGCTCCCGCATCCCGGTGCGATGGATCCGCTCCGGTCGGGGCACGGAGCTCTGCCCTGCCCGGAGCTCTCAGCCGGGGCACGGAGCTCTGCCCTGCCCGGAGCTCTCAGCCGGGGCACGGAGCTCTTCCCTGCCCGGGGCACGGAGCTCTGCCCTGCCCGGAGCTCTCAGCCGGGGCACGGAGCTCTGCCCTGCCCGGAGCTCTGCCCTGCCCGGAGCACGGAGCTCTGCCCTGCCCGATGCTCTCAGCCGGGGCACGGAGCTCTGCCCTGCCCGGAGCACAGAGCTCTGCCCTGCCCAGGCTGCCCTGAGGAAGCCAGCCCGCTGCGGTGTCCCTGTTCCGTGCCAGGGGCAGAGCACGGGCCGGGTTTGGGCACTCCGCACCCCGGTGCGATGGAGCCGCTCCGGCCGGGGCTGCCCGGGCTGTGCTCGGGCTCAGCCTCCGCTCCGAGCCCTCGCTCCGCTCCCGCAGGTGGGAGGGCAGAGCTCCGAGGGCAGGGGGCGGCGGTGATGCTCGGCCGGGCCTCTCCTGCCGGGGCTGGGTCCGATTCCTGCCCGTGAACGGCTCCGGTTCCTGCCCGTGAATTCCCGCACCGGGAGCGCTCCCACCGCTCCCACCGCATTCCGCAGCCCTGAGTCAGCCCAGCTCGAAATACAGCCGGGAACCCACAGAGGAGCCGGTGACCCAGATCCTGCCAGACCTTCCCCAATTTAATCTTGATATACACCCGCAGCTGCCGGCGGGGTCACCGTGTTTAACCAGCGTGAAAAAACCAACCCAGCCTCCGACAGCCCCTGAAAGCAAAGCTCCTGCCCGCCCAGCGCCAGCTCTTGCCACACAAAATCGCGTTTGGCCAAGCCACTGAGCCCTAAACTCTCATTAGAACTCGTTTGATGGATCTCAGCATCCATCAGAACCTCAAATATAAACATCAGAGATCAAACCTGGCCCCACTCAAGAAGCAAATCCCCAGCAGAGCAGCACAACCCCACCATGGGAGAGAAATCCTCCCCAGAGCCTGCAGCCCTGGCCTTGGGGTTTATCTGGCTCCTCTGAGGGTGGGATTTGGGTGGATTTGGGGAGGCTGTGGGCAGGGAGGCCTGAGCTGGTGTGGAGCAGCTGGGAGGGAGTGAGGCAGTGCCAGCCCCAGCCCTGTGCTGGCTCTGCAGGGCAGGGCTGGACTGATCCGTGCTCAGTAAAACCCCTGAGTGCAGCTCCTGAGCTCCAGCACAGCCCTGCCAGGGCCAGCTGCATCATCCTCTGCCTCATGCACCAGCCACGAAATTACAGCTTCCTGCTCCAGGGGATTTCACAGGAGCTGAGGTTCCCAAACCCGAGCTGGATCTGCAGGTCCAGCAGATTTTTTGCATCATTCTCATCCCTCTTCCACCACCCACCTCCTGTGCTCTGTTTTTAACTCACACCTGAGGCCAAGCTGGTCTGAGAGTCACTGACAGGAGATGCTCCTGTCCCTGCTGCCACCCTGCTCACCCCAAAACCTGCAGCTCCTCCTTTTCCATGGGCATGGAGCCTCCCTTACAAACAAACCCAATCACCCAAAGAATTCTGACACCTTTTCCAGCTTTTTTAACATTTTCCCTTGGGCTGGCTGAGCCACAGCCACTTCTCTGCACACCAGCTCTTGTTCTAGACAGGTTAAATGATCAGAAATATTTCATGTGTCTCCAGGCTGCCCCAGTGCCCTGCAGTTTGAATTATCAGGAATATTTCGTGTGTCTCCAGACTGCCCCAGTGCCCTGCAGTTTGAATTATCAGGAATATTTCGTGTGTCTCCAGGCTGCCCCACTGCCCTGCAGTTTGCTGTTCTCTGCAGACAGAGCTGCAGGAATTGCAGACGTGCAGGACAGGGGGAACCAGAGGACACCAAAGGCAAATGCTGGGCAGGGTGGGATCTGCCTGGCTCAGGATCCTGCACACAGAGCCCTGATCAGAGCTCTGCTGTCCCCTGAGCTGCCCAGGGGACCCTGCAGGCACTGCCCCTGTCACCATCTCACTCACAATCACACATGAGCTTACAGGAAGCCTCTCAGCTGCAGCTTTTTATATCTGAACTCTTTCTGGCTGAGCAATCTCAACCTACTATTGATCCACATGACGCATTTGATTCCTACAATTGAGATTGGAATGGAAAAAAACCACATTTCTGTTCCTCCCAGCCAGTTTGTTTCTCACGTGTGACAGCTCAGAGCGTGCAGCACTCGAGTTTTGCTGTGATTAAAGTGAAGGAATGTTTTAAAAGTGGAATCCTGTGACTGCTCCAGCCCAAAATTCAGCAGTGGTGGGAGCAAAATACCTGGGTGTTCTCTCCCCCATTGCCTTTAAATGTCAAGCAGGTGCTGGAGTTGTTTTCTGGGGGTCATGGAATGGTTTGGGTGGGAAGGGACCTTAAAAATCTTCTCATTCTGACCCCTGGGTGGGCAGGGACACCTCCACTGCCCCAGGTGCTCCAGCCTGGCCAGGGATATTGGGATTTCTCCCTAATATTTCATCTCATCCCACTTCCTTTGAGCTTTCACCCATGCCCCTTTGTCCTGTCCAGCAGGAATTGGGAAGGAATAGAATAGAAATAAACCCATAAACCAAATAAACCCAGCTGAGAATCAAACAAGAATGTTCCTGATCTTCCATTGGATTTCCAGGGTGCCCCAGTGAAGGGAGGGAATGGTGAATCTGCCTCCAGGCTCTCCGAAGGCTGATTTATTATTTTAAGAGATATTATATTAAAGAATACTAAATTAACTGTACTAAAGAATGCAGAAGGGACGCTTCAGAAGGCTAAAAAGATAATAATGAAAACTTGTGACTCTTTCCAGAGTCCTGACACAGCTTGGGCCTGATTGGCCAAAGAGTGAAAACAACTCACATGAAACCAATGGAACAATCACCTGTGGGTAAACAATCCCCAAAACACAGGAGAAGCAAATGAGCAATTATTTTTTTTCTTTTTAAACACATTCCAAATGGGCAAAACACAGGAGAAGCAAATCAAATAAGAATTGTTTTCCTTTTCTCTGAGGCTTCTCAGCTTCTCAGCAGCAAAATCCTGGGCAAAGAGATTTTTTCCCAGAAAATATGAATGTGACAATGTCCCCTTGCTGCTTTCTCCTGGTCCAGGAGAATTTCCAGCAGCTGAATGGACAGAAATCCCCCATTTCCCCTGACTCAGAGGAGAAATCTGTGACTGCAGAGCCAGCCTGGAGCCCCTCCTGCCAGGGCAGCAGAGTGAGCTGCACCTGCTCCCTTTGGCTCTCTCTGTGGGTATTGCACTGATGGAGAAGGTGCTGGGCATTCTCTTGTTTATTTGCAATAAAAATGGTTTAAAAAAAACCTCTATTAAAATGCTGCACCTCTGGGAGTGCCTGTGAAAGGAGTGAGATGTGACTCCAGCAGGGGAGTGATCAGCCTGCAATAATTTAGATGTTCCTGTTGCTATGGATACTTTCTTTAAGTGAAGCATACCATTATAATTTAAATTTCCAGTAACTCACAAAAAAAAAAAGCACATTAGAAGTAATAAAAAATGCCAGAGACGCAACTGTTTTATTCCTTGCTGTCAGTTCTGCTGGTGCTGACAGCCCTGGAGAGGTGATAACGTTGGCACCTGGGAGCAGATCTCAGTCTGTACTCATTTGCTGCATTAATTACACCTGGGGCTGGTGATGGGAGTGGGGATGGGACAATGGGAATGGGGATGGGACACTGGGAATGGGACACTGGGAATGGGACATTGGGAATGGGGATGGGACATTGGGAATGGGGATGGGACACTGGGAGAGGGGATGGGACACTGGGAACAGGACACTGGGAATGGGGATAGGACAATAGGAATGGGGATGGGACACTGGGAATGGGGGTGGGACACTGGGAACAGGGATGGGACACTGGGAGAGGAGATGGGATACTGGGAATGGGACACTGGGAATGGGGGTGGGACACTGGGATGGGACACTGGGAGTGACACTGGGAGTGGGAATAGGACAATGAGAATGGGGATGGGACACTGGGAATGGGACACTGGGAATGGGGATGGGAAAATGGGATGGGACATTGGGAAGGGGGATGGGACACTGGGAATGGGACACTGGGAAAAGGGTTGGGACACTGGGATGGGACACTGGGAGAGGGGATGTGACACTGGGAGTGACACTGGGAATGGGGATAGGACAATAGGAATGAGGATGGGACACTGGGAATGGGACACTGGGAACAGGGTTGGGACACTGGGAACTGGGGTGTGACACTGGGAATGGGACACTGGGAATGGGGATGGGACAATGGGAATAAGGATGGAACACTGGGAATGGGACATTGGGAACTGGGATGGGACACTGGGAGAGGGGATGGGACACTGGGAATGGGACACTGGGAATTGGGATGTCACCCTGGGAGCAGGGCTGTCACCCTGGCATGTGCCACCTCCCAGCAGTGAATTCAGCAGTGAATTCCTCGTGCCCTCCCTCACAGGAGAAAGGAAAGGATGCTGGAGCTCCCAGAGTGGCAGCTAAAACCAGGGAATGGATGCTGGAGTTCCCAGAGTGGCAGCTAAAACCAGGGAATGGATGCTGGAGCTCCCAGAGTGGCAGCTGTGAACAGGGGACATCTGAGGGCTCAGGGTGTTCTCAGCAGGGCCGTCAGTTCTGACAAGGGCTCAGCCTGGAACTGGCAGATCCAGCTGCAAAATGAACTCCTGCTTATTTCTGGTTATTCTGTTATTTCTGGTTATTCTGTTATTTTTGGTTATTCTGTTATTTTTGGTTATTCTGTTTGTTCCTGTGAGCACCAGGGCAGGGGAGGGAGCAGACCTGAGTGCCAGCACCCCAAGGGATGGGTGGGATTTATTCCATTCTCCAGGTGTGAGCAGCAGGGTGGAGCACACAGGGCTGTGCTGGGCTCCCTTGAGCCACCACCAGCTGCACAAACTCAGAGAAAAAATCACTTTGTGACTCAGGAGCTGCCACTGAGGACATCTGGGCTTTGCTGTTGCTCCATTCAGAGCCTGAAGCTTCCACCTCCCTCCTCTTCCCTTTCCTCACAGCCTCACCTGGAGGCCAAAGCAGCCACACAGGGACAGGCCCTGTGTCCCTTGGTGTCCCTCAGTGTCCCTCTGTGCCACCTCTGTGTCCCTCTGTGTCACCTCCAGTCCCTCAGCAGCCCCTGGAATCACCCCCAGGACCTTTCTGATCCCGTCCTGCCACCCAGAGCCACAGAAACTACCACAGGAACCACAGGGGAAATAAATAAAAAATCACCCAGCACAGAGCCTCCAAAAAACGCAGAGTTTTTATTCCCCTCAGTGCAGAATATTCTTTACAGCATCAGGTTTTCTTAAAAAAAAAAATAGAAACAGAACACTCTGGACACACACAGATAGTGTTGTGAATGTCAGGATGGGCTGCTGTGGGAAAGGACAGGGGAACCCTCACCTCACCCTCCATCCCAGGCTCCTGGGGTGAGTAGGAGGTGTTCCTCACACATCCCAGGAGAGCAGGATGAGTTCCTCACACATCCCATGCTCCTGAGGAGATCAGGATGAGTTCCTCACACATTCCAGGTTCCAGAGACCAGGATGTGCTCCTCACACATCCCAGGAGAGCAGGATGAGTTCCTCACCCTCCACCCCAGGTTCCTGGGGTGAGCAGGATGAGTTCCTCACACATCCCAGATTCCAGAGATCAGGATGTGCTCCTCACACATTCCAGGTTCCTGGGAGAGCAGGGTGAGTTCCTCACACATCCCAGGAGATCAGGATGAGTTCCTCACACATTCCAGGAGAGCAGGATGAGTTCCTCACCCTCCATCCCAGGTTCCTGGGGTGAGGTGTTCCTCACACATCCCAGAGAGAGCAGGATGAGTTCCTCACCCTTCATCCCAGGTTTCAGAGGAGAGCAGGATGAGTTCCTCACACATCCCAGGATCCAGAGATCAGGATGTGCTCCTCACACATCCCAGGAGAGCAGGGTGAGTTCCTCACACATCCCAGAGAGATCAGGATGTGCTCCTCACACATCCCAGGTTCCAGAGGAGATCAGGATGAGTTCCTCACCCTCCATCCCAGGTTCCTGGGGTGAGCAGGTGTTCTTCACACAATCCAGGAGATCAGGAGGTGTTCCTCACACATCCCAGAGAGATCAGGATGAATTCCTCACCCTCCATCCCAAGTTTCAGAGGGGAGCAGGATGAGTTCCTCACACATCCCAGGATCCAGAGATCAGGATGTGCTCCTCACACATCCCAGGAGAGCAGGGTGAGTTCCTCACACATCCCAGGAGAGCAGGGTGAGTTCCTCACACATTCCAGGAGAGCAGGGTGAGTTCCTCACACATTCCAGGTTCCAGACATCAGGATGAGTTCCTCACCCTCCATCCCAGGTTCCTGGGCAGAGCAGCTCTCCCAGGCCTGGCCACAGCCCCTGCTGGGCTCCTGCCCAGCTCCCTCCTGGCTGTGCCCTGTGCCTGGAGCAGCTCTGCTGTTCCCCCAGCACTGAGGCACTCACGGGCACAGCCCTGCCAGGACCTGGCACTGCTCTGAACTGCTCCCTGCAGAGCCCACAGGTCCACCAGAGAGACCCCAACACCTTCCACACCCACACCTGGGGGGAAAACATCTCCAATCCAAGGCAGAGTCACTCAGCTGCTCCTGATGAGCTCCTGCAGCTGACTGGGAGGGTTTTCCTTCCTTTCTGTGAGCAGCTCTGAGGGAGTTCTAAAGAGCTATCAGGGGAATGAATTAGTGCTTCAAACCCAAGTTACAAATCTAGAAAACAGATTAGTCCACTTCACATAAGGCCACAAACACTGAGGTGCCAGCGAGGCTGCTCAGGATGGTGAAACCCAATCTTCAGTGGGCACAAGTTGTGCCTCCATGGCTGCTTTCAGTCCCAGGGGTAGATGGAGCTTCCTGAGCCCCCTGGGAGCTGTCAGGGAGAGGGGTGGGAGCACCACTGGGCACCAGGAGCTGCTGCTGCTCGACCCCATTCCATCCATTTGGCACCAGGAGCTGCTGCTGCTCGACCCCATCCCATCCACTGGGTTTGGGGCAGGAGCCAGCCCTGGCCAGGCAAACCTGCAGGGCCCAGCTGGGAATGTGGAGCTGTGCTCCTGCTGCTCCTCCCAAGCTGCCCTTCCCAGCAGAACAAACCTTCCCTCCCTGCTGGTTTTGCTTTTAAAGCCAATTTGGGAGCTCTGCAGTCCCAGCAGAGGTGAGTGAGGGTCGGCCTGGAGCCAGAGCTGCAGCACTGCCAGGGGGGCTCTTTCTGGGTGAAAAGCTTCTGAGGAGAGCTCCAGGCACTGCTCACCCTGCCAACCCACAGCTCTGCTTTCAGTCCAAGTGTTAAAGTGCAAAACTTCTCTGAGTTACAAAAGTCTTTGGGTTAAAGAGGAGCTGGGACCCGCTGGGGTGACAGAGCTGTGAGAGCACCACAGCCACAGAGCAGCAGCTCTGCTCCCTCTGTGCTCTCTGTGGTTCCACACTGGCAGCAGCTGCTGCAAACCCTCCCTGGGCAGGCAGGGGCTGTGCTGTGCCAGCCTGGGTGGGCTGGTGACACCCAGGGCTGTGGTGGCACCCAGGGCTGTGGTGGCACCCACGGAGGGGCTGTGGTGGCACCCACAGAGGGGCTGTGGTGGCACCCACAGAGGGGCTGTGGTGCTGCCCAGGCTGGGTGGGCTGGTGACACCCAGGGCTGTGGTGGCACCCACAGAGGGGCTGTGCTGTGCCAGCCTGGGTGGGCTGGTGACACCCAGGGCTGTGGTGGCACCCACAGAGGGGCTGTGGTGCTGCCCAGGCTGCAGATGCTCCCCACACCTCTTGTAAACTGTGAGTAAAGCTGTCCAAGAGCACCCCGTGGTTTGGGGAAGGTACAAAATCCACGCCGGGTTCTGAAGCTTTGGTGTGAGCTGGGCTGTGGCACCTGGGGGGCTCAGGGAGGTTTCTGAGCCCTCAGAACATGAAGAGATCGTCCTGCTCAGCCGGGCTGGGCTCCAGCTGCCTCCAGTGCAGGGGGGACAGAGCCTCTGCAGCCTCCTGGGCCGACAGCCCCGTGTCCAGCTCCTGGGGATTGGTCCTGGACTGAGCCAGCCTGGGGACAGGGAACAGAGAGACACTGAGGGAAATAAACACAGGGAATGCACTGGGTGAAATAGATACAGGTAATGCACTGGGTGAAATAAATATAGAGTAATGCACAGGGTGAAATAAATACAGGGTAATGCACAGGGTGAAATAAACACAGGTAATGCACTGGGTGAAATAGATACAGGTAATGCACAGGGTGAAATAAATACAGGGTAATGCACAGGGTGAAATAAATACAGAATAATGCACTGGGTGAAATAAACACAGGGTAATGCACTGGGTGAAATAAATATAGAGTAATGCACAGGGTGAAATAGATACAGAATAATGCACAGGGTGAAATAAATACAGAATAATGCACTGGGTGAAATAAATACAGGGTAATGCACAGGGTGAAATAGATACAGGGTAATGCACAGGGTGAAATAAATACAGAATAATGCACAGGGTGAAATACATACAGGGTAATGCACAGGGTGAAATAAATACAGGGTAATGCACAGGGTGAAATAAATACAGGGTAATGCACAGAGTGAAATAAACACAGGTAATGCACTGGGTGAAATAGATACAGGGTAAAACACTGAGTGAAATAAATACAAAGTAATGCACAAGGTGAAATACATACAGGGTAATGCACAGGGTGAAATAAATACAGAGTAATGCACAGAGTGAAAAAAATACAGAATAATGCAGAGTGAAATAAACACAGAGTAATGCACAGAGTAAAATAAACACAGAGTAAAACACTGAGTGAAATAAACACAGAGTAATGCACTGAGTGAAATAAATACAGAGTAATACAGAGAGTAATGCACAGAGAAAAACAAAGGAAAGCACAGAGTAAAACAGAGAGTAAAGCATGGAGTAAAACAGAGTAATGCACAGAGTGACACACAGAGTAAAATAAACAGAGAGGAAAGCACAGAGTAATGCACAGAGTGAAATAAATACAGAGGAAAACAGAATAAAATACAGAGTAAGGCACTGTAATACACAGAGTAACACACAGAATAAAATAAACACAGAGTAAAGCACAGAGTAATGCACAGAGTAAAATACAGAGTAATACAGAGAGTAATGCACAGAATAAAATAAACACAGAGTAAAGCACAGAGTAAAATACAGAGTAATACAGAGAGTAATGCACAGAGTAAAATAAACACAGAGTAAAGCACAGAGTAATGCACAGAGTAAAATACAGAGTAATACAGAGAGTAATGCACAGAGTAAAATAAACACAGAGTAAAGCACATTATTAACAGCCATTATTAACAAACAGCCATTATTAATTAACAGCCATTATTAACAAACAGCCATTATTAACAGCCAGGGCTCTGGGGCTGCTCCCCTGCTGAACTCCAGGGAGGGCTGAGAGTTTGAGATTTACCTCGAGGGAGGGCTGAGAGTTTGAGATTTACCTCGAGGGAGGGCTGAGAGTTTGAGATTTACCTCGAGGGAGGGCTGAGAGTTTGAGAATTACCTTGAGAACGCCTCGTCCAGCCCATCATCCATCTCCTTTGTGAAGAGATCAAAAGAGAGAAGCAGTTGCTAAGAGAACTCACAGAAGTGCATTTAGAGACCTGGCCCTGCACTCAGACAGAGCAAACACCTCTGTGTGCTGGGTCCTGAGTGCCTCAGCCTCCTCCTCTGCAATCTGTGCAATCTCTGCAATCTCTGCAATCTGCCTGCCCTGCAGGGCACAGGCAGCTCTGGGGGTGGCCCTGCTGCACCCCAAGGGGCTGATCCTGCACCCAAAGGGGCTGATCCTGCCCCAGCTCCATCCAGGAGGCCAGAACAGGGATGGAAATCACCCAAATTACCCCCAAATTAACCCCAAAGGTGCTGATCCTGCCCCAGCTCCATCCAGGAGAGCAGCAGGGATGGAAATCACCCCAAATCACCCCAAATTACCCCAAATCACAATCACCCCAAATTACACCCAAAGGGGCTGATCCTGCTCCAGCTCCATCCAGGAGAGCAGCAGGGATGGGAATCAACCCCAAATTACCCCAAATTACCCCCAAATTACACCCAAAGGGCCTGATGCTGCACCCCCAAGAGGCTGATCCTGCTCCAGCTCCATCCAGGAGGGCAGAACAGGGATGGAAATCACCCAAATCACCTCCAAATCACTCCCAAAGGGGCTGAATCTGCCCCAGCTCTATCCAGGAGAGCAGCAGGGATGGGAATCACCCCCAAATCACCCCAAATCACCCCCAAAGGGGCTGATCCTGCACCCCAAAGGGGCTGATCCTGCCCCAGCTCCATCCAGGAGGGCAAAACAGGGATGGAAATCACCCCAAATTACCCCAAATCACCCCCAAATCACACCCAAAGGGGCTGATCCTGCCCCAGTTCCATCCAGGAGGGCAGCAGGGATGGAAATCACCCTAAATTACCCCCAGAGGGACTGACCCTGCACCCCAAAGGGGCTGATCCTGCCCCAGCCCCATCCAGGAGGGCAGCACATGTTTTTATTTCAGCACAGGGATGGGAATCACCCCCAATCACCCCTGACCCTCCCAGCCCTGCACGTCCTGCTGCCAGGAGGGAGCTGCCCCTCTGAGCTGAGCCCTCCCTGCGCAGCCCAGGGCTCCCAGTTTGGCCCAGTTTGGCCCCCTGGCTGTCCCTTACCCACTCCACGTTGTTGTTGACCGAGGGGCTGGGCCCAAAGCTGCTGTTGTCCAGCCCTGGGGGCTCGGGGCTGCTGCCCAGGGGGGCCCTGCCCGGCTCCTCCAGGTCCAGCAGGGTCCCCAGGGCTGTGAGGGCAGAGCAGAGGGCAGTGAGGGCAGGGGAACAGAGAAACAGCCAAAGCTCCCTGCAGGAAACACCTCCTGCACCCAACCCTGCAGGTGGAGCCAGATCTGAGCCCTGAGGGGCTGCACCCACCCCACAGCGTTCATGGAAAATCCTTTCCTTGGGATTCTGCCTCCTGAGAAGCTGAGAGGCCTCAGGAACAAAATGTAAACATTGATTATCTGCTGCTGTGGAATGCAACAGGTGCAGCTGGGATTGGGCTCATGTGGGTGTTTCTAATTAATGGCCAATCACAGTCAGCTGGCTCAGACTTTCTGACCAAGCCACAAACCTTTGTTATCATTCTTTCCTATTCTATTCTTAGCCAGCCTTCTGATGAAATCCTTTCTTCTATTCTTTTAGTATAGTTTGAATATAATATATATCATAAAATAATCAATCAGCCTTGTGACACATGGAGTCAGATCCTCATCTCTTACCCCATCCATTGTGAACACCCTCACACTGGGGGCTGTGGTTCAGCTGCTCAGGAGCTTTGGGAAGGCTCCAGGGCACCCAGTGATGCTCAGGGTGAGCCCCAGGCCAGGGCAGCCCCAGGGCAGAGCAGCCCCAGGGCAGCACCCTCAGCTCAGCCCAGAACAGCCCAGAGTGTTCTATGGACTGAGAGCAGCCCCAGGCTGGGCTGAGCCCGAGGTGCCACCCTTGGGAGGGGATTCCTGCAGCCCTGAGCCCCCCCAGGCACGGGCAGGAGGTGCCAGCCTGGTGCCAGCCCAGTTTGAGGCTGTTTTTGCTCTGTGCCAAATCCTCTTATCTCGTGGCCAGCATGGGCAGGGATGAGCCTCTTGTCCCACTTCTGCCTGCCCTGCTCCTCAGAGCCAGGCCCTGAACTGGGAGGGGACATCCCCAATCCCCCAGGGACATCCCCAATCCCCCAGGGACATCCCCAATGCCCCAGGGACATCCCCAATCCCCCAGGGACATCCCCAAATCCTTCAGAGACATCCCCAAATCCTTCAGGGACATCCCCATTCTCCCAGGGACATCCCCATTCTCCCAGTTCTTGTCCCAATCCTTCAGGGACATTCCCATGAACAGCCCTCATCCCCCAGGGACATTCCTCCATCCCTCAAGGACATCCCTGTGTTGTTCAAGGACAATTTCCCATCCCTCAGGCTGTCCCCTGCCCTGTTCAGGGACATCTCCCATCCCTTGGGGACAATCCCTGCTCTGTTCAGGGACAGTTCCCATCCCTTGGGGACAATTCCCCACCCCTCAGGGACACCCTTGTTCTGTTCAGGGACATCCCCACCCCTTGGGGACAATCCCTATCCCTTGGGGACAATCCCTATCCCTCGGGGACAATCCCTATCCCTTGGGGACAATCCCATTCCCTGCTCAGGGACAGTCCCCATCCCTCAGGGACATCCCTGCTCTGCTCAGGGACAATCCCCCATGCCTTGGGGACAGTCCCCACCCCAGGCCCTGCTCTGTGCCTCACTCACCTGTGCCAGGGTGGGCAGGAGCTCCTGAGCTGGGGCTGCTCGTCCCTTCTGCTGCCAGGATGGACCTTTCCCTCTTCTCCTTCTCTGCACAACAGGAGAGGCCATCAGGGACAGGGACAGCAAGGACAGGACCACCAGGGACAGCAGGGACAGAGGGGACACCAAGGACAGCAGGGACAGCAGGGACAGCAGGGACAGGACCAGCAGGGACAGGCCCCTGTGCTGCTCCTGCCACCTCAGGGAAGGTGACAGCACCAGCCCCAGGGGCTCTGAGGCACCCAGGCCCTGCAGGGCACGAGTGTCACTGGGATATTTTCAGATTTTTGCCAGGATTTCTCTCCTGGGAAGCCTCAGCTTCCCCACATTCTGCTGCTCTGGAATGTGATCTGGAGAATTGTTCACCCAGCACATGAATTGTTTTTAATGAATGGCCAATCCCAGCCAGCTGTGTGTCTGTCATGAGATTTTATTATCATTCTTTTCCAGCCTTCTGATGTCTCCTTTCTTTTAATATAGCATTTTAATGTCATATACATCATAAAATAATAAATCATCCTTCTGAAACACAGAGTCAAGATTCTCATCTCTCCCCTTGCTGGGGCTGGCTGCAAATTGCCCCCATGAGCAGAGCCCAGACCTGCCTGGGCTTCCAGCAAGGAAAGCTGGAAATGGGGAGGCAGGGGAGGGAACAGGCTGGGGTGAGCAGGGCAGGGACACAAACTCACACTCACCTTCCTTTGCTGCCTGCCAGAACTCAAAGGCCAGCCTGAAAGCCTGGGCCACAGTCAGGGTGACAGCCTGGGCCTGGGGACAGACAGCAGGACAGGCTGAGAGCTCTGAGATCAACTAATGACATCACTGAGATCAACTAATGACATCACTGAGATCAATCACTGAAATCACTGAGATCAATTAATGACATCACTGAGATCAATTAATGACATCACTGAGATCAACTAATGACATCACTGAGATCAATTAATGACATCACTGAGATCAATTAATGACATCACTGAGATCAACTAATGACATCACTGAGATCAATCACTGAAATAACTGAGATCAATTAATGACATCACTGAGATCAATCACTGAAATCACTGAAATAACTGAGATCAATCACTGAAACCTCTGAGATCACTGAGATCAGTCACTGAAATAACTGAGATCAATTAATAACATCACTGAGATCAAACACTGAAATTACTGAGATCAATTAATAACATCACTGAGATCAAACACTGAAATTACTGAGATCAATGACATCACTGAGATCAATCACTGAAATTACTGAAATTACAGAGATCAATGAAATCACTGAGATCAATCACTGAAACTTCTGAGATCACTGAGATCAATCACTGAAATCAATTAATGACATCACTGAGATCAATCACTGAAATTATTGAGATCAATGAAATCACTGAGATCAAACACTGAAACCTCTGAAATCACTGAGATCAACCACGGAAAATACTGAGATCAATTAATGACATCACTGAGATCAATGAGATCAATCACTGAAATTATTGAGATCAATGACATCACTGAGATCAATCACTGAAATTACTGAAATTACAGAGATCAATGAAATCACTGAGATCAGTCACTGAAATAACTGAAATCAATGACTGAAACCTCTGAAATCACTGAGATCACTGAAACCTCTGAAATTACTTAAATTACTGAGATAAATCACTGAAATCACTGAAATCCCTGAGATCAATCATTGAAACCTCTGAAATCAATGAAATCAAGCACTGAAATCAATCACTGAAATTATTGAAACCACTGAGATCAATCACTGAAACCTCTGAAATCAATGAAATTACTGAGATCACTGAAATTACTGAGATCATTCACTGAAACCTCTGAAACTACTGAGATAAATCACTGAAATCACTGAGATCCATCACTGAAATAAATTAAATCAATCACTGAGATCAATCACTGAAATGATTGAAACCACTGGCAGCCCCCAGGGACATGGAGGGGGGACACAAACAGGGCACAGCACCCCAAAACCAGGCAGGGGGGATAAAGGGACCCCAAAACCAGGCAGGGGGACAAGGGGACCCCAAAACCAGGCAGGGGGGACAAGGGGACCCCCAAACCAGGCAGGGGGACAAAGGGGACCCCCAAAA
Organism: Setophaga petechia; assembly: GCA_024362935.1. Lineage (NCBI taxonomy): Eukaryota > Metazoa > Chordata > Aves > Passeriformes > Parulidae > Setophaga > Setophaga petechia. Next base: position 1,204,781 of record JANCRA010000094.1, on the reverse strand, counting down.
CCAGGGAGGGGGACAGGGGCACCCCCAGGGCCAGCAGTGCCAGTCAAGGCTGGCACCAGCAGGGCTCACTGGGATGTTGGAGCTGTTTACATCCTCGATGGGAGTGGAAATGCTTTATGGCAAAAAACCCCTTAAATATGGTAATTAAGTCTGAAACTCCTCACAGCTGTTTACAATTTAAGCTGTCACATCTGAATCAAGTTTAATAGGCACAGCTACTGCTGAGAATTACCCAGGAACTAAAAATATGGGCTAATTCCATGGCTGTGCCTGGGAGCTGGGGGGCACCCAGAGCCCCTGCCCTGGCTGCAGTCTGGGAGCAGGGATCACCTCAGCAGCAGGATCTTCCTGCACTTTACAGAGCAGGAAAAAGGAAATTATTCCTATTTTTTTTCACCACAAAAGGCTTTGGAGAACTTTATTTGGAGGGGGATGCACTGAGCTGATGCAGCAGTGAGATAACTCTTGTAGCAGCAGGAAGATTTAAATTTTAATTTGCAGAGTGAGGCTTATCTTGGCTGTGCCAGGATGGGAGCACAGGAGAGACAACTTGGAGCTGCCATGATTGGATCCAGGGGGAAAAAAGGAGCTGGGAGAGGCAGGGAATGGGAGCAGAGGGACAGGGAATGGGAACAGAGGGGCAGGGAATGGGAACAGAGGGACAGGGAATGGGAACAGGGGCAGGGAATGGGAGCAGAGGGACAGGGACAGGGATGCTGCTGGGGACCAGGCTGGGAATGGTCCCAGAGGGGATTTGGGACACCAAATCCCAAAATTTCCCCATTCAAGAGGCACCAGGGAGGGATTGCTGGGGGCAGAGGGGTCTGAGCTGCCCTTGCTCTGCCCTAAAGGCCCCGTGGTTCAGGGGAGGGGGCTCAGTGCCCCACCAGACACCCCAGGGCTCTCCCTGCCCCTCTCCTCTCTCTCATTTTGCACTGAAAGGGCAGGGAAAGGTCCAGGAGGGCTCAGAGCACAGACCTGGCTCAGGGAAAGAGTCTGGAATGGGCTCTGAGCCCACCCAGACCCAGATCTGAGCTCTGAGCCCACCCAGAGCCTCCCAGAGCCAGGTCTGAGCTCTGAGCCCCCTCCCCAGCCCAGGGCAGGCTCTCCTGCTGTCACACACATCTTTTATGGAAAATCCTTTTTCCTTAGGATTTTTCCTCCTGAGAAGCTGAGAGGCCTCAGGAACACAATGTAAACATTGATTATCTGCTGCTGTGGGATGCAACAGGTGCATCTGGGATTGGTCCATGGGGTTGTTTCTAATTAATGGCCAATCACAGCCAGCTGTCCAGACTGTCTCAGTCAGCCACAAGCCTTTGTTATCATTCTTTCCTTTTCTATTCTTAGCCAGCCTTCTGATGAAATCCTTCCTTCTATTCTTTTAGTATAGTTTTAATATAATATATACCACAAAATAATAAATCAGCCTTCTGAACCATGGAGTCAGATCCTCATCCCTCCCCTCATCCTCACACCCCAGTGAGCACAGTCACACCCTGAGGGCAGGACATGGCCCCAGGTGCAGAGATGTCCCTAAATGAGGGCAGGGGGCTCCAGGGCAGGGCAGGGGGCTCCAGGGCAGGGAGATCCAGGGCAGGGAGCCCCAGCAGGGCAGAGGCTCCAGGGCAGGGAGATCCAGGGCAGGGGGATCCAGGGCAGGGCAGGGGGCTCCAGCAAGGGCAGGGGGCCCCAGGGCAGGGCAGGGGGCTCCAGGGCAGGGCAGGGGGCTCCAGGGCAGGGCAGGGGGATCCAGGGCAGGGCAGGGCAGGGAGCCCCAGCAGGGCAGGGCAGGGAGCTCCAGGGCAGGGCAGGGCAGGGAGCTCCAGGGCAGGGCAGGGAGCTCCAGCAGGGTCCCCCGGGCTCCTCCTGCCCACATCTCCATGCCCAGGGGGCTCAGGGGTGTCCCGGGGCAGGGCAGGGCAGGGGGCTCCAGGGCAGGGCAGGGGGCTCCAGGGCAGGGCAGGGGGCTCCAGCAGGGCAGGGCAGGGAGCCCCAGGGCAGGGCAGGGCAGGGAGCCCCAGGGCAGGGCAGGGGGCTCCAGCAGGGCAGGGCAGGGAGCCCCAGGGCAGGGCAGGGAGCTCCAGGGCAGGGCAGGGAGTCCCAGGGCAGGGCAGGGAGCTCCAGGGCAGGGCAGGGCAGGGGGCTCCAGGGCAGGGCAGGGCAGGGAGCCTCAGCAGGGTCCCCCGGGCTCCTCCTGCCCAGGTCTCCGTGCCCAGGGGGCTCAGGGGGGTCCCGGGGCAGCCTCAGCTCCTCACAGCCCCAGGGGCTCCAGGCTGGGCTGGCCCAGCTGGGATGAGGAGAGGGCAGTGCTGAGCCTTCCTCCCAGCCCTCCTCCTCCTCACTGACCATCTTCCTCTTGGGGCACAGGAAGGCATGGCACTCCAGGCTCTCGCTCTGCTGGCTCTGGGCGATGTAGGCAAACACTTTGTCGTGGGCCTTGTCTGCCGTGCAGTACGAGATCCTGCAACACACACGGGCAGGGCTGGGCTCCAGAACATTCCGGGGCTGCCACGGAGTGCCCAGCACGGGGAGGGCACCAGGGTGGGGCTGGGCAGGGGGGGAACCACGGGGTGAGATCCATGGGCACCACAGGGAGAGGGGGAAAGAGGAGAGAGAGAAGAGAGAGGGGAGGAGGGAAAAAGAGAGAGGAGAGAAAAGGAGGGAGAAAAGGAGGGAGAAAAGGAGGGAGAAAAGGAGGGAGAAAAGGAGGGAGAAAAGGAGGGAGAAAAGGAGGGAGAAAAGGAGGGAGAAAAGGAGGGAGAAAAGGAGGGAGAAAAGGAGGGAGAAAAGGAGGGAGAAAAGGAGGGAGAAAAGGAGGGAGAAAAGACAAGAAGAGAAAAAGAGGAAAAAAGGAGAAAAGAAAAAAAGAGAAAAGAAAAAAGAGAAAAAAAGAGAAAAGAGAAAAAAGAAGAGAGAAAAAAATGAGAAAAGAGAAAAGAGAAAAAAAGAGAGAGGAGAGAAAAGAGAAGAGAGAAAAGGAGAGAGAAAAGAGAAGAAAAGAGAAAAGAAAAAGAGGAAAAAAAAAGAGAAAAAAGAGAAAAGAAGAGAAAAGAGAAATAAGAGAAGAGAAAAAAGAAGAGAAAAGAAGAAAAAAGGAAAAAAACAAAGAAAAAAGAGAAAATAAGAGAAAAAACAAGAGAGAAAAAAAGAGAAAAGAAAAAAGAAAAAAGGAGAAAGAGAAAAGAAAAAAGAGAAAATAAGAGAAAAAAGAAGAGAGAAAAAAGGAGAAGAGAAAAGAAAAAGAGAAAAGAAAAAAGAAGAGAAAAGAGAAAAGAAGAGAGAGAAGAAGAGGAAATGTCTTTCCCACACAGAGGGACAGGACAGGCTGGAGAAGGGGGAGCTGCCAGCAGAGCAGCCCCAGCAGGGTCCCAAGGACAGGGGAGCTGTGCTCAGCCTGGAGGGGATGCAGGGGAGCCTGGGCTGGGCTGGCACCCAGGGCTGGGGTTTGCAGGGGGGCTCGGGGGAGCTGAGCTCAGCCCTGGGCACAGCAGAGAATTAATTAATTAAAGAAGATTTAATTGCACCCACCTGTAGATGGAGATGTTCTCGATGAGCTCGCTGCTCCGGCCGTCCCTGAGCACGATGCCCCGCGGGGACACCTTCAGGGTCACCTTCTGCAGCTTCTTGCCACTGGCCTTGGCCTTGGGAGGGACACAGGGAGGGGAAGGCCCGGGTTGGAACCCTGGGAGCAGCTGGGGATGCTCTGAGCAGGGCACAGCCCTGCCCAGCCCTGCAGGCAGGGGTGTCGCAGACATTCTTTGTGAAAAACCCTTTCTTGGGATTTTCCCTGCTGGAGCTGAGAGGTTTCAGCAGCAAATGTGAACAATGGTTATCTGCTGCTGTGGAATGCAACAGGTCCACCTGTGGTTGGTCCCCTGTAGATGTTTGGATCTACTGACCACTCATGGTGGAGCTGCTATTGCTCTCTGCAGACACAGACCTTTGTTATTACTATTTCTATCTCTCTCTTAGCTTAGCCAGCTTCTGAAGACACAGACCTTTGTTATTATTATTTCTATCTCTATTCTTAGCATAGCCAGCTTCTGAAGAAGCTCCTTTCCTTTCTATCTCTATGTAGTATAGTTATAATGTTATATATATATCATAATATAATAAATCAAGCCTTCTGATCATAGAATCAAGATCCTGACTCTTCCATCCTCTAAAAACCCCTGTGACCACCAACAACACAGGGACACAGCTCACTGGGGTGCACAGGCACTGCCAGCCCTGCCCTGGCCCCAGGGCCACCAGCACGGCCACAGAGATGGGAGCAGCACAGGCCTGGCACACCCGGGCTGCCAGGTGCTGCCAAACCCCTCTGCAGTGGCCAATGCACAGGACATCAGCTTCAAACCAGGCTCTTAGCAGCCACCTTCCCTCCTCTACTGGCCTGGTGCTCCCAGGCTGCAGCTCTCACCCAGCTGGAGCCAGGCTGGAATCCTCAGCCCCGTTCCCTGGGGGATCCTGAGGCCCCTGGGCACCTCAAAGCCCTGCCCAGAGCAGTCCTGCCCCAGCCCTGGGCTTTATTTAAGGGCTCCTCTCCCCATCCATCAGTGCAGGGCTCTGCAGCTCCCTCCTGCCCTGGTGCAGCTCAGGAGAGGACCCAGCAGTGCCCACCCCATGAGCTCTATGGCACAGCCAGGGCTGTGCCTCTGTCACCTTTGGAGGGGTTTAAAGAAGATTTAATTCCACCCAGAGCCTGGTGAGATGGGAGGCTCTGAGCTGGAGGAGGGCTGGGAACTGGAGAATGGCTGGGAATGGGCTGGGAACTGGGGAATGGCTGGGAATGGGCTGGAGAAGGGTTGGGGATCAGTGGGATGGCTGGAACTGCTGGAGAAGGGTTGGGAATTGGGGGAATGGCTGGGAATGGGCTGGAGAAGGGTTGGGGATCAGTGGGATGGCTGGAACTGCTGGAGAAGGACTGGGAACTGGGGAACTGCTGGAGAAGGACTGGGAACTGGGGGATGGCTGGGAATGGGCTGGGAATTGGGGCATTCAGGAAATCCACCCCTCTGAGGTCCCAGTGGGACAGAGGCTGTGCTGGCTGGGACCTGTCCTGCTCCCTTCCCCTCCAAACCCTGGAAGGAGAGCCCAGAGCAGCCCTGGCCATGCTCCAAGCCTGTCCCTGCCCTGAGCCAGCCCGGGGCAGGCTGATGCAGCAGGTCAGAGCATCCTCACACACCCAGCTTATCACAGCAGCCAGAGCTCAGCACGCTCCAGCCTGGCCCAGAGAGCCCCATCCCACAGCCTGGGCTGGACCCAGGGGCTGCCAGAGCCTGGAATGGTCTGCAGGGCCACCCACACCCCTGCAGGGGCTGCAGCTGCAACCCTGACCCCGTGGAGCTGCAAATCCCAAACTCCTGGAGCTGCAAATCCCAAACTCCTGGAGCTGCAATCCCAATTTCCCCTGAAGCTGCAATCCCAATTCCATGGAGCTGCAAATCCCAATTTCCCCATGAGCTGCAACCCCAACCCCATGGAGCTGCAATCCTGATCCCATGAGCACCAAATCCCACCACCACAGAGCTGCAATCCCAATTTCCCCTGAAGCAGCAATCTCAATCCCATGGAGCTGGAATCCTGACCCTTCCTAGAGCTGCAATTCCCAATTCCCCTGGAGCTGCAAATCCCATTTCCCCTGGAGCTGCAATTCCCAATTCCCTGGAGATGGAATCCCGACCCCATGGAGCTGCAATCCCAGTTTCCCTGGAACTGCAATCCCAATCTTCCTGGAGCTGCAAATCCCAATCCTCTGAGCTGCAATCCCGACCCCAGGGAGCTGCAAATTCCCTTCCCAATCCCCTGGAGCTGCAACCCCCATTCCCCATGAGCTGCAGCTCTGAAACTCCTCCCCATGGGACCCCCCCAAGGGCCATCAGGGTGACCTGGGGCCACCTGGTGACACCTGGGGACCCTTGGTGACACCTGGGGACCCTTGGGGACAGCTGGGGACACTCACGGTGGCCACGATCCTTTTGACAGCGGCTGCAGAGAGCTCCTCTCCCTTGGGCTGCTCCACCAGGGTCATGCCCAGGTACTTGAGGCTGAAGAGCATCCCCTCCAGCAGCGTCTCCCTCGTGTCTGTCCAGTTCTCAGGCAGCTCTGGGGACACACGGGGGGCTCTGGAGTCACCAACTCACAGCAGCACCTCAGCCACCAGGGGCTCACCTGGGAGCCTCCCCTGCAGCTCTCCAGGGCAGCAAAACAAACCCCAAAACGTTTTCCACGAGCCACAACAAACCCCAAAATGTTTTCCACACCAAACCCTTCGGGAGCCCCCAGTTTAACTGGGAGCCACCCCGTGCCCTGACCCTGCAAAGCCTCACCTACACAAGGAGGATAAAATGGGATTTGCTGCTAATCCTGGGCAGCTGCTGGGACCCAGGTGAGGGAAATGATCCCCCCCAGGCCTGAGGAGCCCCCCAGGAGCAGAGGGCTCTGCTCTCCCCTTGGAAACCACCAGGGAACTGTTCCCAAAGTGCTGGGGGGGAAAGGAGGGTTCTAAACACAGGGACAGGTGTGGGGCCAAGGTGAAAATCAGGTGGGGATTCCTGGACCTGAAATTCCACCCAGGAGCCACCTGGGATGGGCAGCTCAGGCTTTCCCCCCTACCCAGGTGTCCCACAGCCCCCCAGGTGTGTCCCACAGCCCCCCCAGGTGTCACACAGCCCCCCCGGGTGTCACACAGCCCCCCCGGGTGTCACACAGCCCCCCCAGGTGTCACACAGCCCCCCCAGGTGTCACACAGCCCCCCCAGGTGTCCCCAGGCCAGCCCGTTCGTGTCCCCCCGCCGCCCATCCCCGGTCCCGGTGTAACCCGGGCCGGGTCGGTCCCACGGGGTCAGGGACAGCCGCAGGTTCGGTGTCGCCTGGGGGGGGTTCGGGGTGGCTCCCCCGGGCCCGGTGGCCCCCCCGGCAGGGCTCGGTGGCCGCTCGCCACGGGGCCATCGATCGTGCGAGCGGGACGAGGTCACAGCGTGCCCGCCGGGCTGCGGCCCTTGGCCCGCGCTGGGGGACACGGGGACAGGGGGACACGGGGACAGGGGGACAGGGGGATACAGGGACAGGGGGACACGGGGACAGGGGGATACAGGGACATAGGGGATGGGGGGACACGGGGACACCGCACCCCCAGCCAGCCCCGCCGCCGCCGGGGAAGGGACGCAAGGAGCGCGGGGCGGAGCGAACAGCGCGGCAAAAAGTGGGGCTGAAAGTGAGAAAAGAGCGACGAGAGAGCGAAAGAGAAGGCGGAGAGAGAGAGCAGGGGCTGGGGGAAGAGAGGGGACAGGGACAGAGCGGAGAGAGGGGAAGGGACCGGAGCGGCGGAGCGGGACCCGGGCCGGGATGCGGGGCAGGGAGCGGGACCGGAGAGAGAGCGGGGCAGGGATCCGGGCAGGGAGCGGGGCCCGGGGCAGGAGCGCGGTCCCGGATGCGGGACCCGGAGCAGGGCTCGGAGCAGGGAGCGGGACCCGGAGCGGAGTGCGGGATGCGGGGCCCCGGACAAGGGAGCGGGGCCCGGGCCAGAATGCGGGGAGCGGGGCAGGGAGCGGGGCCCGGGGCAGGGAGCGGGGCCCGGGGCAGGGAGCGGGGCTCGGCTCTCACTCTTGTGCCGCCCGCCGGCCCAGGACGGTTTGTGCACGCTGGGGCTCCTCAGCAGGGCCCGGCCCGCGGACTTGAGCGCGTCCATCCCGGCCCGGCCCCGCCGCAAACTTTTCCTGCGGCGCCAGCGCTGACCGCGTCCGGGGGCGGGGCTATGCAAATGAGAGATTGCGTCAGCGCACCACGCCCTGTGCCACGCCCATCCCCGCCCCGGGACCCGGAGCGCTGCGGGGTCCCAAAAACTCTGCGGGGTCCCAAAAGTTCTGTGGGATCCCAAAAGTTCTGCGAGGTCCCAAAAACTGTGCGGGGTCACTAAAGATGTGCAGGGTCCCAAAAACTCCGCGGGGACCCGAAAGTTCTGCGGAGTCCCAAAAACTGTGAAGGGTCCCTGAAGTTGTGCAGGGTCCTAAAAACCCCGCGGGGACCCAAAACTCCTCGGGGTCCCTAAAGCCTGCGGGGTCCCCAAAACTCCGCAGAGACCCAAAAGTTCTGCGGGATCCCAAAAACTGCGAGGTCCCCAAGGGCTTTTGGGGGACCTAAAAGCTGAGCAGGGTCCCCAAAACTCTGCAGAGTTCCCAAAGCTCCGCAGGGACCCTAAAGCTTCTTGGGGTCCCTAAAGCTGTGCGGGGTCCCTAAAGCTGTGCGGGGTCCCTAAAGCTCCTCGGGGTCCCCAGGTGTCACAGCACTGTGGGGACACCGTGACCCAGCCACACCCAGGGCCTGTGGGTGCCCCCCAAAATCAGGATTTGCTTCTCCCCACGGATCTTCCCCCAAATCCCCTCTCCACACACCTGTGGGGTGCAGCTCCGCAGGGATCCCCCCGTTCCCCACTCTAATTCAGGGTAAGGATCCCCCTCTGCTCGCTCCGTGCTCAGGTGACCCCAAAAAAGCTGAGTTTGCCCCAGGAGGGGTTTGCTGGCCCAGGCTGGGGTGGGATTTGGGGATGTCCTGTCTGAGCAGCCGCCCTGGTGTCACCAACGTGTCACCAACTGCTCTGGGTGTCACTGAATGGGAGAGATCAAAGCCCTCGCAGGCTTTCTGAAATTAAAGGATAAAAAAGAGGAGGTGAAACCCCAAAGGGAGCAGGAGCAGCTCGGGGAAGGGGAGCTCAGCCCTGGGAGAGGCTCGTTCCTCTGCAGCTCCTCCCGAAGGCGGGCACAGGCTGCAAACCCCGGCACTCCCCAAGGATGCTGCTGATGCCAACTTGGCTGCAACAGTTCTGTGCTGGCTGGAATTTCTTCTCCCAGGGTCACAAGACAGGGACCGGGAGTTCAGTCACTTATTTGGGTTAATTCTGCTCTTTATCACGAGGAATCCAGGCCCGTGGTAAACTGGATTAGTTTTACTGACAGTGCTGGAGCTCCCAGACTGACACCAGCACAGCTCGTTATGTAACACAGCAAAGATAAAAATACAGCAGGGTGAAATATCAGCGGGGAGAGGAAATAACTGGAGCACCCCCACTTCTAATGCATCCTGGAAAACGGGGGGAGAACCCCCCGTGCTCAGGGCATCTCCTGCCACAGCCTGTCCAATAAATAAATCCGGATTTATTTCACACCCTGCTCACGGCCAGGGCAGTGCTGGGGCAGGGCAGGAGCCTGGGGAGCACCAGCAGGCAGGGAAATGTTCAAATATTCAGATAAAGAGCTGCGTTTTCCTGGGGAGAGCCTGCAAACCCCATCCCTTGTGTTTGTGGATTTCCTTAGGGAAGGTTCCACCCTCACTTTCCCCAGCCCTCCTGTGCCCACCTGTGCTGCTGGGGCAGCCCTGGGCAGGGTTCCGTGCCAGGCTGGGGCTCAGGGCGTTGTTCAGGGTGCCAGGGGAGCTCCTGTGAGAGCCACGGGCATCCCTTGGTGCCAGCCAGAAACCCCCGGGGGTACCCAGCAGGGCTGCCCTGCTGTGCTCCCACAGGTGGGATGGATTTCCCTCCCTCCAAGCTGATTTTTTTGTCACCCTGGTTTTTTAAGATTCTCAAGGCCTTCTGATGTTGACATTCTTCTAAGGAACTTTATCACACACTTTCTTGTAAATAACTTGTTGTTCACATTCCTTTGATGGAGGAGGAGAGAATTGATGGACTGTTGGTGTAGCCAGTGTCACTGGAGAGGTGGCACTGTCACCCTCCAATCCTCTGTCACCTTTGTAAAACTATAAATATAATAAATATAGGAGTCAGAAAATAAAACTTCCCTTTTTCCCTTCACCTTGAAAGAGGTGTGTGCTCGTGTTCCTTTGTGTCTGATAGTGACATTTTTTTCCCCTTTTTTCCCATTCTTTCCCCCAGCCCTGCATCCCCAGGGGGAATTCTGCTGCTGCTGGTGGCACTCCCAGCCAGGCTGGGCCAGAACAGGGAATTTGAGGCGCAGGCAGCAGCAGAAGCAGCTGTGGAGCAGCAGATGGGCAGGGCCAGGGCTGCTCTGCCAGGGCAGATTTGGGAGCTAATAATAATTGTAAACATCTCAGAGCAACCTGGATAATCCAGATCATCTCCTCAGCCCAGCCTGGCCTTTGTGGGAGTTTTGTGGGCTGGGACATCCCTGAGTGTGGTGGGGTTTGAGGGTCCCAGACGAGGGGACAGAGGAGGAGCTGACTCCATGTCTCAGATTATTTTATGATCTATTGATCTGATTAAATATAAAATTTATTGATTTTATGATCTGATTGATTATTTTATGATCTATTGATCTTATTAAATATAAAATCTATTGATTTTATGATCTGATTGATTATTTTATGATCTGATTGATTATTTCATGATCTATATTATATTAAAAGAAAATTATATATTAACTATTAACTACATAAACTATTCTAAAAGAATAGAAAAAAGGATTTCATCAGAAGGCTTGAAAGGAATAGAAAGGAATTAAATGATAATAAAATCTTGTGGCTCAGACAGAGTCCAATCCAGCTGACTGTGATTGGCCATTAATTAGAAACAACCACATGAAACCAATCCCAGATGCACCTGTTGCATCCACAGCAGCAGATAATCAATGTTTGCATTTTGTTCCTGAGGCCTCTCAGCTTCTCAGGAGGAGAAATCCTAAAAAAAGGATTTTTCATAAAATGTGTCTGTGATACCTGAGTGTCCCCAGCCCCAGCTGGGATTCCTGCAGTGCCAGGGGTGCCAGAAAATAAAGGAAATAAAGAAAATAAAGGAAATAAAATAAATAAAGAAAATAAAGGAAATAAAAGAAATAAAGAAAATAAAGGAAATAAAGGAAATAAATAAAGGAAATAAAGGAAATAAAGGTGCCAGGCTGAGCCCAGGTCCCATTTCAGCCCTGGATTTGTTTCCAGCCTGGGCTCAGCAGCCCTGCAGTTTCACACAGCCCCCAGAGATGTTTGCAGCTCACAAATCTGCATTGAAACACGAGATTTGGGGATTTTTGTGGTTGGAAATATGAAGAGCACGAGTTCAAAAATGCACACGGCCAGCACAGAAATGTGACTTTTGTTTATTGGAATTTTTTTGCCTTTTTTTTTTTCTTTTTTTTTTTTTTAATCTCTGGATCTGGGGGAGGAGCTGATTCTGGGGTTTGGAGCTTTTCATAGAAAAACTGGAATCTGCTCCCGTGGTGGAATCTGCTCCTGCTGGCCTGGGGACAGAGGGACAGGGGGACACAGGGACAGGGGGACAGAGGGACAGGGGGACACAGGGCTGGGCTCCTCAGTAGGGGGTGCAGGTGGAAGGGGTTAAAAACCACAAAAATCCTTTTTGAACTCAAATAAAAGGATTTTTTAAAAATAAAAATAAAATAAAAAATACAAAAATAAAAAAATAAAAATACAAAAAAAAAAAAAAAAAACCAAAAATAAAAAAATACAAAAATACAAAATAAAATCCCCAAATCAAACCCAAACCTCACCTCATTATTGTTTAAAATTCCCTCAGAAAAATGGTAGAAAATCCCCAATCCTAAATCCCATCCCCCATCCTAAATCCCATCCCCATCTCCAATCCCATCCCCATCCCCAAATCCCATCAAAATTCCCACCCCATCCCCAGTCCCAAATTCCATCTCCAATCCCAAATCCCATCCCCATCCCAATCCCATCCCCAATCCTAAATCCCATCCCCAATCCCAAATCCCATCCCTAATCCATCCCCCTTCCCATCCCCAATCCTAAATCCCATCAAAATTCCCACCCCATCCCCAGTCCCAAATTCCATCTCCAATCCCAAATCATTCCATCCCAATCCCATCCCCAATCCCAAATCCCATCCCCAATCCCAAATCCCATCCCCAACCCCATCCCTAATCCATCCCCCTTCCCATCCCCATCACCAAATCCCAATCCCCAATCCCATCAAAATTCCCACACCATCCCCAATCCCAAATCCCATCCCCAGTCCTAAATTCCATCCCCATCTCCAGTCCCATCCCCATCCCAATCCCATCCCCAATCCTAAATCCCATCCCCAATCCCCAATCCCATCCCTAATCCATCCCCCTTCCCAATCCCAAATCCCATTCCCAATCCCAATCCCAATCCGGCCTCATCCCCTGTGTCCCCTCCAGGCACAGGTTTGGGATTTGGCCCCCAGCCCTGTCCCATCCCCTCCTGGCTGTTTTCCCACCCTTTTTCCAGAGGGAACGGGAATTGTTGGGATCCTCTCCCACGGGGTGACGCTGCTGCTGCTGCCATGGCAACTGCCTTTGTTCCTGAGCTGCTCCATCACAATTAACAAATAATTAATCAAAATCCTCCCCTGCACGTGGGCCCTGCCCCGGGCGCTGCCCCCGCTGCCTCGGGGGATGTGGAGAGAGCAAAAAAACCAAAAAAAAAAGGAAAAAAATTGAACTTTTGTGGCCTGCTCGGGTCTCTGGGACAGGCAGGGCCACCTGGGCAGTTTTGTATTTTTTACCCCTTACACCTGTGAATTTTTGTGATTTTCCCTCCTTCCACCGGGGTATTTTTGTGTTTGGTTTTTACCCTTTTCACCCAGGAATTTTTGTATTTTTTACCCTTTCCACCGGGGCATTTTTGTGTTTGGTTTTTACCCTTTCCACCTGTGGATTTTTGTATTTTTTACCCTTTCCACCCAGGAATTTTTGTATTTTTTACCCCTTTCCACCTCTGGATTTTTGGTTTTTTTTACCCCTCCACCCAGTGGATTTTGTGTTTGTGTTTTACCCCTTCCACCTGGGCATTTTTGTGGGTTTTACCCCTTGCACCTGTAGATTTTTGTGTTTGGTTTTTACCCCTTCCATCCGGGATTTTTTGTATTTTTTTACCCTTTCCACCCAGGAATTTTTGTATTTTTTACCCTTTCCACCTGTGGATTTTTGTGATTTTTACCCCTCCACCCAGTGGATTTTGTGTTTGTGTTTTACCCCTTCCACCTGGGCATTTTTGTATTTTTTTACCCTTTCCACCTGTGGATTTTTGTGTTTGGTTTTTACCCTTTCCACCTGGGGATTTTTGTGATTTTTACCCCTTCCCCCTGCACCCCTCCTGCCCAGCAGCTGCTGAGGATCCCAGCCCTCTGTCCCTGTGTCCCCCTGTCCCTGTGTCCCTCTGTCCCTGTGTCCCTCTGTCCCCCTGTCCCTGTGTCCCTCTGTCTGTCCCTCTGTCCCTGTGTCCCCCTGTCCCCGTGTCCCTCTGTCCCTGTGTCCCCCTGTCCCCGTGTCCCTCTGTCCCCGTGTCCCTCTGTCCCCGTGTCCCTCTGTGCCCCTGTCCCTCTGTCCCTCTGTCCCCCTGTCCCTGTGTCCCTCTGTCCCCCTGTCCCCCTGTCCCTGTCCCCGTGTCCCTCTGTCTGTCCCTCTGTCCCCCTGTCCCCAGGCCAGAAGGAGCAGATTCCACCACAGGAGCAGATTCCAAAGATTTAAATAATAATAATAATAATAATAATAATTTTAAAAGTGCCATTTCTCTGCTCTCTGTGTGCATTTCTGAACTCGTGCTCTTCATATTTCCAACCACAAAAATCCCAAACCTCGAGTTTCAATGGAGATTTGGTGACAGTCCCAGGAACCCAAAAATAATTAAAAATCCCCAATATCAGAGGGGGCTGGTGCTGAGAATCCACAAATAATTAAAATAAAATAATGAAAATATAATAATAAAATAATGAAAATATCAGGGGGGCTGGTGCTGAGAATCCACAAATAATTAAAATAAAATAATGAAAATATAATAATAAAAAATAATAAAATAATGAAAATATTAGGGGGGGGCTGGTGCTGAGAATCCACAAATAATTGAAATAAAATAATGAAAATATAATAATAAAAAATAATAAAATAATGAAAATATCAGGGGGGCTGGTGCTGAGAATCCACAAATAATTGAAATAAAATAATGAAAATATAATAATAAAAAATAATAAAATAATGAAAATATCAGGGGGGCTGGTGCTGAGAATCCACAAATAATTAAAATAAAATAATGAAAATATAATAATAAAAAATAGTAAAATAATGAAAATATCAGGGGGGCTGGTGCTGAAAATCCACAAATAAAGAAAATAAAATAATTAATATAATAATAAATAAAAATAAAATAATAAATAAAATAAAATAAAGTAAAATAAAGTAAAATAAAATAAAATAAAATCAAATCCAGGCTGGGGAAGGCTCCGGGTTTGTTCTCAGGCTCACCCGAGGCTCCTGGGCCCTCTCGTGGCTGCCTGGGACAGGACACGAAGGAATTTCCTGCAATTCTCCATCAACCACCCAGATCGGGCTCTGGGAATGGGAATTTTGGGGTTTGGAGTGCAGAAAATGAATCTGCTGCACACAAATGTCCTCAAAATAAAATCTTGGAGCAGCTCTTGGGCACGGGAGTGGCAGGATGTTACAATATCACATAATGATCATGATAAATAATAAAATGAAATTAAAGAAAACCAAAATAAAATAAAAAGTAAAATAAAAATTAAATTGAATTAAATTTGAAAAATAAAATAAATTAAAATGAAAATAAATTAAAATTAAAATAAATTAAAATAAAAATTAATTAAATTAAAATTAATTAAATAAAAAATATATAATTAAAATTAATTAAAATTAAATTAAATTAAAATTAAAAGTAATTAAAATTAAAATTAATTAAATTAAAATAAAATCAATTAAAAACATAATAAATAAAAATTAACAATTGAAAAAATAAAATAAAATTAAATTAAATTTAAAAAAAAAATAAAATAAAACCTCACATATTTAATGTGTGTTAAATTTGAGTGTTTTGTGCAATTTGAGGGTTCCCTTGCAAACTCCTCAATAAATCCCAAACTCTGGGGCAGCAGGGCTGGGAACCCCTGAGTCAGGAGGGGAGAGAAGTGGAAATGAGAGGTGAATAAAATAAAAACCCCAGAACTGCAGCTTTATTGGGCAGCTTTGCAGGGCCTCACACAGAACATTGCACAGCTCCACCTTCCCCTCCCAGGGCAGCACAAACTGCAGAGTCTGGAAATCAAACTCAGGATGGAGCCTGGACCTCACCAAGCACCAGCAGCTCTGAGTTACTCTGACAGTGAAGGGGGCAAAAAATAAAAGAATTTAAACCATCAAGTTTCCTCTTGAAATGTCTGTTCCCAAGGCACTGTGAACAAGACTGTTC
This sequence comes from Setophaga petechia, assembly GCA_024362935.1. Classification (NCBI taxonomy): domain Eukaryota; kingdom Metazoa; phylum Chordata; class Aves; order Passeriformes; family Parulidae; genus Setophaga; species Setophaga petechia. The sequence continues at coordinate 1,189,605 of JANCRA010000094.1, read as the reverse complement.
AGCAATTCTCCATGAGAGAAAAACCAGCAATGGGGGTAGAAATATTCCACACAACAACCACCATCACATCATCAGCTGCTCTTTATTCCTTCCCTTCAACAACGCCCCTGGAATTTGTTTGGTCCTTTGAGGGGGGAAAATCAAATTATCTTCTGCAACATCCACGTGTTTGTATTGAACACATCTATAAATCAAAGCTTTGTTGGGTTGTTTGACCCTTTCACTGGAAAACTGAGGGGTTTTCCTCACTGGATGAATCTGCAAATCCAATTTAATAATTAAATAAAAAACTGAGGAGAAAGGGTTCAAAACCAAGCAAAGCCCTGTGGTTTTTTTGTTTTGTTTTTCAAGAGGAAACCATGCAAGAATACATAAAAAGGCAAAATTGGCTACTTGAAAACCAAGAATCGTTTTTAATGCGTTGGCCAAGGAAAATAAATCGCAAAGTTCTGTGAGGTTCCCTAAAAATTTACAAGAAAAACCGATGGGCAGTTCTAGCCAATGCTCTTTTCTCCTGCTGGAAATGACAACAAACACAGTCCCACACAAACAATTTCATCTGCAGAGCCCTGGGGCACAGAGAGCCTTGGCAATCCCTCATTTCTTCAGGGGCTGGTACACGGAGGCGTTGGGGTCGAGTCCCGAGGGGCTGGGCTCCACGAATTTGGAGGAGTAGTGAGGGGACACGGGGCTCAGGGTGCTGGTGGCTGCAGTGTAGGTGATGCTGGGCATCACTGCCATCACCTCTGCAATCTTCTGCTTCAGCTCCTTGATCTCCTGATCCTTCTGCAGGATCTGCCCTGCAACGGCAAAGCACAGCAGCACTCAGGGCCTGGAGCCACAGAAGTCAGAGACTGAAACCACAGAACTCAGAGACTGAAACCACAACCAGGAGCACAGAGCCTGAAACCACAACCAGAACTCAGGGCCTGAAACCACAGAACTCGGGGCCTGAAACCACAGCCAGGACCTCAGAGCCTGAAACCACAACCAGAACTCAGAGCCTGAAACCACAGCCAGGAGCACAGAGCCTGTCCTGAAACCACAGCCAGAACTCAGAGCCTGAAACCACAACCAAGAGCTCAGAGCGTGTCCTGAAACCACAGCCAGAACTCAGAGCCTGCCCTAAAACCTCCAACCAGCACTCAGAGCCTGGCAGCCCTGAAATCATCATCCAGCAGCTCAGAGCTTCCTTTCCCCAGTCTGAGAGCCCTGAAATCATCACCCAGGAGCTCAGAGCCTGCCCTGAAATCATCACCCAGCATCCCAGAGCCTGCCCTGAAATCAGCACCCAGCATCCCAGAGCCTGCCCTGAAACTACAACCAGCATCCCAGAGCCTGCCCTGAAATCATCTCCCAGCATCTCAGAGCTTCCCTTCCCCACCCTGACACTCCTGAAATCATCACCCACCAGCCCAGAGCCTGCCCTTCCCCTGACTGGCACCTCTGAAACCACCCCTGTGCAGCTCCTGCTCTGTGCTCAGAGCTGGGTTTGATTATCTTTAATTACCACAGAATAAATCTCAACCCTCCCCCATTATAATTCTGTATTATTTGGATTCACAGCTGCACCACCCTCAAAGATTATTTCTATTTAATCTCATTTTTCTGCCATTTTTTTCTGCCTTTTCCCATTCCCCTTCTCCAAACCCTTCAGTCATAAAAACTGTTAGTTTTCCAAACTGTCCCACTCCACCATTTCTCCCTGAGCTTTCACACCACCACAGCAATTCCTGCAACCAAGAGATGAAAAAAACCCTCTGCTGAAACAAAACAAAACAATTTCTCCCTCTAATTAAATATTCCTGCAGTCAAACAACCTTCTGCAGGGAAATGAAATGCAAAGTGATTGAGCTGCTCCATGGTTTGCACAGCTGCACAAAGCCTGGCCTGGGTTTGATGTTGGTTTTCTGCTCCCTCTGGTGGCAGTGCCCACACTCCCCTCACCTGCTCAGGGTTAAAACAAGCTGGGTTCTCCTCAAATTTAAGTTTTATTTACTTGAGGAGTAATAAAATATTATTATTAGGGTGACAGGAGAGCAGCTTAATAACAGGCTTAATTTATCTCTTTTAAAGAGAGAGCTCTTTCACAGCTTTAAAAGATCTCCTGCTCCTTGTAAGTGTTTTTAAACTGCAGAAAATAATAATAAATGAATTAAAACACCTATTTTAATATTCATTATCATGAAGGGCTGGGAAGGTGAGCTCAGATGGCTCCAGCTCCACATCCCCAAAGCTGCCAATGCCAAATTCCCTGGGAGAAACTGCAGGATTGTGTGGAATGGAAGCCCCCAGGTACCTTGGGCAATCTCCAGCTGCCTTTTGGCATCTCCCAGGGCAGAGAAGAGATCCAGCTTGATCCTGGTCTCTGCACTCAGGCTGTTCTCCAGGTGCTGGGTCTTGTCCTGCATGGCCGAGAGCGCCGACATCAGCACCTCGGTGTCCTTCTCGTTCTCCTTGTACTTCCTCAGCTCCTGCAGGGAAAACTGGGGTCAGAATGGGGCAATGCCATCCTAGGGGGCACAAATGGCATCCTAGGGACAGAAAATCCTGTCCTGGGAACAGAAATGTCATCCTACAGGGCAAAAATGTCATCCTAGGGGACCGACATCAGCACCTCGGTGTCCTTCTCGTTCTCCTTGTACTTCCTCAGCTCCTGCAGGGAAAACTGGGGGTCAGAATGGGGCAATGCCAGCCTGGGGGCACAGATGGCATTCTAGGGGGCACAAATGGCATCCTAGGGGGCAAAAAATCCTGTCCTAGAGACAGAAATGTTATCCTAGGGGGAAAAATGTCATCCTAGGGGACCGACATCAGCACCTCGGTGTCCTCCTTGCTCTCCTTGTACTTCCTCAGCTCCTGCAGGGAAAATGGGGGTCAGAATGGAGCAATGCCAGCCTGAGGGCACAGATGGCATCCTAGGGGGCACAAATGGCATCCTAGGGGACAGAAAATCCTGTCCTGGGAAGAGAAATGTCATCCTACAGGGCAAAAATGTCATCCTAGGGGTCTGACATCAGCACCTCAGTGTCCTTCTCGTTCTCCCTGTACTTCCTCAGCTCCTGCAGGGAAAACTGGGGTCAGAATGGGGCAATGCCAGCCTGGGGGCACAAATGGAATCCTAGAGGGCACAAATAGCATTCTAGGGGGCACAAATGGCATCCCAGGGGGCAAAAAATCCTGTCCTAGAGACAGAAATGTTATCCTAGAGGGGAAAAATGTCATCTAGGGGGCAAAAAAGTGCCAACACCAGGACCTCGGTGTCCTCCTTGCTCTCCTTGTACTTCCTCAACTCCTGTAGGGAAAACTGGGGTCAGAATGGAGCAATGCCAGCCTGGGGGCACAGATGGCATCCTAGGGGGCACAAATGGCATCCTAGGGTGGCAAAAAATGTGATCCTAGGGGTCAAAAAAATGTCAGCCTATTGGGCAAAAAAATGTCATCTGGGGAGCAAAAAACGCCACCCTGGGGGACTTCACACAGCAGACAGACCCAGGAGTCTCCCCCCTTCCCCAGCCTGGGCCTGGCATTAATTAAAATGCTGGCTAATTAAGGTCACCTCCACCCTGCAGCTGATTCAGCCCATTTGCTCTGGGCCTCAGCCCTGCACACAAAAACCCCAAATCCCTTTCCAAGGGGCAGCTGGGGCAGGCTGGGCTGTGGGAACACCTCCCTCAGGAAAAGGCTGGACCCACACGAGTGCTCAGGCTGGAAAAGGGCTCTGAGAGCATCAACTGCAGCTCAAACACAGCCCCCAGGGCCACATCCATGGTTTTGGACATTCCAGGCATGAGGATTCCAGCCCTGCTGCACAAAAACATGGAAAAGCTTCCCTGAACCCCAGTCCTGACTAAAGGGATTGTTTGGATCTCACATCAAACCTCACTGTGCAATGCCAGAAATTAAGGAAAGGGAAAAACAGGGAGAAATTATCCTGGCAAACTGTGGCTGGGGGGATATTCTATAAATATTCTATAATATATATATATTTTATATATATATATATATATATAAATTATATATAATAAATATAATATATGATAATATTCTATAAATATTCTATACAAAAATATTCTCTAACCTCAAATGGAGGGACAACAGTGCAAAGGGGAGAATATTAATGCCTGCAACAAAAAGCTTCTCTAACAGTTTGAAGATGCTCATGAAATTAAAAAGCTTAATTAGAGCTGGGTTTAATTATCTGAAAGCCATGCTCAAACACTCCAGGGATAAGCCACACTTGTTGTCAAGGGTTTGGTAAATCCAGGGACAAGGAGGCTGCACCTGTGATTGGGAAACAAGCCCACAGCAGCATCAGGTGGGTTTTGAAGAGGCATTAAAAATCCATTTTCATGCAGATTGTCAGTCTGAGCACATCTTTAGGACAGGAATAAGGGCACACATTTGAGGTCTGTAGCTGTAACAAACCCAGCTCTGTTTGCTGCACACTTGCCACAAAGTATTTCCAATATTCAGGCACTTTAACACAAAAACAACAGGCTGGCCAGTGCTCCAGACTGCCCTGAACCAGCAACCTTCAGTGAAATTCATGATTTATTATAATGGGAGTGTCACAGGCTCCTTGCATGAGGAGAAAAATGCAGCTGAGGGGATTCTACCCTCAGCCTACACAGACCAGGGGGTTTGTGGGGAAAAAATCCCCTTTTAACCAAGAGAATGGTCTGGAAGGAGCCTCTGGGCCTGCTGGAACCATGGAATGGTGTGGGTGGAACCTGCTGGATCCATGGAATGGTTTGGATGAAGCCTCTGGATCCATGGAACGGTGTGGATGGAACCTGCTGGAACCATGGAATGGTGTGGGTAGAACCTGCTGGAACCATGGAATGGTGTGGATGGAACCTGCTGGATCCATGGAATGGTTTGGGTGGAACGTGCTGGAACCATGGAATGGTTTGGGTGGAACCTGCTGGAACCATGGAATGGTTTGGATGAAGCCTCTGGAACCCTGGAATGGTCTGGAAGGAGCCTCTGGGCCTGCTGGAACCATGGAATGGTTTGGATGGAACCTGCAGGAACCATGGAAGGGTCTGGAAGGAGCCTGCAGGAACCATGGAAGGGTCTGGAAGGAGCCTCTGGGCCCTGTTGGACCCATGGAATGGTTTGGATGGAGTCTCTGGCCCTGCTGGATCCATGGAAGGGTCTGGAAGGAGCCTCTGGTCCCTCCTGCCCCCACCCAGCCCAGCCCAGGGCAGGAGCTGCAGGAGCTGCAGTCCCTGGGCATTGCAGTGCTGCACATGCAGGGATGTGGGAGGGCTGGCAGCTCTCCCTGGGCACTCCCCAGGGGCTCAGGGCATTACCTGCACTTTGATTTCCAGCTCTCTGATCTGGTCCTCCTTCAGCTTGATGTCGATGCTGAGTTTCTTGCACTCGCTCTCCAGCTCGCGGATGCGGCCCCGCAGGGTCTCGGTGCACTCCCCCCTGCAGGGACACAGCACAGCTCAGCAGGGAGGCAGAGCTGCCCTCAGAGCCAGCCTGCCCTGCTCGCTGCTCACAACACCAATAATCAACATAAAACAAACTCCTCAGAGACCACGGCCTGCTCACTGCTCACAATGCCAATAATCAAAATAAAATAAACTCCTCAGAGACCACAGCCAGCCCTGCTCACAACACCAACATCAACATAAAACAAACTCCTCAGACACTGCGGCCTGCCCTGCTCACAACGCCAATAATCAACATAAAACAAACTCCTCAGACACTGCGGCCTGCCCTGCTCACTGCTCACAACACCAATGATCAAAATAAAACAAACTCCTCAGACACTGCGGCCTGCCCTGCTCACAACGCCAACAATCAAAATAAAACAAACTCCTCAGACACTGCAGCCTGCCCTGCTCACTGCTCACAACACCAACATCAACATAAAACAAACTCCTCAGACACCGCGGCCTGCCCTGCTCACTGCTCACAACCCCAACATCAAAATAAAACAAACTCCTCAGAGACCACGGCCTGCCCTGCTCACTGCTCACAACCCCAACATCAACATAAAACAAACTCCTCAGAGACCACGGCCTGATCACTGCTCACAACACCAATAATCAAAATAAAACAAACTCCTCAGACACCATGGCCTGCCCTGCTCACTGCTCACAACGCCAATAATCAACATAAAACAAACTCCTCAGACACTGCGGCCTGCCCTGCTCACTGCTCACAACACCAACAATCAAAATAAAACAAACTCCTCAGACACTGTGGCCTGTCCTGCTCACAACACCAACATCAAAATAAAACAAACTTCTCAGACACTGCAGCCTGCCCTGCTCACAACACCAATGATCAAAATAAAATCAACTCCTCAGAGACCATGGCCAGCCTGCCCTGCTCAGCTGCTCACAACGCCAACAATTAATATAAAATAAAAACTGAGGCTGGGAAAGCAGGAGCCACCTTTGGCCTGCTCAGTGCAGTGATTCCCCCAGCAATGCGGTCACTGAGTGTCACCCCTCAGGTGCTGGGAGATTGGAATATTGATATAATACCCCACGCCCACTTTCCCAAATAAGGGATGTGGGCGTGGCTAAACCCAAATAAGGAAAGCTGGGCGGGGATACAGCCAAATAAGGGAATGTGGGTGTGGCAACTCCAAATATAGCAAAGGTAGGCGTGACCAAACCCATATAAGGGAATGTGGGCAGGGCAACATCCAAATAAGGGAATGTGGGCGGGACTAAACACAAATATGGGGATGTGGGCAGGGCTCAACCCAAATAAGGCAATGTGGGCAGGACCAAAACCAATCAAGGAAATGTGGGCGGTGAAAAGCCCAAATAAGGCAATGTAGGCGGGGACAAACACAAATAAGGGAATGTGGGTGTGACTAGAACCAAATAAGGTGAAATGGGCTGGGCCACACTCACACAATGAATTGTGGGTGGGGCTAAGCCCAAATAAGGGGCTTGTGGGTGTGGCTAACCCCAAATATCAGGATGTGGGCAGGGGAAAGCCCAATTGAGGGGCTTGTGGGTGGGGCTAACCCCAAATATGGCAAAGGTGGGTGTGGCTAAACCCAAATAAGGGAATATTCAATGTTCCAATTGATGAGGGATTCATTCCTTTAAAAAGCAGGAATAATTCCTTTCAGACATCTGGAGTCTGGCAGGTTAAAGTGCCCCCAGCTTGTGCTGCTGTGGGACTGCAGAACCCCCCAGGGACCCCTGCCCCATAAGAAAATTCCAGAATTATGGCCACTGTCACTGCACAAATCCTTGACTCCCATGTGAAAGGAGATGCTCCTGTGAGCAGGACACAACACTGCAGGAAGAGCAGGGAATTTAGAGCACACTCATCCTGTACATGTGTAAATGTCATGTAGGCACTGAGGCTCAGATGCAGGGCAGACATCTCCCAGTCCTGCCTTGTTTTAACACAAATGAGCCTCTCAACGGAAATAAAGCTGTTTTCTCTAAAATAAAATCTCTAACACAGGCTCCTCCTTCCCACCCCAAAGGCTCCCAAGGGCAGAGCACCTGGTAGCAGCAGCAAAGGCCACAGCTCGTGCTGCAGTTGCTTCTTCCAACTTCTTCCTCTTCTTTTCTTCCATTAATTGTTTTTCTACAAAGGTTCGTGCCTCCTGCTCTGCCTTTAGCTTCTTCTCCAGCTGGCTGATCATTTGTTTGTCTTTTTGTTTCATCTGTACAGCATTGTGCAATCTGCAGGGGGACAGGGATGGGAATGAGATTAAAATCTGCCTGGATTTGCCTCTCATTTTAGGATTATTTAACACAAAAACCAAACTGTTATTCCTACTGCCATATCCTTAAGAACCCCCTAATTTCCAGATTACAATTCCTAATAGTGAACTGTCATTCCTGCTCCCATATCTCTGCCTGAGAACCCATAATGTCCAGATTATAATTCCTAATAACAAACTGTCATTCTTAATCCCATATCCTTGAGAACCCCATAATTTCCAGATTACAATAACGAACTGTTATTCCTACTCCAATATCCTTGAGAACACCTTAATTTCCAGAGAACAATTCCTAATAATGAACTGTTATTCCCACTCCAATATCCTTAAGAACCCCTTAATTTCCAGATTACAATTCCTAGTAACAAATTTATTTCTACTCTCATATCCCTGAGAACCCCTTAATGTCCAGATTACAACAATTCCTAATAACCTATTTATTTCTACTCTCATATCCCTGAGAACCCCTTAATATCCAAATTACAACAATTCCTAATAATCAACTGTTATTCCTACTCCCATATCCCTGAGAACACCATAATATCCAAACTACAATTCCTAATAATGAACCGTCATTCCCACTCCCACATCCCTGCCTGAAGAACCCCTTAATGTCCAGATTACAACAATTCCTAATAACAGATTTATTCCTACTCTCATATCCCTGAGACCCCCATAATTTCCAGATTCCAACCCCTAATAACGAATTGTCACTCCCACACCCCTGCCTGAGCACCCCAGATGTCCCCAGCTCAGTGTGCAGGCTGTTTCCCTGTCTGAGCACCCCAGACATCCCCAGCTCAGGGGCAGGCTGTTTCCCTGTGCCCATACACCCAGACACCCCCAGCTCAGGGGCAGGCTGTTTCCCTGTATGAGCACCCCAGATGTCCCCGGCTCAGCAGGCAGGGTGCTGCCCTGTGCCCATACACCCAGATGTCCCCAGCTCAGGGGCAGGCTGTTTCCCTGTGCCCATACACCCAGACATCCCCAGCTCAGCAGGCAGGGTGCTGCCCTGTCCCCATGCCCCCCAGATGTCCCCAGCTCAGGGGCAGGCTGTTTCCCTGTGCCCATACACCCCAGACACCCCCAGCTCAGGGGCAGGGTGCTGCCCTGTCCCCATACACCCCAGACATCCCCAGCTCAGGGGCAGGCTGTTTCCCCGTCCCCATGCCCCCCAGATGCCCCCAGCTCAGGGGCAGGGTGCTGCCCTGTGCCCATGCCCCCCAGATGTCCCCAGCTCAGCAGGCAGGCTGTTTCCCTGTCTGAGCACCCCAGATGCCCCCAGCTCAGGGGCAGGCTGTTTCCCTGTGCCCATGCCCCCCAGATGTCCCCAGCCCAGGGGCAGGCTGTTTCCCTGTCCCCATACACCCCAGACATCCCCAGCTCAGTGTGCAGAGTGCTGCCCTGTCCCCATACACCCCAGATGTCCCCAGCTGAGGGGGCACGGTGCTGCCCTGTCCCCATACACCCCAGATGTCCCCAGCTCAGGGGCAGGGTGCTGCCCTGTCTGAGCACCCCAGACATCCCCAGCTCAGGGGCAGGCTGTTTCCCTGTCTGAGCACCCCAGATGCCCCCAGCTCAGCAGGCAGGGTGCTGCCCTGTCCCCATGCCCCCCAGATGTCCCCACCTCAGCAGGCAGGCTGTTTCCCTGTGCCCATGCCCCCCAGATGCCCCCAGCCCAGGGGCAGGGTGCTGCCCTGGCAGTGCCCACGTACTTGTTCTGCAGCAGCTCGTTCTCCTGGCGCAGCTGGCCGGTCTCTGCGCGCGCGCCGCGCTCGGCGGAGCTCAGCGAGCTCACCTGGCTGCGCAGCTCCTGCTCCACCTGCCTGCTGGCCTGCAGGTCGGCCTTCAGCTTCTTGATGTCCTGCTCCAACCTGGGGGCACAAGGGACAGCAGCACGGGTGGGCAGGGGTCCCTGCTGAGGGGACCAGGAGCCCCACAGAGGCAGCGTGGTGGGGCTGAGGCCTGTGAGCGTGGTCACAGGGGGGTGAGGGTGAGGGAGGGATGAGAATGTTGACTCCATGCTTCAGAAGGCTGATTTATTATTTTATGATATATATTATATTAAAACTATACTAACAGAATAGAAAAAAGTATTTCATCAGAAAGCCAGCTAAGAATAAAAAAAGAAAGAATGATAACTAAAGCTTGTGGTTTGGATTCTCTGTCCGAGCCAGCTCACTTTGATTGGCCATTAATTAGAAATAACTAACATAAGCCAATCAAAGATCCACCTGTTGCATTCCACAGCAGCAGATAACCATTGTTTAGATTTTGTTCTTGAGGCCTCTCAGCTTCTCAAAAGGAAAAATCCTAAGGAAAAGATTTTTCATAGAAGATGTCTGTGACAGACTCCGTGCTCTCATTTATTATTTTATTATACTGTATTATTTATTACTTTATTTGGGATAAATAAAGTAAATTTATTGATATTTTATTTGGGATAATATTTGGATTTATTATTTGATTTGGAACCCAGGGAATTCCTCTGGCTGCCCTGGAGGGCTCAAGACCCTGTCAGGGGGGTTCAGAGCCCCAGGCCCCTGTGCCTTTGATTTAGCCCTTGGAAAAAAAAATTAACAACCTTTATATGAAGAATTACAAGCCATGAAAGTTTAAATAGAATGATAGTGAATTTAGCATAGGGTGAAAAATAAATTTTTGGGGTTTTTAGAATGGGAGTTCAGGGGACAAGATGGAGGAATCTGGGCATGTCCAGCCTTTCTCCTTCTTCTTCTTGGCCTCCATCTTCTGGGTGATGGTGGCACTTTGGGTTTGGTTTAGAGAAGAAGCTCACTGTCCAAACAGGTGATAGGTATTGGGAAGGAATTGTAAATACAAATTTTCCAGCTCCAAAGCAGTCCAGACCCACACACAGAGATTTAATTCTGTCCACAAATGCTGAGCTGGATTTGCCAGCCAGAGCTGTGAGCTGTCACCTCAACACGTTGGTGTTTTCTTGCAGCACATGATGTGCATGCTGAGTAAGAGGATGTGTTAAGTCACCCCCAGCTCAGGAGTCAGTAAATTTAGTTTTAATTGCTCTTGAACACAGACCATCTGCTCTACACTTGAAATTGTAGCTTTGGAAAGTTCTTGAAGATTCATGTAATCTTTTTAATTAAAATATTGTTAAATAAAACACACGTTTTGGAGGAGAGGCACTCAGCTCACTTTCATTTTCCTCCACAAATGAGGTTATTGATTCCTAGACTAAAAACACATCACAGGTGAATAATCAACCCTTTTAAACTCTGTTCCACACTCACTGGAGGCAATACACCCCAGCCATTCTCACACAACCCTCCCCTGCTCTGCCAGCTATTGATTGGAGAGTTTTTAAGTGCCCATAAAGAAGATGAAGGAGGTTTTATTTCCTGGGCTCCACTCTGAATTGGTGGCAGTGGGACATTAAGATGAGGACAGCAATCCCAAAAGCCAAAAGGAGCTGCCCTTAGTGACATTCAGCAGAGCAGATGAATGGCTGGAGCCTTGTGATTTCTTAATGAAACAGTTTTGGGCTTCAGGGCAGGGAAAACTCAGCCTAAAAGGCATCAAGAGATGGGCAGGGAGAAAATCCTGTGCCATGAGGGCAGGGGGAACAAACACCCTGTGCCATGAGGGCAGGGAGAGCAAACACCCTGTGCCATGAGGGCAGGGAGAACAAACACCCTGTGCCATGAGGGCAGAGAGAACAAACACCCTGTGCCATGAGGGCAGGGAGAGCATCCTGATGCAGAGGGGAAAGTGTGGGACCCCCAAGGCTGAGGAAATCCAGAGAGGAGGGTCTGGAACAGCAAAAACACCCAGAGGCACCAGCCCCTCTCTGCCCATCAGTGTTGTCACCAAATTTTCCAATATTAGCCCCAAAAGGCCACAAATTCACATTACAAAGCTGCCAGTCTGGCCCTGCAGGTAACACCATTTTAGGAAAAGTGAAATAAGCTGTGGCAGAGCAGCTTTTGCTTCACCAGGAATTTTCCCAGTCCCACTGCCAGAAGATGTCCTCGTTATCTGTGGGAATAATTAGCACATGAGACAGCTTGTTCATCACCTGGTGTGCCAAAGGCAGGACCTCAGTGCACACACACCCTGCCAAGCTGCACTGCCAGCTTTTTGTGGGCCTTCAGTGCAGCATTTCTAAGGTGCTGAAAGGCAGAGGCAGGTCATGAGTTTTGCAGTGTAATGTGCAATAAACAACAAAAAAATAATTCTGCAGCAATTACAGCTTGGACTTGTTCCATAAATTGAGGCTGTGAATGTGTTCCAGCTCAGAAATGACAGGGAAATGGAGAAGAGAAGGAGCTGCAGAGCAAATCTGACAAAAGCAGAGTGCAAAGGGAGCAGGCTGGTCCCAAAGGGATCCCTGCATGGGAAAAAGGAACTCAGGTCACAAATTCAGGGATGAGGGCATTGATGAGATTCCAGCACCCCCAGGAGAGGGCTCAGGAAAGCCCAGAGGTTCCTGAGCCCCTGGGAGCCCTCAGCTCCAGCAAGGATGGAAAAACCCCAGGGATGGGCACCAGGAGCTCCTCTCCACAAAACCTGACATTGCACCAGACACAGCAAAAAGAAAAGCTTAGCTTCAAATAAGAGCATGTGTCAAATATATATATATATATATATATATATATATATATATATATATATATATATATATATACACACACACACATATATATATACACATATATATATACATATATATACACATATATATATACACATATATATATAAAAAAATATAAAATGTATATATTTGATACATATATATACATATATATATATAAAATATATAAAATGTATATATTTGATACATATATATACACATATATATATATATATTAAAAATATAAAATGTATATATTTGATACATATATATATATATATATATATATATATATATATATATACACCTTAACTTCAGCACCCTTCCACACAGATCACATCAAATATTTCAGAGTTAACAACCCTGTAAAACTCCTGGTCTCCAAACCCTCCTGATCCTGACTGTCTCCAGCCCTGCTAATCCCAAGGCCCAGCAGCAGAAGGAATATTTCACATTTGCAGAAGGAATATTTCACATCTGCAGAAGGGATATTTCACATTTGCAGAAGGAATAGTTCACATTTAAAGAAGGAATATTTCACATTTGCAGAAGGAATAGTTCACATTTAAAGAAGGAATATTTCACATTTGCAGAAGGAATAGTTCACATTTAAAGAAGGAATATTTCACATTTGCAGAAGGAATATTTCCCATCTGCAGAAGGAATATTTCACATTTGCAGAAGGAATATTTCCCACCTGCAGAAGGAATATTTCCCATCTGCAGAAGGAATATTTCACATTTGAAGAAGGAATATTTCACATCTGCAGAAGGAATATTTCCCATCTGCAGAAGGAATATTTCCCATCTGCAGAAGGAATATTTCCCATCTGCAGAAGGAATATTTCACATTTGAAGAAGGAATATTTCACATCTGCAGAAGGAATATTTCCCATCTGCAGAAGGAATATTTCCCATTTGCTCCTGGTTACTCAGCCCAGGCCATCCTCTGTGGACACAAAAGGAAAGCAGCTCGGGTGTGCCACCCTGCTGGACTCCCAGGCAGGAAAAGCAGCTTTATTTGGAAGCTGAGCAGATCTGAGCTGAGTCTGAACAAATCAGGACTTCACTGAGCCCTTTCCAGGCTCCAGCAGACTGAAAGTTTAATAACAGGAATGAGTAACACTCCTGGAAGTGGAAAAAATGATGAACAAATGCCTGGAACTCCAGGGACGGGATAACTGACAAGGTTAAAATAAAAAAGCACCATCAATTTTTAAATTTAAGTGCATCCATCCCATCCAATTTGTCAGGTGAGTTTATGGTGTGGGAGTTGCACAGCCAGGCTGAGCAGAAACAAGGTTCCATGGATGATTCCATGGATGATTCCATGGATGGTTCCATGGATGATTCCATGGATGATTCCATGGATGATTCCATGGATGGTTCCATGGATGATTCCATGCATGATTCCAGGCATGATTCCAGGCATGATTCCAGGCATGGTTCCATGAATGGTTCCATGGATGATTCCATGCATGGTTCCATGGGTGATTCCATGAATGATTCCATGGATGATTCCATGAATGGTTCCATGGATGATTCCATGGATGATTCCAGGCATGATTCCATGGATGACTCCATGAATGGTTTCATGGGTGATTCCATGGATGGTTCCATGCATGGTTCCATGCATGATTCCATGGATGGTTCCATGCATGATTCCATGGATGGTTCCATGCATGATTCCATGGATGATTCCATGGGTGATTCCATGGGTGGTTCCATGGATGGTTCCATGGATGGTTCCATGGATGGTTCCATGCATGATTCCATGGGTGATTCCATGGGTGATTCCATGCGTGGTTCCATGGGTGATTCCATGGATGATTCCATGGATGATTCCATGGATGGTTCCATGCATGATTCCATGCGTGGTTCCATGGATGATTCCATGAATGGTTCCATGGGTGATTCCATGGGTGATTCCATGCATGATTCCATGCATGGTTCCATGGATGATTCCATGGATGATTCCATGCATGACTCCATGGATGACTCCATGGATGGTTCCATGGATGGTTCCATGCATGATTCCATGAATGGTTCCATGGGTGACTCCATGGATGATTCCAGGCAGCAGCTGGGGTTTGGTGCTGCTGGGCTGTTTGCACAGGGACAGCAGGGACAAGACACAGCTCCAGGGATGTGTGGCACCACTGCACAGCCTCACATCCCAAACCACCTGTCTGGAGGAGCTCAGACTTCAGGAATTCCCTCTCAGAGCCCAGCTGTGCTCTGTGTCCTTCAGCAGCTGCAGTTCCCTCAGGACAGGATCAGTTTTGCTGCAGACTCATTTCTGTGATCCACAGCCCACCTGGGGAATTGGTGAGCACCTGCCCTGAGCTCCCACACCAGGATTTCAACAGGAAACTGTTGAGCACAGCAGGTTTAACCCTGAGTCCCTGTCCCAGCACACACCCCATGGTTGGCAGCTCCTTCCTCCCCTGCCCTCTGCTCACAGCAATGTTGGAGCTGCAGCAAACTGAGCTGAGCCCTCTGTCCCTCAGAGAGGAGCAAACAAAGCCCATGGGGACAGCAGGGCTGGCACTGAGGGTGGGAGCAGCCCTGCTGAGGCACAGCCATGTGCAGCCCACCCATCCTGCCCCACATCTGTCCCACATCTGTCCCACATCTGTCCCACATCTGTCCCACATCTGTCCCACATCGCACTGACTGGCTGCTTCCTGAACATCACACTGGTCATAGTTAGTTATCAATTAGTCCAGTGTTTAATTGGACTAATCCTGTCCCACATCTCACTGACTGGCTACTTTCTGACCCCTACACAGATCCTACACACACATTAGGTATCAATTAGTCCAGTGTTTAATTGGACTAATCCTATCCCACATCTCACTGACTGGCTGCTTTCTGACCCCCACACTGGTCCCATATAGTTATCAATTAGTCCAGTGTTTAATTAATTAGCAGGATCCTGTCCCACATCTCACTGACTAGTTGCTTTCTGAATGCCACACAGGTCCTATACACACATTACTTTATCAATTAGTCCAGGTGTTTAATTGGCAGGATCCTGTCTGTCACAGATCACACTGACTGGCTCCTTTCTGACCCCCACACAGATCCTATACAGACATTAGGTATCAATTAATCCAGTGTTTAATTGGACTAATCCTGTCACAGATCACACTGACTGGCTCCTTTCTGACCCCCACACAGGTCCTATATAGTTATCAATTAGTCCAGTGTTTAATTGGCAGGATCCTGTCACACTGACTGGCTGCCTTCTGACCCCCACACAGATCCTATACACACATTAGGTATCAATTAGTCCAGTGTTTAATTGGCAGGGGTATGTCAATCAGGGTAGAGTGATTATCAGAAGGGAAAATAATATTTCCATCGAAGTAATTGTGTTCCCACAGCACAAACCCTCTGAGATAAAAGCCCAATTATCAAAGGTACCTGCAGGGAAAACAAGCCTGATCTGCCAACTGAACTGGCCAGCACTGATTTGGTGGAATAAGGAACAAGAGACATGAGCAGGTGGAGAATGCTGGAGAGGGGCAGAGCTGGGAACAGTTTCTGTTCCAGACATCCCTCCATGCACAGTCACAGCCCTTTCCTCACCTGGCACATCCCTGAGCTCTCAGCCCCATGTCCCTCTGAGCTCCAGGAGCAGTGTGAGCTGGGCTTTTCCATGCTGCCAGGGCTGGGAGCAGAGCTGAGCTCAGCTCCACAGCAGCCCTGGCTCTGCCTCCACGCTTGGAACTGGAGATTAAAGCAAAAGCCAAACACTCCAAAGGAAAAACAAAACCAAAGCACCTGCTCAGGCAGCCAGACAGCCCAGTGACCTCCCTGGAGAGCCAAGGCAGGAGCTGGCAGGGATGGATGAGCTGGTTTGCTCAGGTTTTCCTCCTGCCTTCCACCAGAGTATTTCTGGTGCCTCACAGCAGAGCTGGGAGCCAGGGGAGCAGCAGATCCTGAGCCAGAAATGAAGCAACCTGCTGCAGGCTGCAAACAGAACCCAGAACACAGCTCCACACATCTGCTGGAGACCCTGCCCCACCTCTGCACAATTCTACACAATTCTACACCATCACAAATGACCTTTTCCTGATAAACAGCAAACCAAACCCTGAGTCCTGATGGAGCAAGGCCCAACTTACCTTACCAGTGCATCTGGTTTGCTTAGCTGGTTATTAGGAATACAGTTTTCCATTAAGTCCTTATGTGTGCTCGGGCTCTTGCTGGCACATTTCTGTTTTTTCTCATTTTTGGAGGATGAGGAGGGGATGCTCCCGTTGGTTGCACTGTGGCTGCGGGGTGAGGAGTTCACAACCCCACTGACATTTTTGTAATTTTTGGACGAGGCAGTGCATGAGTCCTCTTTTAAGAGGTTTTCTGTACTTCCTACAAGATCATTATTTAATCTTTTACTATTGATATGGTTTTCCATATATTCAATTTCTTGTATTTTAGAGTCTACAGGTTGCAAAATGTTGTTGTTTATTCCAAGGTTGTGTTTCTTTGCATCCTTGTCCTTTTCTTTCCCTTTTTCTCGATATTCCAGCTCTGGCAACGTTGCAGAGATTTTTTTGTTGGCTGGAATGCCTCCATTGTGCTGCAGGAGTATTGAGGAATCCATATCAGATAATCCTTTGGCTGCTGCAACACCAAAGTAAAAAAAAAACCAACTTAGTTCATTAAATCCATCAATACCGTGCCACAGAAAGAAAAAATCATTATGGACACATCCATCATTCCTGCAGGAAACAATCAGCACTGGAGGCTCTCGAGAAAAGAGAATCCAAAGTCACCAATTTTAAGGATTTTTGCCTCATTCCAGGCAGGAAAGAGGGATTTAAGAATAAACACCAGAGCTCCACACAGCACTGACTGATGCAGCTGCTGCTGAGGAACTGAGCAGAGGGGCCAGAATTGCCATTTTCTGTCACATGAACCCCTCCAGAGTGATCCCATTCTGCCCCTCTGAGCTCACCACCCTCCACCAAACACAGCCAGGGGCTGCTGGAGCAGCTCCTTGTCACAGACACATTTGGTGAAAAATCCTTTCCCCAGGATCCTTTCTCCTGAGCAGCTTCAGCTTGTCCATGTTTTGCTGCTTTGGAATGTGATTTGGAGCACTGTTTACCCAGCATGTGAAATTATTTTTACTTGATGACCAACGACAGCCACCTGTGTCGAGGCTGTGAGCAGTCACAAGGTTTTATTATCATTCCTTTCTTCCAATCTTTTAGCAGAGTGTTAATATATCATTTTCTTTTAATATAATATATATAATAAAATAATTATATTTTATTATATATATTATAAATATATATAAATAATATAAATATATAAATATAATATTATTTATTATATAAATAATAAATCAGCCTTCTGAAGCATGGAATAAAGATTCTCATCTCTCCCCCACCCTGACCAATGACAGCCACCTGTGTCGAGGCTGTAACAGTCACACGATTTTATTATCATTCCTTTCTTCTAATCTTTTAGCAGAGTGTTAATATATCATTTTATTTTAATATAATATAGATCACAAAGTAACAAATCAGCCTTCTGAAACATGGAGTTAAGATTCTCATCCCTCCCCACACCCTGACCAATGACAGCCACCTGTGTCAAGGCTGTGAGCAGTCACAAGATTTTATTATCATTCCTTTCTTCTAATCTTTTAGCAGAGTGTTCATATATCATTTTATTTTAATATAATATATATCATAAAGTAACGAATCAGCCTTCTGAAGCATGGAGTCAAGATTCTCATCTCTCCCTCACCCTGAGCAATGACAGCCACCTGTGTCGAGGCTGTGAGCAGTCACAAGATTTTATTATCATTCCTTTCCTCTAATCTTTTAGCAGAGTGTTAATATATAATTTTCTTTGAATATATGATATATACTTTATGATATCATATACTTTATGATATATATATATGAATATATATCATAAAGTAATCAGCCTTCTAAAGCATGGAATCAAGATTCTCATCTCTCCCTCACCCTGGGACCCTCCAACACCAGCACAGCTCCTCCCCAGCAGGTTTGGGGTTATTTTTCCCTGGAACAGCAGAGCACAGAGCACCAAGAAGGGATAACTTGCCTTCCTCTGCCTCCCTCTCTTGCCTTTGCAGCATCTGCTGCTCTGGGGGCAGAGCCTGCTGCAGGAGCTGCATGTAGAACTCATTCTCCTTCTGCACCTCCTTCTGCTTCCTCAGCCTCATCTTGTAGCTGACGTAACTTTTAAAGCCAAAGCCCAAAGTCACAACAGGGTAACCAATGCTGAGGAGGAAAAAAAAAGCAATATTAATTAAATATATACACAATTCATATAGAAATATTCATATATATATAGAGCAAGGTCCATAGAAACTGATTTATAAAGTGGTTTTTGCTGTTTCAAGAAATGCTTGGAATATCCACACTGCAAATTCCTCCCAGCACAGAGAGGTGGCACTGGGTCCTTGCTCACACATAATTCTCATGGAATATTTCACAGCAGAAGTGTGAGGGGAAAACTGAACAGCCAAGCCCTGAACCCAAATAAAAAGGCCTGAATATTCATTTTCCTGGTGAAACAAAGGTTAATAAAAAGGCCTGAATATTCATTTTCCTGGTGAAATAAAGGTTAATAAAAAGGCCTGATTATTCATCTTCCTGGTGAAATAAAGGTTAATAAAAAGGCCTGAATATTCATTTTCCTGGTGAAATAAAGGTGGATAGGGAAAGGACAGAGAAGCACTCACCAGTGTGCTGCAAATGGACGACAAAGGTCCACGTGGAAGTTTTTTAAATCTTTAAATCTAATGGCTGCTTCAATATAAACAAAAAGTATCCACAGTGATACTGTTGGTAAGCACACACCTCTTTCTGTGGAGAGAAGGAAACACAGGCACTCAGGGACAGAGTACAGGCAGCAAAGATTTGAAAGTTCTTTTTAAAACATTTCAGGAGTCTGAGGAAACAAACCTTAAAGATTTTCACAAAAAAAAAAAAAAAAAAAGAAAAAAAAAGCAACTTGGATGAGCACTAGGAATGAGTAATTCCTGAGGTTGCCATGAATTAAAATATTCAATCAGCTCAATAGCTGCAGCTAAAACTGGCCCATCAGGTTCTCCCTTCTAAGCATCAACCTTGAGCAACTTCAGATAAGTTGCTGTTTTTTCTTTAATTCCTGTTTTTTCCCTTCCAGTTCCTGCTTACTTGAGATGCACCCCAAGTGCAAAACAAAAACCAAACCAAAATTTTTAACTTTAAAAAAACTGCATTAAGTGAGGAAACAGCAGAGGGGTTTTGCTCCTAAGAGATGGGAGATACACATGGAGCCCTGGAAGTTGTCAATAGAGAAAAGCTGTAAATAAAGAAGTTGTAAATAAAGAATAATGGTAAATAAAGAAGTTGTAAATAAAGAATAATGGTAATTAAAGAAGTTATAAATAAAGAATAATGCCCACCTGTGTGCCACACATACTGTACCCACACATAGGTGCTGGCAGCAAAGAACAGCCACTGGATTGGGATGAAGAGCAGACAGATGATGTTGGAGGTGAATGCTACACACACAAAAAATACTGAGAAGGCCTGAAAGAAAGGAGGGAGGGGATAAAGAAGAGGGTTTGGTTATTCCAACCCAAATATAGTTTTTTATATATATTAAAATGCATATAATACATTTTATATAAAATATCTAGCAGCTATAATTTCATAATTCACCAATATTTTAATATTCATGTTTAATTTTAATATATAAAATGATATATATTTATATATACAATTATATTATTGCATATATACAAATTTGTATATATTTTTATATATGAGAATTTTTAGATATAAATATATTTCTGTATTTGTATAAAATATATAAAAGTAAATATAATATATATATATAAATCTAAATATATATCTAAATAAATAGCAATATTTTATATGGCTATATATATTTTTTATATAATCATATATATATAACCTTATATATATATAGATAGATAGCATATGTCTGTGCATATATACACACACATATACATATAGAAATATTTTAAAAGTCTATATAAAAGGGTTTTCTTTAAAATAATACAGAAAGTCGTGCCCGTTTACACATATATAATGTTATATATAATTCTAATTAATTCAATTAATTAAATTCAGGAATTTAAACATTATTTCTCTGTGTGAAATTTGGATAAATCTTTATTTCATTTCCACTGGCCATAGATAAAGTATCCATCAGAGAGAAGCCCTGGTGCTGTGAGGGGGCTCTCAGTGCCACTGTAATGAGGAAAATGGAATATTCCTGGGATATTCCTGTGGAGGCTCTGTGCCACTGTAATGTGGAAAATGGAATATTCCTGGGATATTCCTGTGGATATTCTGTGCCACTGTAATGAGGAAAATGGAATATTCCTGGGATATTCCTGGGAAATTCGTGTGGAGATTCTGTGCCACTGTAATGTGGAAAATGGAATATTCCTGGGATATTCCTGGGGAGATTCTGTGCCACTGTAATGTGGAAAATGGAATATTTCTGGGATATTCCTGGGGAGGCTCTGTGCCACTGTCACTGTGGAAAATGGAATATTCCTGGGATATTCCTGGGAATATTCCTGGGGAGATTCTGTACCACTGTAATGAGGAAAATGGAATATTCCTGGGATATTCCTGGGAAATTCGTGTGGAGATTCTGTGCCACTGTAATGTGGAAAATGGAATATTTCTGGGATATTCCTGGGATATTCTGTGCCACTGTAATGTGGAAAATTGAATATTTCTGGGATATTCCTGGGAATATTCCTGGGGAGATTCTGTACCACTGTAATGATGAGAATGGAATATTCCTGGGAAATTCGTGTGGAGATTCTGTGCCACTGTAATGAGGAAAATGGAATATTTCTGGGATATTCCTGGAATACTCCTGGGATATTCCTGGGGAGATTCTGTGCCACTGTCACTGTGGAAAATGGAATATTTCTGGGATATTCCTGGGAATATTCCTGGGGAGATTCTGTGCCACTGTAATGAGGAAAATGGAATATTCCTGGGATATTCCTGTGGAGATTCTGTACCACTGTCACTGTGGAAAATGGGATATTTCTGGGGAGATTCTGTGCCACTGTAATGAGGAAAATGGAATATTCCTGGGGAGGCTCTGTGCCACTGTCACTGTGGAAAATGGAATATTTCTGGGACATTCCTGGGAATATTCCTGGGATATCCTGTGCCCCTGTAATGTGGAAATTGGAATATTCTGTGCCACTGTAATGTGGAAACTGGAATTTTCTGTGCCACTGTAATGTGGAAATTGGAATTTTCTGTGCCACTGTAACATGGCAAATGGAATATTCTGTGCCCCTGTAATGTGGAAATTGGAATATTCTGTGCCCCTGTAATGTGGAAATTGGAATATTCTGTGCCCCTGTAATGTGGAAATTGGAATATTCTGTGCACTCACCAAGCCCTGGTATCGGAAGGAGTCGTAGACGCTCCTGATGAAGAGCCAGAAGGGCCACAGGTACTCAAACCTGAACTCCAGCACAAAATCTGCCAGCAGCACCAGGGCCCACACCACCAGGAACTTCAGGTACAGGAAGGTGCTGGGGGAAAGAAAATGGAAATTTCAGGTCAGGATTTCCAACAGGCAAACTGAGTTACTTTTTTTTTTAAATTAAAATATTCAGAATTAAAACTAAGGACAATACAGAAGAAAATGTCAGCCAAAATAATTTTATAAAATAAGTTTAGGTTTTTTGTTTTTATTATCCCATTACAGCAGGCCAGGTCTAATGAAGCTAACTCTGAAGTACATTTATTTTTCCCAATAACCAGCAGGGTCACTGCTCATCTGCACCATGTCCCTGTGCATTCTCCCAGCTGAAATATTCCTTTTCCAGTCCCCTCCTGCTCAGGAATTTCGTGTTCCCCTCCTCAGCAGGCTGCAGATGTTCCCTCACTTAACACACACTGCAGCACCAATAAACTGAGAAGTATTTTAAGCCCACAGCAATTTAAAGCCTGTTTGGATTCTGAGTTATCAGTGTTAGATTTGAAAACATTTCTATGAAGGCAAAACAAACAAACCCCCAGCAAAATGGAAGCACACGAGGCCTGAGACCAGCCTAACTTCTATTTTTAATTATTCCTGAGCCACATTCCCATGTTCTGAGTCCTGCATTTTGAACCACTGATGATCCCTCTTGGAAACAGGGCTGAAAAACATTCTGAGCTCAGACCCAGGCAGCACTTGAGGCTCAGCCCAATCCATTCTTCCAAAAAAGCAGCAAAATCCCCTTTTTCCCCCAAATCTGTCACTCCAGCTCCCCAATACCTTGCTGCTCTATTAGGTTACAACAACAACAAAAAAAAGGGGTTATTTTTTTTTTTTTTCTGATTTAAATCAAATGTAAATTGTCCTTTTAGGAAGTTGTTTTGCCTCCTCTGCCACCCTGGCACCACAAGCAGCAGAACTTTGCCCTGGAATGTTCAGAGGGAGGTGCCCAGGGCTGGCACCCTGTGCCAGGCAGGGTTGAGTTCCTCCCCTGCTTTTTTAGGAACTCTCTCAGAGCTTTGGGGAAGAGACAAAACCCCAAATTTCCAGGGAAAGAGCTGGGTGCCAGCAGAGGTTTGGAAACGACTGAACTTGTGCAATTCCCACCCAAGTTCAGTGCCCAGGGCTGGGAAAACTCCTGGATTTCTTCTGGGAGCCAGAGGTGCATGGCAGGGGCCTGAGAGTGCCCTTATCACCAGGGAAAAAATACTGCAAAAGGTCCAGGAGGCACCTCTGAGGAATGGAAACAAAATTAATGGCACACACTTGGAAAGTTAAGGGAGTGCTTTCAATTCTGAGGAACCCAGCCCCAGTCGGAAATTACTGTTACAGAAGAATGAAGCTAAAATTTCAGTGGAGTATTGAAAAAATAACCCAATAAACCCTCCAACCCAATAAAATATCCCACACCAAAACCCCTGAAATGGTCACACTGTGCTGCTGGATTGTGCTTCCAATTTCCCTGTTTATTCACAGTTCAGATCCTCATCAGAAATCTGTAAAAAGCAGCTGCACTCAGGGAATATTTGGCACTAAAGGTGAAATTTGGGTCCAGATCTGAGGAATTCCATCAAACCATCACAGCCAGGAATTCCCTGCTCACTTTAGTTGTGTTGTGGAGCATTTTCCTGGGTTTTTCTCTTGTGGTTATTGTTTATTTTCCTGCACTGGCAGGCAGGACTAATGCTGCTCAGCCCTGAAGTGCCACTCCAAGTGAAAACCTTTACTGCACAAGAGTTGTGTAGCACAGCCTTTAAAGTGATTTCTGATATTAAATTCATATCATTATCCTCACCAGAAATCTATAAAAAGCAGCTGCACTCAGGGAATATTTGACACTAAAGGTGAAATTTGGGTCCAGATCTGAGGAATTCCATCAAACCATCACAGCCAGGAATTCCCTGCTCACTTTAGTTGTGTTTTGGAGCATTTTCCTGGGTTTTTCTCATGGTTATTGTTTATTTTCCTGCACTGGCAGGCAGGAGCAGACCCCATTTTCCCAGCACAGGAGGGCTGTCAGCCCTGAAGTGCCACTCCAAGTGAAAACCTTTACTGCACAAGAGTTCTGTACCACAGCCATTAAAGTGATTTCTGATATTAAATTCTTATCATTATCCTCACCAGAAATCTGTAAAAAGCAGCTGCACTCAGGGAATATGTGACACTAAAGGTGACATGTGGGTCCAGATCTGAGGAATTCCCTGCTGCTCACTTTAGTTGTGTTTTGGAGCATTTTCCTGGGTTTTTCTCATGGTTATTGTTTATTTTCCTGCACTGGCAGGCAGGACTAATGCTGCTCAGCCCTGAAGTGCCACTCCAAGTGAAAACCATTACTGCACAAGAGTTGTGTAGCACAGCCATTAAAGTGATTTCTGATATTAAATTCATATCATTATCCTCACCAGAAATCTATAAAAAGCAGCTGCTCTCAGGAAATATGTGACATAAAGGTGAAATTTGGGTCCAGATCTGAGGAATTCCATCAAACCATCACAGCCAGGAATTCCCTGCTCACTTTAGTTGTGTTTTGGAGCATTTCCTGGGTTTCTCTTGTGGTTATTGTTTATTTTCCTGCACTGGCAGGCAGGAGCAGACCCCATTTTCCCAGCACAGGAGGGCTGTCAGCCCTGAAGTGCCACTCCAAGTGAAAACCTTTGCTGAACAAGAGTTCTGTACCACAGCCATTAAAGTGATTTCTGATATTAAATTCTTATCATTATCCTCACCAGAAATCTGTAAAAAGAAGCTGAACTCAGGGAATATGTGACACTAAAGGTGACATGTGGGTCCACATCTGAGGAATTCCCTGCTGCTCAGTTTAGTTGTGTTGTGGAGCATTTTCCTGGGTTTCTCTCATGGTTATTGTTTATTTTCCTGCACTGGCAGGCAGGACTAATGCTGCTCAGCCCTGGAGTGCCACTCCAAGTGAAAGCATTTTCTGCACAAGAGTTGTGTAGCACAGCCATTAAAGTGATTTCTGATATTAAATTCATATCAATCCAAGGGCCCTGCTGACACTCAGCACCTCCTGAAGTGGAATTGGAACAATGCAACACTTGTAAGGAGGTTTTGCCAACAGCATTAAAGAGAATATTCCTCATTGTCTGAAGGGCTCCAAAGCCACTCAGAATTCCAGGAGTTCAGGAAAGTCTCAAAGCCTCAGTCCTTGGGCTGGCCCCAGCAGGGAAGGAGCCCAAATCTGAGCTCCTGGGGTGCTGCACAGCCAGGTTTGTGTCCAGCCCCAACCCAGCTGAAACACATCCCCAGGAATTAAAAAACCTGTTTATGGCACAGCCTCGAATGTATTCCATGAGGCCAACTGGAATTCTGAGGTGGATCCAAATACAGGGAAGATTCCTGCAGATAAATACCCAAAATCTGGGTTATCCAATTTCCTGACACATGCCAAAAAACCTGCCCTGGCAGAGGTTTAGGGCCAGGGCTTTCCCCAAGGAACAGCATATGGCATCCAGTCCTGGAGGGTGGGAAAGGAGGAAGGGAGGATGGACACATCCATGGCAGGGATTCCAGAGCTGCCATTCCTCTCAAAGGTCAATTGATGGCTAATGTACACTGAATAGAAAGATTTATTCATAACCCTGCAGTGCCTCTGCTCCCCATTTGAATTTGCAAATAAATAATTTTCCTCCTTATTCTTCCTCCCCCTGCAAGTGCCAGATGCCATTTCCTTCCCCCCTCCTTTTCTTTTTTCCCTTTCTTGTTCTTTGTTCTCCTTTTACTGCCCTGCAGGAGCAGATCTAAGGTAAAAACACAGCAAAAAACCCTAAAAAAAAAGACCCAATTCTGCACCCCAAACCCAAACTGGGGGTGGATTAAGCCTTAATTCCATCCCACTGCTATCAGCAAGGCCCAGAGGCTGCAAAGGCAATCCTGGCTGGTTCCTCTGGCAGCCTGACTCACCCAAGACAATGCAGGGGGACTGGGAGGCATCCCCAGCCTGGCAGGGAGCCAAGGCCACAGGTGAGCTTTAAATTTCAAAATTGGAGCATTTGGGTGAAATCACCACATCATCAACAACCCCCCAAGCTCAGGGTTAGCCAGCAGGCATGCTGAGGGGAGATTAGCAAATATTAAAGCTTTATCTAAAGAAACACACAAACAGATAGCTGAGATTGTTATCAGTGGGCAGAAGAAGGGAAACACAGCCAGTCTGAAAGGCAGAAAACATCACTGCTGGCACTGACCACGTGAAACACCTGCCAGCCACAGGTTTGAAAAGGAAAATAAATGTAAAGAACCCCAGGAAAGCTCCCTGAGCCTTGATTCTGTCCTGGCAGGGCACAGAGGGCACCATCCCTGAGCTGGGCAGGAGGAAAGGGAAATAAATCCCTGCAGGGCACACAGTGAGCACAGCAGGCACTGCCAGCTCTGGGCATTCACCTGTGAACCCCAAAAATCCCAAAATGCAGCCACAGGAGCCCCTTGAGCTGCAGGGAGTGAGAGCCAGGGCACAGCAGAGCACATTAAATGCAGGATAAATGACACTGAAGTTCAAGTCATAAAAGGCAGCTCTGCTGCTTTGTTCCAGACCTCCAGAAAATGCTTCACCCTCTATAGGAAGCTGGTAAAATAAATGAGCAGGAGGAATGACTATGGATTTTCAAGAAAAGCCTAAAAAAGGCCACATTCCTGGAGGTAGGGCTGATGTTCTCCTTCCAGTTTGTTTGGCTGTCAGAAATGAATTCAGCCCTGTCAGGATTTGGGTGGCAGAGGGATCCAGGACTATTTATGGGCTCGTGGCACCCAGGAATCCTGTGCTGTGCCACCAGGGCCACCTGGAGATGTGCCAGCCTCCCCTGCCAGGCACCCACCTGGCTGCCAGCCCACGGAGTGCCTGGCACAAAGGGCAACGACTGAACTTGTGCAATTCCCACCCAAGTTCAGTGCCCAGGACTGGGAAAACTCCTGGATTTCTTCTGGGAGCCAGAGGTGCATGGCAGGGGCCTGAGAGTGCCCTTATCACCTGGGAAAAAATACTGCAAAAGGTCCAGGAGGCACCTCTGAGGAATGGAAACAAAATTAATGGCACACACTTGGAAAGTTAAGGGAGTGCTTTCAATCCTGAGGAACCCAGCCCCAGTCAGAAATTACTGATAGAGAAGAATGAAGCTAAAATTTCAGTGGGAGTATTGAAAACACATCCCCAGCTAAAAAAATCCTGCTCTGAAGGAACAGGGAGTGTTCAGGGCCATTGTCAGGGAATCCAGGAGACAGCATCCATCAGCTGCTGTGACAGCACAGCTTCCAGCAGGGATCAGTGGAATTCATCTTGAAATTCCCCAGCAAGGAAAGGGGCACCAAGCACAGCCAAAAGAAGCAACAGCAGCAGGGCAGAGGAAGGATTTGAACCAGAGCAAAGATGAGCACTGGGAAGACTCAGGAACAAATAAACTTTAATTGCTTAACTGATGACAAGCTGCATTGAATACTTTAATTAACAATTAGGGGTTTAATGCATGCACATTCCCAAAGGTAGATGTTAAATCATTTTAGCATTTTTAAACTGTTGCCATTGTTTTACACAGGAGAAGGCAAAATTTGGAATATAAAGTGTGGGAATAAGAGACCCTCCAATTCCTACCATGACTATGGTGGGTTTGGAGGTCAGCTGAAAGCAGTTATTTTAAATTATAATATTATAATAATATATTATATTAAATTATAATATTATAAAAATATATTATATTAAATTATATTATAAAAATATATTATATAAAATTATAATATTATAAAAATATATTATATTATTATACTATATTATATATTATAAAAATATATTCAATTAATATTATTCTATATAATATGTAATAATATATTGTTATATATTAATATACTCTATTTAAAATATTATATTAAATTATAATTATGAAATTATATTTTAAAATATAATAAAGTTCTTTCCACAGATCCTGCAATGCTTCTAAGGAGCATAAGTCACTGCAAAAATCAGCATTCCCAGATCATCCTCACCTTTCAGTGCAGCCCAGGATTTTATATTCCTAACTCTGTTCTGGTTTTCTATCACTTCTTATAATCTGCTTCAGTTCTACACGTGCAATGAACTCTGCCAGCAGAGCTTCCCTGCAGGACAATTCCCTCCTTCCCTGCTCCAAACCTCCTCATTTTCCCAGCTCTCACCCACCTCAGTGACAGCTCTGCCTTCCTCACACACCAGGCTGGACAGGAGGCTTAATTTAAGATCAGGTTTAATTTACAAACCAAACAAAACACAGAGTTAAGCATCCCAATGCTGCTGTTTGCTCAGCCTGCCCATAAACCCAGGATGCTTCCTCCTGATAACTGCATTTACTGGGTCTGTGTAAGCTGTGGGGGCAATTAAGATAAGCTGAATAAATAAGTGCAGTAATTACAAGAATTTAGACAACTGTAGTTCTGTGAGAAATTACCTGTATGTGACCACTGAATTATGGAGAGAGAAAAAATATTAAAAAAAAAAGAGAAAGATCCCAGATCCATGTAGAGGAACTTCCCTCTGCTCAGATTCCCAAAGGGAAAAGCTTTCTCACTATTTCTCCTTTTCTGTATGATAACACTCTGAGCACACTGTTTGTTTCTGTTTAGCACAATGCCACGTGAAACAAAGGCTAAAATCCCATTTCTGAACCAAAGCATCCCAGGAGAAGCAAAGGCAGAGGTGCCTCAGCTGCTCAGAGACTCCAGCAGCTCTGCCTGCTGCACACTCAGCTCCTGGAGCTCCTCTGGGCTTTCCCTGATTTCCCCTCCTTCTCTCAACCCCACCTTCCCTGCCAGCCACCTCAAAGGCAAAGCGTTTGGAATGACTTTTGAAATCCACTTATAAGCAATTCCTTATATATTTGAATTATTCTTCACCTTGAACAATAATTTCTACACGAGGGATGATTTTCTTTACCGTTCCAGGCAGGGCTTTCCCAAAACCTCAAAGTCTGAAGCACGAAGCTCTCCACTCTCACAGATTCACTACAAGTGGGATAAGCAGCACACTGGGACAATTTCATTCCTGTCACAGCTCCCCAGCAGCTGCTTCCCTCATGCAAAGTTAACATCTGAATTGTATGAGCTCGCTCAGGTTTCGCTGCATTCATCAACCCCACTGAACTAGAAACAGAAATGGGACAGCAGCACATTTACTACAGCTCTCACCAGCTCCTGACCCAAACTCCTGCTGACTGAGAAATGCACAATTACTGCACGCCACAAAAACATAAAAACCTGCCACAGTCGGGAGAGCAGAGCTGGAAACACTCCTTACACAGGCTGGGTGCTGGGACACAGACCAGCCCTGGGAGCACCTGGAAACATCCCTGGGACACAAACCTGGGAGCCCTGGGAGCACCTGGAAAACACCAGTTCAGAATTGGAGCATCACATCCCTGGGACACAAACCTGTGAGCCCTGGGAGCACCTGGAAAACACCAGTTTAGAATTGGAGCATCACATCCCTGGGACACAAACCAGCCCTGGGAGCACCTGGAAAACATCCCTGGGACACAAACCTGTGAGCCCTGGGAGCACCTGGAAACACCAGTTCAGAATTGGAGCATCACATCCCTGGGACACAAACCAGCCCTGGGAGCACCCAGAGCTCATCCCACGTGTATCTCCCTTCAGCGCCGCTGGGCTCCTCACTGCCAGGGCCAGGGGTGAGCCGGGCACCTGCTGAGTCCCCGGCACACTGGGCTGTGTGTCTCCCGGCACACCGGGCTGTGTGTCTCCCGGCACACCGGGCTGTGTTCACACCGGGCCATCCATCCCTGCTCTCACGGCTTCCCCCGCAGCCCCACCAGCACGGCAAGAACAACTCTGTGAGACCCCGAGCGAGCAGCCGGGCCGGGCCGGGCCGGGCCGCTCGGCACCGCCGCGGGTGGGAGCCTGAGTCTGGGAATGCCCAGCCGGGAAAGCCTCCCCGGGCAGACCCAGCAGAGGAGGCAGCTCGGAGCTCCGGCAGTGCCCAGCTGAGAGACCCGGCCGGGGAACCCTCCGCTCCGGCACTACCGGGACCCGGCCGGGGAACCCTCTCCATGCGAGGCTCGGAGCTCCGGCACCGCCGGGGGTGACCCAGGGCGAAGGCCCCAGCGCTGGGCGCGCACCCCAGGGCCGGCTCCGGCCGCTCCCTCCCGGCAGCACCGGCAGCACCTTGGCCAGCAGCAGCCCCGGCTCCGCGGAGCCCCGGGGGCGCGGAGGGCCCGGGGCGGGGCAGCGCCTGAGGGGCGCCGGGGCGCCATGACGGTGACAGGGCCGGGGGGCGGCCGGGGGGCCCGGGGCCGCGAACCGCCCGCTCCCGGCGCCGCGGCGGCCGCTCGGTACCTGCCGTAGATGCCCTCGGTGATGCGGTTCCGCTTGAGCGGCCGCCGCAGTTTGCTGCAGTCCGCGCTCCGCCGCTTCATCCCGCCGGCCCGGCCCGGCCCGGCCCGCCCCGCTCACGGCAGCACCATCCGCCCCCGCGGGGGGTTCCCGAGCGCGGGGCTTTTTTTTTGGGTTTATTTTTCTTTTTTTCCCTTTTTTTTTCTTTTTTTTTTCCCCGGGAAACAAAGAAATAAAAATAATTCCTGGTCCGTCCCTCCCCGCCGTGTCCCCCCGCGCAGCCGCCGCGCAGCGCCCCGCCTCCCCGGCTATCACCAATCAAACGGTTGATCCCACCTGAGTGACAGCATGTCTGACCAATCGGCAGCGAGGAAAGGCAGACAGACGGTAGAGCGGACCAATCGTAGTGTCAGAAAGTTGAGCCCGCCTCGTGCCGTCGCGTAGCACGCCCACCACTGTGAATGACGGCCCTGCGACCCAATCAGAGAGGATTATTTGTGATTGATGGCCTGTCAACCAATCAGGATCCAGATTTTTGTCTCCTCCTGCCTACTGTGCTGCTGGCTGGTTCCCGCCCCTTGCGGTGACCGACAGCAAAACTGCCCAATGGAGGAGAAACAGAGAAATAAAAGGACAGCTCAGCCATCCACTCGGAAACGGAAGAAGGAGGGCTCTATTTCCTCTGTCACCGTAGCACCGAGGTGCCACCTCTCCCGCTTGATTGACAGCCTCGCTGGCAAATGGGCAGTTGGGGAAGTGGACACCCCGTCTCAGGTGCAGAGTCAGGCAGTAACAGTTTGTGACGCCCGGTGCCGCCCCCACAGCGCGGCCTGCGCTGCCGCTCGCCGGCGAGCAAAATAACCCCCGGCCTGACGGACAGGCCGCGCCAGCCAATAAATAGCGCGCGTAACTGAGTGACAAGGCGCCGGACCAATCACAATACAGGACGCGCGGCCCACAGACGGCCGGTGCTGGGGATAAGCCAATCAGAGTCCAGGAGGAGCTGCGCTCGGCCAATGGGAAGGCAGTCCCTAAGGGCGGCTTGTGGGTAGGGGGCGGGCATGCAATGAGGGGCGGGGCTGGGCAGGTCCCGCCGGCGCTGCCGCCAACGGGAGCTGCCGAATCACGGCCGGGCATCGGCACCGCTGTGGGCCCCGGGTGCGGGCCAGAGCCGCCCGCTGAGCCCCCACCCCAGGGCCCGCGGTTGGGGTCTCCGTGGAGCTCCCACCCCGAGGCCCGTGTGGTCTGTGGGTGCCGTGAGGGGAGCAGTGGCGGCGCCGCTGCTGAGGGAGGCCACCACCCCCCGGGCCTGGCCGGGCCCCGAGTGCCGGTGCCACGGGCCTGGGCTGCGCCCGCGGTCCTGCCGAGGGTGTTGGATCGCCCAGAACAAGGCTCGGGCAGTGATGGGCTGAGTGTGAGGAGTGCGGGTCCCAAACGGCGTTAGAGCTGCCCCAGGAGGGTGCTGGGCTGAGGCACGGCGGTGTTTTCCTGGTGGTGGAGTTACACTTTACAATTGGAGCATCACGGATTTGTTTTGGCTGGAAGAGATCTTGAAGATCACCTCATTCCTTCTCCTGCCATGGCAGGGACACCTTGCACTGTCCCAGGCTGCTCCAAGTCCCAGTGTCAAATCTGGTCTTGGGCACTGCCAGGGATCCAGGGGCAGCTCCAGCTGCTCTGGGCACCCTGTGCCAGGGCCTCACCACCCTCGTGAGGAAGAACTTTTCCCTAATAAAAGTTACTTCGTGCTTCACCCTGTCAGACATCACCAAGCTTTGGTATCAGTTTGGAAACATAAGCTGTGAATCCAAGCATCACCTGTCCAATGTGCCATCCTGAGGGAAAACAGGTTAATTCCTCACCTTTGGGGTGTTCTCCTTGGATGGGATTTAGTAACAGGTAGCAAAAAAGCCTCGTTGTGCTGGCTAAATTAATCCCTAAATTGCTGTTTGAGCTGTTGCCCTGTTTAGAGGAAGTTCTTCAGGTTCTGTGTGAATTACCCATGGGTTCACAGGGTTGCCAGGAAAAGGACCTGGATGTGGCTGTGACTGTCTGTGGCTGTGGCTGTGGCTGTGGCTGTGTCCACAGACACTCTGAGCTCAGCCCATGTGAGCTGGGCTCCGTTTGGCTCCTGCCACAGCCCCGATAAGGAGCTGCTCCCTGCTCACGCCTCTCGGCCTTTTTATCTCTCATGAGCTCCCATTGCTGGCCCCCACAGCTCCTGTGCTGCTGCTGTGAGGGCACGGGGACAGTCCCACAGGGCACGGGGACAGTCCCACAGGGCAGAGGAACCAGAGGAATCCCTCCTGAGCTGCTGCTCCATGTAGTGCACGATGCCTTCCCGCTACCTCAGCTTCCGCTGCAGCGTGCCCTGGCTGATCCTCCTGCTGCAGGCTCTGCTCCTCCTGCGCTCCTTCCTTGGCTTCCCAGGTGTCAGTGACACCTACTCCTCCTTCAACTCCTACCCAGGTGAGCCTGGCACCTGCTGGGGAGCAGGGGGGATCCCTGCTCCTCTCGTGCCCTGCACAGCGGGGTCTGGTGGTGAGCAGCAGAATGGTTTTATTGCTCTTTGAACTTGCCAGGAGTGCTGGCAGTTCCTTTATGTCACAGGTGTGATGGGGAGCCAAGACTGAATTGTAACTTTGGTCAGTTTTCTGTTGGGGTTTTCACCTCTCAGCCCCCATCTTGATCCATTTACACATGCTGATCCGTTCAGATCAGTGTGTAAAAATAAATGCAGCATTGAGGGTATTTTTTATCTGATTATACATTGGGAAGAAAGCTCTGGAATTCTTTGCAAGCTCTAAGCAATAGTGGCACTTAAATTTTTATCTGAAGGCTTCTTAATTCATTGTAATTTTTAATTGATTTTTTTTTAAACCAGAAATCTGCATTAATAATTTCACTGCTGTCTTGTTCTTTTCTGTCCTGCAGAATTTCAAGATGTCAACCACATGGTGATTTTTGGATTTGGCTTCTTCCTGATGGTTCTGAGAAGATATGGCTTCAGCAGCACTGGCTTCAACTTCTTGCTCGTTGTTCTTGGTGTCCAGTGCTCTGTGCTGGCAGAAGATTTATTAGTTTTCCTTAGGGGACATCAGAATGTAGTTGGTTTGGAAAGGTAATGAGTTCATGTTAGAGCTGGGCTGGTGCAGAACTGCTGATTGCTCCCTGTGGAGGTGAATGCCTCCTTGTGGGGCCTGCTGGGGATGGGCAGAGTCACATTTGCAGTTATTTTAGAGGGCTTTTGGTGTTTAACTACATTGCTCTGTGTAATTCCTTTTTATTGGCCCTGGTGTCACCCTGAGACTGAGTTGTTGTTGTTTCCTCTCTTTCTTGCAGTCTAGCAAAGGCTTTTGTGAGTGTGACTGCTGTGGTCATCTCCACTGGGGCTGTCCTGGGCAGGGCCAGTCCTGTGCAGTTAATTATCATGACCCTGGTGGAATTAATCTTCTTCTACGTGAGCAGATACATCAACGAGACATTCCTGGAGGTACCCTGGTGGGATGTGCAGATACATGGGGGGAAATGTGGCTGGAGCTTTGGAGCAGAGCTCTGTGTGGGCTGGCTGAGCCCGCAGTGAGCCGTGGCTGTTGTTGTTGTCAGGTCCCAGAGCGCCTCACGGGCACACACGTGTTCCTCTTTGGAGCCTACTTTGGCCTGGCACTCGCCTCCCGCTGCCCTGAGCCTCCCCCAGGGCTGGACAAGCACAGGAGCACCCCAAAGTCTGAGCTGTTCTCAGTGCTGGGTGAGTCCTGCTGGAGTGCCCCAGCTGCACGAGGCGCTGCAGGGGTTAAATGCAAAATGCAGCTCTGGGTGCAGCCAGGCACAGAAACTGCTGCTGTTTGTGACAGTGGCCCCTTTCTGCCTGCCCCAGGGGCCACTCCTGCCACAGCTGGGGCTCAGTTTGCTTTGTCACCTCAGCACAAAGGCTACTCCAGCTCTTTCTCCAGGTTACCAGCTCCTTCTCCAGGCTCACCACTCCCTTTCCTGGCCAGGTTGTCCCCTTGGCCTGTGCTGAGGGGCTGTGTGCCAGAGCTGAGCTCACAACTTGTGTTTCAGCAGAGCTCAGGCTGTGTCTCCAGGTGGTGCACAGAGATAGAAAAGGGCAGTCCCTGCTGCTAAGGGAAATAAAGAGATAAAACCTGCTGAAGGGTGGGGAGTGTGATACAGGCAGGCCCACCAGAGAGGAGCTGGGGAGGGACAGGCTCAGTGTCTGAGACTTTCATTCCTTTTCTTAGGGGAGCAATTTGGTGTCTTTATTATCACAGCAGTGCAAGTGCCAGCAGCTGAGCCCAGAGCTTCCTGCAGGGGTCCACAGAGTCTCATTCTCAGTCAGTCTGTGCCCAGTTTAGGGAATACAAAATTTAAATATTCCTCTTTAGTGTCCCTGGAGTTCTTGTTTGCTGTTTATTTCCAGAGCTGAGCAGATCCTCATAAGAATGCTGCAGAGGATTTTATATCTGTATTTATGACTGACTAACTGCCTGATCAGTGGGAATAGGATGAATCATCTCACAAGTCCTCAGTGCCACCTTAAGTTTAGAGCAGCTGAAATGGCCTGTCCTGTCTGAGGCAGGCTTATCTGTGCCTTGGTGCACTGAAATCATGGATATTAGCAATGGAAACTGGATTTGTGCCTCACAGTGACAATGCCTGTGCCACCTGGTGGGGGTCTGGGACGAGAGCACATCAAATGTCACTGTCAGGTGGATTGCACAAGGGTCTGGCCCCTCTGTGGGGTGGGGAACACAACATCGGTGATGGCAACGGGCTGGAAACAAAATACAGCAGCTGGGGGCAGCCCGAGGTGCTCTGAGGTCCCTGTGTTCCTGTGTCCCTCTATCCCTGTGTCCCTCTGTCCCGGTGTCCCTCTGTCCCTGTGTCCCCGTGTCCCCGTGTCCCTGTGTCCCTCTGTCCCTGTGTCCCTCTGCTGGCTGGAATGCGGTGTGTGCAGCGCTGCCCCGGGCAGGAGAGGAGCGGTGCATCCTGCCAGGCAGGGCCTGGGCTGCCCAAACGCTGCCCAGGAGGAGCAGAAGAACCTGTCTGCATTCCTGCTGGAGAGCCTGGTGCTCATGGGGGTGTGACACTGCCAGCTCCTCTCTGGGGTGGGGGTGTGACACTGCCAGCTCCTGTCTGGGACTGACCTTAGAGCAGCTGTGCTTTGGGAATTGAATGCACGCTGTGGCTGGAGCCCTGCAGAGCCAGGCAGTGATGTTCCCTGTGCCTCAGAGCAGCTCCTGAGGTCTCTTTCCTTGTCCCCAAGGCACTGTGTTTGTCTGGGTGTTCTGGCCCAGCTTCAATTCCATCCTGCCTTCCTTGAAGATGCAAGCAGTGCTCAACACTTACTTGGCCCTGGCAGTGAGTGCTGTGGCTGCCTTCATGTTGTCTGCTCTGACCTCCAAGGATGGCAAATTCAGAATGGTAAGGATGAGGGGAAACCCTGCACGGGGCTTTTCTGTTCAAAGAGATTTTGTGGAAGTGAAACCTTGTCCAGGGTGTGACAGTCACAGACTCACTGAGGGGTTTGGATGGGAAGGGGCATCAAAGATCACCTCATCCCACCCTGCCATGGCAGGGACACCTCCCACTGTCCCAGGCTGCTCCAGCCCTGCCCAGCCTGGCCTTGGGCACTGCCAGGGATCCAGGGGCAGCCACAGCTGCTCTGGGCACCCTGTGCCAGGGCTGCCCACCCTGCCAGGGAACAATTCCATCCCAACATTGAATCTGCACCTTCCCTCTGTCACTGTAGAGGCTCTGCCCCTCGCTGCAGCCCTACCAGCCCTTGTGAGAAGTCCCTGTTTTGTTTTTCCAGGCCCAGATCCGCAGTGCAGTGCTGGCTGGAGGGGTCACCATCAGTTACACTGCACAGCACATCCACCACCCCTGGATTGCCATGATCCTGGGGCTGCTGGGCAGTGTCATCACCATCCTGGGGGCTCACTGTGTGCAGGTAATGCTCAGTCCCCTAAATGCTTCTTGGATAAGCTGTGTCAGGTTTTTTTGCAGTGCAGGATATTGTCGCTATCAGACACAAAGGAACACGAGCACACACCTCTTTCAAGGTGAAGGGAAAAAAGGAAGTTTTATTTTCTGACTCCTATATTTATAGTTTTACAAAGGTGACAGAGGATTGGAGGGTGACAGTGACACCTCTCCAATGACACTGGCTACAACAACAGTCCATCAATTCTCTCCTCCTCCATCAAAGGAATGTGAACAAGTTATTTACAAGAAAGTGTGTGATAAAATTCCTTAGAAGAATGTCAACATCAGAAGGCCTTGAGAATCTTAAAAAACCAGGGTGACAGGATATCCCAAGGGAAACCTCTTTTCCAAACCTGAGGTGTTTTGACTGCAGGATTGCAGCTCGTGAGAGCAAATTCATCCTCTAGGTCTGCAACAGCTGATCTGCAATTACCAACTTGTGTTTCTGGGTGTCAGTTAAACCTTTTCCTCTTCCCAGAGGTGCTTTAATCCTGCCCTGAAGCTTCAGGATACTTCTGGAGTCCATTTCACTTTTGGTTTGCCTGCTGTGCTTGGAGCTGTGGCTGCTGTTCTTCTCAGAGTTGTGGAAGGTGGGATTAACACACGATGGAATGAATTATCCAGGTACATAAATTCTTGTATTAAATAATGGAGATAAACAATCCTCACTGCAGTGTGCCCTGAGAAGAGTTGTTGGACATCCAGAGAGCCTGAATGTCATCACAGATACATTGTTTTATGTCAGGTAACCCACCATAACCTGAAGTCCAAAACCCAAAAGAAGTCAGTAAAAAGGAAATTGAGATTTGAGCAGACTTTGGGTCCTGTTTTGTGTCTCCCTGTTTGTTTATGTTAAATACAGCAGACACAGGAGGTGAAGGCTGGGCATGTGCCTCCCTCCAAGGCTCACTTTAGGGTTTGGGATGTTTTGGGGAGCTCAGGAGGGAGGGAGAAGTGAGAGTGCAGCATGAGGGCCTGACACTTCTCATCATGCTCTTAATGAAACATTCAAAGAAGGTTTAATACCAAAAGGATGGACAAAAGAAATCTTCTGAAGTCTGCATTAGGCCTTGGTATGTTCCTAAAACATCTCACTGCAGCTGCAGATTTGAGAATTACAGCTTCTGAGAGGTTTTGATAGCTGCAGATCATTCACAGTGGTAACTCTAAATAAAAGGTGAAACACATTTTTTGCTTTTCAGACTGGGCTATGATGCCTTTGTTTATATTGGTGCCTTCTGCCAGACCATCTGCACTGCCTTGATAACAGGATTGATTACAGGTCAGTGCTGAAACATCCCAGGAATCCCTTTATTTCCTTGGAGCAGCTTTCTCTGGCTAAATCACTTGTGGGAGAAAGGAGTGCCAGGGACTCTTCCCAGCCAGAGCTGTTTTGCACAGAAATAACCCAGCAGCACCATTCTTTCAGTGCTGAAGTTTAATTTTAACCAAGGTTTAACAGCTGCCTTCAACCTGCAGACAGGAGAGGTGTGAAGATGAAAATACTTCCACTTTTGGGTGGTGTCTTATTGACAGAAGATGCCCCAATCTGGGCCTTGTCACTTTTTAGGCCATTTGGAGCAAATGTGCAAAGTTTCAACAACATCAGGAGCTGCCTCAGCCCAGCTGCAGCTTTGATCAAGAGATTTGGGATTTTTGGGACTTTTTGCTGCTTTGGGAGCAGCAGCCCTCACGTGGCTCCTGTGGAATGCTCTGGTTTGTGGCAGCTGCTGCTTTTCCCCAGCCTTGAATTCTGTCTGGAGCAACAGAGAAATGGCCAGTGAAAATTGCTGGGAAACACACCCTACAGTGATTTTTGGAGTGTTTTGATTTATTTTAAACCTTTGCATTACTTTAAGTGGAGTGAAGAAGGAATAGATCTTTTAAAAACATCCAGCTGAAATAACCAAACGTTCAGTGCTTAACCAATTGTTCACAAACCCAGAGATTCCCATCAGAGATCCCAAAATCACAGTGCTGTGATTGTTTTTAATACACAGGCACTTCTCATGCAAGAAACTCATCATTTTGATGTATTTTCATAATCTAGCAGCTGTTTAATGGGGCTTTACCTAAAGCAATTCATTTTTAGTATCCCTTGATCCTGGCAAGCCTCTTTTAGTATTTAAGGCCAGCTCGAGTCAGGGGGGCTCTGCTGGAGGATTTAGGTCTGAATTTGTGTTTTGATTTGTTACATTGGGATAAATGTTGCCAGGAAACTCCTGTTACACACAATCCTCCCCTTGCCCTGCTGTTTGTGTTTATTTTGGATCTCTCTCTTTTTACCAACAGGTTTAATCTTAAACATCAAACTGCTGAAAGCTGTGCATGTCTCCAAGTACTTTGATGACCAGTTTTACTGGGAGGTGAGTTCAGAAATGATTTCAGATTCCCTGTGGGGGAGTTCATTTAGCACCTTGATGAAGAACTGCAGGTATTTGAATTAAAAATATGGGGGAAAAAGAGTTATTCCTTTTCCCAGCACATTTTGATGCACAAACAGTCCTTGGGCACCCTTAGGTGCTGATGTGAGGCTGTGTTTGAATTACAGAATTAACAAATGGGTGAAAATAAGTTTTTTATCAGCTTTTCCATTGGTTGGGGGGTTTTTCCTGTGATGATTTGATATGTTCTGATACAAGGATGTTTGTGTTCACAGTTTCCCCACTTGTCTGTTGGATTCTGAGTGGAGGATCCCAGCTGACAGACAGGACCAAGATAAGATTTTCCTCTTTATCACCAGAAAAACTGAACAGCTATGATGGGTTCAAAGAGCACTGAAACACCAATTCTCAGGCCCACAAAAACCACCCCAATGGACACTCAAAACCAAAACTGTTCCAGTTATTCTTCAAAGATTCAGAGTGTGAATTCACAAATGCAGACTTCAGGTGCATTCAGCTTTTCTGCTTTGTTGGCCTTACCTTAAAATATTTTTATAAGATATGCATTCATGGCTTCTCAATCCAAATGCTTGGAAACATTAAACTATTTTTAACCCCCGAGTTTACAAGGCAAAATGATGGATGTGAAAGTGTCATTTCTCAAGGAGCACTTCTTATCTAGCAAAGTACTCAAGATTTTAAGCTGAATTGATTCTGCTGAAGGCCTTGACAAGGCAGGGTTTGATGAGTGAGCTGGAGCAGGGCCAGAACTCTGCATCCTGCCTGACTGAACTCCTGGAAAAATCTGGATATTGGGAGGTTCTGCTGGGCATGTTCAGCTGTGGGTGGTGTTCCTGAAAGCCCTGGGGTTTGGTGGCAAGTGTGAAACCCAGCCAGAGCTCAGGGCAGTGACAGCACAGGGAGGGGGCTCAGTGCTGCCAGCACCCACTCACAGAGCATTCTCTGCCAGTGAACCCTGGGTTTAGCTGGATTGTTAATTTTAGTGGATCCTCAGCGTTTCTTTTTTTCAGAAATAGTTGATATAGAAGATCTTTGAGCAGTGCTTACAAATAAAGAGTGAAACCTGACCTGTGGCTGCTTCCCTTCCTTCAGCACCCCGTGAGCAGTGAGGGAAGGTGTTGCCGGTGGTCACAGGGGTTTGTTAGAGGATGGAAGAGTCAGGATCTTGATTCCATGATCAGAAGGCTGGATTTATTATATTGTGATATATATATACAGCATTATAACTATTCTACATAAAGATAGAAAGGCAAGAGCTTCTTCAGAAGCTGCTAAGCTAAGAGAGAGATAGAAAGGAAGTCAAAACAAGGCTCTGTGTCTCGGCAGAGACGACAGCAGCTCCATCGTGAGTGGTCAGTAGGTCCAAACATCTACAGGGGACCAATCACAGGTGGAACTGTTGCATTCCACAGCAGCAGATAATAATTGTTTACAGTGCTGCTGAAACCTTTCAGCTCCAGCAAGGAAAAATCCTAAGAAAGGATTTTTCAAGAAGAATGTCTGTGACAGGAAGGAGCTCGTGACAGGCCGAGCCCTTGCTGAGGCTGCCTGGCCTCACTCCTGATGCATCAGCAGAGCCCTGCAGCCCCAGGGAATGCACAGCAAGGGCCAGTTCTCCTTGTTCCCAGCTCCCACAGAGCCAGCAGGAGCTCAGCAGCTGCCCAAGCCTTCTACACACAACTGGGAGTTGGGACTTCCCAGACACCTCCTCTTTATCAGCACAGGATAAAGGAAATATTCAGGGATGGGGGGAAAAGAAAAATCCCAAACCACCACAGTTCTGGATTACACAAGAAAAGCCACACACCAGAAAGTTTTGAAATTGAAGAAATGGTTATATTACCCAGATATAGGAAATATTTAATAAATATCTGTTAAAAGGTTGTTTAAATGCATTTTTAATAAGTCTTGAAGTGTAAATAACATCATAGAAAGAGCTGGTTAAATACATCCATATTCCACTCTCCTTTTATTTGTAACAAACATCATTTTAGAAAAGTGACTCCACTGCTGTTTGTAGGAATTTTATGTTTCTCAAAAACACCACAACACTGAAGTGGACGTACAAGAGTAAAAAAAATAACCAGAATAGAGCTGGATTTAGAGCTTTCAGCTTTCCTTGATTTCTCTTCAGCCACGATGGAAGGTTTACAAAATGGTTTTACAAAACTTTGGGGGTGCAGGTAAAGGCCAGGGCAGTCGAGGGGGGTTCACTGCCACAGATCCTCTGTGCGCCCAAACTTGAACACCAGGCCCCTGTGGGAACACAAGGGGACACCACAAACCCCTCATTTTAAACCCCTCTGATTTAAAACACAAGGTTTCAAGGTTTCAGTTCCTGTGCAGGCACATCCCAGTTTATTCACACAGGTCTGCTTACAAAACAAGACTTTAGCACCAACCAGATCACAGCAACTTTCAGGTTTTTATCATTAAAATTAAATGGGAAACAAATAAAAGAGGTCAGTCTTACCCAAAAAAGATGAATGCATTCTGGAAAAACACTGCTATTCCTGGGTACACCACTGGTTTTTCTAAGAGGGAAAAAAAAAATCTGCATAAATTTTTTTGAAGTAATTTTCAAGCATATCCCAATTGTGACATGTCATTTCCCTTCTGCTAATTCAGCAGAGAGGCTTTGGGAGCAATCTGCAGGAACTCAGTAATTTGTATTCTGGGAATAAATCTTCACCCAGGGAATGATTCCCTTAAAACTGCAGCAGTTTAATTATATCCATGGAGCTCCCAGCTGGGTTTGTAGAGGAAGTTTGTACTCAGAAATAGATCAAATCCATCCCAGTATCAGTAATAATAGAGGAGAGTGGAGTGAAGGGCAAAATATTCAAACTGAGCCTCTAAATTCCAGTTCTAAAATGCAGAACAGAGGATTTTAGAAACTTCAACTTCCAAAACCAGGCTCAGCTCTTACCTTTAACCACGTAGCCCCCAAAGAGGATCCACATGGAGGCAATGAGGGAGCCAAAAGCCATCATGAAGCCAATGAAGAGCCAGATGCGAGCCCCTGCAACGGGATGGGATGTGCTGACCCCAGGGACCCCACCCCATAAACCCCCTGGGACCCCCAGCCCCACAAACCCCCCAGGGACCCCACCCCATAAACCCCCCTGGGACCCCCAGCCCCATAAACCCCCCTGGGACCCCCAGCCCCATAAACTCCCCTTGGACCCCCAGCCCCACAAACCCCCCTGGGACCCCCAGCCCCATAAACCCCCCTGGGACCCCCAGCCCCATAAACTCCCCTTGGACCCCCAGCCCCACAAACCCCTCTGGGAACCCCAGCCCCATAAACCACCCTGGGACCCCCAG
The DNA here is from genome assembly GCA_024362935.1 of Setophaga petechia. Taxonomy (NCBI): domain Eukaryota; kingdom Metazoa; phylum Chordata; class Aves; order Passeriformes; family Parulidae; genus Setophaga; species Setophaga petechia. The sequence goes on along the minus strand of JANCRA010000094.1, from coordinate 1,147,704 downwards.
CCCCACAAACCCCCCTGGGACCCCCAACCCCACAAACCCCCCTGGCACAGCTGGCAGGGACTTGGTGTATTTTGTGAGACCCCCATTGTTGGAAGGAATGATGAATCTATGTTCTTATAAAGCTAATTTCTTATTTTATAAATAAATAAAGTTCTTATAATTAAATAATTTTATATAGAAATATATAAAATATATATTATATAAATACATTATATTTTAATGTATGATGTATGTAATATATACAATATATGATATATGTAATATATGTAATATATGTAATGTATGATGTAATACATGTAATATATGATGTAATTAATACAATATATTATATATTATAATGTATTTATACATTATATATTATATAATATACCGTATTATATTATATAATATACATTATATAATATATAATATATTGTGTTAATTACATCATATATTATATATTATATAAATATAAAGTATTATAAAATTTTTTTAGAAATTATTTTCTCTATATTTTAAAATGCTATATTAAAACTATACTAAAAAATACAAAAAAATGTACAAACAAATAGCTAGAAGATATTAACAAAAACTCATGACTCCCTTTCCAGACTCTGACACAGCTTAGCCCCTGATTAATAAAAACAATATAATAAATATATAATATATATTATACATATAATATCTATAATAAATACATAATCATATATAATCAATATAATTATATTGATAATCATATTGCCTGATTAATGCCCTGATAAATTAACAACAATTTACAATAAAACAACCACCTATTAAACAAACAACCTCCAAAACAACAAAACACAAGAAAACCAAATAAGATAATTACTGTTTTCATTTTTCTCTGAAGCTTCTCAGCTTCCCAGAAAAAAAAATCCCCCCAAAAATAGATTTTTTTTCAGAAAATATAAAATTCACAGGGACCCCAGCCCTGGTACCTGTCTGGCCCAGGCAGCCCTCGCTGTAGCTGTCCCCCCGCACCTGCCCGTTGGACACGGCGTTGATCCTGGGGAAAAGGGACAAAAATGGCATCAAAAATCTCCTTTTTACTCTCACTGCCCTGCTGGCGTGGGGCCTTGTGTGAGAAGTGCACATCATGTGGCTGTCACCCTGATTTTTTAAGATTTTCTAAGCTTTCTGATGGTTACATTCTTGTAATGAACTTTCTCACACACTTTCTGTAAACAGCTTATTGGTTTGCATCATGTGTGAGATAAATGAATTTGCAACAGGCCATTGCCTTGATGGGTTCATCCTCTGGTACTGGGGGTCCTTTCAGGTAATAATTGCCCAGGAAAGCACCCAGACCATCCCTAACTCTTTGTTTTTATTGTCTTAACCCTGATTGTCCAAATTCTTATTGCTCTAATTGTATTACTATTTTTATAGGTTATAAAACCTATTAAAAATAATTTAAAAGTAAATTTAAAAATTTAAAAAATAAATTATTAAAAAGAATTTAAAAATACAATTTATAAATAATTTATAAAAACACTTTAAAATTTTATTAAATATATTATTTATTATACTATAAAAATAATTTATAAATATACTTTAAAAATTTATTAAATATACCATAAAAATAATATATAAATATACTATTTCATGACTTTTAAAATTTTACAACTTTTCCACACTCACATGAGGAATGCAATGGTGGCTATCACCCCACAGGCATGGTAGGAATGGTTGAAGTCTTCCACCTGAGGGTATTTCACAGCAGCATCAATGATGATCCACCAGCCTGTGAAAAACTGAGGGGAAAAAGAGGTTAAAAAGCAGATAGAGATTAAAATACAGAGCTTAAAATGCAGATAGAGCTTAAAATACAGAGCTTAAAACACAGATAACGCTTCAAATACAGAGCTTAAAATACAGATAAAGTTAAAATACAGAGCTCAAAATACAGATAAGGCTTAAAATACAGAGCTCAAAATGCAGATAGAGCTTAAAATACAGAGCTTAAAACACAGACACAGCCTTTCCTCAGCCTGAGATAGCTGTGGAAAAATATCAATATTTAAATAGCCTGACAGTCTCCAACCCAGACTAAACTGTGACACCGTTAGTTTGGGATCACGCTGTCTGCAGAGCCAGGGATTTGCCCACTCCAGCAGTTATTTCCACATTGTGAAAAATGTGAAAAACGGTGAAATTTTAAAAATGGACGGAGGAAACCAGGCTGGATTTTGTCGGTAACTCTGCTGCTACTCACGGGGACAATGTATCCCTGTTCTTCCCTTCCCTGGGATTGCTAAGGCTGGAGCAGCTTCTAAAATCATCAGTTCCACCCCGCCGTGGTTGAACCGCGTCCCCAAACGCCACACCCGGGTATTTTTTAACCATTCCCAGCCCTGCCTGACCGCCCTTCCGTGCAGGAATTTCCCCTTTTATCCAACTGGCACAACCTGAGGCGTTTCCTCCCATCCTTCCGCTCGTACCGCGGGACAAGGGGCTCCCAAACCGCTCCCGATTTTATCTCAGGACAGAAAACCCCAAAGGAGCCCAAAGCGGGGAGCGGGGCCGTACCAGCACCCCCGCGGCCACCGAGGCGATGGTGTTGCGCTTCTCGCCCCAGTCCACGCACTCCGAGCAGCGCAGGCTCTCCAGGAACCCGGACATGGCTCCGCGACTGCGGGAGGAAAGGAAACGGCGGCTCCGTCCGCGCAGGAACCGGGGATCCGCGGGGCGCGGCACCGCCCGAGCACCGAGCACCCCACCGGGGCACCCCCGATCCACGCACGGCACCCGGATCCAGCACCCCGCTCCCGCGGTCACGGGGCGCTCACCGCGTATCCCCCGCACCCCGCTCACGCATCCCCCGCATCCCCGTCCCTGCACCCCGCGCATCCCCCGCGCCCCGCTCACGCATCCCCCGCACTCCGCTCACTGCGCCCCGCGCAGCCCCCGCACTCCAATCCCCGCACCCTGCGCATTCCCCGCACCCCGAGCATCCCCCGCACCCTGGCCCCCGTACCCCGCGCATCCTCCGCATCCCGGTCCCTGCATCCCGCGCATCCCCCGCACCCCAATCCCTGCACCCCGCGCATCCTCTGCACCCCAATCCCTGCACCCCGCGCATCCCCCGCACCCCAATCCCTGCACCCCGCGCATCCCCCGCACCCCAATCCCTGCACCCTCCCGGCACCCCGCGCATCCCCCGCGCATCCCCCGCACCGTGCGCGCCCCCAGCGCCGCGCGCTCCCCGCGCATCCCCCGCGCACCGTCACGGGACGCGGCGGCGGCGGCCGCGCGCAGGCGCAGCGCGCGCGCAGGGGCGGCGGGTGGGCGGGGCCGCCGCTCGGGGGGCGGGGAAGGGGCGGGGCCGGCGCGTGCGCCGCGAGCGCTCGGTTGCGTAACGGGAGGGACGTTCTGGAAGGTTCTGGGGCCGCCCTCAGTCGCTGGCGGGTGGCGGCAGCGGGCTTGGTCTGCTCCGCTTCTGTCGCTCTTCTGTCGCCGATCGCGACTGGCGCAGCGGGCCCGGCGCTATGGGGGTGACTCATGAAGCAGGGCTCTCCCCTCAGGACCCGTGCGGGGGCAGCCCGGCGGGCTGGAGCCGGTGAGGCGGCGGGACGGGGCACGGCCGGGGGGGGGAGCGGGCGGGAGCGGCCGATCGCGGTGGCCGCTGCGGGGTGAGGGCTGTGGATCGCTCTCGGGTGGGTTTTTATGGGTTTTTATTTGTTTTATTCCAGGAGCGCGCAGGTGCCTCAGGGGAACCAGCGCGGGGCGTGCCCGGCAGCGCCCAGCGGTGAGTGAGGGACCGGGACGGACCGGCAGGGACCGGGGGGTCCGGACTGGCCCTGGGCCCCCATGGACCGGGCGGGACACGGGCCGGGAGCGGGGTGGCGGTGGCACCCCGCTTCTCTTATTACCGTCCCGGCAGTGTGACCTTGGCCCTGGCGTAGAGGTGAAATAGTGAAACTTTACGTGGAGTAGTAGCGAGAGAAGTGCGTCTGACAGCTCTCCCGCAAGTTATATTTTAAATAGATTTCAGTGCGGGGGTTGGATTTGTTGCCTAACCTCGCTTTGCGCCGAGCGCTAAATAGAAATTCCGTGTCAGAGCGAGCTTCCCTAAACTATAAACTGGTTACGTAACTCCGGGCTTAAGTCTTGTGATAAGATCCTTACCCCGAGTAACCTTTGTAGCCATAAAATGGCTGCCACTCCAGGGACAGCCATTTTAATTATTAATATAAGAGTTATTGCGTCCTGTGCGAGCCACGGCCACTGAATCATCACCCGGCTTTGCACAGAGCGTTTGTAACAGCAGCTTGTTGCACGCGCTGCTGGGATGTGTGGGGCTGTGTGCCACGAGTTTTATAACAAAATACGGGCAAGATCTTAGCTGCCTTATGCTTAGAAGACACTTTCATTTTCTCTTGTTGGAGTGGAGTTGTAGCAGAAAACTCCTCAGTTTGTAATGAGCTGCAGGCAAATGGTTGTTATGTGTCATAGAGGGTGATGAAATATCTGGAAAATCCTTTTTAAGAGTATCATAATTTGCCTCCTTTTTGGAGGAAAAAAGGTACTGCAAAAGGAATTACACTTAAAACCCACACAGACTTACTTCTCTCCAGAATTCCACACAGGACCACTCACGGTTTAAACTGAAGCATTTCTTTTTTCACATAACTTAGTGTTTCAGTTTTGTGGCTGAGTGCAGGAGAGGGAAGTGCAGAGCTGAGCTGTCCCTGGAAGGTGGCCGGGGGTTGTTGGGGTGTTTCATTATCCCTGCTCCCTGCGTGTCACCGTGTTTGTTGTTCTGAGGAAGTGCCCTGGTGCCATACACGCTGACCTTGCCTGTCTCCCTTCAGGAACAGAGACGGGGCACTGCCGAGCAGCAGCCAGCCCCGCGGCAGAGGCCGACAGCGCGCAGAAAGGCAGCGCGGGGCAGACGGCCGACATGGCGGAGTTCATGGATGACCTGCGGCTGGGCTCTCCCGAGCGCCGGGACTCCCCGGGCCGCTCCCGGCGGAGCTGCTCCGGCTCCAGCCGCTCCTCCAGCCGCTCCTCGCGCAGCTCCAGCTCCAGCAGCTCCTCGGGCCGCTCCTCGCGCAGCTGGAGCCGCTCCCGCTCGCGCTCCCGTTCCCGGCGGCGCCGATCCCGCCGCTCCCGGCGCCGCTCCCGCTCCTACTCGCGCAGCCGCTCGCGCTCCCGCGGCTCCCGGCGCTACCGCGGCTCCCGCTACCGGCCCCGGCGCTACCGGCACCGCTACGGCCGGCGCCGCTCCCGCTCCTGGTCCCGCGGCAGGGCCTGCTACCGCCGCTCGTACTCGCGCAGCCGCTCGCGCTCCCGCGGCCGCCGCTACTACGGCTTCGGCAGGACCGTGTACCCCGAGGCCTACCGGGGCTGGAGGAGCCGCTCCCGCACGCGCTCCCGGAGCCACTCCCCGCTGCACCTCAGCGAGAAAGGTACCTCAGGGGACTGGGGGTTGTCTGTCCTTGGCTTGCTTGGTTTGTAAAGCCTGAGCGAAGGAAAAGCTCAGTGTGGTTGGACAAATGTGTTTAATAAAAATGGTTCTTCAGAACATGAATTGGCACAGGGGACAGGCTGTGATGAGATGAGGCCCAGCTGATGATTGCATAGGTGCAAAACCTGCAGGTTTTAAGCTTGAGTAGGTACACGTGGATTTTAATGTAACAAAAAGCATTTTTTTTATTCCTCCTTCTAGACAAGAGGGAACTCCTGGAAATTGCGAAAGCCAATGCAGCCAAAGCTCTGGGAACAGACAACATTGTCCTGCCAGCCAGCCTGAAGATCTCTGCTCCTGCCAAGGAGATCAAAACTGAGAAGCAGGAGCGTGAGGAGGGCACGAAGTCAGCTGAGGTAAGTATGGAGTGTTCTCCTGACAAGGTAAACACCTCTTGGACTTGTCTGCATGGCTGTGCTGTAGTTATCTGTGGAGGTTGTGCTTATGAGCTCAAGCTCTTGAACAAAAACTTCTCCAGAAGCCTCGAGGCTTTGCCTTAAGCTGGAAGCACAGAGGCCCTCTCAGAGGTGGTTGATCCCTGAGTGTCCAGTAGGGACAGCTGGGGAAGGAGAGGAGACTTGTTCCTTTGACTTGTTCTCCTGATGGGATAATTCCCATGAATTCCTCTGGTTTATGCCTTTATGACCTAAAACCAGGAGTCTCCTTGCCAAACCTAGTGAATAGCCTGAGGTTTTTGGTTTTTTTGTTTTTTTTTAAGGTTAAATCTTTCTGCATTTTTTAACTGTTAAAAGCTTTTCATGTGCAACAAACTGTTTCCCAGAAATTCCATACCCAAGCACACAATGCATTTTACATACTTTATTTCTGTCTTATAGAAATCATGACTATGGTTCCAGACATGAGGAAGAAAATCTGGTGGTAATTAAGGGACTTTGTGGGCTGTAGCTGCTGTGAATTGAAGGGAGGGAGAAACTCGAGCAGCTTAAAGTGAATTTTAGTTTGCTTCTGTCGTGGTGTGTTCCCCTGAGTCACAGTAAATACAAACCTGCAGCCACTGCCTGGCTCAGGTGCTGCTCTTGGAAAGGGAAGTGAATTTGCTGAGGGTTTGACACAAATGGTGCAGGCATCCCTTTCATAAACATATGCAATATATTCCAGATGTTGAGAGAGTACAGAAGAAGAGGCCTGCATCCCTTGCAGATAAGTTTATTGCTGTTCTCCAGAGGATGGGTGTGCAGAGCTGCTGTCCCTGCTCTGTGTGGAGCTCGTGCTGTGACCCCGAGCCCTCTCTGGGCTGAACGGGGCTGGAGCTGCCTCCACTGCCCCAGAAGGGGCACAGCTGCACTCTGGGCTCAGCCCTGCTGCAGCTTTACAGCTCCTTTAGATGAAATATGATCCACTCCAGAGAAAGCTGTGCTGTGCCCTGGGTCAGGGGTCCCCTCCTAAGCTGTGTCTGCTCTTCTTTAGCAACCTGGGAGTGCAGCTGAGGACGTGAGCAAGGCTGGCATGGAGAGAGCAACCATCCAGAGGAGCATTTCCTTCAGCCCTAATGTGAGTGCTGCAGGCCCAGCTCGGGCTTCTCCCAGATAATCATCTCTGTAACAATAACAAGAGGAATTTAATGTCTGGTCATGATTTTTAAATTTAAAAAAATTTAAAGGAATTTAATGTCTGGAAATGATTTCCCTGCAGGAGGTGGTAGAGCACCCTGAATACACCTCAGGGGTGTGTTTGAAATAAGTGTTCACCTTCAACCCAAACAATTCAAAACTAGAACTGGTTTAAAGCACAGCTTATCTCAAGTTACATGTTTCAGTAATGCAAACTCAGGATTCAGGGATTGCTCCTCTGTCAAGTACATGTGATTGATACCCAGGAATTCCAGGAGCTGGAGAGAAAACATTTATATAATTTATAAGATAAACCCCTTGGTTTTAACACCTTTTCTTACAGGAAATGTCTCTTTTTTTTTTTCCCCAGAACACAATGGCCAAGCCTGCCCTGCAGAAGCCAGTGAGCCACCCTGTGGTTAAGGAGCCAGTGGTTTCCCCACCCAGGGAGGATGACAGGAAGGGAAGCCCCTATGGGCAGTGGGTTCCTGTCAAGAAGGAGGAGAAGAAAACATTCCTGAACTTCTCCCCCAAAAGCTCCCTGTTCCGGGCACGCTGAGGGAGCCCTGGCACTGCAGCACTGGACACCCTCAGCAGAGGGGGAGACTCATGAGGGCTTGAAGACTTGTTAATACTGAGTATTTATTTTGAGGTCTTAATTTTTGGAATCTTAGGTTTCTCTTTCAGATAGAGAGCACACAGATCCAGAAGGCACAGATGGGAATCTTGTGTATATTTGTAAATATTTTATATTGCTTTATTGGACTAGAACTTGCAGGTGGGTAACTTTTTCTAAACCATAGTTGAGTAGCTGTTCTTTGCACACCTGGATTTACCTTGTGTAACTGTTTACTTCAAGTGAATAAAGTTTAGTTTTGCACTGGCTGTGTCAGGTGTTAGGCCTGAGCTCATGTGGTTATTTCTGGGTTTCCCTTGCACTCCCCAGCTCCTCTCTCGAGGTGCATCACAGGAGAGCTGTTCATCATTCCAAAAGTGGATCCTGCCTTGATCTTCCTTCCCTGGGTTCCCTCTGGAAGTGGGGATTGTGTAGGATTTTAGCTGCAGTGTCTCCAGTTACTACGGGGTTGTGTTTATTTGGGGTTTAAGGCAGGAAGGGAAAGTGCAGGAGGGTTCCAGACTCTGCTCCAGGACAAGGGAGTTCAGAACACGAGGAGCTCTTGCATGGACTGGGAGTTACTGGTTAAACTTGGCTTTTGTATAAATAAATTACTAATAAAATAAACTGAATTGGACTGCTCCTGTCTAGAGGCTTCTTTAATGAACCCTTGAACGGGTGGGAAGATCCTGTGTCTGTCCTGTCCCTCTGGGTGAGGCTGGGCAGCTGCAAAGTCAGGAGGGGATCCCACCCTGGAATTCCTGAGGGACAGGGGAGCTGCCTTTCCATGGCACTGTCACTGCTCCTCATCCTGCTGGCACACAAACCTGAGGAATCAACTCCCAAATTAGACCAAAGAGTTTATTTAGAGCACAAAAGGCAGAACCTGGCTACTCCTGCAGCCAAAGCTATTTACAGCTGAATTCTACACATTGTTCAGCACAGTGAACACCACTGAGCTGAGGGAGCAACAGCCACAATCGACTTTTGATACAATTTAAAATAAAAACAGCAACGGAGGAGCCAGGAGGGAGCTGGGCCAGGCTCACACAGGCCAGGCCCTGAGCTGAGCTGGGCCAGGCAGGCTCACAGGGCCATGCCCCTCTCCCAGTTCTGTGTGAGCAGTGCCAGGCAGGCTCCAAGGGCCATGCCCCTCTCCAGGCAGGCTCTGTGAGTGGTGCCAGGCAGGCTGTGTGAGCAGTGCCAGGCAGGCTCACAGGGCCCAGGCTCTGAGCAGTGCCAGGCAGGCTCACCCAGCCGTGCCCTTCTCCAGGCTCTGAGCAGTGCCAGGCAGGCTCCAAGGGCCATGCCCCTCTCCAGGCTCTGTGTGAGCAGTGCCAGGCAGGCTCTTGTGAGCAGTGCCAGGCAGGCTCACCCAGCCGTGCCCTTCTCCAGGCTCTGTGTGAGCAGTGCCAGGCAGGCTCACCCAGCTGTGCCCCTCTCCAGGCTCTGTGTGAGTGGTGCCAGGCAGGCTCACACGGCCGTGCCCCTCTCCAGGTTCTGTTTGATCTCAGCTGTGTATTTCCCGTAGAACCTCTCAGCCTTCTGGTTGAACTTGGCGTTCCTCTCGTTGATGTAGTCGATGTCGGCGTCGTCGTTGTAGGGCCGCCTCCTGCTGTACTTCTCCCTCTTCTCGATCCTGGGGGGCAGCAGGGGCTGAGCCTGGGCCTGCAGCACCCCCAGCCCTGCCCTGCCCTGCCCTCCCCGCTGTGCCCTCCCTGTACTCACTGCTTCTCCAGGTCTGCCACCATCCTGTCCACGCCCTCCTTGGAGGGCACGTGGGTGCCGTGCAGGAGGCTGTCCGAGGTGGGGTACAGGGCCTCCCCGCTGTGGGACAGCACAGTTACACACCTACAGAGCTCAGGCTCCTGGGAACCCCAGAAGGGACCTTAAAGCCCAGCCAGTGCCACCCCTGCACCTCCCACCATCCCAAATCGCTCCAAGCCCCAATGTCCAGCCTGGCCTTGGGCACTGCCAGGGATGCAGGGGCAGCCACAGCTGCTCTGGGAAATCTCTGCCAGGGCCTGCCCACCCTCACAGGGAAGAGTTTCTTCCCAATATCCAACCTCCATCTCCCCTCTTTCACTCTGAACCCCTCACCCTTGTCCTGTCCCTGTCCTCATGGTTCCCCTGCTTTCGCCCTGTCACACCTCACTCAGCTGTGGCAATCCCAGACTCTGATGACAAATGTCAGCATTAAACCCAACAGAGGGACCAGCAGGTGCCTCTGGGAGATACAGAACCTCTCAGAAATGCCAAATCTGCCTGAATGCAAACTGGGCAGGTCTCAGTCCTTAAACCAAGCTTAAAAACCCCAAACCCTGCCCAGGAAGTGCCTGATTACACACTGGAACGTGACCTCACTGGGTGAATATTTCCTCCAGCTCAGCAGTGCCAAGCTGGAAGAAATGAACCTCATTAATTGCCCCACAGCCCTCCTGAAGCTGGACCACTGAGAGTACAGAACACGCAGGAGGGATTTCAGGGTGTGCTGGTCCCTCAGAGAAGCCACAGGGACTGACACCAGGACTCACTGCTGCTCCTTGAGCTTCTCATACTGCTCCAGGTCGGGCTTGATCTGCCGGGTCAGCCGCTGGTACTGGCGCAGCTGCGCCGCCGCGTAGTCTGGGTTAAAAATGACAACATTTATTGGCTTTTATAGCACTATTTTACATATTTTATGGCATTTAAAATTTATTCTATAGCATTTATATATATATTATAGCATTTTGAATGTATTTTATAGCATTATTTTATATATTTTACAGCATTTTAATATATTTTATACCATTTTTAATATATTTTGTAGCACTGGCTTTCACAAGTTATGACTGACCACAAAGATTCTGCTGTAGAACAATTTGTAATCCCCTTAACCTGCTTTTTGTATAGTGCAATCTGTCATTTTATATATAAACAGCATTATTTTATGTATTTATAGTATTTAAAATATATTTTACACAATTTTTAGTATCACCTGAGAAGCCCAGGTCGGGGTTTTTCTTCTTCTTCTTCCTCTCCCACCTCTCAGCGTCCTCAGCACTGACCTCCAGCAGCTTCACCCGCTCGTAGTCCTCACCCCTGGCTGCACATTCCTGAGAGAGCAGATTTGCTAAGCCCAGCTCCACACAGCCCAGCCCAGCTTTGGCAATCCCAGCTCACACCCCGGATCTGGGAGAGGTTTTTACCTTCTTCTTCTCCTGCACCTGCAGCTCCCACTCCAGCCGAGCCTTTTTAGCTTCCCAGTTCGGGGGCAGCTTCAGCCTCTTGTCCTCCTCCACCACCTCCTGGCTGTTCAGCTTGCAGGCCTCGTACTGGAACCAAACAGGGCAAAACTCCAGCACAGAGAGAGAGAGAACAAACCCGAGGGGAACAATCCCCACGCCCCGAGGGTAACAACCCCAAACTGAACAACCCCGAACCCCGGGAGACCGAACCCACCCCGAACAACCCCAGAACAATCAGAGCTGGAAGGGACCCCTGGAGATCGCCCAGCCCGACCCCCAGCGCCAGCCAGGCAGTGTTTGGGCCCGGTTCTGGTCCCGTACCCGCTTCATGTGGAGCTCCCGGAACCGGCGCAGCCGCTCCTCCCGCCTCTGCTCCGCCGCCGCCGCCGCGGCCGGGCCGGGCTCTGCCTGCTCCTCCTCCTCTTCCTCCTCGCTCTGCAAGGACCCGCACTCAGCCAGGAGCCCCGGGAGGAGCCGGGACCCCCGTCCCACCCGATCCCGTCCCCGCCTCACCCCCACATCGGCCTCGGGCACCCCCAGGCTGCTGAGGGCCGACACCGCCGCCGCCATCGCGCCCCGCCGGCACTTCCGCCTTCCGCCGCTTCTGGTGCTCCCGGCACTTCCGGTGCTCCCGGCACTTCCGGCTTCCGGCGCGTCCTGCAGGGCGCCCCCCAGCGGGCGGGAGGTGCTGCCGCCGCTGGATCCTGGAATTCTCCCAAAATGCGCAAAATCCCTCAGGAGACCCAAAACAGGGCAACGTTACAGAAAGGAAAATAAATAAATAAATAAATAAATAAATAAATAAAAGAAAAAAGGTTTTGTTGCAACTTCTGAGCGAAGAAAGTCCAGATTTCCGTGGAGCGGGGTTTGCCCGGAGCCGCGGCCGCCCAGCAGAGGGAGACACAGCCCCGGCCGTGAGGCGGCCCTGCCGGCCTGCGCCCCTCGGGAAGGGGCTCTGGGATTAAAAACACCCAGAACTGCTCTGTCCCCTCAGCTCCTCTGCTAAAGGATTCAAAACAACCCAGAACACCTTTCTGCCCTCAGCTCTGCTCTCCTCCCCTGCCAGAACTCCTCTGTCCCCTCAGCTCCACTCCCCTGGGTTTAAAAACACCCCAGGACAGCCCCACCCTTGGGGTCTCCCCCAAACAATTAACCCCAATATGAAAACGGAACAAAACTTATAAAAAGTGAAAACTCTGACTCAGGTCCATCTTGGGTGTAGCCATGGCCAGGCTCTTGCGCTGCCCCAGGTGTATCTTTGAAGGATTCTTAATAAATACATTTAAATATTTTTAATAAACCCCTACTTTACTCCTTTAACTCTGTCCAGCCCCTGTCCCAGGTGTTCTCGCCAGCCATCACTGCTGGATGGCCTGGCCCAGCAGGGAATTGTCCCGAATTCCCAAATCCCAGAGCTCCTGCAGGGCTGACAGCGAGCACAGGCAGGGCTGCTCTGCCTGGCACTGACATTTATTTTATTTTTAGATTTCAGAGTGTTTGTGTTTCTCGGAGCTGCCTCCATTGTCTCCTCCAGCTCTGCCTCCCCTGCAGGGCTGAAATGAAATGAGAAATTCCAGTTCCATGTAGAACAGGGGCTGCAGCTCGGAGGAACTGACTCATCTCGGGTGGATTTGGGCCCCTCGAAGGGGAACGTGCTGGCCAGGGCTGGGGAGCAGCATCCCTTATCTGCCCCCAAACCCTTATCAGGGGTCTCAGGGGGCAGCTCCTGGGCTGGGGCAGGGGGAAAGGAGAGGCCTGGGAGGTTCCTGGAAAAATAATGGGAAAATAATGGGAAAATAATGGAAAAGTAATGGGAAAGTAATGGGAAAGTAATGGGAAAGTAATGGTGACAGCGTGCCCGAGGCCATGGAGCCTGGGACCCCAAAGTGGTGACCCCCAGCCCTGGGGACAGGGACATGGAGGGGTTGGGTCTGTAGTGCTGTGATTCAGGTGTGAAATTCCATATTTTGGGTGTGCAATTCCAATTCCATTATTTGAATGTGCAATTCCATGGTTTGTGTGTGCAATTCCATGTTTTGAGTGTGCAATTCCATGGTTTGAGTGTGTAATTCCATATTTTGGGTGTGCAATTCCATGGTTTGAGTGTGTAATTCCATATTTTGGGTATGCAATGCCACAATCCACACCTACAGTGCCAGAACTTGGACCTGCACCACAGTGGGTCACTCCTGTGTCCTCACACTCTGTGATGGTCACTCTGGTGTCCCTGAGCTCTGATGGTCACTGCAATGTCCCTATGGTTCTGTGATGGTCACTCCCATGTCCCCACACTCTGTGATGGTCACTCCCTGTCCCCACACTCTGATGGTCACTCCCATGTCCCCACACTCTGATGGTCACTCCTGTGTCCCTATGGTTCTGTGATGGTCACTCCCTGTCCCCACACTCTGATGGTCACTCCCATGTCCCCACACTCTGATGGTCACTCCTGTGTCTCTATGGTTCTGTGATGGTCATTCCCGTGTCCCCACACTCTGATGGTCACTCCTGTGTCCCTATGGTTCTGTGATGGTCACTCCCATGTCCCCACACTCTGATGGTCACTCCCGTGTCCCCACACTCTGATGGTCACTCCCGTGTCCCCACACTCTGTGATGGTCACTCCCGTGTCCCCACACTCTGACGGTCACTCCCGTGTCCCCGCAGGTCCCTCCTGTCGCGGTGCCCAGCCCAGCCCTTGCTCCCGCTGTCCCCTCCCGGTGTCCCCGGTGCCACCAGCCCGTTCCACGTGTCCCTCGCGTGTGAGCCCCGGCCCAGCCCCGCAGCTGCGGGAGCCGCCGGCGTTTCCTGCCCGAGCGAGCTCCGGGTGCTCCGCAGCTGCTGCCCCGGCCCGGGCGTGCTCCGAGCGCCGCGGCTGCGGAAGGAAGGAGCCCTGGAGAGCAGCGGGTGCAGGCGAGGCTGCACAGAGAGCTGCGGGGATGCACAGAGAGCTGCGGGGATGCACAGAGAGCTGCGGGGATGCACAGAGAGCTGCGGGGATGCACAGAGAGATGCAGACATGCAGGGATGCAAGGAGAGGTGCAAGGATGCAGAGAGAGGTGCAGGGATGCACACAGGGATGCAGAGTTGCAGAGATGCAGGCAGGGATGCAGGGAGGGATGCAGGGATGTAGGCAGGGATGCAGGGAGATGTGCAGGGCTGCAGGGAGAGGTACAGAGATGCAGGATGGCAGGCAGGGATGCAGGGAGAGCTATAGGGATGCAGGGATGTAGACAGGGTTTCAGGGATGCAGGGAGAGATGCAGAGATGCAGGCAGGGTTGCAGGGGTGCACACAGGGATGCAGGGATGCAGGCAGGGTTGCAAGGATGCTCACCCCACTCCCAGCCCTCGTTAGCAGTGACAACAGGGCACTGATGTCCCCAATGTCCCCAGCCAGGTGGGGACCCTGCCACACCTTGAACGTTTTGGGGGGACTCCTCTCTCTCAGTTTAAAACTCCCCCCCTTTGGAACCCCCATTTCCCCCAGCTGGGGATTCAGACCTGGGGAAAATCTCCCAGGGGTTCCCTCAGGGCTGGGGGCCCTGGGGCTGGCTCCAGTGGGACACTGGGATCCAGTGGGATACTGGGATCCAGTGGGATACTGGGATCCAGGGGGATACTGGGATCCAGGGGGACACTGGGATCCAGGGGGATACTGGGATTCAGTGGGATACTGGGATCCAGGGCCATACTGGGATCCAGGGGGACACTGGGATCCAGTGGGATACTGGGATCCAGAGGCATACTGGGATCCAGTGGGATACTGGGATCCAGGGGGACACTGGGATCCAGGGGGATACTGGGATCCAGGGGGATACTGGGATCCAGTGGGATACTGGGATCAGCCTCCCCAGGAAGCCCTTGGCAAGCTCCAGCCCTGATCTGAGTCAAGAAAAATAAAACCAGGCCTGGAACTTGCACAGGACCCATTCAAACTTGTAATAATAACATTAATCCAGCAAAACGGGGGATCTGAGCTGTGGGGAAATTAATTAGGGACAGAATTTATTGTGTGTTGTCATTAAGCAGAGGGAAATTTGGAGAGGGTTTGGGTTTTAGGTGGAAGAGAAGCTGGGGCTGTGTCAGGCCAGTTCCTCTCCATCACAGGCTCCTGTTTGTGTCCTCTTGGGTTGCAATTGCAATCTTTCAGATCAGACACAAAATCATTGGGCTGGAGAGCCAGAAGTACCTGGCTAATGGGATTAACAGAAATTAACCTGGTTACGTGGGGACTCCATCGAAAATGAGAAAGTGCTGATGGCCAAAATCAATTCCTCCCCAGCCAAATGACTGCAGGCCTGGCTTAGGGTTTCAGCCTAATGCTCAGCCCTCCAACAATGAGCAGGGTGGGATTGAATTAGGTCCTGATCGTGGGGTTCAAATGATGGCAGTGGTTTGTCTTTAATGCCAGCAGAGAGCTGAGGGGAAAATGGGAAAATGGGAAATCCTGAGGGGAAAATGGGAAATCCTCCCTGATTTCCTCAGAATCACAGGGAGGGTCCTGCTGGGTGTCCCTGTGATGGGGAAAATGGGAAATCCTCTCTGATTTCCTGATTTTCCCCGGCACCCCAAACTGCCCCGCTGTGGGGCAGGGACACATCCCGGAGCCACCTCAGCGCCCCCTTCCCCTTTTCCCCTCCCCGACCCTGCCCAAGGAGCCCGGGGGAGCTTCCCCGGCCACGGCCGAGTGCTGGAAAACAGCAAAGCCCGACCGATATTCCCCAAAATCCGGCTCTGTCTCGGTGATTTGTGTCCGCTGCGATATCGAACCGCTGCCTGGAGGGACTCGGGTACTTAAAAACCCCGCGCAGGAGGCGAACAGGGGAGATTTATTATTTTACTTTTGTGGTTTTCAGATAGTTTATGACACCGGGCTAATAACTCCCGAACCAAAATCTTCATTGATCCGGGGGAAACGTGACGTTATCCTCCCTCCCTGCTGCCCTCCAGGGATGGCTCCAGCCCGGGGGTGCTCCCGCCGGGCGCCCACAGCAGGGACAGGAGCAAGTCCTGAGTAAATCCTGAGCAAATCCTGAGCAAATCCTGAGTAAATCCTGGGCAAATCCTGAGCAAATCCTGAGCAACTCCTGAGCAAATCCTGAGCAACTCCTGAGCAAATCCTGAGCAAATCCTGAGCAAATCCTGAGCAAATCCTGAGCAAATCCTGAGCAAATCCTGAGCAAATCTTGAGCAAGTCCTGAGTAAATCCTGAGCAACTCCTGAGCAAATCCTGAGCAAATCCTGAGCAAGTCCTGAGCAACTCCTGAGCAAATCCTGAGCAAATCCTGAGCAACTCCTGAGCAAATCTTGAGCAAGTCCTGCGTAAATCCTGAGCAACTCCTGAGCAAATCCTGAGCAACTCCTGAGCAAATCCTGAGCAAATCCTGAGCAAACCCTGAGCAAATCCTGAGCAAGTCCTGAGTAAATCCTGAGCAACTCCTGAGCAAATCCTGAGCAACTCCTGAGCAAATCCTGAGCAACTCCTGAGCAACTCCTGAGCAAATCCTGAGCAAATCCTGTGCCGGGGAACTGTTCCAGCAGCCGAGGGAACCTTCCCCGGGAGGGAATCGGGGCTCGGCGGGCCCGGCCGCGCTCCGGGGCTGGGGTAATTAGCGCCGGGCGTTAATGAGAGCGGCTCACAGGGGAGGGACAGGGCTGTGCTGTCCCCTTTGCAGCGACACGGCGGCACAGGGACCCGTGGGGCGCATCCCGGCCCCGGGGAGGCTCCGACCCCTCGGGACACCCCGAGCCCGCCCCACACGCGGCCCCTCCGCCTCGGCAGGGCCGGGAGCGGCGCTTCCCGTGCGGACACCTGGGGCTGGGATCCCCCACGCCGTTCAAAGGGACGGAGCCTCTGCCCTGGCCCGCTCCCTCCGTGCCCCCGGGCCACCCCCGGCTCGGGGTTCGCAGGCCGGGAAGCAGGAGGGGGCTCGGGGAGGCAGGAGGGGGCTCGGGGAAGCAGGAGGGGGCTCGGGGAAGGAGGAGGGGGCTCAGGGGAAGCAGGAGGGGGCTCCGGGAAGCAGGAGGGGGCTCCGGGAAGCAGGAGGGGGCTCGGGGAAGCAGGAGGGGGCTCCGGGAGCGCAGACCCCGCTCGCCATGCGCTCCCCAGCCGCCGGAGCAGGATGCTCGGCCCGGGTTCGTGCCTCACACACCATTCCCCAGCGCGGGGAGGGCTCTTTGTGGCTCTGCGGCGGGATGGAAGCAGGTGCAGCTTCCTGGGTTTCTGCTGAGGCCCGATTTTGGCTCCTAAAGTGTTAAGTGAGTGCTAAGCCCCATAAAATTACCCTTTCAGCTACTATTTCTGCACAAAAGGCTCTCTGCGAAGAGATATGCCAAAGCATCTGATGAAGTAATATGTCTATTCTCATTTGTGACATTTATTATTAACAGGGAAAAGAAAAAAAAAAAAACAAAAAACAACAAAACCAACAAATCCCAGTCAGAAAGAACTCTTAATTGAAGCACCATTGTGCCGTGGTAACTGCTATTAAATTAATCTGCTGCATTCCTTTCCACCCACACACTTTAAAACTTCCTGGTTATAATTAGAACCATCTAAAACCAATTTGACACTCCTCGGATGATGCAGTTCAGCTGCTTAATATGGTGAGACTTTGGTGAAAGGAGCGGAGCAGGGCTGCGAGCAAGCTGGGGCTGCCGCTGCTGCCCGGGGATCTCAGTTCCAGGGGGAATTCGGGTTCGGCTCCGCTCTGAGCCTGTTCCACGGGGGATGCTCCTGCCCCGAGCATCCCTCACCCAGAGCCCCCCCGGGTGCCGGGCAGGCGATTTTGGGAGGTTCGTGTTTGGTTTTGGGAGCCCCTCAGAGCTCTCCCCTCCTTTGTGGCAGCCGGGGAAGGCGCTGAAGGCGATAATTCCCCGATGGAAAAGCGTTCGTGTGGTTCGGTGTGGGGAAAAGGCACCCGAGGGCAGGGCTGAGAGGGGATTTTGGGGAATGGGGGAATTTCGGGTGCGGGGATGCTGCCCACCCCTGCAGCAGCCTCGGGGTGAGGGGATCTGGGAGGATGCTCATCCAGGGCAGGGCTGAGAGGGGATTTTTTTGGGGAATGGGGGAATTTAGGGTGCGGGGATGCTGCCCACCCCTGCACCAGCCTCGGGGTGAGGGACTCTGGGAGGATGCTCATCCTGGGAAGGGCTTAGAGGGGATTTTTTGGGGATGGGGGAATTTCGGGTGCGCGGATGCTGCCCACCCCTGCAGCAGCCTCGGGGTGAGGGGATCTTGGAGGATGCTCACCCAGGGCTGGGTTTGGGGAATGCGCTCTGGGACCTGAGGTGAGAAACCGCCGGGCCCGGCCGAGAGCCGGCGCGGGTGTCACTTCTGCAATCGAGTTCCTGCTCGCCGCCTTTATCTGTCATCCTCGGAACCACCTGGGCGCCATTCGGTGCTATCGGGGCCGCGCCGAACCCCCGGCGGCCTCGGGGCAGCGCCGGTTCCCCGCAGGCCGGGAAGGCCCCGTCAGTCACGGCATCCCCCGTCACCTCCCGCTTCCTTCTGCATTTGGCTTTCGCTCCTCGCCCATGTGTTCGCCAGGGCTCCGCAGCTTCCTCACCCTCCGCTGGGGCCGTTTCCTCCCGCCCGGGACCTCGGGCTGGCCCCGGGGCCGGGATGGCTCCGGGGGTCGCGGAGCTTTGGGTTCCACCCCTGCTTTGTTCCTCGAGGGTCCCGGGTCCCTCTGCTGCGCTTCCCGCTCGGGCCTCGGCATGTGAAACGCAGAAAATGCAGAAATTCGGGGCTGCTGCGAGCCCGGGGGCTCCTGGAGGGGTTTGTTCACCCCCGGCAGGGCTGGGACAGCTCCCGGTGCTGCTCGGAGCTGTCACCAGCTCCAGCCACGTCCCGGGCCCATCGAGCCGCTCTGCGCGGGCCGTTTGTCCCTTTGGGCCGGCCTTGCCCTCCCTGCTGTCCCCTGGTTCCCGTCTCTGACCCCCTGAGCCCATCCCCGTGCCCGAGGTGGTGCCAAGGGGAAGGAAATCCAAAATTGTGGATTTTGCCCCAAACCAGGACCCCCGGCCGGGGCTGGGGAGCTGCAGCCGCCGGGTCCCTCGGCAGGGCCGGGCTGGCGTCACTGCCTGGGCACATTTTCCTTGTTTTGGTTGGGTTTTTTGTTTATTAAATACACAAACTGCAGTTTTTTACATTTGGAGTTTTTTCCCTTCTTTCGCCCTGGAGCACGATCAACCCCCCAGAGCCCAGAGGTTATTTATGCTTTTGTCTAATCTCCGTCTCTTGGCTTTGGATTGGGCCGTTCTTTTTTTTTTCTTTTCACTTTATTTTACTTTATTCCATTTTATTTTCCCCCCCGCCTCTTGCTACTTCGTAACTTTTTCCCAACTTTGGAAGCGCGACTTTGGAGTGGCCACAGGCAAAAATAAAACAAAACAAAACAAAACAAGGATATTTCTGCTACCCTGTTAACTTTGCAAAAATGCTGCGTGCCTGGAGCGCGGCAGGGGGGTAACGAGAACCAGGGGCTGCGAGCTCCGGCCAGAGCGGGTAAAATTAGCCCGGGGGGCGGAGAGGGGGAAACGGCTCCATCCTGGAGGAGCATCGCACCCAGATGGGCTGGGAGGCAGCGAGCGGGGCTTGGGATTCACCCTCTGCGTGCTCCCTTTGCCTCCTCCCTCGCAATCCCAGCCCGGGGATTTGTCCTGTGCCTCCTCCCCGAGCTGGGACATTTCTGCTGCCCCCAAAATTGGGGCTCCGTCCCGTCCTGGGTGTCACAAAGGAGGGAGCGGCCTCTCGCTGTCCCCCAGCCCGCCCGGACCCCGCATCCCCCCTGGAGCACTGATCCCAGAGCGATTCCAGAGTTTTATTCCAGAGTGATTCCAGAGTTTTATTCCAGTTTTATTCCAGAATTTTATTCCAGAGTGATTCCAGTTTTATTCCAGAATTTTATTCCAGAGTGATTCCAGAGTTTTATTCCAGTTTTATTCAGAATTTTATCCCAGAGTGATTCCAGACTTTTATTCCAGTTTTATTCCGAGCGTGCCCCGGCAGGGAGGCGTCGGCTCGGCGCGGTGGCTCTGCCAGCGTTTGTCACCGTGGCCGGGCTTTGTCTTTGTCACCGTGGCCGGGATTTGTCACCGTGGCCAGGATTTGTCACCGTGGCCAGGATTTGTCACCGTTTCTGTCCCTCCGTGTCCCCACGGCAGCCCCAGCCCCAGCAGGGCAGGGTTTGCCACCTGCAGGATGCGCTGGTGCCACCTGCATTTGGGGCTGCAGGGGTAAAAATGGGATTAAAGAGATCCAGGCTGTGGTGGGGTCCTGGTGCGGGGATTTGGCGCTTTCTGGGGTTTTGGGTGTTTCTGGAACGCCTCGGGCTGCGCTGTCATTTATCCACAGCAATGTCCTTTAAATCAAGGTGGAGATGGGGCTGTGGGTGAATGGGATTCGGGAATCGCTGCTGGGTCGGGGGTCCGGGTTGAGAATTCTGCTGGAAATGGTTTGTGCACCACAGACCGTAATTGAAGGGGATAATTAGCGCGACAATTTGCGTTAATTAACACCAGGACGGAGCGGGATGGGTGAGGATGACGATGAGGATGATGAGGATGGGAGGGATCCAGACCTGCCCGTGGAGCACGGAGGGTTTACCGGTCCCGCCGCTGGAGGGACAAAAACTCCCCCAAAAAACCCAAAAGGGAAGAAGATAAACAGCAAAGAGCGGCGATGGGAGCACGGAGGAGCCGCGGCAGGGCTGGCCCGGCTCCCGAGCTGCTGCTGCTCCTCGGGGCTGCTGTGAGGCTGAAGTGCTCAAACACTCCCCAGATCCTCGTGTGATGGAGCCCTGGGAAAAGCAAAGCAGAGAAAAGGGGGGTTTGGGGTGCTGGGAGCGGGGCAGGATCAGAGGAGGCTCTGATCTCCAGCCCAGCAGGTTTTGGGGTGGGTGAGCAGCGGCTGAGCTCACCTGGGGGTACCTGCACAGCCCCGGAGCTGCAGGAGAGGAAAAGCTGCCCCTGGGTGATCCCTGGGACTGGCTGGAGGCTTCTGGGCCAGGCTGAGGGGAATTTCTAACCAAAAATTAAAGGTGAGAAAGCTCCGTTCCAAAACGCTGCTTTAAGAGCAAATTTAAATGGATTTGTTTGGGTTTTAGAGCAAGAAGAGATGAGGGAAAGGAGAGAGCCCTGCAGAGCCTTTGGGTGTCCCTGTGCAGCTCCTGCCCAGCACAGAATCACAGAACCATCACAGAATCACAGAATCAATCACAGAATCACAGAATCACAGAATCATCACAGAATCATCACAGAATCACAGAATCACAGAATTGCAGAATCACAGAATCATCACAGAATAATCACAGAATCCTCACAGAATCCTCACAGAATCCTCACAGAATCCTCACAGAATCACAGAATCATCACAGAATCACAGAATTACAGAATCACAGAATTGCAGAACCACAGAATCCTCACAGAATCACAGAATCCTCACAGAATCACAGAATCACAGAATCATCACAGAATAATCACAGAATAATCACAGAATCACAGAATCACACAATCATCACAGAATCAATCACAGAATCACAGAATTACAGAATCACAGGATCACAGAATCATCACAGAATCACAGAATCCTCACAGAATCATCACAGAATCACAGAATCATCACAGGATCACAGAATCAATCACAGAATCATCACAGAATCACAGAATTACAGAATCACAGAATCCCAGAATGATGAGTTTGGAAGAGGCCTCTGAGATCATCGAGCCCAACCTGTGATCTCACACCTCAACTGCAGCACCCAGTGCCATGTCCAGGCTTCTTTAAACACATCCAGCGATGGTGATTCCCCCACCTCCCTGGGAGGAGCATTCCAGAACTTTATTATTCCTTCAGAGAAAAATTTCCTCCTAAAATCCAACCTGTGCCTCCCCTGCTGCAGCTGGAGCTGTGTCCTGTGGTTCTGTCAGCGCTGCCCGGGGTGCCCTGAGCCCCATCAGGGAAGGTTTTCCTGGGATTGACCATTCCTTTGTTTGGTTGTTAGGGTTCAAAAACACAGAATCACAGAGTGATTATATGTGGTGCTTTTTATTAAGAGCTCTGGGAATCGGGGTATTGCAACCCAAATCTGATTCCGACCATACATTGGAGGTGAAGGTGTTTTATACTCTATCATTACATAACTTTCATGTTCATTATTAAACTTACATTGTTCTATTGTATACATATATTCTTACGGTATAATAATTAAACTTAATTACTAAACAATCATCACATCTAACAATTATATCATTATCATACTGCTTAGGCCAGTGCAGTGTTCTGAGAAAAGCACAGAGCCTGACATCTTAGAGTTCTGTCTTTGACATTTTCCAGGGTTCCACTGTCATGGTCAGGGAGGGCCCCGGGGGCTGCAGAGGCTTTGCCCCCAGGGCTGGCAGCTCCCCGGGGCTGTCACCCAGGGGTGACACCGCAGCACTTAGCGGCTCCCGGCAGCCCCTGATGGATTCCTTCTCCCGACTTTTCTTGAGTCGGATTCTCTCCATTTGCTCTATTGATTTGAATTTTAAAGTGAGGGGATAATGCTGGTTTTAATGCTGGTTTTAATGCTGGTTTTAATGCTGGTTTTAATGCTGGTTTTAATGCTGTTTTTATTGTGGCCAGTGAGGAGCTGGCGGGGGCGTGGGCACTGCAGAATAAATGGAATTATTGCCGTGTCTTGGTGAACCTGGAGCTGCTGTGGCCGGGGCTGAAGGTGATTTTGGGGTTTCCTCGTGGCACTTTGGGCTGGTGGGATGAGCTTGACCCTGGTGGGTTCCCCAGTCCTTGCTGGGCGTCCACAAACCCAACCCAACCAAGCCCTGCACACCTTGGGTGGCTCCCACATTAAATATAAATGGGGAGAAAATTACCTTAATCAAGTCTAAGCAGAATTGATTAATATTTTAGTAAAAACCTCACGCTGGAGTTTAGCAGACTGGTTAAATCTCAGCTGGAAAAACCACTGTGGTTCCCCACCAGCTTTTTTTTTTCTTTTTTTCTTTCTCCTTAAACCCAGCCTGGTTTCCACAGCCCCTCTCTGCCTGTGGGGCCTGCACTGGGGTTGCTGGGGAGCTCTTTGCCCTTTAGCTGAGCAAATTATCAGCGGTTTAAAAAGGCCCCTTCTGCCCCTCCCGGCTCCCTTTTATAGGTACAATAATCAGATAAAATATTTCTGGAAGACTATTTACAAAATCCCCCCATCCCCATCAATCTTACAGTTAAGAAGGAGTGGAGGAAGAAATCTTAACCTCAAGAAGCTGCTAATGCAACCCAGCTCTTTAATGGTGGGGTGGAGATCTTCTTTTTTTTCCTGCTGCCATTACTATGGAATACATAATAACATCAATAATTAAATATAAATTGGATTTAATATTTTATGCTGGCGACATGTAATTTACACTCTACCCGAGAAATCAAAAGGTCACGTCTGAAGAGAAGGCAAGGAGGGAAAGGGAGAGGGGCTGGGCCCTGAGAGGGGTCTGGGGGTGGGAGCATCAACGCTGCAGGGAGGGGAGGGGGAGCTTTGTTTGGGGTGAAAAACGGGGGGATTGGGCTGGGCTGCAGGTGGGGGATTGTTCCTGCTCTGTCCAGCTGGTCCTGGGCTCTGGGGCTGGTTTAGGGGTGATTTTGGGCTGGTTTAGGGGGTGATTTTGGGCTGGTTTAGGGGGTGATTTTGGGGTTGGTTTAGGGGTGGTTTTCGGGCTGGTTTAGGGGTGGTTTTGGGGTTGGTTTAGGGGGTGGTTTTGGGGTTGGTTTGGGGTTGGTTTAGGGGTGATTTTGGGGTGATTTTGGGGTTGGTTTAGGGGTGATTTTGGGGTTGGTTTGGGGGTGATTTTGGGGCTGGTTTAGGGGTGATTTTGGGGTTGGTTTAGGGGTTTTTTCGGGTTTGTTTAGAGGGTGATTTTGGGGTTGGTTATGGGGTGATTTTGGGGCTGGTTTAGGGGTGATTTTGGGGTTGGTTTAGGGGTTGGTTTGGGGTTGGTTTAGGGCTGGTTTTGGGGTTGGTTTGGGGGTGATTTTGGGGTTGGTTTAGGGGTGATTTTGGGGCTGGTTTAGGGGTGATTTTGGGGTTGGTTTAGGGGGTGATTTTGGGGTTGGTTTAGGGGTGATTTTGGGGTTGGTTTAGGGGTGATTTTGGGGCTGGTTTAGGGGTGATTTTGGGGTTGGTTTAGGGGTGGTTTTGGGGTGGTTTTGGGGTTGGTTTGGGGGTGATTTTGGGGTTGGTTTAGGGGTGGTTTAGGGGGTGGTTTTGATTTTGGTTTAGGGGGTGATTTTGGGGCTGGTTTAGGGGTGATTTTGGGGTTGGTTTGGGGGTGATTTTGGGGTTGGTTTAGGGGTGATTTTGGGGTTGGTTTAGGGGTGATTTTGGGGTTGGTTTGGGGGTGATTTTGGGGTTGGTTTGGGGTGATTTTGGGGTTGGTTTAGGGGTCGGTTTGGGGTTGGTTTAGGGGTGATTTTGGGGTTGGTTTAGGGGTGATTTTGGGGTTGGTTTGGGGTTGTTTTAGGGGTGATTTTGGGGTTGGTTTAGGGGTGATTTTGGGGTTGGTTTAGGGGGTGGTTTTGGGGCTGGTTTAGGGGTGATTTGGGGGTGATTTTGGGGTTGTTTTAGGGGTGGTTTTGGGGTTGGTTTAGGGGTGATTTTGGGGCTGGTTAAGGGGTGATTTTGGGGTTGGTTTAGGGGTGATTTTGGGGCTGGTTTAGGGGTGATTTTGGGGTTGGTTTAGGGGTGATTTTGGGGCTGGTTTAGGGGTGATTTTGGGGTTGGTTTAGGGGTGATTTTGGGGTTGGTTTAGGGGTGATTTTGGGGTAGTTTAGGGGTGATTTTGGGGCTGGTTTAGGGGTGATTTTGGGGTTGGTTTAGGGGTGATTTTGGGGTTGGTTTAGGGGGTGATTTTGATGTTGGTTTAGGGGGTGATTTTGGGGCTGGTTTTGGGGTGATTTTGGGGTTGGTTTGGGGGTGACTGGCGGTGTGGGATCCCCATCCCGGCTGTCCTGGCCAGCAGAGCTCTCCTGATCGATCCCTGGGCTCCAGGGCAGCTCTGGGTGTCCTGCCAGCACAGCAGCTCCATTACCACCAGGTAATTCAGGAACTGCCCGGGCTATTTCTGGATCGGGCCCATTTTCAGGCTTTTCCTGCTCTCCCCGCTGGGTCATCGAAGATTTGGCTGATTTTCACATCCATACCCAGGATTTTGTGCCCAACAGCCCTGGCTCTCTTTGCCACGAGCTTCACATCTTTAATTAATTCAAACCAGGAGAAATGCAGCCTCTCCTGGGGGCTCTCCAGGCCTGGCTTTGTGTCCCCTCCCCGGGCTGGTGGCAGCAGGGAGCCAACCTGGGGCCATCCCTGGCGTGGGGAGAGAGGATTCCTCCCCTGTGATGAGCTCTGGCTCACCAGGGCTGTGGGCAGAGAGGTCTGGGGCTCCTCGGGGCTGCCCTGCACAGGTTTCTCTGCAAGTGAGGCTTCTGCTTTTTTAAAGGTTGTGCAACACATCTGGGCAAGGCCATTCCTGATTCTTCTTCTCCTTCTCCCCCCCGAGCGGGCTGGGCTGGGGAAGTTGGGGGGAACCAGCCCCGGGGGTGGTTGGCTCTGGGGTCTCACCTGGCACGAACGTGGCTGGGGAGGCAGGTGCAGGGGCTGGGGCTGCTGGGGATGTGAAATTAAAGTGGAATCTGGAGAGGGAATAAATCCTCTTTGTGCACCGGGGGGAGGCTGCTGGAGGGGATCTGGCTCTCAGCTGGGGCAGGGTGGGGTTGGGCTGCCTGGAAAGGGGGAAATGTCCTTTAGGACAAGCCAGGAAAACCCCTGGGTGCACCCTTGGGTGGCCCTTTGTCGCTATCAGACACAAAGGAACACGAGCACACACCTCTTTCAAGGTGAAGGGAAAAAGGGAAGGTTTATTTTCTGACTCCTGTATTTATAGTTTTACAAAGGTGACAGAGGATTGGAGGGTGACAGTGCCACCTCTCCAATGGCACTGGCTACAACAACAGTCCATCAATTCTCTTTTCCTCTATCAAAGGAATGTGAACAATAAGTTATTTACAAGAAAGTGCGTGATAAAGTTCCTTAGAAGAATGTCAACATCAGAAGGCCTTGAGGATCTTAAAAAACCAGGGTGACAGTCCTTGAGGGGGCACAGAGGGACAGCAGCACCCGCTGCCCTCGCTGGGCAGCCTGGCAGGCAGAGCTGGCAGTGCCTGGCTCTGATTTTGGGTCAGTTTTGCCCAGATTCAGCTGCTGCCATCACCTCCAGGAGGGTTTGCTGCCTGTGGCCGAGGTGGAAAATCCTCCCTGAGCCCGGGGGGTCGATGGAACATTCGATTGTTTGCTTTGGTCTCCGTGGCCAAGTGAAGTAAAAACCCCACAAGAGCCGAGTTTCCCACCCCTGCAGGGGCCACAAACCCCCTGGGATCCCTCAGGAGTGGGCAGAAAATGCCAGATTTTGTTTGGCAGAGCCACAGCTGGGGCCACATCGGCTCCGTTTGGATTTTCTCAGAGCCGCAGCCCCTCAGGGGAGCCCAGCCCTGGTGGGAGAGTTTGGGAAAGGCTGGATGGGATGGGGCTGGGAGCAGCCTGTCCCCGCCGGGGTCTGGATGGGCTTGAAGGTCCCTCCCAGGCCAAAAAATCCCAAAATTCTGTGAAAAGGAGCTGATCCTGCCCCACACCCGTGTCCCTGCTGGGATTAACCCTAATGTGGCTTTCAGCATCCCCTGGGGGTGCCAAGCTCTGCCTTTTAGGGCACCCTCAGCACTTTGGGGTCTGAGCTGAGCTGCCCCAAACCACCCAGGGCTGAGTTTATAGCACCATAACCCTTTTATCAGGCTTTGGAAGCCACTTGGAAAAAAGAGCCGCTTGTTTTTTGTCGGGATTTCACCGGTTTTGATCAAAACTGGGCGGAATTTCCACCTCCTGCCCTTCCCTTGATCACACCTGCCCCGGGAGGAGGAAGCGTTTAATGAATGGTGAGAGATGGGCCTGGCCCTGCCCTCTCAGGGCTCCTTCCATGGATTTATTTCGTTTTTCCAAGCCAAGCATGGAAAATCTTCATAAACCCAGAGCCCTTGCAGCTTCTGGTGCCCCTGGAAGTGGAAACACCTGGTTTTCAAAGGGCACTCCTGACTTTTGCTCGCTCTTAATGGCATATTTTGATTTTATGGCTGGGATAATGTGACTGGGGAGGGCTGGCTGGCTTGGCAGAGGAAAAACTGGGATTTTCATATATTTCACATAGAGGAAAAAACTGGGATTTTCTGGGGCTTTGAAGCTTGGAGGAGAATTTTTTGGGTGGGAGGGGAAGGGTTTCTGCATGTCCCTGACCCCTGCCGAGGTTTTTGGGGACACAACAGTGACAATCTCCCTGGGAACGAGCCAGGAGTCACCTCAGACTTTTCATTTTCCCTTTTTTCTGCCCCAAAAACCCCGGAGGAACCCCACACCCCTCCTGTCCCGAGGGGCTGAACGAGCCGTGCTAATTCCTCCAAGCTGAGCGCAGCGGCCCCGTCGATCCCCGATGATTTTCCATCTTTATTTTCCATCTTTATCCATCCCCAGGTGCCGCAGGAACGCTCCCTCCAGGCCGTTCAGATGCTTTTAAGCCTTGAAGAGGCGCAGGCCGCGCTTTGCAAGGCGCTGTTTTATGGCCTGGGGGAGGGAGAGGCTTCACTGGTGCTTTGCAGGGCTCCGGGTGAGTGATTGAGGCCAGGGATGACAACAGGGATGGCAAGATTTTAATATTTTTAAAGGTTAAAAATAGTGGATATAGTGGATATCTTAACCTGTTTAAAGGTTAAATATTTTAACCTTTAAAATATATTAAAAAATGTTAAAATTATATTATATTATATTATATTATATTATATTATATTATATTATATTTATAATATACAACGAATGTAATATATAATATATAATATATAATATATAATATATAATATATAATATATAATATATAATATATAACATCTAATATATAATATATAATATGTAATATGTAATATATAATATCTAATAGCTAATAGCTAATATATACTAAATAATACATAATATATAATATATAATATATAATATATAATATATAATATATGATATATTATATATTATATATTATATAATATATAATATCTAATTTATAATATATAATATATAATATAATATATAATATATTATATATTATATATTATATATTAGAAATTATATATATAATATTATATATTATTATATTTAAAATATATTAAAATATTAATACTATTTTACCCTATTTAAAGGTTAATTATTTTAACCTTTTTAAAAAAATTTAACCTTTTTAATATTTTAACCTTTAAAATATTTTAACCTTTTAAAAATAATATTTTAACCTTTTAAGCCTTTTAAAAATATCCACTACAGTGGATATTTTTGGTCCTGATGAAGGGAGAGAATGATGAGGAGGACTCCATGGGTATCAGAAGGGTAATTAATTACTTTATTATTCTACTGTATTATTCTATAAATCTAAAACTGAACCTGTCAACACTCAGCCCTGCACAGAATCTCGTGTCTGCCAGCAGAAGGCTACAAACAATGATAATGAAAATTTGTGACTTCCAGAACCCTGACACAGCCTGAGTGCCATTGGTTATTAAGTCAAAAATAATTCACCTGTTGGATAAAAAATATCCAAGCACATTCCAAAGCAGCAAAACACAGGAGGAGCAAGCGAGACAATCTTGTTTTCCTTTTCCCTTAGGCCAGCTCCAGGGACAGACAAAGGCGAGGTGTGAACCCCCAAACCTGCTGTGGCTGGGGCTCCACGCCTCCATTTCCACCCCAGAGATTTCCTGCAGGCTCTGAGCTCCTCTCGAGGGCTCCTGGCTGGGATCAGTCCCAGCAGGGACCTGGAGCAGCTCCTGTGTCCCACCCTGGCTGGGATCACTCCCAGCAGGGACCTGGAGCAGCTCTCGTGTCCCACCCTGGGCAGCACAGAGCGATTCCAGCTCTGGGGAGAGACAAAGGTGAGGTGTGAACACCCAAACCTGCTGTGGCCAGGGCTCCAGCCTCCACACCAGAGATTTCCTGCAGGCTCTGAGCTCCTCTCAAGGGCTCCTGGCTGGGATCAGTCCCCACAGGGACCTGGAGCAGCTCCTGTGTCCCACCCTGGGCAGGATCAGTCCCAGCAGGGACCTGGAGCAGCTCCTGTGTCCCACCCTGGCTGGGATCACTCCCAGCAGGGACCTGGAGCAGCTCCTGTGTCCCACCCTGGCTGGGATCAGGGACCTGGAGCAGCTCCTGTGTCCCACCCTGGGCAGCACAGAGCGATTCCAGCTCCAGGTCTGCCCCCCCGAGCCCACCCACCCTGTCACGTCCCATTAACTTCCAGTTCAGCCCCAATCCCTGGCCCGAGATGTAAAATGAAAGACGTTCAGAACATATCAAAATGGCACGGGTATTGATTTATTAATGCTGGGGAATGCTGCCCTAATTGAATTGAGCTCCAGGAAGTCAGTTAATGCAGCTGACAGTGATACAGGAATTCAATCTCCCCAGCGCACTGAGTTAGGACTGTTTTCTTCTCTCTTTGTTGTCAGTTGGATAAATAACAAATCAATTTGAATTTCAACGAGGTTGCTAAAAACAAGGCAGGCTCTGCCGGGGCCAAGGGCTCACCCGGGGCTGGGGCTGCTGCCCAAGGTCAGAGCAGCTCAGGGGGCACCCCTGGGTGCTCTGGGGGTCCCTGGGGCTGGGGCTGGCTTTATTTTGGGGTCCAGAGGAGGGGCTGTGTCAGGAAATCCGGCTTTGGGTGTTTTCCCCCCAATCCTGACACGGAGGACTCGGAATTTTCTTCTCCCAACCCCACCTGGGCCCTGACCTGCAGCTCCTGGGGACAGCAGGTCCCTTCCCCAGGCTCTGGGGTGTCTCCCTGCCTGACCTGCCCTGAAATTCCAATATTCCCTGGTTTTGTGGTGGGAAATCTCAGAAATCTCAGCAGAACCTCCAGAGCTGCCCTTGGGTGCTGCCCCTCTCAGCATCCCCATGGCTGCACCTTCACGTTTGGGTGCTGAACTCATCCATCAACTCCTGGTTCAAGCTTAGGCAACAAAACTTTGTTCCTAAGTGAGTTTAAGATTAAACAACCCTGCAGTGGCGCAGCCCGTTCTTTCAGAATTATCATTTTTAATTTCTCAGCACTTTAATTTTAATTCTTAAGCCCAAACCCCCCGCCCCCGACCTAAATCCTGCATTTCTCTCCAGCCCTGCTGGGGTTGGTATGGTCAAGGAGGCAGAGGAGCCTGAGTTAATTAAATCAACAGCTAACAGTGGAGGTTACCCACAAAAGTGAACCTTGGTGCCCCTAAAACCACTGACCAGAGAATGGCTGGAAAAAAACAAAACCACAGTTGGAGTGAAATGGAAAAAGAAATCTTCAGCTCTATATCACTTCAGCCAGCCACAGGTATCAGAATATTAATTGCTCTTTGACTTGATTTTGTTGTGGGATTAAGGGCACATTGTGGCTTATGAAGATATTCTAGGAGCCACAAGGATGGATGCAAAATCCATCTCTGCATCATTTCTGTGCCTGCTGGGATCCAGGACGCTGCTCCAGCCGGAGCCCGGCGGCTGCTCCTGCTCCCCCAGCCCGTGTGCTCCCCTCCAGAGCCCCCAGCTCCCTGTCCCTGCCAGGGAGCGCCAAAATAAAATAAATAAATTAAATAAACGTGCCTCCCCCTCCCTGCGGTGACACCTGCGGGGCCGGGGCTGGTGACACCCCCAGAGAGAAGCTGAGGGGACTGGGGACAGGCCAGCCCTGGGGTGGCACTGCTGGGAGCACGGGTGTCACCCCAGCAGGGCAGGGGGGCTGCCAGCACCCTGTCCCTGCTGTCCCTGCTGTCCCTGTCCCCAAGGGGCAGTGCCAGGCGGGCACTCGCTGTCCTGGGCTTGTCCTGATGTCGCCCTTTGCCCAGCTCTGGTGCCTTCCCCGGCCCTTCCTGGGCTGCCGCTGGTTTTTAGGCACCGAGGCCCCGGGGAGCTCCCGAGCCCAGCGCAGCCCTCATTAAGGAGCTCATTAACGAGCCCCCTTTGTTTATCTCAATCTCAGCATCTCCGAGCAGGGCAGCAGAGCCGGGCCCTGTAATGGCTCATTAATGCGTTTTAAACCGGGAGACAAGTTGGTGTTGGCAGGGAGGAGGCTCAAAAATGCTTTTATAGCAGAATGACCAGGAGCGCCCTTGTGATTGCCTCCAAATTCCCAGCGAATAAATGAATCATGGGCAGAGCGATGAATAATGGATATTCCAGCGGCATTGCCAGGCAGGGATAACCGGCGGCCGTGCCAGGGCTGCGGTGTGAAGGACACACGGACAGCGCAGGGGACGGCGTGGAACGAGAGGTTGTGGCACCGCAGGTGACAAACCCGGGGTGCTGTGCCCAGCTCGGGGGTGCCAGGCTGTGCTTGGACACCATTCCCTGTGCCAGGGTACCGGACCAGAATACCGGGCCAGGACATCGGGCTGGGACAAGGGGCTGGGACAAGGGGCTGGGACACCAGGGCAAGGACACCGGGCTGGGACAACGGGCTGGGACACCGGCCAGGACAGGCCAGGACACCGGACCAGGACAGGGGCTGGGACACCGGGCCAGGACACGGGGCCAGGACACCGGGCTGGGACAAGGGGCCGGGACACGGGACCAGGACACGGGGCCAGGACATCAGTCCGGGACACCGGGCACGCTGCGGGATGGGTGGGTGGCGTCCGGGGCACGGCGGGACCGGTGGGCACGGGGTGGGTGAGAACTGCTGACCACGGGCTCCGGCCGTGTCCGGGCTGCCCTGTCCGGCTGTGTCTGAGGTGCCCTGTCCGGCACAACTCACTGACCACAGGCTCCGGCCGTGTCCAGAGTGCCCTGTCGGGCACTGCCCGCTGCCCACGGGCTCCGGCCGTGTCCGGGCTGCCCGGTCCGGCCCAGCCGCTGCCCGGAGGCTCCGGAGCTCCGTGCACTAGAGGGAGACAAAGCCCCACGCTCAGCCCGGGGTGCCCGGGGCACGGGGAGGGGTGCCCGGGGTGGGAACGGGATCCCCGAGGGCTGGGAATGGGAACCCCAGGGAATGGGAACCCCAGGGAATCGGATTCCACACAGGGTGGTCTGAAACAAAAAGAAATCAGCCTGAAAAATAAAATTAATTAATTAAATAAATGAAGTAAGCAGAGGCTGCTCTTCCCAGCCCAGCTGAGGCTTTTCCCACCTTTTCCCCTCTGCCTGGGCCACAGAAGCTGAGGCACTGCTGAGGTCTCTGCTGATTCTCTCTTTGGGGTGACAGTGAAACCCCTCACCCAGAGCAGCCCTGGGTCGGCAGCTCCAGCCTGGCCAAATATTAATTAAAGCATCCATTGCACCCTCTGTGCCACGGCATCGGGGTGGGGACGAGCCTGGGCAAGATTTTGGGGAGGATTTGGGGTGTTTGGGGCCAGGTGTCAGACACTGGCTGTGCTGTCAGCCCAGAATATCCTCTGTGGTCGGGCTGAGGGCTGAGGGATGCAAACGAGCTCCTGCTTTATTTGTTTATTTGCTTTAGAGCCACCGTTTGTCTTTTTTTGGCTTCTACCCCGGCCTCCTCCGAGCAGCCTCATTTGTTTAGGCAGCTCCTCTGTCCCAGGGCTTGAACAAAGAGTTTTTCTAGGATTCCTTGTAGGCCCTGAGATCAACAGTGAAGCCAGAGCTCCTTGGGGCTGCGGTGGCTCCTCGGGGACCCTGGTGGCAGCTGAGCTTTTGGGACACTCAGAGGAGCCACAGGAAAGCCCCAGGAGGTTCCAGCACCTCTGTGGGGTGGTGGAACAGGAGCATCTTTAGGGCATCTCAGCAAGTTCCCTGCTGAGCACCCTGTGCCCTGTAAATCTGTTCTCCAGCACCAGTGACATCGTCAGGTGACATCCCCGGGTGCCATCCCCAGGTGCCATCCCCAGGTGCCATCCCCAGGTGCCATCCCCAGGTGACATCCTGGGGCCTTTCCCATGGCTGGCAGCCCTAGGGAGGGGTTTTTAGCCCAGCTGGTGCTGCTGCATTTCCTTTGGGGCAGATCCCAGCCCCGGGTGGGAAACCCGAGGGGAGGAAGAGCCGCCCGTCCTCTCCAGGGAAATGGAATTTCTGCGGGAATTCTGCCCAGGGAATTCTGCCCAGGGAATTCGGCCCAGGGAATTCTGCACAAAGGACGAGGGTGCAGCTCCGTGGCATCGCAGCTCGCTGCAGTGAATCACCCAGCGGCTGTCCCGGCGCTAATGCTGCTTGTGCTAATGTAGGAAATCATTAAAGATCAATGAAGGGATCATTAGCAGCGCGACGCCCTCGCCCGACCGCCCGGGCTGCAGATCCCCCACTTAATCCGGCCATAAAAACGGCACCATGAGCTCATTTTAATGGGTGTCAGCAAGATGGATCGGCCGGGGCCAGAGGTTGCAGCGGCAATTTGGGAGCAGCGCCGCTAATGCACTGGGAACTCGGCTACACTTTAATGCCAGTTAAACAGAAAATGCCCTGAAACCGCAGCCAGGCCGCCCCTGCAGGCGCTCTAAGAGACTCTCGGTGTAATGCAGGATTTAGGAAGAGAAAACAGCTCGGAGCAGGGAGGGGTGGGCTTGGTTAAAGCAAAGCGGCCCCGCGGGGACGGATCCCTGCAGCCCCCCATGGGGGCTTGGCCTTCCAGAACGATCCCATCCCCTTTTCCCGGCTCTCAGGGGCTTTCCCTGCTTCACCCGCGCTCTGGAGGGACCGCTTGGGCCGTTCAAGGTTTGCTTTTCTTCACCTGCAAACGGGGCCCTTCAAGTGATTCAGAGCAAATGACGAAAATTCAACATTTCAATCTCGCAGGGCTTTGGTTTCAGTGGGAGCCCTGGGGGGAAGTGCGAGCAGCCAGAAATGGGCATTTCACCCCAAAAATGCCACCCCGACAGCCTGAATGGCTCCAAAAAAAAAAGCCAATTTTGGAGCTTTATCCCATGGGGCGCTTTTCAAAAAAATTAATTTTTTTGGTTTTTTTGGTTTTTTTTTTTTTTTTTTTGGTTCTGGTTTTTAGTTTCTTTTTTTTCTTTCCTGCCTCGCCGTGCTGTGACTCACCCTCGGCAGCGCCGACACGAGCGGGTCCCGGCCCGGGGGGGCTCAAACCGCGTCCGCCCGAGTTCCCACGCTCGGCCCGAGCACAGCCCGGGGCCCGCGGCGCTTCCTCCCGGCTCCTCTTCCTCCCCGGCTCCTCTTCCTCCTCTTCCTCCTCTTCCTCCTCTTCCTCCTCTCCCTCCCCGGCTCCTCTCCCTCCCCGGCTCCTCTTCCTCCTCTTCCTCCTCTTCCTCCTCTTCCTCCTCTCCCTCCCCGGCTCCTCTTCCTCCCCGGCTCCTCTTCCTCCTCTCCCTCCCCGGCTCCTCTTCCTCCTCTTCCTCCCCGGCTCCTCTCCCTCCTCTTCCTCCTCTCCCTCCCCGGCTCCTCTTCCTCCTCTTCCTCCTCTTCCTCCTCTTCCTCCTCTTCCTCCTCTTCCTCCTCTTCCTCCCCGGCTCCTCTTCCTCCTCTTCCTCCCCGGCTCCTCTTCCTCCCCGGCCTCCTCTCCCTCCTCTCCCTCCTCTCCCTCCTCTTCCTCCTCTTCCTCCTCTTCCTCCTCTTCCTCCTCTTCCTCCTCTTCCTCCTCTCCCTCCTCTCCCTCCTCTTCCTCCTCTTCCTCCTCTTCCTCCTCTTCCTCCTCTTCCTCCTCTCCCTCCTCTTCCTCCTCTTCCTCCTCTTCCTGCTCTTCCTCCCAGGCCTCCTCTTCCTCCTCTCCCTCCTCTTCCTCCTCTTCCTCCGCGGCCTCCTCTCCCTCCTCTTCCTCCTCTTCCTCCCCGGCTCCTCTCCCTCTCCTGTCAAACCCGGGAATTCGATGATTGCCTTTTGGCAAAGGTTGCAGTGAATATTGAACGCGTTGTGTTGGAGCTCGTCAGGGACCCCCGGCCCTCCACAAGGACCTGCAGAGCTCTCGGGGCATCTCCGAACCGCCCCGGGCACCCCCAGACCCTTCTTGGGGACCCCCAGCCCCTTTTGGGGACATCCAGTCCTTTTGGGGGACATCCAGCCCTTCTCAGGGACCTTCATGGGGACATCCAGGACTTCAGAGGGACCCCCAGCCCTTTTTGGGGACATCCAACCCTTTTCAGGGACCCCCAGTCCTTTTTGGGCACCTTCAGCCCTTTTTGGGGACCCCCAGCACTTTTTTGGGGACCCCCAGCCCTTTTTGGGGACCCCCAGCCCTTTTTGGGCGCCCCCAGCCCTTTTTGGGGACCCCCAGCCCCTTTTGGGGACCCCCAGCCCTTTTTGGACACCCCCAGCCCTTCCCCCGGGTGCCCCAGTTTTCAGCGGTTTTCAGCTGAAGGATGGAGGCGAAACTTTGTATTTAAAAGCGAAAGAAATGGGTGGGAAAAGTGAGGTTTTTGTGGAAAAAGAAGCTGAATCTCAGCCAAGCTCCAGCTTGAGCTTTGGTTTTTTTCAAAAATGGGCAGTTTCAAGCTAAAGATGCTTTAGCATAAAACATCATCTCAAAAAAAGCTCAAAGCTTTTCATCTCTGATGGAAAAAGATGTGAATCTTCTCGATTTGAGATGTGTGAGATGCTCTGTGAAGGGCAGGTAAGAATTAAATTGAAATAAAAAATAATTCAAATAAATATATTTATATATATATATATATATATATGCCCATGCATCTGTGTATTTCTATATTTAAGCACAATAGGAAGGCTCTGGGTCACTCAAGGACTCCTTTCCACAATTCCATGACAATAATAAGTAAAAAATACTGATTATAACACTTATTATCATTATTATTATCATCGTTATAATTATTATTTAATTATAATCTTATATTATATTGTTATTTAATTTATTTAATATATTTTAAAGAATTATTTAATAACAATTATTTAAATTTTTTTTCTATTCTTTTGTGAGCACACCCCATAAATTTTCCCAGCTTTCTGATGTGGATTTTAAAATTGAAAAGGACCAGGAGCCCCATGGATCAGAGCCTTAAAGCAGGAGTGAGAAATTCCTGCTTGGGAGGTGCAATCCCCCCTTTCCCCTGCAACCCAGGCTCGTTATTTTCGTGTTTTACCCAAATCCTGCTCTCTCCAGGTGTGAGGGAGGGAGTTTGGCACCCCTGGGCTGAGCTCTGATGTCTCTGAACTCCTCCTGCCAAGAGGTGGTGCAGGATTTTTTTCTGCCCCACTTTTTGCCCTTTTTGGGCAAATAATTGGGATTTTGATGTCTCTGAATTCATCCTGCCAAGGGCAGTGGTGCAGGATTTTTTTTGCCCCACTTTCCCCCCATTTTTGGGGGAATAATTGGGATTTTGATGTCTCTGAACTCATCCTGCCAAGGGCACTGGGGCAGGATTTTTTCCCTGCCCCAATTTTTTTGCCCTTTTTGGGGAATAATTGGGATTTTGGCCTTGCTGGGGTGCCCGAACTCAGCCCTGCCCTCCTGCCTGGCAGGTGCCACCAGCAGGGACATCCCAGCTTCTGCAGGAAGCTCTGCTGGGTCCGTGCCCACCCCCAGACCTCAGCCCAGACACAGAAATTCCCTTTTCTGCCCTGAATCGTTGTTTGTTTTTGCTCGATAGCAGCGGCTGGGCGGGGGGGGGGCGCGGCTGGACGGTCCCGGGTGGTTCAGACGCTTTAACCCCAAAAAGGGAAGTGAATTTCCTGAGCTCCGTGGCTGGATTGAGGTTTGGGGGATTTTCAGCCCTTCCCTCTGTGTGGGGCTGGGAGTGGCTTCGGCCCCGTGGGCACCTCCTGGCCCTGCTGGGATGGGAAATGTCCCAAATGTGCCCAAAACCGGGGGTACCGGGGCAGGAATGGCACCGTGGGTCCCCCCCGTGGCTGTGGGGTCAGGCAGAGGGCACGGCTGTGACCCCTGTCCTGTCCTTCCTGCCCTGCCCTCCCTGCCCGTGTGACTGCGCTGTGACCCAGCCCGGGGCCTGGCCCTGGGGCTGGAACGGCCTGGCCTGGCCCTGACCCCCATCCCAGCCTGGCCCTGACCCCAGCCTGGCCTGGCCCTGACCCCCATCCCAGCCTGGCCCTGACCCCAGCCTGGCCCTGACCCCCATCCCAGCCTGGTTCTGACCCCCATCCCAACCTGGCCCTGACCCCAACCTGGCCTGGTTCTCACCCCCACCCAGCCTGGCTCTGGCCCCCGTCCCCATCCCAGCCTGGCCCTGACCCCCATCCCAGCCTGGGTCTGACCCCAACCTGGCCCTGACCCCCATCCCAGCCTGGCCCTGACCCCCATCCCAGCCTGGCCCTGACCCCAGCCTGGCTCTGACCTCCATCCCCATCCCAACCTGGTTCTGACCCCAACCTCGTTCTGACCCCCATCCCAGCCTGGCCCTGACCCCCATCCCAGCCTGGCCCTGACTCCCATCCCCATCCCAACCTGGCTCTGACCCCCATCCCAGCCTGGTTCTGACCCCCATCCCTATCCCAGCCTGGCTCTGACCCCAGCCTGGTTCTGACCCCCATCCCTATCCCAGCCTGGCTCTGACCCCCACCTTAGCCTGGCTCTGACCCCAGCCTGGCTCTGGCCCCCGTCCCCATCCCAGCCTGGCCCTGACCCCCATCCCAGCCTGGTTCTGACCCCCATTCCCATCCCAGCCTGGCCCTGACCCCCATCCCAGCCTGGCCCTGACCCCCATCCCCATCCCAGCCTGGTTCTCC
This sequence comes from Setophaga petechia, assembly GCA_024362935.1. NCBI lineage: Eukaryota > Metazoa > Chordata > Aves > Passeriformes > Parulidae > Setophaga > Setophaga petechia. The sequence goes on along the minus strand of JANCRA010000094.1, from coordinate 1,110,117 downwards.
CCTCCTGGGGCAGATTTGGGGCACCCCTCACCCCTCACAGCCCTGCAGGGCTCTGGCTGCTCCCAGGAGCTGCTCTGCTGCCATCCCACCCCTCCCCAGGGCTGGACCTTCCTCCTGCTCTGCCCACACCTCTGTCCCCAAACTCCTCCAGGCTCTGGAGGTGTCCAAAGGTGCTGCCAAGTTGTCTCAGATGCTTTGTCTGCTCTTAAATTTGGGGCTTTAAATTTTTTTTATCACTGCCAGGGCCTCAGCACCAATGCCCATGGAGGCACCCAGAGCTCCCATCCTGGCTGCTCCCCCTTTTCCCTGGGCTGGGGGGGGCAAATGGGGAGGTGGGAGGGATGGATGGATGGATGATGGATGGATGGATGGATGATGGATGGATGGATGATGGATGGATGGATGGATGGATGGATGGATGGATGGATGGATGGATGATGGATGGATGATGGATGGATGGATGGATGATGGATGGATGGATGGATGGATGGATGATGGATGGATGATGGATGGATGGATGGATGATGGATGGATGGATGATGGATGATGGATGGATGGATGGATGGATGGATGGATGATGGATGGATGGATGATGGATGATGGATGATGGATGATGGATGGATGGATGGATGATGGATGGATGGATGGATGATGGATGGATGGATGATGGATGATGGATGATGGATGATGGATGGATGGATGGATGATGGATGGATGGATGGATGATGGATGGATGGATGATGGATGATGGATGGATGATGGATGGATGGATGGATGGGTGAATCATGGATGATGGATGGATGGATGGATGGATGATGGATGGATGGATGGATGGATGGATGGATGGATGGTGGATGGATGGATGGATGGATGGATGATGGATGGATGGATGGATGTGGGATGGATGGATGGATGGATGGATGGATGGATGATGGATGGATGGATGATGGATGGATGATGGATGGATGGTGGATGGATGGATGATGGATGGATGATGGATGGATGGATGGATGGATGGATGGTGGATGGATGGATGGATGGATGGATGGATGGATGGATTATGGATGGATGGATGGATGGATGGATGGATGGATGATGGATGGATGGATGATGGATGGATGGATGGATGGATGGATGGATGATGGATGGATGGATGGATGTGGGATGGATGGATGGATGGATGGATGGATGGATGGATGGATGATGGATGGATGGATGGATGGATGATGGATGGATTATGGATGGATGGAGGATGGATGGATGAATGAACAGGTTGATGGACAGGTGACGGATGGACAGAGGATGGATGGACAGACTGATGGACAGGTGATGCATGGATGGACAGATTGATGGACAGGTGATGCATGGATGGACAGACTGATGGACAGGTGATGCATGGATGGACAGGTGATGCATGGATGGACAGAGGATGGACAGAGGATGCATGGAGCGATCCCGTGGCCGATCCCCGCTCCAGGCTCCGCAGCCAGGGGCTCACAACGCCGGCTTTGTGCCCCACGCTGGCGTTCCCAGAGCGGCTGGCGCCGGCCGGGAGCGGGGCAGGGGCTGGGACAGAGCCCGGGGCTGCTGCTGGGTGCGAGGCGGGCGCGGGGGTCACGGGGATCCCAGCATCACATGCCTGCTTTCCCATGGCTCCGGGCAGCCCGGCCGGCGCTCGGCTGGGATGTGGCTTTGCGGCCTCGTGCCTGGGGCACAGGTCCTGCCCTGGGCTCGGCCCTGGCCTCCGCGTCCTTCCGAGATGGGTTTTGGTGTCACGACGCCACCTTTGGGTTTCCCCCGAGCAGGAGGTGATGGAGAGGCAGCAGGAGGAGCCAGGGATGTGATGGGAGCGCAGAATCCTGGAGTGGTTTGGGCTGGAAGGGATTCAAGGCCCATCCAGTGCCACCCCTCCCATGGCAGGGACACCTCCCAGCACCCCAGGCTGCTCCAAGCCCTGTCCAGGGACATTCCAGGGGTGGGGAATGGAGTTGTGGATGGGATAAGATGGGGGCAAGGGTAAATCCAGCCTGGCCTTCCCAAACCCATCCCAGAGCACCATGTCCATGTCCCTGCCCTCTGCTCCGAGCTGGTGGCACCACAGACGTGTCCTTTGTACTCCCTGCAGTTAATTAGAGGCAGTCCCACGGCAAGGAAAGAAGAGAAGTTTATAAAAACCATTTGCAGGGCTCTTTTGAATCTCTCCTTCTCCCTCCCTGAGCCAGATGAAGAAACGTCGGGGTTGGAGCTGCTTGTTTAAAAATAAAAAGGCGGCGAGCAGCAGAGAGCTCACGTCTCGTCTGCAATTTCCACACAAATAGGAGCCCATAAAAGCAATAAACATCTTTGTCTCAGACATCGTTTTTTATTAAATGGGGTTGAAAATTAAATGATTGCACCAAGGCTGGAACGTGGCCAAATGGTGAAACATTTGTTTGGGATTAGGACAAGAAATCCTTGTTTGCTTTAAGGAGCTCAGTGTCTTCTCCTGCCCGCCTGGGCTCGGATCAGCTGCAAAACACCCTGGGATGCTCAGCCCAGCTCCTCGTGGCTTTGGGGGCACAACCACAGCCACAGTTTGGCTTTTCTGGGCACATCCAGGGGGATGGGGAGGTTTTCCATGGCAGCATTCCAGGGATGCAGCTCCGTCCTGCACATCCCTGGCAGGGGAAGGGGGGATGGAGGGGATCCTCCTCCCATGCAGGACATCAGCATCCTGCCCGGGATGATGGCAAAAAGTCAGGATGCTGGTGTCCAGGCACAGCCTTTATCCTCCTCTTCCTCAGCTCTAAAAATGCTTTAAATTATTATTATTATTATTATTATTATTATTATTATTATTATTATTATTATTATTATTATTATTATTATTATTATTATTATTATTTCTACTACTACTATTACTACTAATATTCCTATTCCTATTCCTATTATATTATTACTATTATTACTATTACTACTATTACTATTACTATTATTATTATTTTTAAGACAATGGGACAGCCAACACCTCTCTGATCCAGGGTTATTTTCCACAACATAAACGTATCAAAAGGAAAAGAAATTAAATTAAAAAAAAAATAAAAAACAGAAAAAGGAAAATAAACCAGAAACAATGATTTTCCATTCCCACTGGAAGCAGTGAGTGCCTTTGGAACATGAGGAATGCATTACTCAGGCTATTGTAAAGTAAAATATAAAAACAACCAAAATAGGAGGAGAAGGGAAAGATTTTTTTAAAAAGGCCTGAATTGGGAAGGGAGACACTGCAAATTGGCTTTTATCCAGCAAACTGCAGTGCAGGAGATTTGGGATTGGTGAATCCTGGCTGGAGGAAGAGGAGGCTCCAGGGTTTGAATTTCCACGTGGGGAGGTGCAGGGATGCCTGTGACACTGGAAGGGACCTCCTGCCACCCTGCATGGTCCCAATATCCCAGCAAGGAGCATCCCTGGGGGATCCACATCCATGGAGGATTCACATCCCTGGGGGATCCACATCCCATGGGGGATTCACATCCCATGGGGTGTTCCTATCCCTGGAGGATTCACATACCTGGAGGATTCATATCCATGAGGGATTCACATCCCATGAGGGGTTCACATCCCTAGGGGATTCACATCCATGAGGGATTCAGATCCCATGGGGGGTTCATATTCCTGGGGGATTCACATCCATGGGGGGTTCACATTCCTGGGGGATCCACATCCATGGGGGATCCACATCCCTGGAGGATTCACATCCATGAGAGATTCACATCCCTGAGGGATTCACATCCCTGGAGGGTTCACATCCCTGGGGGATCCACATCCATGGGGGGTTCATATTCCTGGGGGATTCACATCCCATGAGGGATTCACATCCCTGGAGGATTCATATCTCTGGGGGATTCACATCCCTGGGGGATTCACATCCCATGAGGGATTCACATCCCTGGGGGATCCACATCCATGAGGGATTCACATCCCATGAGGGATTCACATCCCTGGGGGATCCACATCCCTGGAGGATTCACATTCCTGGGGGATTCACATCCACGGGGGGTTCACATCCCATGAGGGGTTCACATCCCATGGAGGATTCACATCCCTGGGGGATCCACATCCCTGAGGGATTCACATCCCATGAGGGGTTCATATCCCTGAGGGATTCACATCCCTGGGGGATTAACACCACTGGGGGATTAATATTTCTGAGGGATTTACATCCCTGAGGGATTCACACTCCGTGAGGTGTTTGTGTCCCATCCAGAAGGAAACCCCTCCCCGGGCTCTTTGCTCTGGGATTTGGGGCTCCAGGGCTGCTTTTCCCTCTCTGTGAGCTCACGGCGGCCCCACGGGGATGAGATTTGAGAGGCTGCGTGGATTTTGTTGAAATAACTCCTAAAACGCCTCGAGCAGAAGGGCAGGGATGGTGCGAGCGGCACCTCCTGAGCGCCGGGGACAGACAGACGGACAGAGGCCGGGACAGACCCCCGAGAGCGCCATCACGGCCGGGCTGAGCTGCTCATTAAAGGATAATTAATTCGTTAATGAGCCTCGCTCAGGGCTTCGCGGGAGGATCCCGGCGTGGCTCCGGGTGCGGCATCCCCCGGCTCCGTCCGTGTGTCCGTCCGTGACCTCCGGGGCCAGCCCGCGGCTCCTCCCGGAGCAGCGGCGTTCCCGAGGGCACATCGGGAATATCCCGGCTGGAACTCACCAAAAAAAACCGCGAGGGAAGCTCCAGAATATTCCCTGGAGCCGTTCCTGTGTGCAGCCTCGGGAAATGGGGAAGGGAACGGTGCTCCCACAACACGGGTGGGGAAATAATGGGGAATGGGGAATGGGGAATGGGGAATGGGAAATGGAGAATGGGGAATGGGGAGTGGGAATGGGGATTGGGGATTGGGGAGTGGGAATGGGGAATGGGGAGTGGGAATGGGGAGTGGGAATGGGGAATGGGGAATGGGGAATGGGAAATGGGGAATGGGAAATGGGGAATGGGGAATGGGGAATGGGGAATGGGAATGGGGAGTGGGAATGGGGATTGGGGAATGGGGAATGGGGAGTGGGGAATGGGGATGGGGAGTGGGAATAGGGATTGGGGATTGGGGAGTGGGAATGGGGAATGGGGAATGGGGAATGGGGAGTGGGAATGGGGATTGGGGATTGGGGAATGGGGATTGGGGAGTGGGGAAGGGAACGGTGCTCCCACAGCCCGGGTGGGGCAGGGGGATGCTGGAGATGGGATTGGGGCTCTGGAAAAGCCAGTGAGATGTTTCTGCACAGCCTGGCAGGGGTGGAATGCCAAACAGAGGTCGGGCTGCTTCCCTTGAAACCGGGAGTGACTGCGGGGAGATAATTCAGGGATTTCAGTACCTGGGTCAGGAATAAACCCCTCAGCGGGATTTGGGGAAGGCTGAGCTGCTTTCCCTCCTTAGGGCAGAGAAAGTGGCAGCCAGGGAACCCCAGGGTTAAATCAGATGTGTTGCTGCAAACCCCAGCCCTGCTCCTGCAGCTCCCTCTTGCCACACCGTGTTTTACTGGGCGCTTTTGTGCCCAATTACCCTGAACCCTCTAATTGAGCAGCTTTATTTTATTAGCCCAGGGTCAGTTTGGAAAATGAGGGAGCTTTCCATGGCTTTTTCCATAGAATCTGGAGAACGTGCCAGGCTGGGAGGGGCAGCCCCAGCCCTGAGTCCTGGTCCTGGGGGAGGTGAGGGGACAGAGAGCCCAGAGCACCCTGGGCCGGTGGGAGGTGTCCCTGTCCCTGGCAGGGTTTGAGGTCACTCCAACCCAAACCATCCCAGGATTCCGTGATCTCCCCTGCCCTGCCAGAGCCGGCGTGGGGTAAAGCCACAAAGCCACTTCCCACCCCCAGTTTAGGAGGGTGGCAGGTGCGGGCTGAGTCAGGGCACTCTGAATTTGTGTTTTCCCAGCCCAGATCCCCTCTCTGCCCGTGGGAGCCCCAGAGCTGCTCCCGCTCTGTCTGGGCAAGTTCTCCATTTCCCATCCCCAGCCCCAAAGTGCTCCAGAGCCTCTGTGACTTCCCAGGCCGTGTCTGGTCTGGCTGGGGAGGCTCCCGTGGTGGCAGCCAGCTGACCCAGGCACCTCCTGCTTGCGTAGGAACTTTTATAAGAAACTTCTGCAAAAGCGCAGATGAGCTCACGACGAGCGCTGAGTTCCCTTTCCAAGCTGGTGGATGAGGAGCAAACAGTGACTGCAGAGCAGCCCTAAATAACAGCGAGCTGGAGCTGTCTCAGTTCATAGCCAGGAACCAGAAAAGCACCTCCTGCCTCGTTTTTAGCCTGTGACTAATTCCCCCAAACTGGGGATTTGTCTGGGCCCAAGGGGAGGTGTAAATGTTGGGTGGATTTGCAGACTGAGCCCTCTCAGGGGAATTTTTTGGAGCTACTCTGCAGCCTCCAGGATTATTGATGGGCCCTGTTGGGCAAAGTCACATCCATGAGAGCCTTCATGGAAAGGTGGCTCTGAAATAAGTGTTTATACAGGAAAAAACAATCTGAGGAAGGAGCAAAAGCTGCAGAACCCAGAGCCCACCCAGTCAGAGCAGAAATCACATCCCTGGGGTTATTCCAGGACTGAAAGTGGTGAATAATGGCAAAAAGCAGATTAACCTGGCAAAAACGGTGTGACAGGCACAGGCTGAGCTCTGGGACAGGGGAGATTCTCCACCTGCAGCCAGGGGATGTTTCAGGAGGGGCTTTGGAGCTGGAGCCCAGAGGTTTCTCCACTGCCTGTGCTCAGTTTGGTGGGGCAGCACAGCCCCGTTACCCCTCACAGCAAGGTGCAGACGGGGCCCTGCACAGCTGGGGCTGTCTGGGACCAGGGGGTGCCCTCAGGAGGACCAGTCTGGGTTCCTGTGGCCGTTCTGGTGTCCCACAGAGGGGAGTTCAGCAGAACTGGGGAGCCTGTGAAGCTGCTGCTGCTGAGACGTGACCTCTGCGAGACCCGAGCCAAAAGGGAAACTGGAGTTCCCTGTCTGACAGCAGCAGCCAGGCCTGTCCCAGGCAGCTGCCAGACCCTCCTGGGAGGGGGAACACGCTGTCCTGTCCCCACAGAGAGGGACACACGGGCCCTGGAGCAGGGAGGCCTCGGGTGAGCTTTCCCTGGGGCAGGGATGGGGCTGAGCTGTGGGATTGTGTTCCCCAAGGGTCACTTTCTCTCCTCACCTTCGACTTCCCCAAAGGGAACTTTCCACAGCAGAGCCCAGCTCAGCTCCCTCAGCCCGTGGGGCTCAGCACATCCCTGGCCACTGCTTGGTGTGTGGGTGCTGGCCCTGCCCAGGGATGCTGCAGCAGCATCAAGAGGTGCTGCCACCTGCTTTGTGCCTGGAATCACCCCAGAACTTGGGGCCAGGCTGTGGGAACAGCACTGAGAATGCTCCTTGGGCAGCACCACTGCCCCTCCAGCCAATGCACAGGGCTGGATTTTGGATTTTGGATTTTGGATTTTGCATTTTGCATTTTGGATTTTGGATTTCCCACCCCACCGGGACTGCAGCGAGCACTGGGTCCAGCTGTACCAAAGCACCACAACTTTGCAGAGGCAGAAACAGCTCAGAGCAGCATTTTCCTGCGGCAGCAGAGCTTTGCTCAGCACGTGCAGGAGGATTTCCCTGTGCCTTGGAGCCCTGCCCGGGAGCCTTTCCGTGACAGGGCTGCTCGGAGCTCCTGTCCCTGCAATCAGGACTCAAACCCTGCTGTGCTGTGCCTCTTGTGCTTCTCTCGCTGTCATGTGCCTTTCAGTTCCTCTTTTCACCTTCCAGACGTTTCCCCTTTCTCTTTCCTTTGGAATTTTTTTTAATTTCTCCCCCTGTCGCGTTCTGGGTTCGGGGGCTCTGGTGGCACCCAGGGCTCTGTCCCTGCTATGGGACAGGATCTTGGGGCTCTGTCCCTCCCCAGGTGGGTCTGGCAGTGCTGGGCTCCAGGGAAGGCCACTCCAGGAGTTCCAGGGGTCCCATGAAACGCCTCCCACGGGGAATGGACGGGCTGGAGGAGTCTCCAGCAGGGAGAGCCCTCACTCCCTGCAGGACCCGGCACGGGCGGCCTCACCCCTCCCTAAAGCTCCTCCGAAACCCCCTGAGAGGGAGAAACTGCCGTGAACTCGAGCAGCTCTGAACAAAGCCCGGCGTTTCCAGTTGTGCTCTGCACCTTTGGGCATTTTTGGAGGAGAGGGGGTGTCCTTAGGTGCTCCACAACCTTTGCATGAATGGCTCCTTTTCTCTGCATAAGCACATTCTTGCAGGAGCGTTGGGCTTTCATTCTGCTCTGCCCCAACCCTCGGACTCCTCTGTTCACTTGTTTAAATCAAGCATAAAGCTCTAACTGTTCTTTGAATATTTATGACCAGTTTTTATCTCATGCCATGCATACAAAACATACTTGATTCCTTTCCTAAAAGTTTTTTCAAGTGCAAAGTTTTAAAAACATGTGGCTTTTATTGCAGGCAGGAATGAATAACAGCATTCCACCCATAACCACATTAAATGGAACAGTAATATTCATATGCGTAAGGGCAAAAGCTGCCTTGTTTCCTATTTGCAGCCCAACTCTGAAATTAATTAAGAACTAAGAGGATCTGACAGTCATTAGGATCTTTTAAGAAGGAGTGGAAGTGGCAGATGGGACCCACGCTCCGGCCGCGCTATCAATAGCACGGAGGATGTGAGCCCCGAGCGCGCCGCTCGGCGCGGCCCCGAACAATGAAGAATTGGCGCTTTCGTGACTTCACAGCCGCGGCGCTCACGTCAATCGCACTCGTGCTCCGGACTCGCTTCGCAGCTTTTGAAAGCCCCGGCTGCTCCCCGGGCGCTGCGCACGCCCGGCCGCTCCGTGGGCACCGGGCCCGGGGGTCCCCGGGAGGTGACGAATGACCCGGGACAGCGGGATCGCTCCTGGATCCCCCCGGGATCGCTCCTGGATCCCCCCAGGGACACCGGGATCGCTCCTGGATCCCCCCAGGGACACCGGGATCGCTCCTGGATCCCCTGGGCCAGCCCAGCCCGGGGTGCGGTGGCTCCCGCAGCTCCCGCCCGAGCTGCAGCGGGTGCGGGGTGGTCGGGGTGTCCCCCTGGGGATGCTGGTGGAGATGAGGGCTGGTGCAAAACCTGCGGGACTCAGAGGGGGATAAATGGGAGCACAGGCAAGCCCCGAACTGTCAGGAGTGTCACTGGTGGCGATTTCTCCAGCGCAGCCTTCTGTGGTCAGATGCTGCTTTTCACTCAGGTGCTGCCGAATGACACCTGGCCCCCGGTGGGAACCGCAGACTGATTTTCCCTGCTGGCAGCATCTCAAACTGCGGCTGAAGCCTCGCTCCTGCTGCTGCCCCAGGCGAGGCTCCCAGCGCCAGGGCTGCGCCCGCACACGAGGTGGGATCCCGGGGATGTCCTGGCTCGGGATCCGACCTCAAGCAGCATGACTGGGGCTGAGCAGGGCCCCCAGTGCGGGATCCCCGAGCCCAGGGCACAGCAGAGCCCGGGGCAGCCCCTGGAGCCGCCCTGGATCCGCTCTGGCAGCTGCGCCCTGCCCAGGGGGAGATTTCCCTGATTTATGTCAGGGGCAGCCGCTGCCCTTTGCTCCGCCGGTTTCCCCTCATTCCTCCCCCTGAGCCCCGCAGTTTCCTCCCGCAGGAGCCGCTGCCCCCAGCCCGGGGCTGTCCCGTGGGAGCCCGTTGGAGCAGTGACACTCAGGGGTTAAAAACTGCCACCACCGCGTACCCCATCGGCCCCGGCATCTGCTGTTTGATTTATGAATGAATTGCACGCTCCCTCCCTGCGTGCTGCTCTCAGATCCCCTTCCCTGAGCTACAAAATAGATCCAGACACCCGCCTGGCCCTACTGAGCGCCGAGCTCCTGAGAGTTTGCGATGAATTTTTAATAGAAAGCTTCCTCTGAGCCTCTGCTCTCGCTGCTCTGCTGCCGAAACGAGCGGCTCTGCCGCTAAAAGAGCAGCTCAAACGAATTAAAAACTACAGAGGAGCCTGTAAGGGAAGTAATCCCAGCGAGGAATGATTTAAAGAGCTGCTGACCTCCCCGCGATGCGAACAGTAGCTTTTGAGTGTTTGTAAAGAGGCCCATGCAAATCCTGGGTCTGATACTCTATTAACCTCCTCGGGAGCGCGGGGAGGGCGGTGTTGGGATAATCCCCACGTGTCGACATCTCCTGGTTTGCGGAGGACCAGAGCAGCTGGATCCTGCTGTGTCGGAAAAGCAGAATTCAAACGAAAGCTCCTTCCTCCCCGGGCACAGCTCCGCGGGTCCCCGAGCTCGGCGGTGGCTTTGCTCGGCTGGACACCCCTCGCAGAAGCAGCCGCGGGGTTGATTCGCCGGGCTCTGCACCTCGGGAGGTCCCCAGACAGTTTTGGGGTTGTGGGCAGCCTGGTTTGTCGCAGCTCTGCGGTTTGGGTCTCATCTTTGCACTGCTGCGAGTCAGCAGCTACGTGCAGGGCCCTGCTGTGGGTTTGGGGTGAGGCTGCACCCCGTCACCCCGAGGGGAGAGGGAGGGTTTGGGGAGGGCAGCAGGACGTGGTACCCAGCACAGCTGGGAGTGCGCTCGGGTGGTGCTTGGAGGAATCCAGGTGATGCCTTCAGCGCCCGCGCCAACAGGTGGCTCCCGGTATAAACGGGGATCGGAGAAACGTGTGCATGGCGGGGCTGTGACACGGGCACCGATAAATCGGTGAAAACAGGGAATCGCCGGTCCTGCTGCAGGGAGCACCTCGCTCCTGCAGGGACCCAGCCCCAAATCACCCCAAAGGGTCCCCGCGGGGCTCCCCCTGCCCTCCGCGGCCCCGGGAGGGGACAGGTGACACCGCCAGGGCGGGGCGGGGAAGGGGCAGAGGCGGGGGTAGCCTCGGGGGTCGCGAAGGGGCAAGAGAAGCAGAAAAGGGGCAAGAAAAGAAGAGGGAAAGGGCAAGAGAAGCAGCAGGGCGGGCAGGGTCGGAGGTCTCGGGATGACGGGATGGTGCGGGGGTGTCAGCACCCCGGAGGTGTCAGCATCCCGTCCATCCCATCCCGTCCCATCCCATCCCATCCCATCCCATCCCATCCCATCCCATCCCATCCCATCCCATCCCATCCCATCCCATCCCGTCCGTCCCATCCCGTCCCGTCCCATCCCATCCCATCCCATCCCATCCCATCCCATCCCATCCCATCCCATCCCATCCCATCCCATCCCATCCCGTCCATCCCGCCCCGTCCCGGCGGAGTCCCGGTGCCAGCCAGCGGCCGCACGGCGGAACTGCAGCCTGGCCCCGCCTGCGCCCCCCGCGCACCGCTCCGCGCCCCGCCGGGGGTACCGGGGGGCACCGGGAACGGGCCGCGCCCGACCCCCGGCAAACCCCGGCCCCGGCCGCAGCCCTGCCCCCGCCCCGGGGGTTGTGCGCGTTCCCCCCGCTGGAGAACGGGGGGCGAAAAGTAGAACGGAACCGGCGGCCGCTTTCACCTAAAAAGGGCAGAATTTGAGCGCCGGTAGCGGCGGGGGCCGGCCCGACCCGTGGGGCTGGCGGGGCTCGGGGATGCTCCCGGCGGGCTCGACGGTCCCGGCGCGGATCCCGGTGCTTGCCGCGGTGTAACGGGAGCCACGGGCCGGGAGCCGCCGCTCCTCGGTTAAAAATAATGCGTATTTATTATTGTTGTTGCTTATTTCTGGAGGAGCACCGGGGATTCTGGGGCTTGCAGAGCCCGGCCCGGGCTCGCCCCTCGAGGCACGGCGGCTCGCGGAGGAAAATGGTTCAGTACAGAGTGAAATGAGGATTTTCTGGTGTTGGCTTTATTTTGGCTTGTTTTAAGGAAATTTGCGTTCCACACAGGGCAGCGCGGAGCCGGGAACGCCGCGGCCCGGCCGGCTCCTCTCGGACGGACAGTGCCGGTCTGCAAACACCGCAGGACCGAGCCGGGCACCGGGAAACACCCGGGGAGCAGCCCGGGCACAGCAACCTCCTTCTGCTCTCCCCCGGTTCTGCCCCGGTTCTGCCCCCGCCCGCCCCACGGTTCGGGGCGCCCGCGGGGCGCGGGGAGCCGCCGCCTTCGTTGTGTTTGTTGCCGCAGAACCGGTGGCTTCGCCACGAATTTTCTCGCCAACGGATTCCGGCCGGAGCCGCCGGCCTTGCCCGCAGCCGCAGCCCCGGGAGCGCTGCCGGGGGCACCGGGGGCTGCGGGCGCCCCGAGACCGCCGGCGATGGGGCGGGTCACGATTCTGGGGAGGGCAGAAGGAGGAGGTGTGGGAGCCGCGGTTTTCAGCGCAGCCCGAGAGGCGAATCCCCCCGCCGGGTTCGCGAGTGCCGGTGGTGCCGGTGGTCACCGCGGCCGCTGCCGCCGCCCCGCCACGGCCCCGCCACAGCGGGGAGGGCGCGGGCGGCGGCGGCCGCGGGAGCTCGGGGCGGCGGGGCCGCGCTGTGTCCTCAGCCGCTCCGGACGGCCGCGGCTCCGGCCCCAAACCGGCCCCACCGCACCCCAAAACCTCCCCGGCGGCGGCGGCCAGAAACCACCGGAGCCCCGACGTGCGCCCGCCGGGGCGTGTCCCGCAGAGACCACGCCCATTTCCTCATTAGGCACACCCACTCATGCACTAACCACGCCTCTTTCCCCATAACCACGCCCCCCGCCCCGCGGGAAAGGGCTGATGGGCGGGGCCAGAGCCTCCCGCAGGGCTCCCATTGGCGGAGCGGCCCGTCCGTCACGGCTGCCCCGCCCCGCCGGGGCCGGCAGTAAATACGGTACCGGGCGGCGCGGCGGGGCCGGCAGCGGGGCTCGGGCTCGGCACGGGGAGCCGGCACAGGGAGCGGCAGCGGGGCTTGGCACCGGGAGCGGCACCGGCACTCGGCACGGAGCGCGGCGCACCCAGCGGCGGCGAGCCCCGGAGCCGCGCGGGACCCGATTCCCCGCGCCGCCGTTCCCCCCGCGCCGCCCCGCCGAGGACGGCGCTCCGCCGGCACGGAGCGAGGCAGCGCGGGGCTCGGCCGCCGCCGCCGCCGCCCGCCGAGCCCCGCCGGGTGCCCGCCCGTCCCGCCCGGCTCCCCGCCGCCCGCCGTTGTGATGCGTATTCCCGTAGACCCGAGCACCAGCAGGCGCTTCACTCCCCCGTCCACGGCCTTCCCCTGCGGTAAGATGGGCGAGAACAGCGGGGCGCTGGGGGCCCCCGCGCCGGGCGCCCGCGCTCGGCCCGAGGTGCGCTCCGTCGTGGATGTCCTGGCCGACCACGCCGGCGAGCTGGTGCGCACCGACAGCCCCAACTTCTTGTGCTCCGTGCTGCCGTCGCACTGGAGGTGCAACAAGACGCTGCCCGTCGCCTTCAAGGTGAGTCCCGAGCCCCGACGGGACCGAGCCGCGACCCGCTCGCCCTTTCCCCTCCGCCCCTTTCCCCTAAAAATCGCTCCTGACATCACCGCCGAGGGAGCCCGGGTTATTATTTTTAATCAAATAGCCCAGTTTATTATTTTTAATCAAGTCTCCGCATTGCCCCGCGGTCACGGCATCTTAGATATTCCGTACAGTTAGGAGCTCTCAGGCAACTTTGAAGTTTAATGAGATGGAGGTTAATTACCTTCCTGGGAGAGGGAGAGCGAGGCAGGGAAGGGAGATCTAATCTGCCAAAAGCCGAGCGAAGAGCTGAACCCCGGTGCGGGGCTGCGCTGCCCGGGCTCCCCGGGGCACCCCCGGGCTGGGCATCCCCGTTACCCCCAAACCGGGCCGGGAGCAGCGAGGGGAGCGGGGCAGGGCGACAGCGCGGTCCCAGCGGTCCGGAGGGATGAGGGGCGCTCCAAACCGGGTTCCCCCGGCTCCGGGCGCTGCTCCCCGGGAGGGGTTGGGGCCCTTCCCCGGTGCCGCCGCTTCCCCGGGCGGACGCGGAGCTCCGGGGCCTCTCTCGCGGCCGCCCCGCGCTCGGCGCCGCTTGATTTTGATGCCGAATCCAACAAAATAAACGCACAGACTCCTCCGAGGGCGGCCTGACCCCCCTTCACCCCCTCCCCGCGGACCCCCCGTCTGCTTTTAACCCTTTCCGAGCTTCATTTTCCGCTTCCCCCTCCGATTTTCTCAGCCTCCCTCGGGGGCTCGGGCCGGTTTTGGTTTTGCTTTGGGGTTTTTTGCGCGGGTTTGGGGGGGATCCGTGGCGCAGGTTGGCTCCGCTGAAGGTCGATTTGGGGCTGAAATGCTCTGGCCCTGCCCTAGGTCGTGGCGCTCGGAGATGTCCCCGATGGGACCGTGGTCACGGTGATGGCGGGGAACGACGAGAATTACTCGGCGGAGCTGCGCAACGCCTCTGCCGTGATGAAAAACCAAGTAGCGAGATTTAACGACCTCAGATTTGTTGGGAGAAGCGGCAGGGGTAGGTACCGGCCAGGAAATGGTTGGCCTTTTTATTTGTTGTTTTTTTTAGGGGGAAAAAAAAAAAAAGAAAAAAAAAAGAAAAAGGAAAGAAAAAATTTCTCTTTTCTTATAATTTTATTACTATATTTTATTTTTTTTATTTTAAAAATTTTATTGTGTTAGTTTATTTTTTATTATTATTATTTTTATTTTATTCTATATTATATTTTATTCCAACCGTGGTTTCGTTGTCGGGTGAAGCCCCCCAGCCCCAGAGAGTTTCCCGAGGATGAGAAGGATGCAGGAAGGATGCAGGAAGGATGCGGGAGGGATGCGGGAGCAGCCCCGGCCCCGCCGCCTGCTCTGCCTCGCTCCTCTCAGGGCTTCTTCCCTGTCCAGGTGTCGGGAATGGGCGGTGCAGATGAAAAACAATTTAAAATACAGACATAAATACTTCTAAATATCTATAAATCTATCTAAACACAAATAAGGCGGCCCCAGCCCGAACCTTCCCCAATTTCTCCCATCACGCAGGAGGCAGCGGCGGGTGAGCAAACCCCACCTGGCAGCTCGGCTTTAAATAGCGAAAATCGAGAGTTTAAAGTGAAATAACAACGCAGAGCTCGGCCTGCAGGGCTGGCACGGGAGGGAGCTGCGGCTGCTCGGGGGGGATTTTGCTCAATTTCCCCCGCTCGTGGCTGGGAAATGCAGGACGGCGATTTGCCTTCCCGGCTTTTCCAAACAAATCCATCCGTGCCACCCGAGCAGAGCGAAATAAATCCCCTGGAAATGTTCAACACGGAGCCCTGCCTGCCCTCCCCGTACCTGCGTTTCCGAGGGTATAAATAGAATTTCAGCATTTCCTCACCAGTGAGCGCTGCAGATCGAAGCCCTCAGTCCCGCGTTTGAGCCCGAATAAAAACTCGATATTTTAATGGCCATATGGCAGCACTTTCTCAAAGGCTTCAAATGTATACACACAGTGTCAGATATATTTTGACTTCTCCGCATTAATTAAAAGCAGTGATGTTAGGAATTATTTGCATGTAATAACTGTTTACTTGTTCCTCTTTATGAAACTTGAATAGTTTACATTCTTTCATACATTTCCTTTTTCCTGTTGGCTCCTTCTCCATGTTGCAGTTTCTTTAAAACTCTCCACTTAACTGGTTGCAGGTTGATGGATGGAAAATGTTTTTCTTTTATGAATTAAGCTTTCATTTCTGTAATCAATTATTCTCTTAGGCTCTTTTCTTTCTGGTTGGGCTTTTTTTCCTGGGTTTTTTTTTTTTTCTTTTTCTTCATCCTCGCACAAATTTCCGAACTGAACGCAGCCCAATCTCAGCGTGACTCTTGAATTCATTATTGACTTGCTTCCTCCGCACTCTCAGGCTCGGAATTAGCAGGAGCTGGGTCTCATGAAGCCCTCGGTGAATAAATTCCTTCCCCGGGCAGAGCGGTGGCGGCACCTCCGCTGCCTCTAACGGGCGGGACTCGGGCGCTAATTATTTTAATTTTTTTTTTTTTTTACATATTCGTGTGGGGTGAGGCTTTGTCATATTCAGAGAGGAACAACCCCAGCGGGGCTCCCTGAGGGCGGCTCCGTGGGGTTTTCTCGCCGTGTCGAGGGTGGATTTCACTCCCCGTGTCAGGCGCTGCTGTCTCAGCCCGGAGCTCTCTCAGAGCAATTTGCTGTGAAAATCGCCCCTATTGAATTTTTATTCAGGGTGTCGCACTCGCTCTGCCTCGCTTGGCTCCATCCCCGACAGCCCGGTGCTGCTTTCATTTATTCTGGCAGGAATTTGGAGTCGCTGTGGAATATTTCCCCGTGTGTGTACAAATGTTTGTGTAAATCCCAAGCGAGGACGTGTGGATCCGTAAACACGGATCCTGCTCCAGCCCCGCCGTGTGCCCGAGCTGCAGGAGCCTGCAAAAGCCCGGCAGCCAGGCTGTCCTTGGGAAAACACCACTTCAACCGGGCCAATTTGGGTATTTTTAGTTAAAAAGTGCAGGGATTATTCCCCGGTGCTGTGAGCTGGGTAGAGCCGCTCCTAAATCCCCCTCAAAAAATAAATTCTCATTTCCACGTGAAGATAAAGATGGGGGGGAAAAAATCAGATTTTTTTACTCAGGTTGAGCTGTATTAAATGAAAATTATCCCCGCTGCATCCCCGCCTGTTCTCCCAGCTGGAATCTCCCCCCGAGCATCCCCTGGAGCCGCCGGGGCTCCCAGAGCCGCGATCCAGCCCCGGCTCCGCTCTGCCGGGGCACGGTGGGGATGAGAAACCCCAGCCCGGCTTCCTGAGAAGGCGGGAAATGACTCAAAGTGATGCTGGGGCAGAATCATCATTTTCGGTTCAGGGCAGGTTTCTGAGAGAGGCAGAACGGGCCCGGGCTGGGTTTGTGTCTGCAGCGAGGAACTCCGGGCCAGGGAGGTTGTTTCACGTGGAGAATAAAAAATTCAAAATAATAATAATAATAATAATAATAATAATAATAATAATAAATCACTATTAATGCAGTTTAAACAGGAGCACGGAGGTGTCGGGCTCAGCTCTGGGGTTCTCACAGCCGAGTTTTGCCACATGCTGCCTGCATTTATTTAGGGAATTTGACGGGCTTCAAATTCCCTCAATATTTGCTCCTTCAAATTCTCTAAATAATTACTCCTCATCCTCCTCACCCTGTGCTCTGGCTCTGTGAAGGTTTTTCCCCCAAACCCTCGGTGCTGGTTGTTTTTTACCCCAGACCCTCGGTTCTGGTTGTTTTTTACCCCAGACCCTCGGCGCTGGTTGTTTTTTACCCCAGACCCTCGGTTCTGGTTGTTTTTTACCCCAGACGCTCGGTTCTGGTTGTTTTTTACCCCCTCGGTTCTGGTTGTTTTTTCCGCGATCCTCTGGGATCCTCCATGGTCTCATCCCCATCCCTGCAGGTTGGCAGCAGGGGCTGCATCCTCGGGGATTCAGAATGAAATAATTCTATTTCTTTTGCCCTCCCAAACGCTCCTCTCTGTGCAGAAAATGAGCTGGAGGTTTGTGCGTTGCTCATTCCTGGTTCGAAAGCCGAGGTGAGGCGGGGATCGGTGATTGCTGTCGGCTTTGGAACCCGCATTCCCCTTTCCGTGCTCCCTGGAACAACTCTCCCACCTGGGGTAATTCCAGGATGTTCTCCGGGGGAAGAAAATTTAATTTTTTCGGTTTATTAATTTTTTTTCCTCCTAGCTGGATAAATCCAGTTTAGTTTTGCTGTGGATATTCTCAGGTCCGACCCCGTAGAGAGACGATGGTCGGGATCTGCAAACCCCTGATTGCTCCAGGGGAAAAGGGAAAGCAGGTGGTTCCTCACTGCTTTTATCTGTGGAATAAAGGCTGGAGGAACAGAAATCCATCCCAGCGAGGTTTATACCGAGTACCCTGCCGGGGTTCAGACCTCTGATACCTCGGGAATCCTGCAGGGATTGCTGCTGGGGCTTGGTCACGGTGGTTTGTGCAACCTCTTTCCCCCAGCCGAGGGTTTCCTGAATTTGGGGAGCCTGAGGGACAGCTGGCACCTTCCTGGGGGTTTCTGTTCTCCCACAGCCTCCCCTGGGCCGGACACTGAGCCCAGGACAGGGCGAGGGGCTGGGGCGAGGCTGTGGGAGGTGAAGGGTTTGGGGTCAGGGTGGTGACACCCTCTGATGATAAAGGCATTTTCAGGCTGTGGATGGAAACTTGTTCTGCTGGGACAAAATTTGGGGTCTCTCCCTGCAAAATTTTTCTCCTGAAAGCTTTTCAATGCTTCATTCCTTTTTCTTTTCTTTTTTTTTTTTGCATAGAAGGTGGCAGGTTGGTGCTTCAAAAGCACCTCTGCAGCCCCTCCCGAGGGTACCCAAACCCTTTCCCAGGTTCCTGCTCTGCGGGCAGGGCTGCGAGAGGGGACAGTCCCTGCAGAGCTCTCTGTCTGCTGGCCGGGTTCAGTTCCCATTTTGCAGTTCCCAGTTTTTGGCCCTCCCGTGTGTTTCCCCATGGCCGAGGCCGAGCGCGGCTCCCTCCGAGTGGGAACAAGCACAGGGAGCAGGCCCGGGATCCCTGCAGGTGATCCCAGCTCCATCCCAAGGGAGCATCCCCGAGGGGATCCCGCACCCAGCGCTGATCCAGGGGAAGAGTCCGAGAGGGAAAACCGCCGGGGGCTGCCCTGGATGGAGGGGCCGATCCGGGGCCAGGGCAGGAGATCGAGTGACTTTTCCGAGCGGCTCCAGGGCAGTGCCTGCCGCAGCCCCAGCCGGGCTCTGTCCGGGCAGTCGCGGCTCGTTAAATGCAATGATGAGTGCGGGATTCCCGTCCCGGCCTCTCTCTCCCACAAGAGCTGAACCCGTGTGGGATCCTCACTTCTGTTTATTTTGTTTTTTTCCTCCCTCCCCACCGTCCTTAGGGAAAAGCTTCACCCTGACCATCACGGTGTTCACCAACCCCACCCAAGTGGCCACCTACCACCGAGCCATCAAGGTGACCGTGGACGGACCCCGGGAGCCCCGCAGTAAGTGAGGGGCTGGTTCGGGGCTGGTTCGGGCTCTGATAATTGTGGGGAGGGGGTGCAGGGTCCGGGCTCTCCGTGCCTGAGGGGTGCAGGGTGCAGAGCTGGCACACGGAGCTCAGGGATGGCATTGGGGTGGCACCGTTGGCTGCTCAGGTGTTCCCGTGTGTCCCTCCCTCCCTGCCGGCCTCCTGCTCCATGTCCCACCACAGAGGGATGGTTTATAGCTCCCTAACCCATCCTGGAGGGATAATTTCACAGCTCCAGGTTGGGATGTTAGGAAAACTCTTCGTGCTTCGATGGCAAAAGCACGAAGGGCCCAGCCTGGCGCTGCACAGGGGGACTGGGTGGGTGATGAAACCAGAGATCCGTGCTCGGCTTGGGGGGCTGATTGCTGGCGATTAAACCAAAAGCGGCGCAGGTTCCCTGGGCGCTGAGGCGGTGTCTGCCCTGGCACAGAGCTCCTTCCCCTCGGCTTTGCGGTGGTTTCGCTTTCGGGCTCTCAAAGGCTGGGGCTGGCAGCGCCCGCGGCCGGGGGCTGAGCCTGGAGAAACCAGAGAGACTCTGCGACCGCAGAAGCGTCTGTGTTGTGCTGGGGAGGCTCTCCCGGGGGCAGGATGGTGCCTCGTGGTTCAGGGAGGCTCCGGGAGCTGCCCTGCCCGGGCTGCCTTTGCTGCCGGGCTGCTCGGAGCTGCCCTCGGCGTTCCGGCAGCCCCGGGACCCTCTCAGGAGCTGCTGCCCGCAGAGTTTCCTCTGCCACGAGGATGATTTGCCCTGTGGGACCCTTCCCGTGTGCTGGGGTCCTGTCCCTGGGGGCTCCATCTCCAGCTTTGCCTTCCTGCTCGCCCGGCAGCACCCCGGCTCTATAAAGCCGAGTTTGTTCCCTTTGCGTGTCAGGCTGTGGTGCCCGCAGCGAGGGGAAGCAGTTTGATCCTTCAAAAACGCCTCCAAAAACATTTTCTGTTGATGCTGTCGCCGGGCCATCGGTGCCCCTTGATGTCAGGCCAGGTGGAGGCCGTTACCTCGGCCAGGGGGTTTTATTTGCATCAGGATTTGGAGGATTTTCCCCGTTTCTTGATTTTATTTTGGAGCCTGTGGAGGATGGATTTGGAAGCTGGAACGCAGGAAATCCAACGCTGCTGTTGTGGGGTTTTTTTTAAAGCCAGAAACATCAGGCAGGTCCCTGGTGTGGGGCACCTGTGGGTCGTGGTGGGTGCTGGGGCTCAGCCCCAGGGCTGGGCAGGGAATTTCACAACTCTGCCAGGAGTGTCAGGAATAGAAACCAGCCCTCCTGACTGCTGGCTCAGCCCCTTATCAGCTGCATCAGATCGCCTTTCTAATAATAATAATAATCATCATCATCATCCTCACCATCAGGAATACATAAATAATAATACAAGGTGAGATAGTTGCTACTCTTGGAGCTCGGTTTGGCCTCCCCGACAGCCAAACCCAGGTGAATCACACCTGTTCCTCCTGAATTTCAGCATTTCACCCCAGAGCTCCCCATCCCTCATTTCAGTTTTCTGATATGGCAATCAGGGGATGGAGCAGCTTGTCCT
The DNA here is from genome assembly GCA_024362935.1 of Setophaga petechia. NCBI lineage: Eukaryota > Metazoa > Chordata > Aves > Passeriformes > Parulidae > Setophaga > Setophaga petechia. The sequence goes on along the minus strand of JANCRA010000094.1, from coordinate 1,089,737 downwards.
GGCTGTGGTGAGGGGTGCCCTCCCTGGGACACAGCCCAGCTGCAAGGGCAGCGTTTTCTTGATTTTTCTTTTTATTTTTGTGATGATTTCTGGACCTCAGATTGTGCTGGAAGTGTTGGCTCCTTGAGGAGGTCTGTGTGGGGTTTATTTGCTGCTTGTGCCCTTGCCTGGTGTGGGCCCCAGAGGTTGATCTCTCCCCTATCCCTGCACACCCCAACCCATAAATCACTGATAGAAAAGGTTTAGCCCCAAACTGTGGCTATTTTGGATTTTTTTTCAGGGAATCATAGATTTATTGGTCATGTTTTGGCTCCCAGTTTGACCCTGGGACTTAAATTCATGGTTGATGAATTTCCAGTGGGAAAAAACCATTTCTAATAGAATTCCTTTCTTGCCACACTTCTGAATGAAGACAACAATTTCTAAAAATAATGAAATAACACCTTTCTCCCCTTCCTGCTCTGCAGAAACCCTGGGTGTGGAAACAGCAGCTGTAAAATGATCCTGGAAAGCCGAGGTGCTTTTCCTGGTTCACCTGCCACTGGGTGGCTCCCGGGCACAGCACCCTGGCAATGCCAGCACTGGCATTTGGGGCTGGCACAGCCCTGGGGATCCCCACTTTGGGCCAAACACTGAGGTTAGGGCTGCTGTGCCTTCTTTGGCTGTGGGAGGTGAGAGCTGCCAGCAGGAATTGCAATTTTTATTTCTATTTATACATATTATATACACTTTTTAACATATATATTTTAATGTGTGTATATATGTGTGGGCATAAAAATATATGGAATTTTTTCCCCTTCTTTGTTTCAAAAGATGGGCCACGGTGTGTGCTGGCTCCTGGTGTGGGGATCAGCCCTGGCCAGGGCTGGAGGCTGATGTGGGGCTGGTGGAGAGGACAAAACCCATCCTCACTGTGGAAAGAATTGGCCATTTGTCTGGTACCCTGGGAAAGGCCTGGGCAGCATCTTCTCAGCTGCAGCAAATCCCTCCAGCCACCATCCCTGTGGGCTTTGGGGCCAGGGCTGTGGCTGGGCTCCACCTCTGAGCATCCCATTCATCTTCCAGCCCTGGCAGTGGCTTTATCTGAGCCCTTGAGCCAGGCTTTCAACTCAGGCTCTATCTGAGCCCTTGTGCCAGGCTTTCAACTCAGGCTCTATCTGAGCCCTTGAGCCAGGCCTTCAACTCAGGCTCTATTGAACCCTTGAGCCAGGCCTTCAACTCAGGCTTTATCTGAGCCCTTGAGCCAGGCTTTCAACTCAGGCTCTATCTGAGCCCTTGAGCCAGGCTTTCAACTCAGGCTCTATCTGAGCCCTTGAGCCAAGCTTTCAACTCAGGCTTTATCTGAGCCCTTGAGCCAGGCCTTCAGCTCAGGCTGGGCCCAGCCCCAGCTCCTGTAGGGTCTGAGGGCTCGGGGGGATGGCTGGAGAGCCCAGGGTGAGGGGCACAGCCCTGCTGGGCCAGGGGGAGCAGCAGGAGGGTCCTTGGGGTCTCCCAAGGGTGACACCAGTGGTGCCTTCCCTGGAGCCAGGCCTTCAACTCAGGCTCTATCTGAGCCCTTGAGCCAGGCCTTCAACTCAGGCTTTATCTGAGCCCTTGAGCCAGGCCTTCAACTCAGGCTCTATCTGAGCCCTTGAGCCAGGCCTTCAACTCAGGCTTTATCTGAGCCCTTGAGCCAGGCCTTCAACTCAGGCTCTATCTGAGCCCTTGAGCCAGGCTTTCAACTCAGGCTGGGCCCAGCCCCAGCTCCTGTAGGGTCTGAGGGCTCGGGGGGATGGCTGGAGAGCCCAGGGTGAGGGGCACAGCCCTGCCAGGGCAGGGGGAGCAGCAGGAGGGTCCTTGGGGTCTCCCAAGGGTGACACCAGTGGTGCCTTCCCTGGAGCCAGGCCTTCAACTCAGGCTCTATCTGAGCCCTTGAGCCAGGCCTTCAACTCAGGCTCTATCTGAGCCCTTGAGCCAGGCCTTCAACTCAGGCTGGGCCCAGCTCAGCCCCTGAGTGCTCTGGGCAGCCCAGGGTGAGGGGCACAGCCCTGCCAGGCCAGGGGGAGCAGCAGGAGGGTCCTTGGGGTCCCCAGGGGTGACACCAGTGGTGCCTTCCCTGGAGCATCCCCTCCTCAGGCTCCTGCAGTGCCCTGCTCGCTCCGAGCTCCTTTTGCTCCTGCTCCAGCTCTTTCTGGGTTAGATCTGGACAGGGGAAAAAAAGGGACATTCTGTCAAGTTGGCACCTTAGCTCTAAACAAATAGCACAGCGGGTGCCAAGTGTTGACATACTTTGTACAAACAGGAAGTAATAAAATATTTGAACTTCCTGTGGAATTTCCTTCTTTTCCCCCCGTTTCTGCAGGCCTGTGTTCAGCCTGCAGAGCCCTCTCACATCCACAGCTGCTGCAAAATAACCCCCAGCAGGCAGAACCTGGGGGCTGAAGGGCTGGGGGCTGCACAGGGGTGTTCAGTGCATTCCTGGGGAGAAGGGAGCATCCCCAGGGCCTCCCTCACCTCCACCTGCTGCTTCCTTCCCTTCCCTTCCCTTCCCTTCCCTTCCCTTCCCTTCCCTTCCCTTCCCTTCCCTTCCCTTCCCTTCCCTTCCCTTCCCTTCCCTTCCCTTCCCTTCCCTTCCCTTCCCTTCCCTTCCCTTCCCTTCCCTTCCCTTCCCTTCCCTTCCCTTCCCTTCCCTTCCCTTCCCTTCCCTTCCCAAGGCTCTCACCTTCTCTGCTCTCACTTTTCTCCCTCCCAGTTCCCTCTCACAGCCCCTTTCTGCCCAGAACTTTTGTGCAAAGTCTTTTTCCCCCTTTTAAATTCCTTTTTTCCCCTCTTGCACTATTTTTTTTTGCTACCATTCAGTTTTTAACCTCTCTCCCCACTTTCCCATTCCCTTTTGGATTTAATCCTTTCTTTCTGCCTCCCACCCCGTTGCTGCTGTCCTTGTTGGGGAGGAAAGGGAGACCAGGAGGGTTTGGGGGTCCCTGTGTCCCCCCTGTTCCCTGCTCAGCCCTGTGGACGTGCTGGCCATTGGTGCCTCCTGCCCACCCCAAATTCCTCATGTCTGTGCATCCCAAACTGCTCATTTAATATCTGCACACCCCAAACTGCTCAGGTCTGCACACCCCAAACTCTCCATTTAATGTCTGCACACCCCAAACCCTCTGTTTCAGCACACCCCCAAACTTCCCATTTAAATTCTGCACACCCCAAACTCCCCATGTCAGCACACCCCAAACTTCTAATTTAATTTCTGCACACCCCAAATTCCCCATTTAATTTCAACACACTCCAAACTCCCCATTTAATTCTGCACACCCCAAACGCCCCATTTAATTTCTGCACACCCCAAATTCCCCATTTAATTTCAACACACTCCAAACTCCCCATTTAATTTCTGCATACCCCAAACACCCCATTTAATGTCTGCATACCCCAAACTCCCCATTTAATTCTGCACACCCCAAACTCCCCATTTAATTCTGCACACCCCAAACACCCCATTTAATTTCTGCACACCCCAAATTCCCCATTTAATTTCAACACACTCCAAACTCCCCATTTAATTCTGCACACCCCAAACACCCCATTTAATTTCTGCACACCCCAAATTCCCCATTTAATTTCAACACACTCCAAACTCCCCATTTAATTCTGCACACCCCAAACTCCCCATTTCTGCACACCCTAAAGCCCCTGTACATCCCAGATTTGGTGCTTTTGGTGGTGCCCCTGCTTGGTGTGACCACAGCAAGTGACAGAAACGTGTCCCCAGGACAAGGGGGGACAGGACAAGGGGCCGCAGCACCCACACCCCTCTCCCACCTTGTCCCTGCAGCGTTTTCTAGCTGGGGCCATCCTGCCCAGCCCCAAGTTCCCTCTGTGGCTTTTCCCTCCCCAAAAGGCTCCTTTCCCCCGGGCTGTGCTGTCCCCCTGTCCCTGTCACGTAGCCAGCGGGTGGGAAGGTTTCTCACCTCCCCCGAGCGAGGCGTTTCCAGGAACCGCCGCTGCTCTTGGGCTTTCAGACTTCTGAGAGCTCAGCTGAGAGAGGGTTCCCCTCCCACGGGAGCGCACAGCCCTGCCTGAGCTGGGAAACGGGGTTCGGGGTGGGCAGAGTTAAATGGGGAGTTTGGGGTGTGCAGAATTAAATGGGTAATTTGGGGTGTGCAGAAATTGGGAGTTTGGGGTGTGCAGACATTAAATGGGGAATTTAGGGTGTGCAGAAATGGGGCGTTTGGGGTGTGCAAACATTAAATGGGGAGTTTGGGGTGTGCAGAGTTAAATGGGGAGTTTGGGGTGTGCAGAATTAAATGGGTAATTTGGGGTGTGCTGAAACAGGGGCTTTGGGATGTGCAGAAATTGGGAGTTTGGGGTGTGAAGATATTAAATGGGGAGTTTGGGGTGTGCAGACATTAAATGGGGAGTTTGGGGTGTGCAGAAATTAAATTAGAAGTTTGGGGTGTGCTGACATGGGATTTGGGGTGTGCAAAATTAAATGAGGGCTTTGGGGTGTGCAGACATGGGGAGTTTGGGGTGTGCAGACATTAAATGGGGAATTTAGGGTGTGCAGAATTAAATGGGGAGTTCGGGGTGTGCAGAGTTAAATGGGGAGTTTGGGGTGTGCTGATAGAAATGGGGAATTTGGGGTGTGCAGACATTAAATGGGGAGTTCGGGGTGTGCAAACATTAAATGGGGAGTTTGGGGCGTGCAGAAATTAAATTAGAAGTTTGGGGTGTGCTGACATGGGGGTTTGGGGTGTACAGAAATTAAATGAGGGCTTTGGGGTATGCAGAAATGGAGAGTTTGGGGTGTGCTGAAGCAGGGGCTTTGGGGTGTGCAGACGTTAAATGGAGAGTTTGGGGTGTGCAGAAATTAAATGAGAAGTTTGAGATGTGCAGACATGAGGAGTTTGGGGTGTGCAGAAGTAAATGAGGAGTTTGGGGTGTGCAGAAATTAAATGGAGAGTTTGGGGTGTGCAGAATTAAATGGGTAATTTGGGGTGTGCAGACATTAAATGAGCAGTTTGGGGCGTGCAGACATTAAATGAGCAATTTGGGGTATGCAGACCTGAGCAGTTTGGGGTGTGCAGACCTGAGCAGTTTGGGGTGTGCAGACATTAAATGAGCAGTTTGGGATGCACAGACAGGAGGAATTTGGGGTGTGCAGGGGGTGGCACCCCCTTGTCCCTCCTGTTTGTGCCATCACTGTCCCCACGGTGCTGGCTGCCTTCACCCCACACATTTTCAACTCTTGGCTTGAATATGAGGTAAAAAAGCAAAAACCTGTGAGAAAGATGGGCTGGGAAGGGGGAATCTTGGTTTAGGAGCGCTGTGGGAAGGTTGGGATGGGGTTCTCTGGGGTGGCAGCTCCAGGAACCTGGAGATGGTGAAATAAAATCCTCCCAATCCAGGAACAGGGAAATTGGGATTTACTGAGTGGCAGGCGAGTGTGGGTCAGCCTAAAATAGCTGAGGATGAGGAAGAGGGAGTGGGGTTGTGGGATGGGAGCCAAAGAGGAGCAAGGGAAAAATCATCCCCTGTTCCCATATTCCTGTGGGCAATTTTTGGGCCTCGAGGCAGAGATCCTGAGATCCAGAGATCCTGAGATCCAGAGATCCAGAGATCCTGAGATCCTGAGATCCTGAGATCCAGAGATCCTGAGATCCTGAGATCCTTTCCTTTCTGCACATTTATCCTCAGAGATTTGGGAAGTGCTTGGAGAATAAATGATTGGAGAGGCTTGTGCCTCTCAGAAGCTGGAGTGGGGACCCAGGACAGGGCTGGGTTGTGCCAGTATTGTCCAATTCCAGATCTTTATCTTGGCCAAAAGGCTCCCTCGTGGGGCTGCGTAAAACTTGAGCTGGAGATGTTTTCTGTAATTAAAAGCAGACTCGGTGCTGAAGTGCTCCCGTGGGGTGATAGTTTTGGGTATTATTGAGGTCTTTGTTTTATTCCCCTGCTTGTCCTTAGCTAGAAATAAATACACAGACAGTTCCCAGATTGTCTGGGAATAAGGGAAAAAAAAAAAAGGGAAATGGCAAAAAGAAGGAATAAATAGGAGAAAAAAAGCCCCAACAAAATCAATCCAAGATAATTTCAATAAATAAATGACCTCAGCTCTTCCTGGACAGTGATTTGTCCATGTCATATTGCTGTAATCTGTTCTAATTTAATACTCAGTACTTAAAACAAGCTGATTTCCCACTTCTGGAGCCCTGTCCTCCTCCCTGGTGAGGAAGAGGAGGAAATCCTGAGTGGCCTTTATGGCTTCCCTATTGCCTGAGCCCTGGCAGGGCTGAGACCATTGGAGGAAGCTCCATGAGCCCATCCTGGGGCTGTGGCATTGCTGGGTGCCTCCCCTGGGACATCCTCACACATCCCTGGGTGTTCTTGGGGTGTGCTGCTCAGAGATTGGGGTGATCCCAGCCCTGCTCCAGCCTCTGCTTTTGTGGGATGGAACCTGTGCAGCTCCTGGGTGTCTGCGTCTCCTGCTGGAGGAGTGGAAGGGCTTTGGTTCATTCAGGGGCCTTTGGGGAGCCTTGGGGCTCCTCAATTCCTGCAGGAGCCTTTAGAGGAGCCTTTGGGACTCCCCAGTTCCTGCAGGACCCTTTGGGGCTCCTCAATTCCTGCAGGAGCCTTTGGGGGAGGCTCAGAGCTCTTTAATTCCTGCAGGACCCTTTGGAGCTCCTCAATTCCTGCAGGAGCCTTTGGGGGAGCCTTTGGGGCTCCTCAATCCCTGCAGGAGCCTTTGGGGGATCCTTAGGGCTCCCCAGTTCCTGCAGGAGCCTTTGAGGGATCCTTGGGACTCCCCAGTTCCTCCAGGAGCCTTTAGAGGAGCCTTTGGGGCTCCCCAATTCCTGCAGGAGCCTTTGGGGGATCCTTGGGGCTCCCCAGGTCCTGCAGGAGCCTTTGGGGTTCCCCAATTCCTGCAGGAGCCTTTGGGGGAGGCTCAGAGCTCTTTAATTCCTGCAGGACCCTTTGGAGCTCCTCAATTCCTGCAGGAGGCTTTGGGGGATCCTTGTGGCTCCCCAATTCCTGCAGGAGCCTTTGGGGGAGCCTTTGGGGCTCCTCAATCCCTGCAGGAGCCTTTGAGGGATCCTTGGGGCTCCCCAGTTCCTCCAGGACCCTTTAGAGGAGCCTTTGGGACTCCCCAGTTCCTCCAGGGGCCTTTGGGGCTCCTCAATTCCTGCAGGAGCCTTTGGGGGATCCTTGGGTCTCCCCAGTTCCTGCAGGAGCCTCTGCAGATCAGTGCTGGCTCCCAGGACGTTTCCCTGCCTGTTTTCCCATCTCTGACACGTTTTGATCCCAGGGGACATTTCCCCCTCTGGGGTGCCCCGTGTTGGCAGCAGGGTGGATAAAAACCCCTCAGGGACAGACCCAGCCTGGCCCTGGGCTCTGTGCTGGGGCTGTGCAAGACCCCCAGCCCTGGTGGGATCTCAGGGGGACTTGGGGGTGTCCCAGGGGACACCAGGGAGCAGAGAATTCCCTGGGCAGAGCAGAGCAGGGATCAAAGTTGCCTGAGAGTGCTCCAAGCACCGGGTCTGCATCCCCAGGGCCTTTGGTGCTGCAGCTCGAGGCTGCATTCCAGCCTCAAAAGGAATTACAGAGCAGCTGAAATTATCTGGGCTCCAGTAAACGCACTCCTTTAATTATTTTATTCACCACATGCAGTAAATTCGTAAATTCCACCTCTCCTTTCCAATCGCCTGCTGCGTAACAGCTCCAAAATCATTTCACTTGAAAACCTCCAATATTTTCTAAGTGCAGCAATATTGGGAGTCAGAACAGGGAAATTATTTTTGCTTGCGTCCTACAAAGGAATCTTTGTTGGGATTGGTTGCAACACCTCCTGCTTTTGAAAGCTTTGGGAAAACCCCAGGGCACAGTTCTGGGCTGGGGTGGAAGAGGCAGACCTGGCCCTGGGGTGGCTTTGGAAACAACTCAGAACGGAGAAATGGGCATTGATCCCGAATTTGGGAGAGAATAAACTGATCAAAAGGGTTTTCTGGTGGGACCTGGTGGTCCTTGGGGGATTTTTGGAGGGTTAAGTTGCATTGAAGGCTTTTTCCAGGAGGATGTTGGTGCTGCTCTGTGTTGGGTTGTGTCAGGGGCTGTTCAAAGACGCAGGAAAAGAAATTCAAATACAAACAAGAAACTCAAATTCAAACACACAACAAAAGAAATTCCTGCTGGATGCAGCGGTGTGATCCAAGGCAGGAGGATGAGTGGGCAGGGAAGGGATGCAGGTGGCACTAAAAAGGAATTTTTGTGAGCATTGCAGCAAGGCCATTGGTGAGCTTGACTCCTTCCCAAAGGAGCAGCATTTACCCCGTGCCTCAGTTTTTACCTGTCTGTGATTCCTGGGGGCAGCAGGGGTGTGCAGGAGGCTGGAGGGAGGATTTGCAGGGTTATTGATGTAGCACGGCCCCAGCTCGGGGCAGGATTCAGGAGTTGGGAGGGAGGACAGAGCGAAGAGTCACAGAGCAAAGAGTCACAGATTGGAAAGGAGAGAAGGGGCAAAAAAAATTTGCCAGTGCTAAAAGGCAAATTTCGTTTCAGGGAAGACAACAGCTAAAGGACCAGAACTATCAACCAAAACCACAAGATCACATCAGATGTCAGGCAGGACACATCTTGTTTCTCCCTCCCGAAAGGGCTTATCAGTGCAACCAATCACTTTAATGATGTGGCAGAGGGAGGAAGAGGATTTGACTCAGAGTGAAATGAAATTGAGTTCCTACGAGCCCTCTGTTCCTCTGCTGGAGCGCAGTCACCTGTCCTGCAGGAGCAGAGATCAATCAGAAATCACCTCCTGCAGCGGAAGGGGCTCAGACATGAGTTTGCATTATTTTCTCTTGCTCTTCCCAGCGTCTCTGCTGTGGTGGGAGCGGGGCAGAGAGGGGAGGAAGAGGAGGGACACAGCGAGCAGGGAGCGCCCCTGGTGCCCTCCCACCCTCCAGGGATGGTGGCAGTGCGATGGGAACCTCTGTGCTGGGACGTTCCCCTTTCCAAATCAGATGTGGGAGCAGGGAACCCCTTTCCCCATGGTCAGCTCTGCTCCCTTGGCTTTGGGGAGCAGCGTTGCAGGGAGGATGAGGATGAAGACGAGGATGAGGGTGCTGTGCAGGTGCCATCACTCTGGGGGCATTGCAAAGCTATTATCCAGCTATTCTCCAAAGTAAATATCCAGCAGGATAACACCAGCCAGGCTCTGGGGATGGAGCCTGGAGCTCAGTCCTGGCATGGAGGGGATCAGAGTTCAAAGGCAGGGCTCAGCTCCAGCTCTCTGAGGGGGAAAAGCAGCGCTCAGCATCCTCAAACCTTGAGAAAACTCAGGTCTGTTCCCAACAGCACAGGCCAGGCTGGCAAATTGCTGCTCCCTCCCCACAGTGCAGGGACATCTCAGCTCCATCAGCTGAACCACGGCACATTCCTTGCACTGGGCTGAGCCCAGCAGCTGGTCCTCCCCATCCCGGGCACGGTGTCCTTAAGCAGTGTCACCCCAAGGAATTTGATGTGCTTGCCCTAATGGAACAGGTTGTGAGCTGGGAGAAACCAGCTCTACTGGTAGGTCCCAGTCCAGGTTGTTAGATAGCAGCAGGAGCTCACTGGGACTGGCATCTCTCCATGGATCTATGGAATCTGAGCATCTGATCCCAGCCAGGGCTGAGGCAATACCAGCTGGATGTCCTTGAGATCTGGCTGCTTCCTCCCAGCACCCAGCTCAGAAATCTTGGAATCAGGGAGTTAGTTTGCCTGATTCCATGAGACCCAGACCACAGCCCAGAGGTGAATTTTGCCTTCCTGGAATGGGGAGTGACTGCAGAGAGGCCGTCAGGGCTGGTGGTTTTTGCACCCTGTTCTGAAAGCTGCCCGATTTCCCGCAGATGTGCACCCACCTGCTGTGCTGTGACACCCGGGCTGCAGCTTTCATATCTGTAAATCACAACTTTTAACCCCCACCCAGTTCACTCTGCAGTCTCAGGGGCAGATTTTCAGAGTTCTTACTCTGGATGGAAAAAGGCAGGAAAGCTCTGGTGGGGATTTTCAGCAAGGCACAAGTGGCCTGAATGCTTAAACCTGATGAATTTTACCCACTGCTGAGAATACCCTCAGCTTTCCCTGCCTTCTGAAAGGGCTTCAAATATTTTTGCAAATCCAGAAAGACTCTTGACACCCTGGAAATAGGGATCCTGTGTCCTTCAGGCAGTTGTGTGGAAATTTGGGTGTGATGTTCCCTTTGATTTGGGAATGGGTCACAGCTCCCAGGTCCCTGGAGCTTTTGGAAGCACTACCCTGGACTTCTGTTTAAATTAATGCCCTGCTTTGTTTTCCTTCCAAAAGGCTCAGTTTTGGGGTCTCCCAGCACAATCTAAGTCCCCAACAGGGTTTATCAGAGACTTGCCAGGGTGGGCACAGGGCAGGCAGGGAGAGAGGCAGAGGAGAGGTCTCAGCACTAACCCAGGAGTGAGAGGAGATCAGGGGCTCCCAAAGCCTCCTAATCAATCCCAGCCTGCCTAGAACGAACATCTCTCCCGTTGCTGGAGCTTCAGACACTAAAAAACCTACTGTAAATGCAACATATCTCTGTGCTTCCTGCCAGCTGGCCCGGAGCCAGCCTATTTCCTTCAAAAAGAGGGATATTTATTTTCATCCTTTTAGAGGCAGCCAATTCATCTCAGACCACCACCAGCTAAAAAAGCTTTATAAATTAGCAGCCTTTTTTTCTTTTCTTTTTTTTTTTTTCTCCTTCCTAATTCTCTCCCCCACCCCTTTAAATATTATTTTCCTTTGGTTGTTGGTGTGAAGGCTGTGCCAGGACAAGCGAGCCGGGTGCATTGCGCCACACTCCCCTTTCTCCCCGAGCTGCAGAAAGACAGTAGCAGCAGTGTCTCACGAAAGCCAGAGGAAACCAAAGCAAAGCCCGGCCGTGACTGATTCTCCTTCCAAATGGCGTAAGCAGGCCCACTTCAAACATGTGAATAATGAGTTATCTGTGCCTGACTTTGTTCGGCAGCACAAGGGACCAACATTTCCCTCCTGCTCCCTCCTGTGAACTCCTGGGCTCTGATTTTAGCAGCGGGGTTGGCTCTCACTGGGGCTCGGAGGGCACCTCCGTCATCCTGCGTCACGTTTGAGGCCCTTCCAGCTCCCAGCTCTGCACTGTCCTCCCTCCTTCCCCCTGCACTGTCCTCCCTCCCTCCTTCCCCAGCACTGTCCTCCCTCCTTCCCCAGCACTGTCCTCCCTCCTTCCCTTGCACTGTCCTCCCTCCTTCCCTTGCACTGTCCTCCCTCCTTCCCTGCACTGTCCTCCCTCCTTCCCCTGCACTGTCCTCCCTCCTTCCCCTGCACTGTCCTCCCTCCTTCCCTGCACTGTCCTCCCTCCTTCCCCTGCACTGTCCTCCCTCCCTCCTTCCCTTGCACTGTCCTCCCTCCTTCCCCTGCACTGTCCTCCCTCCCTCCTTCCCTGGCAGTGGGGCTCCCCCGAATTCTTCTTGGCTGGGCATTTCTCATGCAGGTCTAGAGCTGGAGGTGGGGTTCCAGGTGGAGCCTGAGCCACGTTCTTGCCTTGTGTTAGAGGTGTGCAAAGGTGAAACCAGCCCAGCGTTGGCTGCAGGGGACAGGCCTGCTGTTCCCATAACACGGGAGTTTCACATGTGGCTTCTTTCTGGAGCACATGCTGGGACTTGATAGTCTAGGCGAGACTCAGACTGGGAAAAAATTCCAGCCTCTGCAGAGGACTGGCGTGTCTCTCTGAAGTACCTATTTCGAGGGCCACGGGAGGGATTTGAAAGGTGTTTTGCACATTGAGACAGAGTTTTATCCACTGCTGATTCCTTTCTTGTGGTCCTTCTCACGGACGTGTAGAGACTCAGCCATGGCTTTATGTGCAGGGACTGCTCCTGGTGAGCCCGGCTCAGCCCTGGAGTTAGGCTGGGAATATTTGAGCAGAGCCTTGGTGGGAGGATGGTGAAATGCCAGGAGGATGCTCGGATGCTTTGAAGGAGGCTGAGTGTGGCTCAAGCTGCTGTGCCAGCCCATGCCACCCTGTCCTGGCTCTGTCTCCTCGTGTGTGGGGCTGAGGCAGTGCTCTGCAGTGTGTGTGTGTGTGTGTGTGTGCTCCTGAACGTCCCTCGGCGTTTCCTCTGCTCCAGCTTGCCGCCAGCATTCCGCAGCCAGGCTCCCGGGGAGGGCCAAGCCACTTCCCAACATCTGCTCTGAGCCGGGGGCTGGGGATGAGCGTGACACCCAGCCCTGAGCCCAGCAGGGCTCTGCAGCTCCTCGGCTCTCATCTAACTCCATCTGCACAGAAATCAGGGAACTGGGGCTCCCACTCACCCCACTGAGAGTTTTCTTTAATCAAATCTCTCAGCTCTAAGATTTTGGTGTCACTCAAACCATCAGGTTCCTGGAACATCTTTCTACCTTTGCTCAACTTAATATTCTGCATCTCAGTAATCCGAGGAAATCAGCTGCTTTTGGAACTCCCCCTCCACAGCCTGGAAACCCCGTCCTGGTCCTGGCTTGGGAAGCCACATCAGGTTGCACACTCCTTGAAGGAAGAGCAGACTCTGTTTGGTCTTTGAAATATTTTAATGCAGAAAGCATGTCTTTAAATCATCGCTCTGATGGCCTGAGCTCGTGTGGCACACACTGCTTCGCTGTCTGCATTCCAAGGAAACACCCAAAACTTCCAGTATGCTTCTTATTACTGGCCTAAAGTGTCAAATTCACGTCGGCCCTTCCAGCTGGGAAGTGTTCAATGGGACAGTTTGTTTGATATGCTGATACAGATCTTGTTATTACATCAGGATCGTAGGTGATCTGTCAATGTTTACATCTTGTCACGTTCAATACCGGAGTTAACCGATTCTGAAACCCGATCCAGCGTTAAAACCCTGGCGCTGCTGACAAGGAGTGCCCAAGGTCAGGAGCTGCCACCATTTGACCATGCTGGGCTCTGCTGTTTCCATAAATATTGACCTACAAGCCAGTGGTGGCCCAGCTGGAAACGCAGCGCAGAATCTCCAATCCCAGCAGTGCCTTTTGTGCCCCAAAACTCACAGGTTGGGGTGATTAAGGCTTCTCAGACAGATTTCTTTGGGATGAGGGCTGGGGCTGTTTGAAGTTGAGTGCAAATCCACCCACTGGCTTCGGGAGGCTTTGAGTCAGTGCTTGGGTGAAGGTAGAAACCACCTTCCTGTTCTCTAAGGTATGAGCTATTGTTCACTGGTTTCCTCTCCGTGACAGCTGTGGGCAGATGGGGAAGGGCTTTTAATGAAGCCAACCGCTGCAGAAATTAAAAAGCTCAGGTTGTTCTGATGAAAGAAACCCATTAACAGCGATTCTCTCTTGCGTGACAAAGTCTGACGTCCCCAGCCCTAAGTGACAAGCGGCAGGAAGTCCTGGGGAGACAGCCTGAGCTAAAGAGGGCTGGCAGGCCAAGCTGGTGGTTTTTAACTCATTCTCTGCCTTGTTTCACAGGGTTTGGGGCTGCCAGGTTCCACACATGGGGACAAGGTGAGACACAGAATGGAGAGGGGCTGGGAAGAGCCCTGATCCCACCACCCCCGTGTTTGTCTTCACTTACATTTGCGCCAAGTTTTCCTCTTTCTTTTCAGCAGGATAGTTTCAGGGGTTTGGGAGGTTTTGCTGGGTCTCCCCACAAACCAGCCCCTTCTGGATGTGTTTGCTCCAGGCTGGCAAAGCCCACGGGACTGTGCCCACGTTCAGATAGGGTGATCACCAGAGCAACCACAGTGCAGCATGATACAGGCACATGGAGCCCTTGGTGGGGCTGCATGGCTGAATAATCTTTCAAAACTTTATCAGCATAGAGATCACTTGATATATTTTTTCAGGATTTTCCCTGTCACATGCCAGATACCACCACAGGACAGGGTTTGTGCTGAGATAGAGGAAGGGAATTTAATTTTCATTAGATTTCTGGGGAACTTGGGTCTTTGAAGTCCTTTTTGGCTTTCCTGCGAAGCTCTGCCCAAAAAAAAACTGGGTAAAGGTGAAATATAACACTACTTTTCTTCTTCTGTGCTTAAATGTATAGTGAAATGATAAAATGTGGGCTAAAACATCTCAGTGCACACACTTTACCCCTGGAGAAAGCACTACGTGACAGATGCTGCTCACAGCCCCAAAGGCCCTGGATAATACAGAGGTGCCTGAGGTCTGGGGACACACAGAGATGAGAATAGATCATTTATGGTCTTGCTTTGAGGTTTCCTTGGTTTACTTCACACAGCAGGGAAAATACATTTTCAAAATACCACTGGGGTTTTGCTTTCTGGTGGGTTTGTCCTCCCCAAGTTTTCCTCTCTGGTGCCATCACGTTTTCCCTGAGTTTGGACTCTCACATCCCTGGAAATCTGGGGATTATAGAGCTTGGAGGGGATGGTGGGGCTCGCCTGGATGTGGAGAGAGCAGAGAGGGGTCACAGCCCCTCAGAATCTGTGGCTGGGACGGGTTTGCTGCTGGGACAGCTGTGGAGCTCAGCTGGGAGTGTGAGCTCCCCTTGGAGCTTCCCTCCCATCCCAGCACCCTCACAGCCAGCCTGGCAAGCACAGCCTGAGCCCCGCGAGTGGGAGATCAGGAGATAGCAGACGCTGGATTTAAGGAGGGGGAAGTGTGGGGACTTTCTGTGACTTTGCTATAAACTGACACAGCTCCCAGAGCTGTGCAGATGTGAGGGGGAAGGGCAGGGGGGTGAGAGGTGCCGGCGTTCATCGCCTTTCAAACGCGCTGCTTTGCTTTCCTTTCCTTCTTCAGCAGCCACCAAGGGCTGAGCCTGGCTTGGTGGATGTCGGGCTGCAGGATCTGATAAGGGCCGGCTCTCTGAAGTGCTGCAGGAGGGTTTCTCGCCAGCCTCTCTCCCGGCGTGCCTGCACACCTCCAGTGCCCCCGAGCGCTGGGACGGTGCCGGGATGAGGCGGTGCCACCTGGGCAAGGTCCCTCCGCGGCAGGTGCAGAGAGCTGGGGGTGTCGCGGGGCAGTCTGGCTGCGGCAGGGCAAGAACGAGGAGAAGCCAAGGTCTGAACCCCGCGCTGATGTAAAGCTGAGGCTCCTCTGGAGCCCCTCCAGCTTTGTGCGGGTGTAACTGAGACTGGAATCCGGTCCAGAGAGAGCGAAGCTGTTTGGCGATGATTAATACAGTAAAATGTGAAAGTTATGTATCAAGTGCGTTTCATGTGCCTCTCGCCTCGGGACAATTAGCATGAATTTAATAATTATTGCCCTGTGCCAGCAGCTGCTACCTAAGGAGCTGGGAGTGCTTTATGAACGCTCATTAGCTGCTGCCCTGCCTGGGGGAGGTGGGTGATTAGTCTGCCCGTTTTATGGGGAGGAAAGAGGAACAGAGAGAAGCAAAGTGAGGTGGCCAAGGTGTGGTACCAGCGAGGGCTGATCCCATCCCATCCCTCCTGCACCTCCTCCAGCCCCACTTGGCTCTGACCGAGCTGGGTGGGCACAGCTGGCAGGGGGCTGGAGTAAGATGGGAGTTTGTTCTTTAAGCAATGAGCAAATGCTGCAGTAAATACTTAAAATTCAATTTTTGCCAGTTCCCCAGTCCCTACTTTGCAAGGACATGGTTTCTCCTGCCTTGCACGTGTCTCCTCTCCATGTTCAGAGTCAGTGAGGGCTGGTGGAGGTTGGTCACTCAGGCAGGGGCATCCTGATCCAGCTCCTTGCCTGGAAGCTTTCTGGATGATCTGGAGCCTCCCATGTGGGTCACTCTGTGTCCACCTGCCCCGGGAGCTGCTCTCTGCCGGGGCTGGCACCCATTATCCTGTGTGAGTAACAGCAAACCACAGAGACAGAGGCTGGCTCCCTGTGTAACCAGGCTGCTGCAGCCAAAGGGGAGCTGATCAGATACCAGACTCTTTTATCATGTTCCAGGGCACAGACAAAAGCTGGAAGACCAAGCCAAACCCTTCACCGACCGCTACGGAGAGCTGGAACGGCTGCGCCAGTCCATGAGAGTCACCCCGACAACACCCAACCCCCGTGGATCCCTCAGCACCCCGAGCCACTTCGGCTCCCAGGCTCAAACTCCAATCCAAGGTAACCACCTGGGGGTCCCAGTGTCACCCCCAAACCCTCGTGCTCCTGGCATGGCTGAGTGGGAACAATCTGGATGGGATTTTAGAGCTGGAGTCCGGCTCTCCCCTGGTTAAGGAGCCAGGGAGGGGTTTGTGTGGATTTCTTGCCCTTGGAAGCCTTTCTGCACGCATTAAGTCACTTTTTGCACCATTAGATCTGGGTTTTGAGGAACAAATGAGCAGCAGGAGTTTGAGGGAGGTGAGAGCAGCACCCTTTGAACCCAGCAGCTCCTCTGACATGAAGGCGGCCGCGCCATGGTTATGCATCAGCCAGAGAGGGTGTTCCGTGCTTTACATGCTAATCCCAACGGTTCCTTATCATTGTGTGGGTGCCAAGTGTGGTGATCCCTCGCCCAGCTCCAGCATAATTCCCCACACGGATGCACACCTGCACAGGCACACACACACACACACACACACACACACACACAGAGCTTTGCTCTGCCCAGATCTGCCAGCGGCAAAGAGCGCCCGAGCCCCTGGGCGTTCCCCAGGAATCCGCAGCTTGCTGCCAGGACAGGGGCAGGAATTGCCACTGGAGTTACCTGACACAGATCAGGCTGCTAATCCTGGAATGTCAGTCCCAAACTAAGGAAGGCTTTAAAATTCCTCAGCTGCTGTGCTGCTCCTGTCTTTCTGCACAGGCAGATGCCACCAGGATGAATTAGAGACCGTTCTCCTGTCGTTTTCTGTGCTGCTTTTCCATGCACTTTTAGTCCCACTGGTTCTTTTCCTTCAGAAATTAACAGAAATACTAACAGGGCTTCAAGGAACAGTATTTAAGCTGTCTGTATTTGGAATTTTGGTGAGAATAGGCCCTTCTGGGAAAGTTTCATAGAAAAAGCTCCCAAAACCCTCGTGCTGTGTTTTCAGAAGGGATATGGTTGTTTGAAAGCCTCGGTGTCATTAGCAAAGAGGGAGTTTTGGGTGTAAAAACATGTTTGAAAATGTTACCCGAACTGTAAAAGCTGCGCCGCTCCTCCCAACCCAAAATTACAGAGAAAATTTAATTTCTTTCTCATTGAAATGCAAATCTCCATGCTTGGAATTTTCATTGGTATTAGCAAGGTTTATGAGAAGAACCCGGGCATTTTGTGTAGGACTATCGTTTGGTTTTTTTAAAAAAAGCAGGAGAGAGAAAAAGAGTTTTCTAGGCTTGTCCCGTTGGCGGCATCATAAAGAAAGAGATTCTTGGGGGAAGAAAAAAAGATTTGTATTTTAAATTAGCACAGCCCCCTGCAGTGCCAGAAACCCAAAGAGCGCCGTTTGGAGCAAAGAATCAGGTGATGACACAAATTCAACGAGAAAAAAAATGGAGTTGGCCACAAGCTACCGCCCCTGCCAAATTCCCAAATGTCAAGTGACAGCAGGAGTGGAGACACACAAAATTAGCCTCTGAAATCATTCCTGCGGAGTGAATCCCAAGTCCCAGGAATGCTGCAAAAGGCGGTTTGTGCACGCTCTGCTCTTGGCTCCCTCGTTCCTGAGCTGGAGGAACCGTCTTAAAATGACTGCGGGTTCCTACCAGCGTAACTCGGGGCAGGAGCAGCTCAGTCATTTTCATCTCAGCCCTGTCCTTTTGACACAGCTCTGGCTATGACCAATCATAATCATCATTTTTAAAACCCCTCTTTCTCTCGCGCACACACACACACACACACGGCTTATTCACAAAGATCATAATTTTTACCCGAGCAAGTGGAGCCCGGCCCGTGCCAAGAACAACACGGGAGTTAACAGGCCTGTAATTCTCACGACTTGGCACGTTCTTGGGTAACACACAGGAGAGGCCGATTAGTGGGAAGCAGAAGGAGATACCAGCAAGGAGGGGCCATGGGCAGGCTGGGGTTCATCCGGCCCCCGCTATCTTCCATGGGGTGCTTCCCAAGGTTAATGTTTTTAGCATCCCTGTGCTAAAAGAGGGGGACAGGGAGGTTTTTCCCTCCAGCAGTGCCCAGCTCCCTCTGCTCGTGTGCCAGGGGTGCTTGGCTTCCCTGTTCTGCTGACCAAGCAGTTTGCACAAGCTTCCTAATCCGCTCCTGGCAAAAGCAGGCTGGAGCTGGGTGCTCAGGAACAGCATCAGCCACTGTGGGGGAATCCCAGCACCTCAAATCCCTGCACAAGGAGTTTGAGCTTTTAGGCAGGCAGGAGACAGTGTTTATCTGGGAGAATTGGGGTTCTTGGGAGATGTGTGTGCTCTGGCCCAGTCCAATCTCTCCTCCTGAGGAGGGAAAGCCGTGGCTGGGGTGGAGATCACGGCAAGGGCGCCGCGGGGAGTGGGAGAAGGGTCTGGCCCTCAGCCACTCGCAGAGGCTTTCAGTAAAGCAGCCCCTGGAGGTTATAAATAGCCCCCATGTAAAATGATCATCCTGAGGTTAGATGGTCTCAAACCAAAACCCTCCTGGTAGGAGAAAGCCGATGGTTTCTGAAGGGCATGCCAGGAAATATGGGAGGAGAGAGCGCGGCGCCGATAGCGAGCGGGTGGATCCTGCTCTCTCCAGTGCCAGGGTATGTCAGTGGCTCTGGCCTTGCCTTGCCCCACTCAGATGGGCAGAGACTTGATCCCTTCCCATGCCTCTCCCCGAATGGGATGGACACTGGCAACCCTGCACACAGCAGATCTCGTTCCCACTTGTGTTGCTCTGGGAGTAAATAGGGTAACTCTGCCTCACCCCTGGAGCTGTGATGAGAATCTGGCCCAGTGCTGGGCAGGTCAGACAGGCAGACCCCCATCACCATCCAGCTCTGCTTCCCAGGCTTCAAGCAAGCAGAGCCTCTGTTGAGGATTTGGCCCAATGCTTCTCCAGAGAGGTCTGGAAAATGTGAGTGTTTGCAACCCCAGCTCTGCCATCCCCACAGCGAGACACCAAGCTGTCATTAGGATGGCTTGAAATGGTTCCTTATTACGGGGCACGCGAAGCCAGAGCCGTGCGTGCCTGCTTCACTCCAGTTTTGCCTTTTAGCTTAAAAAAATCAAGCAGCTCTGAGAAGTGAAGCAAGATGTTAAAGGGACTTCTGCTGTCAGCCTTCAGCTGCTTCTCGGGGCCCCCTGGCTCAGGGGAGGTGGGCTGGTGACAGACACACGTCCTCCCCAGGAGCAGCCCCCAGGTCTCTGTCCTCCCTTGCCCGTGTTTCAGCAGGGGCTCAGGCTGAACCCTTTTGTTCCCAGCACAGCAGAGCAGGACTGCCCACGCCCGAGTTCTGTGGTGGAAACATCTTCAACCACTCAAAAGCAATTGTGTGCCTTGTCCAGCAGCATGGAGGAGCCTTGTGCTCACCAGGACAATTGCAAAGGGGTTTTAGATTGGATCTCCTCTTGATTGATGCACTTCATGTCCCCCTGCACACTCTTGTTTTTGGTTCAGAGAAGCCAAACTCCCTTGATTTCAAGGAGGGACAGTAAATGTCAGATCCTTTTGCAAGCCTCTCTTAGCCCTAGTGCCTGCAGAATGGTTTTTGGGAGACTCTGTGTTCACTGGTGAAGTCTCAGATCTCCTGATCTGGAATTCACTCAGCTTCATTCCCAAACCATTATTTCAGGCCAGCACAACATTTTCATCATCAGCAGAATGCTCCATCATATGCCTTTAAAGTAAAGTCTTTCTCTCTTTTTTTCTTTTTAAATATACATTTTTAAAGTATTACATTACTTTTAAGAAGCCTCTTGGCATAGGCAGCAAGTGCCCCTATTGTTTCCGAAATGCAACGTGGCTGCTCTGAGGTTAAGTCCTGAATTATGGGCCCAGCAAATACACTGAATTGCTGCTTCCTAATCCCTGTCCAGATTGACTTATGGTTTCTTTAAAATATCCGTTTCTTAATGGATAAAAACATTCTACCACGGGCAGAGACTAAATTGTTTCCAAAGGAAGCTAGGCAAGCATTAGTGGGAAGAAAACATATTGTGGGATTCAGCTTCAGCCTCAAAGGAAGGAACACGCTCGAGATGGGTTTCCTGCCTGCTTTCAGGCTTCTGTGTCTATCTTTAAACTGCTTTTCTGCTCCTCTCCTTTGCATTTGTGATGTCCCTCCTGTAAATTTGGCATGGAGCTGTCACAGATGAACCACAGAGCAGGAGATTCCCCCAGGACAGAGTCCAGGCACCCGCGACCGCTGCGTTTGTGCCATGGACATGTGGCCAACCCCAGCCACAGCTCAGGGTGCTGCATCCTTGCAGAACAGCAAGGAGTCCCTCGGAATTTGCCTCAGGGGTGCCATCCTGGATTTTCCAGAGCGCTGGGATCCGCAGTGCCATTCTCAGAGCGGGGTGGGGAGCCCCCAGCCCGGGCTGCTGGAGCCCCTGTGCCATCACTCCTCTGCAATGGGATTCCCATGGCAGACGTGGCCTGGCCCAAACCTGCTCGGCAGGCAAGGTGGTCTAGCTGCAGGCTGGGTTGTAAATCCAGCAGCTTCCTTTTATGTAGTCAGGGCTTGTTAATTTGTTTTAATACCCTTTGAATACAGGTAAAGAGCAAAGCGCGGGCAGGGCGGAGGGGGGTGCCCGCGATCCCCGCTCAGCCCACCCACCCGCTCCAATTAGCACCGTTATTCATTAGCTCGGCGGGATGTGCCGGGCAGGGGGATGCGGGCACAGAGCTCTGGGATGAGCGAGGCTGTGCCGGAAGCTGCGAGAGCTGGGCTTGTTTAGTCTAGCAAAGGGCAGGCGGGGAGAGGAGCCGATGGCTCCGTGTAAATACATCGAGGGGGTAAACACGGCGAGGCAGAGGAGCTAATGGAAGATCTGGAGGACACTGAAGGCACAGGACGTGGGGCTGAACTGGTCCTGCAGAAATCCACACTGGAATTAGGAGTAGGGTCATCCCCAGAAGGATAGGTCCAGAGAACTGGAGCATCCCAATAGATCTGGGAGGGTTTGCAGAGGAGGGTGAGATGTGATGCATGATCCACTGAGCTGGGAACACTTAGGATTTTCCCTGTTCTGCTGCTGCCCAGTGTATTTGGGGTGGGAGAGGACCCAGCAGCTGGGTTCGTGCTGCTCAGCACGGTGGGTTCGGGCCCGCGTGTGTGAGTGCACGGCAGCACACGGTGTTCAGGGAGAATCACAAAACTGAGCAGCAAACGTGCTTGGCAGTGTTGAGGTGGTGCCTGGCGATGCTGTGATAAGGACCTGTGTGTTGTTGTGTTTTGGTTTGGGGTTTGCATTTTTTTTCAGACTGCAGAGGAAGTCCGTGCACCCAGTTTGTGAGCTGGTTCTATCAGATACAGAGCCCTGCTCCATGGGTGTGTAACAACGGATGCTGTTCACACCCTCCTTTTTTTTCATCACCTCCCCTCCTCCCCCAAAATATATTTTGCTCTGTTTTACGTGGGCAGAGAGGAAGGGGCCGTTTTCTTTTTTAGTTGGCCCTGACTTGGAAACAAATGAACTTGCTAACATACGTGACAGAGGCGTGAGAGCGTGCCTGCATGCGTGGGTGGGGAGGAGAGCGGCGCCTTCTCTAGAGATGAGCTGGGCCTTCACAGATCAGATGCATCTCGTGCACCTTCCCATGGAGATTGTCTCCTTCTCTTGGCCACCTGCCTCTCCCTGCTCCCACATGGAGTTATTGTCAGAAGCGGAGAGGAACAAAGATCAGAAAAATGCTTAAAGATGGCCTGGAGGTCCAAGAGTGACAGAAGTGAGTAGGGAAAAGACAGCCAAAGGTATATTCAGAGCAGGAATGCCTGTCCCCACTGTCACACACATGCTGGTGTGTTATATACAGAAGCATAAAGTATCATCAGTGTTTGCATTGTTGTCAATCATTGTGCAGTGAGACAGGAAAGCAGGGCTTTTTCCCCTGGGGTAGATTTCTCATGACAATTTCACAAGGCACACATATGCATAGAATTAGAACAGTGATCTGTGGCCAGGCTGATGATATTTTATATTCTATACACTTGGAGAGTGCCGGGCTATCAAGTTCCCTTTAAATTCCCTTTATTCTCTGTGTGTCTCACACACTGTGAGCATTTGTTGTGTAACATACCCACAGGAGCTCAGCTTTATTGCTGACTGTGTTCACCAGCCACCGCGTGCTCCCCACATCTCCAAGGTGGGGACCAGGTGGTATCTGGGGTGCTGAGGAGCTGCTCAGGTTCCACACGTCCCTGCCTGGCCCCAGATGATCTGATAGTGATGATCCTGCTGCCATGTGCCCGGGGTGAGCTGGTTTTCTGGGTACCATTGCAGCCCTGAAGAGGTCCTGGTGTTGCTTTTGCTGCCCTTTCTTCCCTCCAGGCAGAGCAGATGTGCTCCTGGGTTAGGAGGTAGTGGCAGCACCCACTGCTCCTCTGGGATGGACGCACATCAATCCCTAAAACCATCTGCAGGGTTCATTGCCTCATCTCAAAGGCTTCCAGGGACCTCAGAGCAGATCCACCAGCCCTGACCCCGCCAGGCTGCAGGGACCAGTTCCACTCCATCCAAGGCAGCTCCCAAACCCAACGTGGTCTGAAGGGAGGAGGCCGAACACACCCAGAGAAACCTCTGTGGTTGGCAGCCTCACGAACCAGCCCTTCCCACCTCATGGCCAGCCCTCGCCACCATGACCCAGCTGAGGTTTGGCACCCATCAGGGGCATCTCCTTGCATTTATGTCCTGGCCACCCACCCAAGGAAAGACCCGTATTGTCTCTGGGGCAGAGAGAGAGCTGCTGTGTCACTGTAGCGCTGTTGTTTTATCTGGAAAGGGGATGAGCAGCTTTCAAAGCATGTTTCTATCCGGCCCCTCGTGCAGGGGGGACTTGGGGGTCCTCAAAAGGTGCAAATTGCAGCTGCACAATTAAATCATGGGGTGTGTCCCGGCCTCTGCGGTCCCCGGGGCAGCTCAGCCCTAAGGAGGAGACAGTGGCATTACTAATCAGGGCTTTGACCTTTACATGGCTTTTATTTAATACACATTCCACACTTCCCCAAACTCCCATCCAAAACATTGACATTTCCGCTGATAGATTGGGTCAGATTTTGGAGTAGTTGGGGGACTCAATTCACTCTTACAATGGTTAAATTCTTACAGCTAAATGGGCTTATTCAGTTAGTGCAGCAGCTGGTGTGATTTCGAGAAGAAAATAAACATTTCCTTCAAATATTTTGATTGGCAACTGGACAACTGAAGTACTCAAGCTCCGATTGCCAGGGTCCAAAAAAGCAAATGGGGGCTGGACGGCGAGTAAGCGAGGGAAAACCGTAGTAAATCCTCGGAGGCAGCACTATGGAGCAGATGTGTGTGATGTGTGCTGGGGAAGGGGACAGCAAGAAGGGTTTTTAAGCCCATTTTGAGCTGTGATTCCAAAGGGAATGTGAGGTCCGAGGGTACAGCTTCACCCACTCCTTGTTCCCTGGCTTTGCTCAGCAGCTGCTTGCTCCAGGCTGCCGTTTGATCCTGGCTGTGGCAGAGGGTCCTTGCTGCTGAGTTAGGTGGTTATGGAGGGTGTTAATGGCCGTGTTTTAACTGGATCTCGCTGGGGTTGTTTCAGTGGAGATTTCCTCACGTGCAGGGCAGGCGCTGGGGCTGTGCGGCTCCGATCTGCGGCAGCCAGGATGGAGGGGAGCCCTGAACTGGAGGAGATGGGATGGAGAGGAAACCTTGAGACGAGGACCAAGAGGGAAGGGGCAGCAGGAGGAGTTGTGAAGTGAAAGAGATGGGATGGAGGGGAAGCCCTGAGGCCAGGACCAAGATGGAGGGGAAACCATGAGGCAAAGGAGATGGGATGGAGGGGAAACCCTGAGGTGAAGGACATGGGATGGAGGGAGCCCTGAAGTGAAGGACATGGGATGGAGTGGAGCCCTGAGGTGAAGGACACAGGACAGAGGGGCAGCCCCGAGGTGAAGCTCACAGGACACAGCAGCAGCCCCGAGACCCGGCCCGGAGGCGATGGCGAGGCCCCGGCCCCCTCTGGCGGCCGCCTCCTTCCCGCCTCTTTCCCGCCGCCCCCCGCGGCCCGGCGGGCGCCCCCTGCTGGCGGCGGGGCCGCGGCCCCCTCAGGCGGGCCCTGCGCGGGCCGGGGACACCGCGGTTTTTGTTTCTAAAGTGGTTTGGGGGTTTATTTGTAGCCTCAGGGAAAAGCGGAGAGGTTTTCCGGTCAGGGAAAGCTGGAGCTTTATTCTGGGCCAGACTTGGAGCCCAAGGCTGGCGGGGATCAAAGCGAGCTGGTCACGGGCACTCGGATGCCTCATGGCTCTGCTGGGTGTGGATTCCGTTTGAGGGGTTCGCACTGAGGGATTCGCTTTTTGAAGGATCAAAATTCGGAAATCACAGCCCTGCAGAGTGCTCTGGGGGTTCAGAACCTGGCAGAGCTCCCCACAGCCTCGCTGTGCCTTGCCCGTCACACACAGAGCCCGTAATTAACACTCTTACATGCTCCTGTCCAAATTAGTAGCAGGGACCCACTGCCAAACGGTGCACATTCAGGCCAATAAAATGTAGCCTCTAAAAAAACCCCTCTTTGAGCGAGTTATAGAGGAAAAAGGAAATGTGCCCTGAGCGCTCAGGTTTGATTTAGATTTGCATTTTATGGAATATTATTTATGGAGCTGTGAAAAGTAATGAAGGAGCGTGGTCTGAGCGATTGTCATCTGGGAAGGCAGCGAGCGGCAATCTGGGTGTGTTGGGGGCTGAGGGGGATTTGGAGGCTGCTTTTTCTCAGTGCAGGGCTGCCAAGTTTAAGGGGAGGCATTCAGAAAATAGCACTTTTTCTTTCCAGTCCAGGTGCAGGCAGGATTTCTGCCCCATGGTCCTGTCTCAAGCCGTGATGCTGCTGGATTGCTACCGCCACGGGGCTGTGGTCAGGCTGCTTCTTGCAGAGCTGGTCTCCAAACCTCAGCTCCCTCAAACCTCAGCGCCTGGCAGCAGCTGTGGCTGCAGCACGGCTTTGGGATGGGTCCCTGCTGGGCTGTGAAATCAGGCAATCAGGCTGGGAGCACTTTTCCCACCGCTGTGCTTTTCCAGCCAGCCCAGCACGGAGCAGGGTCGGCCCTGTGGCCGGGCAGCCGCTTCCACGGGCGCTTTCCAACGCCGGGTGTGTGCAGAGCCGTGTGGTTCGGGACAGCTTTGAGCTCTGCTCCTCTCTTATCTCGCCCCAAAGCCACAGCCACGTTCACAAACCAGGTGCTCCCCCGCCTTTCCCCTCCGTGGAGCCTGCGTGGGAAGGCAGGCGCTGCTGGGCGCCTGCAAAAGGGCTGCAGGCGAGGGAGGGAGGATCCTCCCCTTCTCCTTCCACGGCTGAAGGACTCACCTGGGATCAGAAGGGAGGTTCACGTCAAATCCCCTCCATACCTGCTCCTCCAGAGCGTGCCTGTGTCACTCGGTAGCTGGAAGGGATTAAATCAAGAGTTTTCTCCTGGGGAAACGCTTTGGGGCCTGAAACGCCAGCCCTGAGAAGTTAAAAATGCTTCATTGTAATAAATAGATCTAAAACACACGTCCTTGTGCATGCAGAGCAGCCACACAATCCTCTGGATGTGTGTTTGTATGTATATGCATTTCCAAAACCAACAGGCGTGTTTAGCATACTCACCTCACATTCCCTTGCTCTGAGGGATACAAAATCCAGCTGATGGCGACCAAAAAATGTCACTTTGAGGCTGGATGGTGTCCCACTAGCAAAGGAAAAAGGGCCTGCTTTTAACAAGAAGAAAATAGAAGTGGTCTGAAGGACGCTTTCCTTGGAGAGCAAACCTCATTTCTCTCTACTTTAATGCACCAAGGCCAGAGGTTCCTGGGCTCTGTTTCAGCCTTGGGACAACTGAGAGAGCCACAGGAATGGCTCCAGCTCCTCAAAGGAGCTTCTGCTGTGGATTCCCACCTCTAACCTGGCCTTCCTGCAGGAGGACAGGATCCCAAGCCAAGGTCCCTTTCCAGTTCCAAGCTGGCTGTGACCTCCTTTGGGTTTAGACCTCCAGGAAAAGGCGTGGGGGGCTCCGTCATCCAATGGAGCTGAGGAACATTCCCACTGCCCTGAGTCTCCCTTCCCCCAGCAGAGAGCCTGATTTTCTCACTCTCTTTATCCTCTTGGAAGGAGAAAAATACACAGAGAACTCGAGCAGAGGGATATAGTGGCTCCTGGCTTGGGAGTTTTCAGCTGTGTGTTTATCAGCTCCATCCCCTGATGGTATCAGCACAAACAGGCCACCCACAAGAAGGCTTAGCAGGCTGGTCTGGGCTCCAGCTTTTCCTGCCTGTCTCCGTGTGTGTGTGTGTGTGTGTGTGTGTGTGTGTATACAGCAGGGATGGATGATCCCAGGGCCCGGCCGTCTGGGGCCTGCCTCCATTTATTTACTACACAGCTGATGTCATGGCTAAACATCTTTTTTCTGTGTTTATGGGGCGTGCTGCTTTAATCTGCCCGAGATGAATAGACCCCTAAGAGAAGTCAGCTTAGCTGTGTCCCTTCTTGGATAGGAAACAACAAATTTTAGGACAGGAAATGGGAGCAACTTAAACAAATGGGTTTAGGGTTTTTATTTAAGTCACTCAACTCTTTTCCCTGGCAGACCCAAGAGGTGCTTTCCCTTCTGATTCCTTGGGAATGCTCTAATGTCGCTCTTGCACCAAGATTGAGGCAGGATGGTAGAAAAGGCTAAGAAGGCTTTATTCAAAAGAACTGCATGGGTATTATAGAGTGGTACAATAGGTTCTAATCTATTGGCTAACTAACAAAAACACCTTCCTCACACACTGTCCTTCAGAGGCACAGAAAAACGAAGTAGAAAAACACCACCTGCAAATTGTTTATACTCAACGACTTATCACATCTCTCCAACTCCCAAAAATTTCTCACAAGCCACTGTGAGAAACGCTCGCCCTTTCTCTCTCTGTCCCGTGGCCTCCACACTCTAACCACCCCCTCTCCCCCTGCACCCCGCAGGCACGTCAGAGCTGAGCCCCTTCTCGGACCCGCGGCAGTTCGAGCGCTCCTTCCCCACGCTGCCGGCGCTGACGGAGACGCGCTTCTCCGACCCGCGGATGCATTACCCCGGCGCCATGTCCGCCGCCTTCCCCTACACCGCCACGCCCTCGGCCACGGGCATCGGGGGCATCAGCATGACCAGCATGCCCACCACCACCCGCTTCCACCACACCTACCTGCCGCCGCCGTACCCCAGCTCCACGCAGAACCAGAGCGGGCCCTTCCAGGCCAACCCCTCTCCCTACCACTTGTACTACGGGACGTCCTCGGGCTCCTACCAGTTCTCCATGGTGGCGGGAGGCGAGCGCTCGCCCACCCGCATGCTCTCGTCCTGCACCAGCGCCTCGGCGGGCAACAACCTGATGAACGCCAGCCTGGGCGCGCAGAGCGACGGCGTGGACGCCGACGGCAGCCACAGCAATTCCCCCACCACCATGAGCACCACGGGCAGGATGGATGAGTCCGTCTGGAGACCCTACTGAGGAGCAGCTCAGCTGGGCACCCGTGTCTTTAACTCAATCAGCCGCCGTGGCTCCTTTTGGGAGCGACCAAAGCGATGCCAAGGGAAAAGTTAAACCAAAGTCTTCCAAACCAAAAGTTAAGGATCCTCTGCATGCAAACATCAAGCGAAGATCAACCAAGACCTTCGTTACATTTCAAGGTGAACACCCACGAGGCTTGAATGTGTCGCTTGATGTGGTTCCTTCGTATGTTTTAGGTATGTGGATTGTACATAGGGAAAAAACCCCAAGGACGTGTGGAATCAGATGTTTGGTACTTGCAGAACACTTCTCGTTCATCTCACTCGCACCTCTTCCCCACACAAAGCATTCAGAAGTGAGGAGAGTCTCACCCTTCCTCTGCAAAATGGTTCAGAGAAGAGAAGACAGCAGGGAGTCATCCAAGCCATCTCTTTGCCAGTGCAGGAGGACTGAACTTAACTTTAAAAAAAAAAAGGAGAAAAAAAGAAAAATCCCCATTGTCTCCTGTCCTTCCCTCCCCGCTGGTGAAGGGTCCCTGAGCACCAAAGAGCAGTGGGGTTTGCAGCACAGCCAGGGGCACTGGGGCTCAGTCAGCCACGTGAACAAGAGCTGTGATGTGATTGTTGTTATTATTTTATGACGACACAAGTTGTATTGTTCATTTTGGTGTCACTGTCGTCGTTTGTCAATCAGTAACGTGGCTGACCCCCGGCCTGGCTGACCCCTCCTCCATGTTTACACACAAGATGTACTTTTTATGGAGATGTTTTGTTTTGTTTGTTTGCTCTCTTGTCCTGACCTCACCGTTCAGCTCTTTGCTCCCCTTAGCAAACCTCAGTGATGGTGGCTGAAGTGAAGGCGGCGTTCAGGACAATCTGAGACGTTTGAGATGCACTTCCAAGGGGCTCAGAAGCCTTTGGCACAGCCTTGCCACCATTTTCCAGATGTTCCTTCCATCCCCTCTGAGTGGCAACACTCACAGCTGGTGGCAGAGCATCATAATTATGTTCTGGTCCTTTCCCATGTTCTCACCCAGAGAGGATTAACACAGTTTTTTATTTTGCCTCACATGTTCATGAAAGCTCTGAGATCTGGA
Source organism: Setophaga petechia (assembly GCA_024362935.1). Classification (NCBI taxonomy): domain Eukaryota; kingdom Metazoa; phylum Chordata; class Aves; order Passeriformes; family Parulidae; genus Setophaga; species Setophaga petechia. The sequence continues at coordinate 1,061,161 of JANCRA010000094.1, read as the reverse complement.
GAAAGGAGCAGTTTCTACTCCTGGTGGTGGGAATGATGTGAATTGATGCTGTGCAGCCTTTTCCATCCCCTCACCTTCCTGTCCTTCCCCAGGTGACCCCAACATGGGGATCTTGCTGTAGAGGAATAAGCTGAAGAGGGGGCAGTCAAGGTGCCACTGGTGGCAGTGGCATCAGGTGGCACTTGCAGGAACCAGGTCTGCCAAGCACCGCAGAGCTGGCACCACAGAGATTGCAACCAGACAGAGCCATGGTGGGAGGCGGCTGTGGGCTCCTCCAAGGCCAGCTCGGGGGCTTGGCTCTGATCACAACACAGGGTTTGTCACCTCCTGCAGGCCACCTGTGCCCTCTGCTGGCATGAGAATAGGGGCTGGATTCAGGATTCTTCCTGCTGGCAGGGCTGGGAGGGCACAGACAGATTCCTGGGGATCCATAACTGCAGTGCCCAGTGCCCTGCAGAGCCCTCCCCGCAGCCAGGGGACAGTCCCAGCCCCAGTGCCACCAGTGACCACGCCTTTCTTCTTCCACTTCTCCCACAAACACAAGGAATCGAAGGCCCAGAGCTGCCCTCCTGGCCCCTGTGCCTCAGTCACCCCGTCCCAGCCTTGTCACCTGTCCCCAGCTCCCAGCTGGCAGCCGGTCACCCTCAGCACCGAGCGCTGGAATTGCACTACCCCGGCGAGGCTGGAGCAGCACATCCTGGCTGCCCTGGGGAGCTGCCATGACCACTCAGAGTTCCACAAGCAACAAGAACAACTCTTTTCGATAATAATATTAATGATAATAATAATAATAATAATAATTTTTTTAAAAGCCTTACCCCAGCATAACTGCAACCTCCACTTGCCTTAGCGCCGGCGCTCGCTGGCTCTGGAGCTGGACAGGGCAGCCTGTGTTTTGATGCCTTTTTGCATTTGTCATCCCGTCCCACTGGTTGAAAGCACAAAGGAAACAAGGCATTCGTAGTTGTAGGTTAATTTAAGACTGTTTGTAGTGAGTTTTAAAAGAGAAAATAATAAAAAGAATGGCAACGATGTTGTTTTTATGACATATTGTCATGTGAAGGTGTAAATAGATGCACCTCTGTTGTATGCAAATGGTCATGAGACAGGCCAATGTTTTTTGCTTTGCACTATAATTTGCTTTTTTTAAAAAAAAAAGAATGCACAATCGCTTGTACAGTAAAGCCCCTTTGTCTGGCTCACAGAATATTTAACTATAAAATCTAATTTTTGGTCTTATTTGTTATAATAATATAATTCTTAAATGTGTTGAAGGATACGATTCTTAATAATGCTTCTAATACTTGTATGTGCAGGGTAAAAGATCACCAGACTAAGGAGATGAGATCAGAGATCTTTGTAGATAAAGATGGCTAAAGTTGTTGGGTTTTTTAATGGTGTCTTATGATGGACATTAAAAAAAAATGCTAGTGATACCAAAAAAAATGTGGTTATTTGTGTAATGCCCCAGCCCTACTTGAAGGTAATGCCCTATATTTAATATGTAGCCCAATTTTTAACCTGTAGCACTTGTCACTGGGGAGGGGGGAGGTGGGGAGGGCAGAGGAAGAGGAAGAGGAGGGTCTGCTCCTGGAGGAGCCGCCGGGGAAGCTGCGGCCGGAGGAGTCTCCCGGCTCTGGCTTCCCTGAGAGCAGCCGGGCCCGGCGGGGCTGGCGTGGGGACAGAGCCCCGGCTCGGGGCACGGTTCTGCTTTTCTGGTATGGGGTCATTTCTGCTCCGCGGGCCGTGGCCGTGGCCTCGGGCTGCCGTGTAATCCTGTCAATGCCATGTGGATCAATAAACGATGGATGCAATGGCCCCGCCGCCTCCCGCCTGTCACTTCTCGCCGGGGCAGGGGGGGCTCCTCACTCCGCTCTTTCTCCAGGCTCTGATTTTCGGCTCGTTCAGAGCATCCCGCTGCCAGCTCCGGTGCTCTTGGCCGCAGTTTGGCACCACAAGGGTGGGCAGGGGAGGGCAGGCAGGGATGGGATGGGATGGGATGGGATGGGATGGGATGGGAGGACCTGAGCTCGCTGAAAACCCATTTAAAGCTCTCCGGAGGGGTGTGGAGCGCTGCCCGTGCCCGCGGGCAGCCCTGGCAGGGTGATCGCTGTGTGCCAGCCCAGCTGTGTGCCAGCCCAACATCGCCTCCTGCCCTCCTCCTGTCAGCGCCGTCCCAGCCGCAAAAACCCCGCACCAGTGCAGCAGGACCCAAAGTCCCGGGCGGTGCGAGCCCAGACCCCTCAGCACTCAGCGCTCGCCTCCAGAACCCAAATGGCAGCTGAAAGGCAAAAATGAAAAAATCCCAGCCCACAATAGGATCCGATGCCAAGGCGCTGCGGGCCGGGGCTCCCGAGGAGCCGGTGAAGTCAGAGCCAGAATTATTCATGAGCCCGGGGCAGGAGCGCCGGGGCCATTCCCAAAGCTCTGCCTTCCCTCCACAGCATCTCCGTGGGGAAAGAGGGGGAAAAAAAAGAGAAAAAAATTAGGAAAAGCCCAAACCACAATAAATGCTCGTACCCAGCTCCACAGCCCTGGCCAGCGGGAATATGTTCCAAGGAAAACCCGAGAGTTAGCTGCCTTTTCTTCACAGCTACTGGGAGAGGAAACACCCCGAGGTGTAGCTGTTATTCACAGGAACTTTCTGTTCCAAACGGATCCGTGCTTTTCTTGCAGCCTCAGTCAGAGCTGCTGTGGGAAGAGAGAAGGAGAAGGAAAGGAGAGGAAAAAAGAGAACAAATAAAAAGGGTTTTATAGTACTGACATGCACTGGATCATCCAGGAAATCTGTGGGGTTCAAGTGGGTTTGGTGGAGGTGCCCTTGGAGGGGATGAGGATGTGTCAGGGACAGCAGCACCTCAAATCCTGATTGGAGGCCCTGAGAGCTGATGGTGTTAAATGTGCCCAGCACCTGAGGGCCAGAGGGCTGTGATTTTTATATGGGCATTATTTTTATATGGGTATTATAATTATTTGCGTTATTCCATGGGTGATATTTTTATAAGGCTGATGTTTTTATATTGGGGATATTTTTACCCAGGCCACCCACCCTGCACAGCATCCAACGTGCTGCTGCTGCTGCATTGTGCTTCCACACAGCTTTTGCCCCAATTTAATGAATTTAAATGGACCCCAGCATGGTAGTGTGGGGTCGTGGGGTACATCAGCCTCTCCCAAAGGGTCCCAAATACCTGAGGGCTCCCTCTGTTGCAGGGAGAAGCTGAAAAACAGGGCTGGAAGCAACAGCGTGGGGCAGTCAGAGCAGGAATGTTTGGATTTTCTTTTGCAACAGAAAACAGAAAAAGGGAAAAAATAGCTGGAGCTTGAAAAGCTATTTTTTTGAGCATTCAGATATTAAATTGCGTGGAGTTTGGGCTAAAAAATCTCCTAGGAAAAATGAAGACTATTTCCTTTGAGATCAGAGCTAACAAAAGTCTCAGCAAAAAGCTTGTTTTATTCTCATTCCAGCCCAAGCTCCAAAGCCCAGCCTCTGTTTTAATGACTCTGTTGTGTCCAAACTACCTTGGTAAATAATCTTTTAACTTGCACAAATTCTGAGACTACACAGGATATAGGGGAAGGATCCTGGCTCTTGCCTTGCCCACATCAAGCCCTTAACGAACCGAGCCCAAACGAGCAATCAGCATCATTAAGGCCCAATTCTGCTCCTCTAAAACAGGAATGAAACCCTGTTCCTCTGAAATGGAACCAGATGGCCCTGAGAGGTGCAGAGCACCCATCCAGCACCCCCAGGGACCCCCTGCACCTGCAAAAAGTCACCCTGTGGGCACCCAGCTGGAGCAGAGCGAGGTGCCCACTCTGGCATCATCTCCGTGGGCATCCACGGGGGTTAATCCTCCTGCAGGGCCTTCCTGCTGGAGAGGACGGGGGGCTTGTGGGGCTGGGGTGGGTGTTTTTGTGAATGCTGCCTATTTAGAAGCTAAATGATGGAAAACATGGAAAATTCATTAGGGTGTCTGGGCAAGTGTTGGGTTACACGTCATTCACATCCACTTACTCAGCGGGACCTCGCGCCTTGGGGGAGAGATATATTTATATACATTCATATACATGGATTTTATATAGAGGAGCGGTTGGGGGAGGCTTTTTTCCCCTCCATTTAATTCCAGACTGGCACAAAAATGAGACTTTTTGCCTCTCTTTAAAACTTACAGCCCCCTCAGCCTGGGCTTGCTGGGCTCTGTCCTCTTCCCACTGCTGGGAGGTGACCAGTGCCATTCCCAGGGCTTGGAAAAGGCAGGAGCTGCTAGCCCAGGACCCACAAAGGGCAAATCCATGGCCAGGGCTGGATCTGCAGGCTGAGATCCCCAGCTGGCTGTTCTTTCAGTGCTGGCTGGGGGACAATGAGAGCTGGGAGAGGAGCCGGGGGTGGAGGGCTGGTCCAGTGCCCAAAGTATAAATCCCTAAAAAAAACCCCCAATTCTTCATTCTTGATAACTCAGAATTTCTCCAGTTTGCTGCAATACAAAACCAACCCAAGGAAAACATTGTTCCAAGGTCATAGCAGCTGTTTTGTTCAGGATGTTTCATTTTTCAGGGAGCTCTTTCTCCCCAGCTTCAACCTGTCCTGACACCACCTGCCAGCCCTGAACCATATCAGAGATGCCACCAAGCAGGGCCGTGTCACCTCCTGATGGCACCTGAATCTGCATCCCGGTGCTGGCAGCCCCAAAAACCACATCTTGAAAGCCTCAGCAGGCACCTCGTGTGCTGTTCTGTGATTTAATCACACATTTTATTTTTATTCAGTCCATGCAAAGCAAGGCCTCCGTGTAACTGTTAATTCCTGCCAGCAGCAGCCCGGGATGCAGGGAAGCTGTTTTCTTGTGCAGAGGCTGGGCTGGGCCGGGAGATCAGAGGAGTTTAAATTAAAATAGGCTCATGTGAGTCTTTATTCTTGGCTTAGCCCACAGAGGCTAAAAACGCTGTTAAGCGACGCAGCGCCGGGATCCCGCCGCTGTCAGACAGCCGGCCCTGAGCGCAGCTCCACTTCAAAGCGCCGGGGCAGGGCACGGAGCGCAGCGAGGCCTCATTAACCCGGGGATCGCGTTAGATGGGCCGATAGCGGGCTCTAATTAGGGCGGGAGGGGCGGCCGGGGGAGCCGGGGCCGCGTCCCGTGTGTGAGTGCGCGGGGCCGTCCCGGAGCATCCCCCAGGTGAGCGCCCCGGGCGCGGCACCTGCTGCGTGGGCCGGGCTCACGCGTGACCGGGCAGGTCCGCGTGGCGGGGGACGCGCGCCCGGCGGCTCCCGGAGCCTCCCGGAGGCACCCGCAGCACCCGCAGCTCCCACAGCACCCACCGGCCCCACCCGGGCACCCCCGGCCGCCGGCTCCCCCCGGGATCCGCCCCGGGAGCGTCCCCCCCCGCTGCTGCAGGGTCAGGCAGGGCTGCTGGGGTTGGGCTCTTGGTGATGTTCCCCGCGCTCCCGGGGACGCAGCACAGAGTGCCTTGAGCCCCACGGGGCTGGAAAAGCCACGGGTGCCCTGGCTGGGCAACCAAACCATCCCTGGGATGGCACCGGGGCATCAGGAGAGCACTGGGAGCAGGGGGTGATGCCCTGAGGTCCTGCCCAAAGCACCACCGTGCAGCAGAGCAGGAGAGGAAGGAAACCCCATTTGGGGTTGGATCACCCAAATTCAGGCCCTGTGAGCGCCCAAATCCCGGGCCTGTGATCACCCAAATCCCAGCTCTGTGAGCACCCAAATTCAGGCCCTGTGAGCACCCAAATCCCGGCCCTGTGATCACCCAAATTCAGGCCCTGTGAGCACCCAAATCCCAGCTCTGTGATCACCCAAATTCAGGCCCTATGAGCACCCATATCCTGGCCCTGTGAGCACCCACACCACGATGCCGATGGGGTGGGTGTCCAAGGATCAGCTCGGGGTCTCCACCACCCCTCGGACACTCAGCATTCCCCCTGCGGAGGTGCCGGGAGCCCCTTCCCCTTCCCCAGCCCCGGCCGGGCTCTGGCGGTGCTCCAGCAGGGATATTTCACACCAGCGCTACCAGGAGCAGTATTTCCTTTCCATCTGAGCGATTTGCAAAGCCCCCGGGTCCCTGCAAACGTACACAGGGAGGGTTTTAATTCGGGCAGGAAAATAACCACGGAGAGCTGGGCTCGGCTGCGGAGGGCGCTCCCGGAGGTGCCGCTCCCGGTGCTGTCCCCGGTGTGTCCCCGGTGCTGTCCCCGGTGTGTCCCCGGTGTGTCCCCGGTGCTGTCCCCGGTGTGTCCCCGGTGTGTCCCCGGTGTGTCCCCAGGGTGGCTGCAGCCCAGACCCCCTCCTTGGCAGGTTTTGCTGTTTGTCTTTGCAGCCGTTGGGTTTATTACGGCAGGGAACACCCAGGGTTTTTTTGCTGTCTGCCATGAAATCGATACAGTAATTTCATTTCTCAGTCATAAATGAAATGAGCTGGAAAGCAAAGTTGGGTGTTTAAGCCGGAGTGAAAGAATGAATTGTTCTAATGGGGGATGTTAATGAGGGGATTAAATGTTTCTGTGAATCTTGGGGGTCCCCAGGCCACCCCAACTGTCACTGGGTGGTTTTGGGGCTCCCTGCACCCCTGCCTTGTGCTGAGCTGTGTGGTCCTGCCTGGGTGGGGCACAGAACTTCACTGAGCCCCACCAGGGACCCCTCTGGGCATGGAGGTACCTCAGGGGGTTTGGGGCACTGGTGGCTAAGGGAAAGAGCAGAGGGAAGTCCTTGTGGGATGGGGCTGGTGGGGAGCTCTGCCAGCCCCTCATCTCCTCATCTTCCTCATCTCCTCATCCTCATCTCCTCATCCTCCTCATCTCCTCATCCTCCTCATCCTCCTCATCCTCATCTCCTCATCCTCCTCATCTCCTCATCCTCCTCATCCTCCTCATCCTCATCTCCTCATCCTCCTCATCTCCTCATCTCCTCGTCCTCCTCATCCTCATCTCCTCATCTCCTCATCCTCCTCATCTCCTCATCCTCATCTGTTCCTCTTGCCACACTTCCACACAGGGATAGCCTAAAAGGAATGGGAAAAACGAACCCAAACCAAGGAGATGTTTGTTACCAGCAGCCTTTCAGCTGACCCAAAGCAGCTGGGTTTTATGCTGGGTGTTTTCACGGGGACACAACCCCTGCTGCTTTCCGAGGAGGGTGGGCAGAGGTTTCCTCTCCAGGGCAGTTCACAGCTCAGGGGATGTTTTTCCCTGCCACGGAAGGCAGGAGGTTTGCCCAGCTCCACACCATTAAAGATTAAGCCCAGGATTTGGTCTTTGCCTTCCTGCCCACAGCCTGGCAGCCCGACCTCGGGAGCCCTCCTCTCATGGCAAGCACCCAAGACCCCCAGCTCCCCTCCTGCCCTTGCTCCATCATTTATTTTCCAGTGGAAAATAACCCAGCGCTGATCCGGGGAACTTTGACAAGTCCAAAAATACGAGGCCATATTATCTTTAAACCATTTTTTAAAAGCCCCACAGTGAAAGCCCTATTGGGGCAGGAGAAACTCCAGCCAAGTTCCCCACGCCCGCCCCCTGCTCCAGTTGTATTCCCCTGGAAATCCTCGCAAAGAAAAACACAGGGCCTGAAAAAAAATTTGGTTTTCATTAAAACCCTCGAATGTGAGGGGTTCTGTAGCTTTCAATGGGGCTTTGATTCCTATAGATGATGGAATGTTTTCAGAACATTTAAAAAATGTTCTCCACCTTTCTATCTTCTATCGGCGGGAGCTGCGCCGGCGTTTTTCTCCCTGATAGAAGTGGCGAGGGCTGGGGGCAGATCCAAACCCTTTCCTTTATTTACCTTGAGGTTTCAGTTTAAAAATGTGATGATATTTTCTTGTGGCTTTGGAACCAGAGGAGATAATCCACGTGGGGGGAAAAGAAATGGGCGGAAAACGCTGCAGGAATTTTTTTTAAAGGGGTTTTTAATTATTAATTATTTTTTTTCTTCCATGGAGAGGAAGCGGGGTCACTCAGCACATGCAGGCACCCACGTACCTCTCTGAGCCCTTTTTGGGGGAAGCTGAGAGGCATTTCCAACCCTCTAAATCATCTCCAGTTTTGTGGAGATTGCCTGAAGAGATGATTTTATTGCCACGTTCCATCCCTGCTCCTGGGTGCGCCAGCTGCTGGCTTTTCCAAATCCCCCTTTATAGGAGATCAACCTTTTCATGTAATTTAATTCCATTTTTTTTAGTGAGTGTAAAGTAGGCTCCTGGCCTTGGCAGTTTTGAGGGTGAGGTTTGAAGGGCTGGAGAGGGCTGAGGTGCCCCTTCCCATCACCCCCAGCCTCACCTGGTGCCAGCGATGCCCGAGGGGCCCCAGGGTGCTGCATGTGCTCAAATGCCAGGCTGGCACAGCCCCGTGTCCCCTCTGGAGCCAGGGCTCCTTCCCAGCCCCGGGAATGTCCCCAGGGCCCGGCCATGCCCAGGGCTCCCTGCACAGAGCTTTATTCCAGCTTTTTTCAGCTGCTGTGCCCCAGTCAGCCTCCAGTGCCACCCCCAGACCCCGCCAGGGGCCAGCGCTCCCCTCCTCACACAAACCCCACCCTGGCTGGCATTTTGGGGTGGCTTTGTGCCCTTTCCTGCAGGAAACCCCAGAGCAAAGCCCTTTCCTGCGGCTCGGCGGGGCTCTGGGCAGGGGGAGGAGGAGGAGGAGCTGCGAGCCCGGCCCTGGGCGCCGCCGCCGCTGCTGCTGGAACTGGGCACCGAGCCGGGCTGGTCGGACCGGTCGGGCCGGCTGGGCCGTGCCCCGGGCACCCAGACACGCCGTGCTCGCCCCTATCGCTGTCCCTGCCGCAGCCCAGGTGGCAGCTCAGCCTCAGCTCCATCGCCGCTCATTAGCACCGCTCATTAGCACCGCCCTGCACGGGCCACCCAGCCTGGGGTGGCTCGGTGCCACCGCGGGTGCCCAGCCCTGCTGCCCCGTGCCCGGGGAGCGCCTGCAGCACTCCCGGCCTGGCCTCATCCCAGTTCCTTCCGGGGGGATTAGAGGGATTTGAATAAACCCGAGGGAGCTGAGCACAGAGGGCCAAACCCGGCTCCAGCCCTGGCCTGCTGACCCAGCACCTTGGGAAGGGTTTGGGCTGGGCTGGAGCTGGGTTTGGGCTGGGCTTGAGCTGGGCTTGAGCTGGGTTTGGGCTGGGCTTGGAGCTGGGTTTGGGCTGGGCTTGGAGCCAGGCTTGAGCTGGGCTGGGAGCTGGGCCTGGAGGGGCTGGGATGTCCCATGGGATGTGATTCCATGGGAGGTGATTCCATGGGATGTGAGTCCATGGGATGTTGTTCCATGGGATATGTTTCCATGGGATGTGATTCCATGGGATGTGATTTCATGGGATGTGAGTCCATGGGATGTGATTCCATGGGATGTGAGTCCATGGGATATGTTTCCATGGGATGTGATTCCATGGGATGTGATTTCATGGGATGTGAGTCCATGGGATGTGTTTCCGTGGGATGTGAGTCCATGGGATATGTTTCCATGGGATGTGGTTCCATGGCACCCTGGCCATGGGGCTGCCCTTCCCCAGGCAGGGATGAGCCCATCCAAGGTGGGAACAATGCAGGGTCCCACGTTCTCCTTGTCCCCTCCAGAGCTCTTGGGCTGCCAGGGCAGGGGGTGACGGCTCTGCCCACCCCAGCTCCTGCCCCAGGGCTCTGGGAGCTGAGGAGAGCAGGAGTGTGCCAGAGCTCACGTAGGCAGGAGGAGCTGCTGCCTCTCCAGGGCAGGATGAGGACGGGATGAGGATGGGATGAGGATGGGATGAGGATGGGATGAGGATGGGACACGCTCCCCTCTCACTCTGGGCAGGCAGCAGCAGCAGACGGGGCTGTTCCGAGCTGGGAATGCTCAGAGCCCCCGAGCAAGGAGCCAAACCCAGCCCCTGGCTCTCCCCTGCCACGAGAAATGCAAACATTATTATTTTTTTAATATCTAATTAACCAGTTTTAATGTGCTCCCCCAGCACGAGGGGCACGGCGGCTGCCACTGGAGTGGAGAGGTTGTAAAACACTCCCACAGAGCCTCTGTGGATTTGAGGATCTTTGTTAATTGTTAATTAGCACGTGGAGCCGGGCTGGGTTAATGGCCAAGGAGCTCGTGGTCCTTGTGTGGCCATGGACCAGCACAGCATCCCAAAACAGCATCCCCAAACCAGCATCCCAAACCAGCATCCCAAAACAGCATCCCCAAAAGAGCATCAGCAAAAGAGTATGCCAAAATAGCATCCCAAAACAGCATCCCCAAAACAGCATCCCAAACCAGCATCCCCAAAAGGGCATCACCAAAAGAGCATCCCCAAAACAGCACCCCCAAAACAGCATCCCAAAAGAGCATCCCCAAAACAGCACCCCCAAAAGAGCATCCCCAAAAGAGCATCCCAAAATCCCAAACCAGCATCCCACACATCATCCCACGGACTGGGGGCTGCTGAGCCCCTCTGGAGCTGGGCAGCCACAGCTGGGCCATGGCTGAGCCCCCCCAGGTCCCTCCCAAAGCTCCAAACACTCTGAAATTATCCCAATCAAAGGCCCCTCTGTAACCCAGCCCGGGCTTGATCTGTGCCTTGAAGAGCTCCAGCATTTGCCTACGGGGGGAAAAAAACCCTTATTAGATTAAAGCCAAGCCCCTCTGCATGAATCCTCTCCCTCTTCCCAAGCCTGGTCACTTTAAAAGGCAGAGATGGAAAAAAAATAAAACCTGGGATAGGTTTAAAGAACTCAGCCCTGCACAGGAGATGCTTCAGCCTGCTGGAACTTCACAAATAAACTTTGCTTTATGCCTCTGACTCGTGGCACAGTTTTGGCAAATCCAGAGCCCCTCAGTGCAGTTTCCTGCATTCCCGATTGGGAAAATACACAGGTGGAGGGAGCAGATTTAACTCTTTGCTGCCCAGCCTCACCCCTGAGACAGGAGGAGCTCAGGGAAGGGACCAACGTCCTCGGATGGGGAACAAATCCCTGCCTCAGCAGCACAGGGAGATGCTCAGGATGGGCTCAGGAAAAACAGGAACTGGGACTAAAGGAAAAGGCTGGAAACCAGGCTCCAACCCAGCTCCCCACTCCTGTGCTGGAGAAAAGCTGGGGACAAGAGGATTTCCACATCCATGGAATGGCCCCTGGCTGGCATCAGCTGCAGGAGCCCTGCGAGGCTTCCCAGCTGCAAAGGGATTTTTATTCTGGGTTTTTAAAGCAAAACCAGGGTAATAATGATAATTTTTGTGTGAGGAACCGCAGCCCCAAGCCTCAGGTGAGGCTCAGGGAGGTCTGGGCTGGCTGAGGTTCATGGAGGAAAACCCAAGCACAGCCAGTCCAGTTTAATTCCCTATGAATGCCAGTGGCCCTGCTGGCCACAGCTTGGCTGGAAAGCCAAATAAATGCAAATAAAGTAATAATAATGAAATAAAATAACAAATTTAAAATATCAGCCAGGCCTTTTGGGCCTGGACCAAGCAGGAGGAGGAAATTCCAGCCCCTCCATGCCAGCTGCCACCACGGGAAGGTGCCCAGAAAGTGGCTGGTGAGGAGTGCAGGGGCTGGGCTGAGCATGAGGGACACATCCACAGCGGGATGGAGGGGCTGGGTCTGACCCTTTTTTCCTCTCCAATCCCAGATATCAGCCTTGGCCTCGCTGGAGCACGGGGACGTGTGTCAGCCAGGACATTGCTGAGGGACAGACGTGTCCTGGAGCTCCAGACCTCCCAGGGGAGCCCGGATGAGCTGGCAGGGACACAGGCTCAGGGCAGGGATCCTGCCTGGACCTCGCTGGTCCCCTTGGCTCCAGGGCCACCAGCGTGCAGAAAATCCCGGGACAGCTGGGGAGGGAGGGGATTACTCATCTCCACAGGGACTGCGGCTCCCGGGGGAGGAAGGGATGTTCCCCATCCTCCCCTCGCACCAGGGATGGATTTTTTCCTCTCTGGGGCCGGCTGGGACCTCGCTGAAGCACCGGAGAAAGCCCTGTCCCTGCCCAGCTCAGCAAAGGGACCTCGGCCGCCTGCTTCAATGCCCTGACGGGGATTGCCGGGGCCGGAAAAGCCAAAGGAGCATCCGGGGCCCGGCTGGGGCTCGGGCTGCCCTTCCCCGGCCGGGACGGGCTCTTGGCCCCTTGGGACCGGAGCCGCTCCCGGGAGAGGCCGGCCCGGGGCGCGGATCAGACCCCCGGGAGCTTTCGGGGCCATGGACAGGACACAGCGAGAGGGAGAGCGGGCAGAAACCCGGCCCGGGTGCGCCGTGCGGGGCTGCGGGAGCGCGGGGAGGGCGCAGGCTCTGAGCTCTGCCCCATTTTTAGGCGGTGACCTCAGGCGCTGCTTTCATCTCTCTCCGTCCCGGCAGACTCGGGTGAAACGCTGCCCCCGGGGCTGTGCGGGTGCTGAGGGGAGCAGGGGCTGCCCCCGGGGCTGTGCGGGTGCTGAGGGGAGCAGGGGCTGCCCCCGGGGCTGTGCGGGTGCTGAGGGGAGCAGGGGCTGCCCCCGGGGCTGTGCCAGGGCTGAGCCACTCCAGGGCCCGGCTGTCCCAGGAAACACCAAGCTCGGGTGTCCCCAGCAAACTCATCCACTCACCCCAGCCTGGGAGCATCCCCAAATTCCCCTTTGCTGGAAAAGAGGGAAGAAATGCAGAATGGAGTCCAGCCTGGCTCTGCAGCAGGGGAAGGAAATGTGGGCATCAGAGGGGAGCTCCTGCCCTCACCATCAGCCCCCTCCTCACATCTCCAAGGGATGGAGCAGGAGCAGCAGCAGCAGCAGCTGAGCCCCTCTGGCTAAAGCAGGAGCAGGAACAGGAGCAGGAGCAGGAGCTGGGGCAGGAGCAGGAGCTGGGGCAGGAGCAGGAGCTGGGGCAGGAGCTGGGAAAGGAGCAGGAGCTCCCTTTGGGCCCCAGATCCCCGGGATTCACACCCTGCCCTGCTTTGCCCATTCCCACCTCCCAGACCCGGCTGTGCCCGGTTCCTGCTGGGGTTTGGGAGGGAGGAAGGCACAGCCCGGGGAGGTGAGCCAGAGCATTGGCACGGGCACTGCAGGGGAGAGAGCAGGGAAAAGAGAGCCTGAACCCAAACCCACACTCCGCTGGTTTCTGGGAAGGGTTTGCAGTGACCACAGGGAAAACTCACAGGGCTGGGCAGGGCTGGGCAGCACCTGCGGGGCCACAGCCTGGGCACTGCCAAGGAAATGTGTGGTGAGAAGGCAGGAGGGATGTGCTGACCCCAACGCCGACATTTCCCACCCACACCCGGCCGTGGAGCATCCCCTCCATCCTCTCTGCACCCTCCAAGGTCCACCAGGACTTCTCCCTCTCGGACAAGCCCTTCCCACTCCCAGCGCCGCTGTTTGACAGCGAGCCCGGGTGTTTGGGAGCTCAGACCCAGCTCAGATCCCGATTCCCTCGGCCGGGCCCGGGAATCCTCTCAGAGCAGGGAGCCGATCCCTCTCCGGGGCTGCGGCGTCCCCAGCTCGCGGGGAAAGCAGCAGAGGAGGCCGGGCCCGAGGCCCGGTTGTGAAATCAGCCCCGGTACCTGCCCGGCTTTGAAATGCAAAGCGCTCGGCTCCGCTCCGGCAGCGCCGCTGCGGCCCGGGGCCAGCAGAGCTCCCGATACAAACGGGCTGCAGCCGCTGATCAACGAGCAGCTTCAGACCGAGAGGCATCTCGCATGCAAATGGGCTTCACCGCTAATTAAATGCACAAAGGAGATTTTTCCAGGCATCCCAGGTTGCTCCTGCGGAGTCTGAACTCCCACACGCGCACACACCCAGCGCTTCTGCAGAGCACAAAGCGCTTCCCTTCCGTGCGCGTGGATTGGGCAACGCCGCCTCCCCGGCTCCGTTCCCTGCTCCCTTCCCTGTTCCCTTCCCTGCTCTCTTCCCTTCTCTGCTCCCTTCCCGGCTCCCTTCTCTGCTCCCTTCCCTGCTCCCTTCCCCGCTCCCTTCCCCGCTCCCTTCCCCGCTCCCTTCCCTGCTCCCTTCCCCGCTCCCTTCCCTGCTCCTTTCCCCGCTCCCTTCCCTGCTCCCGCCGAGCACATCCTGACCCAGCACCGCTCTCGGGGCTCCCGGTTCCACCCCCGCCCAGCTCGGTGGGAATCCCAGCCCTGGGACAGTTTCAGCCCATCCCCAGCTCGCTGGAGCTCAGCGAGGTCTCGCATGTGCTGGGCTGCTGCAGGTTCGGGGAAAAGGTTTTGGTTTGAGGGATAAGACCCACAAGGCCCCATCTCCCAGAGGGATCCATGAGGCTGTTTGCTCTCCTGTCCCCTGAGGACCAAGTTCCCTGTCCCTGAGGACGTGGCACTGGTGATGCCCATGAGCCAGGCCGGGGATTGCTCTGCCCCAGCAACAGCCCCAGATCCCCCCTGGGCTCACCCACAGCCCCTTCCCACCCTCGGGGCAGCCCAGGGAGCACCACAGCCCGTGTTGTGCAGCCCCTCTCCCTCCTCCCTGCACAGCCAGAGCCCCAAAGCCAATCCCAAGCCCAAACCTCCCCTCTGGAGCTGCTCCAGCCCTCCCGATGGCCCAGCCATGTCCAGGCTGCCCAGTGGGGACAGGGACAGGGACAGGGACAGGGACAGGGACAGGGCTCCCCGAGGGCAGCTCTGGAGTCACCCCAGCCCGAGGGTGCTGCTGAGGGGCAGCAGGGCCACCCCAGCCCCGGGGGGATGCAGGGGACACTCAGGAGTCAGACAGGGCCACGTTTCACAATTCCGATGGCTCGGGCTCCCCCCGCCACCACCACCCACACTCGGGGTGTGTTTGCAATACCGAGATGATGTCGAGTTTGTATCTCCTGCTCATCTCCAGCTGAAGCATTCCTGCTTGTTTACTGGTCCTCTCCCCCAGTCACAGGATCCCAGTCCAGCAGAGGAGCTTTCGTTTCCTGGGGACATCTTGCATTCATTAGGACATGTTGTTATTGACTTACAAGGCTGCTAATTCCCAAGGTCCAATTTAGCCCTCAAAACCACCAACATGTGTGCTGGGGAGTTGCTACATCCCTGCCGGCAGCCAAGTGTGCTCAGCAGGCACAGAGGGAGCCCAGATTTAAAGCCAGAGAGCTTTGGGACCTCTCACTCCGAGCTCAGGATCTGCAGCCCTGAGGGGTACCTGCCCTGGTGGCTCTGCAGGGACATGGCCACCACACCAGCCCAAATATTCACCCTCTGCAAACGGGGAAAATCAGATGAAAAGCAGCTGGGGAGGTGCTGTGGGGTGACAGGGACAGTGCAAGGGGTGACAGGGACAGTCCAAGGGTGACGGGGACAGTCCAAGGGTGACGGGGACAGTCCAAGGGGTGACAGGGACAGCGGGACCCCTCGCGCAGCCCCGGATCGGGGCAGGTGTGACCCAGGAGCGGGGGCAGAGCCCTGAGGAGCAAAGCCCGGGTTTGAGGAGTTGCCTCAGCCGCGGCTGAGCTGCCCCGAGACCGCAGCTGGGCTCCTTGTCTGGGCCGGGTTTAGGTCCGACAGGTTCGCTTAACTCCCCATCTCGGGCTATCTCTGCCGCAGCCGCGCTGCCCATGAATAAATAAATAAATATATAAATACAATGTACGGTGTGGCCAGAGCCAGCTCAACTCGGGCCCCCGGGGGCGCTGAGTCACCCCAGCCGGGATGAAAGGCGGGCGGCTGAAGCAATCCCGGCCCCCGGCTCCGGCCCCACCCCGGCCGGGAAGCTGCAGCCCCCGGTGGCGGAACCACATGGAAGCGGCCCCGGCCCGCCGCGGTTCGGGGCTGGGCGCGGAGCTGGGGGAGCCCGGGGCGCTCCGGGGCCGCGGCTGCCCCGCCGCGATGGCGGCAGATTGCGAGGAGGAGGCGGCGGGCACGGAGCCCCGGCGGGGATGGGGAGATGGAGGGGATGGAGGGGATGGAGAGGATGGAGGGGATGGGGGGATGGAGGGGATGGAGGGGATGGGGAGATGGGGGGGATGGAGGGGATGGGGGGATGGAGGGGATGGAGGGGATGGAGGGGATGGGGGGATGGAGGGGATGGAGGGGATGGAGGGGATGGGGGGATGGGGGGATGGAGGGGATGGGGGGGATGGGGGGATGGGGGGATGGAGGGGATGGAGGGGATGGGGGGGATGGAGGGGATGGAGGGGATGGAGGGATGGAGGGGATGGAGGGGATGGGGGGATGGGGGGATGGAGGGGATGGGGGGGATGGAGGGGATGGAGGGGATGGGGGGATGGGGGGATGGAGGGGATGGAGGGGATGGAGGGGATGGGGGGATGGAGAGGATGGAGGGGATGGGGGGATGGAGGGGATGGGGAGATGGAGGGGATGGGGAGATGGAGGGGATGGGGGGGATGGAGAGGATGGGGGGATGGAGGGGATGGGGGGGATGGAGGGGATGGGGGGATGGAGGGGATGGGGGGGATGGAGGGGATGGGGGGATGGAGGGGATGGGGGGATGGAGGGGATGGAGGGGATGGGATTGGCATCCCGAGCCCTGGGAAGGGGCAGAGGCAGCAGAGCATCCTCAGCACCCAGAGGGCTCAGGGAGCTCATCCACCCTCCTGCAGGGATCCTGAACCCCGGGAATGGGCTCCAGGCTGCCCCTGAATTTAGGGAATGGGCTCCAGGCTGACCCTGAACCCCGGGAATGGCCTCCAGGCTGTGCCTGAGTCCCAGGAATGGGCTCCAGGCTAACTCTGAACCCCAGGAATGGGCTCCAGGCTGCCTCTGAGTGCCAGGAATGAGCACCAGGCTGCTCCTGAACCCCGGGAATGGGCTCCAGGCTGCCCCTGAATTCAGGGAATGGGCTCCAGGCTGCCTCTGAGTGCCAGGAATGGGCTCCAGGCTAACTCTGAACCCCGGGAATGGGCTCCAGGCTGCCCCTGAATTCAGGGAATGGGCTCCAGGCTGCCCCTGAACCCCGGGAATGGGCTCCAGGCTGCCCCTGAATTCAGGGAATGGGCTCCAGGCTGACCCTGCTGTGGGAGTGCTGAGTTCCTTGTGGAAATCAGGCTCCAGGAGTGCAGGAGCTGCTCTGGGAGCTCATTCCCAGAACCAGATCCCAGGAAAGCCAGCCTTGGGCTCCTCTGGAGCATTGGTTCTCAGCTCATGGCCGAGAGGGATGGGAATTCATTACCATGGATTTGGAAAATGCAGATGCAGAGGAGCCTGGGCAGGACAGAGGCACCTCACTGCAGGCAACCTCTAATTAAAGGGTTCAATTAATTCTTCCCAGGGTCAGGTCACCACTTCACTGCCCCTCAGAGCACTTTGTCCTGGGAAAATCCCAGTCCCAGCCACGGCTGGGAGCTCGTGGGTGACATCAGACCCAGAGAATCACCTGCTGATCCACCAGCATGGGACAACAACCAAAAAGGTCCCTTTTGGCACTAAAAATCTACATCT
The DNA here is from genome assembly GCA_024362935.1 of Setophaga petechia. Lineage (NCBI taxonomy): Eukaryota > Metazoa > Chordata > Aves > Passeriformes > Parulidae > Setophaga > Setophaga petechia. The sequence goes on along the minus strand of JANCRA010000094.1, from coordinate 1,043,832 downwards.
CACCCTTGGAAAAGCAACCCCAAAAGCAGAGGCTGAGCTGTTCATGGAGATCCAGGAGAGAAGGGAGAGGGTCTTCCCAACACACAGCCAGCCCCTGAGAAAGCTGAACAGCTCCAAATTGGTTTTAACGGCCCTAAAACAGCAGCTGAAAAATCCAATGGGATTATTTCCTTCTGGGCATATTTGGGAACCTATTTATTTTACACCTTGTGAAAAAAAAGAAATTCCAGGATGTAAGTGAGAAGCCAAGAAAAGGGGAAAAAAAAAAAAAAGAAAAGAGGGGAGGGGGAAAGAAAGAAAACAAATTTGAACTGGGCCTGTTTTCTGTGCAGTATTAAATCTCCAGCACACAATGAATCATGCAGTCCTCAGCCTAACAAGGAGGACTCCAGAAAGTCTGTAGGATGAAGGAGTCACTGGAGACTCCAAGAAATATGACAGGCTTGCTCCAAAGTGCACAAAAGGTTTTTTTAGTAAAGGAGAAAGAAAAGAAAAGAAAAAAAAAATCTCTGAAATTACAGCCCTACAACAGCCTCATTTGTATAATCCCTCTCAGGGCCCGGGGCTGTTTGCAGCTCTCAGCAGGAGCAGCAGGAGATGGCAGAGCCCAGCCTGAGGAACACGGAGTGAACTCCTGTCCCAGGTGTGCTCATGGTGGGACAGGGGAGGCCCAGGCCAGGAGGAGCCCACAGAGCCCAGAGCAGCCAGGCTGGAGCCACCAAACCTGTTCCTGTCCCAGGCAGAGCTCACCAGCACAGCCTGTGTGTGCTCCAGCACAGCCTGACTGCTGCTCCTGCACAGCCTGTGTGTGCTCCAGCACAGCCTGTGTGTGCTCCTGCACAGCCTGTGTGTGCTCCAGCCTGTGTGTGCTCCAGCACAGCCTGACTGCTGCTCCTGCACAGCCTGTGTGTGCTCCAGCCTGTGTGTGCTCCTGCACAGCCTGTGTGTGCTCCTGCACAGCCTGTGTGTGCTCCAGCCTGTGTGTGCTCCAGCACAGCCTGTGTGTGCTCCAGCACGGCCTGTGTGTGCTCCAGCACGGCCTGTGTGTGCTCCAGCACAGCCTGTGTGTGCTCCAGCACAGCCTGTGTGTGCTCCAGCACGGCCTGTGTGTGCTCCAGCACAGCCTGTGTGTGCTCCAGCACAGCCTGTGTGTGCTCCAGCACAGCCTGTGTGTGCTCCAGCACAGCCTGTGTGTGCTCCAGCCTGTGTGTGCTCCTGCACAGCCTGTGTGTGCTCCAGCACAGCCTGTGTGTGCTCCAGCCTGTGTGTGCTCCAGCACAGCCTGTGTGTGCTCCAGCACAGCCTGTGTGTGCTCCAGCACAGCCTGTGTGTGCTCCAGCACAGCCTGACTGCTGCTCCTGCACAGCCTGTGTGTGCTCCAGCACAGCCTGTGTGTGCTCCTGCACAGCCTGTGTGTGCTCCTGCACAGCCTGTGTGTGCTCCAGCCTGTGTGTGCTCCTGCACAGCCTGTGTGTGCTCCTGCACAGCCTGTGTGTGCTCCAGCCTCACCCACGGGCTCTGCCCCAGCAGCTGCAGAGCTTTCCAGACATCCAACCTCAGTCTGAGCCTTTGGTTCCTCTCCCTCGGACAGCAGGGCCCTCCATGGGCATTGGTGCCTCTTCCCAGCCCTTGTTCCTGCAGCTCTTGCTCCCTCTCCCTCTGTCTGTCCCTCCCAGTCCCTCCTCTCCTCCATGGAATTCCAGGAAAAGCCACTTTAACCTCTCAGGTTTGACCTGGCAGCCTCAACCAGGGCAGGAAAAGCCTCGGGGAAGCTCCAGCAGCTCTGGGCAGCCTCTCCAGGCTCTCCCCAGGCTCAGCATGAGCAGCAGCCACATTCCTGCCTCTGGGCTGGCCATCCTGAGGGATGGAGCTGCAGGAGCATCCCTGGGGCTCTGAGGCTACCTTGGGTCTGGAGGGAAGGTGCAGAACCCAGAGCTCTCCAGGGTCTGAGGAGCTCAGGAGCTCTGGCAGTGATTCCAGAACTCCAGAGCCTGTGGAAAAGCAGGAAGAAGCAGCCCTGGGCACAGCAGAGACCAGAGAGCCCTGAGCACGGTGCCACCAAGGCTGCCCAGCCACCACCCAGGCACAAAGCACACTCTGGTTTTGCTCCATCAGCACCATCCCAGACCCTTCCTGGAGTGACTTTGTGCAGGATGGATGCACTGAAAACCCGGGGAGGGGCAGAAAGCTCAGCCCTGGGCAAGCACAAGCACAGCAAACTCATTCCTTGGCCTTTCATCTGCTTAATAACACTGTGGCATCCAGAGAAACCTGGGAATGGCAAAGAAAACGAGCTCCTCTAAAACTCCTCTAAAACTCCTCTAAAACAGGGATCCACCTTCTCCACATGGGCTGGAGCACAGGGAGGAGCTCCAGTGGGGACAGTGACCAGGGAGCTCCAGTGGGGACAGTGGCCAGGGAGCTCCAGTGGGGACAGTGGCCAGGGAGCTCCAGTGGGGACAGTGGCCAGGGAGCTCCAGTGGGGACAGTGGCCAGGGAGCTCCAGTGGGGACAGTGGCCAGGGAGCTCCAGTGGGGACAGTGGCCAGGGAGCTCCAGTGGGGACAGTGGCCCAGGGGCAGCAGAGCCTGGCAGCAGCTGCTGAGCAGCCAAAGCCTCCATGGGGTTTCATCTCTCCTGGGTGGGAAATGGAAAGAATTATTGCTCTGATAACACCCAAAGGGTTCAGATCCAGAGAATCATCCCAAAAAAAAGCACCTCAAAGTGCAGCAAAGCACCAAAAAGAGTCCCAGGGTCCATCTGTGGTCACCTCTGCATGCTCAGAGGGCAGGACACAGCCCAGCACACCGGCAGCCCTGCGATGGGGACACAAACATTTCTCCAAGCCGAGCCCAGACGCCGCTGTGTTCTCCCCTCGGGATCAGTAAGAAAATCGCGGAGGATGCTGCAGGAAGGCAGCGAGGGGCAGCGAGCCCCGGCAGGGTGAGAGGCGCAGCCTCACAGGAGCCCCGGGAGGTTCCCGAGCCAAGGCTGACCTCCACAGGCCGGCGGGATCATCACAGCCCTGAAATCATCAAAAACCCAGGATCATCACAGCCCTGGGATCACCATCACAGCCTTGGGATCATCATCACAGCCCTGGGATCATCATCACAGCCCTGGAATCATCAAAAACCCAGGATCATCACAGCCCTGAGATCATCATCACAGCCCTGGGATCATCAAAAACCAGGATCATCACAGCCCTGGGATCACCATCACAGCCCTGGAATCACCATCACAAACCCGGGATACGGGATCATCACAAACCCGGGATCATCACAAACCCGGGATCATTATCAACCCATGATCACCATCACAAATTCGGGATTATCACATCCCCAGCTGCTCCTGGCACCAGCCCCACCTGCAAACATTCTTCCCAAACCCTGCCCACAGCCTGGGCCTTTCCCCATGGCCTGTCCCGGTGCCACCAAAGCTGGGGACACCTCTGGGGCCAGGAATTCCTGCTGTGTGTCCCAGCAGGGCGGCTCTGCAGGGAGACACAGGAGATCCTGGGCTGGTTCCTGCTCTCCATCTCTCTCTGCTGCATCCAGGACTCGTCCTGGGCATCTCCCCCACCATTTCTCACTGCTCTGGAAATTCAGAGTGGGAGATGGGGATGCAGCAGGCAGGGAAGGTCTGCAGTGCTTGGAGGGGTCTGACAGGACCTGCAGGAGATGGAGCCCCCAGGAGCAGATCCAGAAATCCCAATGGCCCCAAATCCACCCCACCTGCTCCAACAGGAGACAGCAGGCAAGGACTGTTTACACCTTTGCATTCCTGGAAAGGCTTATCCTGTATCCTAGTAATCAATAAGGAGCAATTTGTGGATTTGGTTTTCAGCTGAAAAAGAGGGAAAGGTCCCATGGGTGGAGCTGATACTGAGGCTCCTGTTCCAAGAAAGTCTGAGTGAGCACAGCCCTGCCAGAGCCAAGGCATCCCTGGAGGGCAGGGGCAGCTCCTGCCTGGCTGAGGTTTGCAGCAGCAGCTGCTGCTGGGAATTCCTAGACACAGCCTCTGCCTCCTCAGAGCCCGGGCTGTGTCTGGTGTCAGCACCAAATTCCAGAGTGGATCCACTCTGCCCTCACCTGTGACAGGAAGGGAAACCTGGCAAGGTCCCCGTGGAGGGGCAGCTGGAGCTGCTGCTGGGGCTTCAGAGCTCTCTGGCACTTCAGGCTGTTGCCCCTCTGTTGAACCAACACTCCTGACAGAGCCAGGAGCCTTCTGGCTGCCCTCTGAGTGTGAAGATACAAAGATCCCTCACCTTTCATGCCCTGTTCCAGCAGCCAGCGTGGCCAGAGCAGGGATGCTGGGGGTCAGCACTGCTGGAGCCCCTCCTGGCCTCTCTGCACAGGGGGTTCTGCTGCAGCAGGGGTTTGTCAGCCCAGCTCCTGCAGGTGGGATAAAATCAACCCTTGGGAGCAGTGAAACCACGGCAGGACCGTGCAGAGGGGCTGTTCCACCCAAACCACAGCTTTGCCCCAGGGTCAGGAGCTCTGCCCCAGGCTGGGGCTCACCCCAGGGCACCCAGAGGCAGCTCCTGGGCCCAGGGAAGCCAGAGGGACCCCCAACGATGCTGTGGAGCTCAGCTCTTCCCAGAACCAGCCCAGACTTGCCTGGGATTCAAGGCCCTCTCTTATCTTCTGCAGCAGCTCGGGCTCGTTGTGAAATCTCCCCAGTGGAGATGTTGGCAGCCAGGATTTATGGCTTCTGTAGTTTCCCTTTCATGGCTCCAGCTGGGGAAGAGCTGGCGAGGGATGAAAGGTGCAGCTCGGGGAGGGATGGCAGGAGAGCACTTCAAAGGCTCCCAGAGTCGCCCTGGGATGCTCAGGATCCTTCTCTTGCAGCCCTCCAGAGCCTCCAGCAGCCTCTCCCTCCTCAAGCACAGCCCTAAAACCATCTGGAGCCAGAGTCAAGCACCTGCAGCTGAGCTCTGGAGCTGCCCCCAGGAGGTTTCTCTGCACCCCCAGACAGTGAAATGTCAGCTGGCTCAGGCAGGGCAGCAGCCACGGCCAACCCAGGGGTTTCATGGAAACATGAGCAGGTTTTGCTCCTAAGGGAAGTCTGGGCTGGAGGGGAAGGCCAGAAGGAGCCTGAGAAGGGATTTTGGCCACTGTCAAGTCTCACCCTGAGCAGCTTTGCTCATGTGCATCCCCTGGGACAAAGGGATCTCAGAGTGCCTGAGCTGGGCTGCCACTCTGCAGGGCCAGGGACCATCTCCATCCTGAGCTGCCTGCAAGGGCAGGATCTCTGCTCAAGGAACCTCACAGACAAGAATTCACCCAAAGGTCAGAGCAGCATTATTTCCCACTCCTCCTTGGGTGCTGACTCCGGCTCCAAGGCCACTAAAAGCTGGGAAATGAAAGCCCCATGAAGAAATCTCACCCTGAGCACTTCAAACCCACCAAGCCCATGCATGGAGCCTGCAGTAAATGCTCCTGTGCTGTTGTGGATCTGATTCCTGAGTGAGTGGGTGCAGCAAGATGAAGAGCCAACCACTGCCCTGAAAAACACCCAAACACAGACTGCAGGAACTCCCAGCCCCTGTAAGAGCTATTGCCTGAGGAAATTAAAACTCAGAAGTAGCTGAAGCAGCACATGCCTGCCCACACCTTAAATCCCCAAAAGCTCCCAGCACTTTCCTGCCCTCTGTCCTTGCCTGGGCATCCTGTGCCACAGGTGATGCCACCTGGCAGCCAAACAGCAGCTGAGGCTGCCCAGGTGCCCTGAGTGACAGAAGGAGCAGCACAGGCTCCATTCTCCAGCTCCAAACTCATGCACAGATCCAGACCAAGCCGGCCAGGCTGGGTGGAAAAGCTCAGCTCCAAGGCACAGAGCAGGGCTGGGTGCTCACACAGCTCTGGGACCCTGCTGGAGCTTCACTCCCTGCAGCCAGGGGAGCTGATAAACTGGAGCCAGTGTGAGCAGCACTGCTGAGAAAAGCCACTTTGCTCAGAGCACGTGTCCCTGTCCTCAAGCAGCCTCCAGGGCAGCGACCTCAGGTCCCCTCCTCACCCCAGGAGCCTCCTGACAGTGCTGGGACTCACCTGGAGCCACAGGTGAGATTTGGGCCAGGGCAGGTGCAGCAGCCAAGCTCTGCCCTCCACAGGGTCCCCACTCAGCTCCCAGAGGGAGATGATTGGAGCTACAGGTGGGAAATGCCACCAAAATCTTCCAAAGGAAATTATTTCTTTGAATTTCTGAAATTAAATTAATTGAAATGGAAAAAACACCCAATCAAGGAAAGGTGAATAGGTCACCCTACAATTACCCTACATTTTCACAACAAATGGAACAGCCTGCCTGACACAGACAAGAAATGAACTCATGGCCTTTAAAATCAACTCCAGGGATCCAATCCATCCCATTCCTCATTAGGCTCTTCCCAACAAGGGCTCTACCCCCAAAACAACCTCCAAGAGCAGGGCAGGAGCTCCACGGGGCTGCTCACAGGGCCCAGGGCTCTGCTCTGTGCTCAAAGGCAGCAAAGCCTCGAATGCAGCTCAAACCTCAGGCAGGAAATGGCTCAGGAAGACAACTGGGGGGGTCACCACCTTCTTCCTGGCATCCCATAATGGCAGGAGGATGCAGGAGCTGCAGCTCCCCTGGGAGGAGCTGTCTGGAGCTCCCTGCAGCAGCCTGGGGCTGCTCTGCACTGCAAACACCTGCATGGGGGCAGCAGCAGAGTCAGGGAGGGAAACAGGAGGAGCTGCAGAGGATGGAGGGGCCTTGATGCTGGAATGGGGGCCAGGACTGACCCCCAGCAGTTCACTGCCCTCTGCACAGAAGGAAGAAAAGCATCAATAACATCTGTCTGTCTGTCTGCTGCCTGTCCAAGCACAGCTCTCTGTAAAACAGTGCCCAGTGCCCCTGCCTGGTGCAGTCAGTCCCTGGGCCCTGGGCAGGCCTGGCCCAGGCTGGCAGAGCTCAGCACATCAAAGCAGCCCCAGCTCCTCCCTGGCAGCCTCTCAGCCCTGCTGCCCTCGCTGTCTGCCTGCCCCAATCAGCATTTTTAATCACTGAGGATCATTTAGATTTAGAACATTGCTGTGCTCTGCACCCGGAGCTCAGCCCCATAAATGATTTCTCCTCTCCCCCACATTCCCCCTGTGTGGACAGGGATGTTTTCAGGCTCATTAAGAGGAGCAGTATCACTTTAATCAGCCTCTTTAAAATAACAATTCTGTGTGCAAACTGACAAAGTCATTCCCCAGGTCCTGCCAAGCCCTTTGCCGTAGGCAAAGGAGCTGAGACGTCCCTTAGCATCAATTTTGTTTGTTTATTTATAAAGTTCACACCTTTGATCTTTGTTTAGCAGCTGTTTTCATCTCCCTGTCCAGTGGTAAGAACACAGCAGTTCTTCTCTTGAGTCAAACAACCATGAGCTCCCTTTTCCCAGCTCTGGAAAGAATCCAGCCCCAGCTTGGGGAGCTCACCCCAGACTGAGGCAGGCCCAGAGCAGGAGGCTCTGCTCATCCCCCCTGCTCAGCAGGCACAGCCCAGGCTCTGGATCCCCCTGAAATGAAGGTTTTCATTAATTACCTGCTGGCTAACTCCCCTCCATGGCTGGCATCACCTTCAAGCGTTGCCATCACGACCCCGGCGTGCTCAGCCCCAGCTTTGGGCAGTCCTGGAACAGCCCTGACCCAGATTAAAACACTCTGGGACTGCCAGAGCTGCTGCACCCTGTCTGAAAGCAAAAAACAGCAAAGAAACCCATCTGGAACTCAGAAAAGAGCCCTGAAATCCAGGAATTCTGTAATGGGATCAAGGCAATCTCAACTCCTGAGGTGGCCACCCAGGGGATAAAGTTGAACCAAAGTTGAGATTTTTTTTTAATGTCTTTTAAATCAAATCTCACACATCTCTGAAATCTGCATTCCATAGATAAACAAGCTACCAAGATCTGTTCTTAACTTCCCACTGAAAATCTGAAAAGAAAAAATCATCTCACTTCTCCTAAAGAAATTGTGGAAAGTCATTATTTCTCAGCTTGTTCTTCATTTTAAGGAAGTTCTAAATTTTCAGGGGCACCCCAGCTGGTTATAATGTTAGAAATAACACAAATTCTGCCTTAAATCCCATCACCACTGAAAAAACCCTCAACCTGAAGGCCAAAAATGGAGAACAGAATTACCAATGAGTTGTGTAGTGCAGTTCAGCCCATCACCCTGCAGTCCTGGATTGCACATGAAATCTTCAGAAATAAGAGAAAGATCTGCTTGGTAGTGAAAATATAATTTTATTTAACAATAGCTGCCAGCAGTATACTGGTATATCTGTAAAAGATGTTCCAGAAAGTGAAAGACATAAGCAAACTACAACAAATTGTATCAACTCTTCAAGTATTTCTGCAAACCATGCTCCAATCCTTGCTGTCCTGTCCTGGGAGTCTCCATCCCCTCATCCTGCTCCCACCCCCTCCAGAAACCAAAGTCAGGAGTTGGTGGCACAGGTGCTGAGGCAGATGGAGCATTTCTCACTTGGGTTACAGCTTCTCCTGAAAAATATTCACTGGATGGGTTCAGATGCTTCTGAGTGGCAAGGGGAGAGCAGCAGAGTTGGCTGCACTTCTCCACTTTTTGTTCTGCACCCAGATAGGCATCAGTGGGTTTGGCTCCAGCAGCTCCCATTTACCCCTGTCTGTGCTCCTTTGATACCAAATGCTAATTTGCTGCTTTAGCATAAAAATTTGATTACATCTCTCTCCTTATCATGCAGCCCTGGATCGGTTTGGACATGCCCAGTGTGGAGAAAACACTGATTTTATGGGAAAATGCAAAGCTGCAGGCTGGGGCTGCCTTGTGGGACATCCAGGGAAGGGATGGACAGAGTGGGATTGTTCCACAAGTCCCACACACCTCCTGCTCCACAGGCAGCCTCTCCACAGCAGGGATCTCCTCGAGAAAGAAAAGCTTTGTCAAGGGGAAAAAATAAAATAATAATAATGCACCTAGGATAATCTGTTCTCCCACACAAAAACAGGGTGCAGGTGATGGATTTTCCCCTTGTGTTCAGGAAATACACAAGTCACCTGTTTTAATGCGAATTTAAGCATATTTCAGCTTGAGAATAAAGTAAGTTATTCAGCATGCTAATACATGCAACCAACTTGCAAACTGGAATGCCTACTTGAAAGGGTAACTGCTGTTTTTAAATTGGAGAAGGGGCTAGGAGCAGCATTTTAAATTTAAACAGGGGGTAGATTAATTGCTGTTTGATGAAATTAAAAATGCATTTAAAGATCAGATTGTAAACAAGTTGACAGAAGTCAAGAATTTACATAGTTATGAAAGGGCTTTTTTAATTAGTGTGGAGCTGCTGATTGGGGCCAGATGAAAGTGCTCTGCCCACAGCAGACGCTGCCTTCCCCTGCTCTGCAGGGATCACCTACGGAGCTGCAGCTGCTCCTCCCACCAGATTCCTGCTCCCTCCTGAGCCAGGAGGGGCTGGGCAGCTCCTGCCACACCAACCCTGCAGCAGGAACCTGAGGGATGCCCAGGACAGCTCCCCTGCCAGGCTGGAGCTCGCTGGGATCCCAGCTCCGAGGGAAAGGCTGCTCTGGAGAGATCAGGAACCCTCTGGTCACAGCTGAGCTCTGTTTGCAAACTCTCAGACACAGTGGAACCCCTGAGGGAGGAGGGCAGGGCCTTGAAGGGGTCTGAGCAGTGTCAGCAGGAGCCTGAGCTGGTGTTTGAATGCAGGAAGGGGTCTGAGCAGTGTCAGCAGGAGCCTGAGCTGGTGTTTGAATGCAGGAAGGGGTCTGAGCAGTGTCAGCAGGAGCCTGAGCTGGTGTTTGAATGCAGCAGCTCCTGGCTGGGGGTGCCCTGCTCTCTGCACCCCAGGGACAATTCCCTGGGAAGGGAGCACAGCCTGACCCCACAGCCCCATCACCACGACTTCCAAGGGCCATCCTGATCTGCTTTTGGGAAGTTTTTGGCTCTCCTTTCAAAGCTATGCCCACAATCACTTCCTACAGCTCTGTGAACTCCGTGGTGGCCAAGAGCACCAAACCAAGGAGGGTTGGGTTTGGGGTTTTTTCACCCTAAGTGTCATTAAAAATGCTGTCATCTAAATAAAAAAGTCATTCCTTTTTCTAGATGCCACGTTGTAGCAGAGACTGAAGCCCTACAGAGGATTCTTATGGCTGAGGAACTTTATTGAGGAGGGGATGTGACATCAGAATACAGTAATTAATCCAGGCTACAGCCAAGGTCCTCCTAACCAGGTCACTCCCCAGGATTCCCCTCTGTGCCTAAACATTCCTGAAACAAATCAGAACTGGGCTTGAGTGTATCTAAGAGAGTTGCCTTTCAAAGAGATGTGACAGGATTGCTAAGTGCCTTTACATTGGAATTCTAGCTCTAGGAAGGCAAGGCAAGGCACCACAAGCCAGGGATACAAATATGGATCTGGTTCTCTACCTCTTCTATGTCCAACTAACTCCATGGGTACATAAAGTAGCAAAAGCAGGATGCTTAGAAAAGTCAGGCTGGTTTTCAGAAAGCCAGTGCTTTACCAAAAAAAAAAAAAAAAAAGAAAAAAAAAGAAAATAATTAGTGTATAAAAGTGTTTGTGTGAGCATTTCCACGTTATTGCAGAATGTTAAATATTCCAAGAACAACCTAGCAGGAATAGCACTTTCCAGCTTCTAAAATCAGTTAAATACAAAAGTATCTTTACAAAAAAATAGGCATATAAGTCTAGCATTCTTTGGAGTTGTTTATGATGGTCTTTTAAAAATAACCTAGCAGTTTATTTCATGCATCAAAACCATTAATTTTAAACAAGAAAACTATTCCCTGGTTTAGAAACATTTGAAAATTGCTTTTAAAAAAATTGTAGTGCTATTCCTCAGTGTTGCTGTAAAAAGATTTAAGTATAGTAGTGCAATGATTATGAGTATGCAAAATTGCAGTCCAGGTGCACAGAAACAATTGGGATAAATCCCATGGGAAGGACTGGATTCCACCACCATTTCTTTACAAAATTCCCAGATTTCCATTCAGGAAACAAACCACCCTACTATCATTTAAGGCAAATGTTCTTTTTAAAGGTCACTTTAGCTTTCTTCAGGGAAGAAAGGGCATTAAAAAGTTCCCATTTCATGGCTCTCTGTCCATTCTGCATCACTAATCATTGCACTGCTATTCCCCACCCAGAGTTAGGACACTACAGTTTCCATGGATTTGGGCTATGACAGAACAGATTTTTAAGTAAAAATCACCAAAAATACCTATACAAAACAAAAAGGCTCTTAACTACCAAAAAGAAAGCCACTTGCAATTCTTAAGGTGAACAGAGGGCAGCTTCCAACTCTGCTGTTTCCTGATGGAAAATCCTGACAATTATTTGTTTGCTGCAACTCAAAATTCATACAATGCAGCTCTTTAAATCTCCTCAAGCTCTTGAAGACACAAAAAACATCAACTCTGAGCTTTGAGCTTCCTGCCCCAGCTCTCAAGCCTGGATTCAAACTTCCCTGATGCTGAGGTCATTCAAATCCAAGGTTCACATTGAGTCCATTCTCAACCATCACCGTGACTTCAATTCCAAGAGATTTTATAAAAATACAACAAAACAAACCAACAAAACATTGCCAAATATTCTGCAAATGGCTCTTTTGGATACTAAGTTCCCTTCTCTATGTAAATAGGATAGACAAGCAGGTACAGTTCAACGTGTCACAGGTACAACAGGTGTGTACAGATCTTCTGGAAAAGCACTAAATTCCAAAATACATAAATATTCCTTGTACCATACAGTGAGACAGGATCCTAAACCAATTCCTGGACAAATCATGGACCAAATGTTTACAGAGAAAAGCAGCAGAGGTGAGCCAACCCTTCAGACTGAAGAATCCAGAGTCACCCCAGTGCAACAGGAACACGACTGCATCCACCACGCTCAAGGGCTGTGAGAGGAGGTCAGGAAAAACAAGCCTGTAATTAAAGTCTGCAAACTTTAGGTAATTACTGTACCTGGTCTATCCACGTGGCTTGGAGTAACTGCGAGTTCATGCAAAAACCAATTGCTATTGATATGAAAAGAGCAGTCTGTTAGAAGCATTGTTATGGGATATGCAGGACCCGATCCTTTGCAGGTGCTGGTTACTTGGTGAGTCTCTTGGCTACATCACTGTAAGCTACTTCAATCTCCTTGTCTACAGGACAGGTGTTGGTGAACTCATCCCTGCTGTAAGCATTTGTCAGGTATCTCCAGATCCCTGTCATCTCCTTGGGAATCTCAAAGTTGCGGTATTTTTTGGCCACCACCTGGAAGGACAGAATTATGTTAGGAATTTAAATCCTTCACTTCAAACGTTTTTCCAGCCCTGGCCACTCTGTTGTGAAGTTACCCTTCAGCCTGGACACTTGGGAGGAGTCCTGCAGTTTCCAGAGGCTGTTCCTGAGGGGTGCCCTGGCTGTTCCTGCCTCGCTCCCTTGGGGCTCTCCTCACCCAGGGAAACGTCTGCAGGCAGCCAGAACTGAGCCTGTGGCTCCATCTGCAGTACAGAGCTGACACAGAGCACTGCAGGCAGGGGAGGCACCAACCCACACTGATGTGGGCACAGTGTGGGTTGGTGTTCTGCACTGCTGTTCCTCTCCCAGGCTGCCTCTTCCAAGATTCCAACCTGGTTATTTACACAATCCCTTTATTTGTGTCATTTACTTTGTTTTGGAGCAGTTTCCTCTGCAGAGGTGAGCAGACGCCCCCTTCAGCCATTACCTGCTCACCTGATCTTCACCCTCCTCCTCCTCCTTGTGAGCCCTGCAGCTCCCTGAGAGCAGAGGGCAGTGCAGGGAATGGGGTTTGGCTCTCTGCTGCCCAGATTCACACCTGCCCTGAACTCCACTGCTCAGAGCCCTCTGAGTGACCCAAACCTTGCACAAACTATCAGTCCTATCAGTGCAGCTAAGCTTACAGACAGCTGCAATCAGCTGTGCACAGGAACTCCACAACCCACAGATATTTTCTGCTGCATTTTCCCTTGCAGCCCCCCAGCTCTGACCTTGACAATGTGCAGTTTGGGCAGCAGGTTGCAGTCGGCCAAGGTCATCTCGTTGCCATCCAGGAATTTGCGTGTGGACACGGTGACGTCCTCCAGGCTGTTCTCATCGATCTCGTCGGGCAGGGGGGAGTTCAGGTACTCATCCAGCTTCTGCAGGGTTTTCAACAGGCCACGTTCTAAGGCTGCACAGCAAGAGATGATTCAAAATTAATATTAAACTGAGGCTGCAACCAGATCTGAAATACAAACCCCACGTCCTTGTGCTGCCCTGAAGGATTTGTAACCCTTGGTCAGTTTTTGTGCCTCTGTGCTCATCAGAACACTGAAACTGGACCAGAATCTCTTTAAATATCCCACATATGCAGGTTGTTTAAAAGCTGGCTAATACAGGAGTTTGCACTAATTTAAAATACTGTAAGACTGCCCACAAGGTTTTATTTTTGGTTTAAAAAGTGGCTTATGTCAGTTTCTTAAGACTGTGCCTAACTGGCTTAAACTGATTAGAATTAAGCTATGCTGGGGTTTATATACATTTAAACATAATCTGTTTAATGTCACATGCTCAGCAAACAGCCCTGACCAACCCAGAGCACCGAGGCAAGATTTGGAATGGAGCAGAAGTTTATGGAATGCAGCAGCAGAGGGCAGCACACCCCAGAAAATCCCCGTTTATTTCCCAACTGTTTACAAATATTTTGCATCTCTCCCTTTGAACTGCAGCAGAAAGGAACTCTGATTCCCTAAGTTTGGCTTTCCCTCTAATTACTTTAAGGACAAAATTGATTTGTACTGAACTACTGAAAGGCCCAGCTGTGAGTTCTTCAGCACTTATTGATCCCTCGTGTGAATCTCCTGTTTTCCCTCCACACAGAAAGGTTTTAATCCTTTAATGGAAGTGACACAAACTAAGTTTAGCTCAGAACTCTGAATGGGAGCCCTGAGTCCTAGAGAGGTGAAATAAGAGCAGCAGATCCACAGAAATTCAACCATTGGGGCATGACACAAACTCTGCATGAAATTTGCTTCTGGGTGTTGAAACATTTATCCTTCATTCAAGAGTTTTGAGTGGTTGCTGTACTAGAAGATCCAGTGCCAGGGATATTTACAAACCATGCACACCCCATTGAAATTCTGATTAAAGTTCTCTTTCAAATGTTGAAATGGTTGACATTAAATTTAAATAAGATTTTAATTCACAAGACTCTCTAATGTCCCTCAACATGCAGCTAAATCTGTCAGGGAGACACTTCCCACAAAGCTGCTCTGAAAAACACAACCAGTGAACCAGGAGTGCTCTGTCCCCCCAGTGACCCACCTTCATTAGCTTCTGGTCTGGAGTTCTTGATAAAAGCAGAAAATTTGGCAAATATATCCATTCCAGCAGTGTTGGATTCTGGGTGCTTTGGTGAGAGTTTCAGGTACCTGAAAAGCAGCAAGGAGCAGATCTACAGCACATTTAGCAGAATGGTTTTCATTATCTATTAACTAGCACAAAATGGCACTTTGGTACTGATTTCTCCTTTTCCAGACTGGCTCCTGAGGTGTAGCATCACACACTGAGCTTTTTAAACCTTTTCCAGAGGGACACCAAAGCACATGGCTGCTTTCTGAATGAGACATTTGGTACAAGCAGAGCCTGAGAAAGCCAGGGCACCAGAGCTCCCTCAATCCAGTGCTGCCAAGGGAGCACATCACTCATCTGTAAAAGTACAGGGTTTTCCACTTCAATTAGCATCAGAGAATTATGGACTCCACATCCCTTAACAAAAACATGAAGTTTTGCCATGCTGAAAAGACAAAACAGTTCAGTCTGTTAAAGGCAGTGTCTGGATCTGCCTGCCAGCTGAAGAGTACAAAGCCAAGAGTCTGGAGACAGTTTGAACACATTAAAACAAATTCTCACTCCAGTTTAGGACTAAGTTTTGTACAGCAGACTCATCTTCATTTGCATTATTTGGACACAAATGTGCCTGTCACCAAAAGGGAGAGTCTCAAAGTGCAGAAAGGATGACTGGGATATAGAAAGGATAATTTAAAAATCTTACAGAGAAAGCAGTTTTTGATCTAAAGATGAGGGAGATGAGGGGAGGAAGGTATGACAAGCAAGAACTATTCCATGTCTTCAGTTTATTGATGCTGGAGAACATCTTAGGGCAGAAATCCCCTGTGAGAGCTGTGCCTGAGGTGACAAACCATGGGTGTAACACTTACTTGGGTGGGGCCAGAACATCTTCCAGGAACTCTTCAATCTTGTTCACATCTGTTCTCACTTCCCCATTGTATGTGATGAAGGGGGGGTGAGTGCCTGGAGCCAGGTTCTGCAGGTCTGCTGGTTTCCTGGGTGAGATGCAAACCATGAGCAGTAAGCAGGGGACAACATTTCATTGCTGTGACCACAGAAGCACTGCTGAGGTTTCCACATCCTCAGTTTTAAATAGACACCACCAGTTTTCTTTCTCAAATCTGAGTTTACAATTAAACATTTTGAATACACATGCTAGAAATTAATTTAAACCAGTTAAAAACAATCTCCTCCTACCTCTGGCTGGGTTTATTCTCAACTCAATCCAATGCTGGCTAGAAGAGGGATACCTGTACACACACCTCACACTGTCCCTCCTTCCCCAGCCCTACAGAGCAGTTTATATATAGCATAATCTGTGCTAATCCCCCCCTCACACTGAGCTGCTCTGGAAAGCAGCAGCTCTGCCCCAGCCCAGTGAATAAAGCATTTATTAGGTGCCCAGGGAGGTTGGTTCCAGGCAGGCTGACAGATTTTGATCATGGTTAAAATTATGCTTCAGTTTCCCCCAGTGAGAAAAGGAATTTACAAACAAGAGCAGCACACCTGGGAGAGGAATCCCACATTGGGATTATTCATGAGACAACAGCAAAAAGCTGAAATAGGAATTTCCAGCTCTATTTCTAACTAACATTTCCCTCAGGCAGCCTGGCCACCACCTCCTGCTGGCCCAGCTGATGGCTCTGCCAAGGTGAAGCTGCTGCCCCTTGGTTCTTGTTTGAGCAAACCCAGCCTGGGCCATACCCTGAGCTGGGCCTGAGCCCTGCCCAGCCTGGCCACGGCCCTGAGCCAGCTCCAGGCAGGCAGGAACTGATTTACTGAAACTGCAACTGCACTTCAGGAAATGCTCCTGACACCCCCAGACAGGGAAACTGCTCTGGTGCCATCCACAGCCCCAGTCCTGCAGGGGCTGACAGCAGCTGGGCTCCAAGCTGAGTTTTCTACCTTGTTTCCATTTCTTACAAGGTTAAGAACCCCTGCCAGAATTTCATGTCCTGCCCACTGCTGCCCCTTTTCTACAGCCAAGGTGTGCTTACTTGTAAGACTGAAGGAGAAAAGTGATTTTCATGCTTTACCTTGGGAGACCTTATGAATACAGGAATTTAACCTTTCAATTTTTAAGCTTCTCAGAAGTTATTTCTTACTAAGAGTTGCCACCTCTCTCTCACTTTTAGGATTTAAAGTTTGTCACTGGGTAATGCTCTAAGTAGCTTAACACTTCATTTAAATACAGCTTTGTAACTCCCAACAATTGCAGGAAGTCATCGTGGCTCCCTTCCAGCTCCCCATGTTGGCCAGATAAAATTCCTCAAAAGGAATGTTATTGAAAAACAAACAGGGGCAAGAGCACAGGATCTGCAGGAATACTATCAAAGGCAAGCTTTAGCTCAGAAACAGATTATTCCAAAGAACTGCCCAAAAGAGTTTCCCAAAGAACCAGAGTGCATCTCAGAACTCTTCATCAATCTGGATCTCTCAAGAGAAAGCAGAATGAAGATCCCACAGCCCAGCTCAGGGTTTGGTTTCCATTTTGCTGCCCCTGGCAGGAGATGCCAGCCAAGCCCTGCTCCAGCACAGCCCTTGGAGCACAGGCACACAGGAACAGCCTGAAAAGGCTCAGAGTACAAATTCCCCCAACAGTCAAACAAGAAGGCAATTACTGGAACAGTGATGTTTTCCTTCTGAGATAAAGCTGGAGAGCTTAAAAAAACAAACCAAACCCAAACAAAAACCCCTTCTGTAACCACTCCAAATAACTCCACGATGGTTTGTGCCTACCCCAAGGTTTACCAGGGGTTTTGGAGGCAGGGCCACATGAATTATCTGGCCATCACTACCCCAGAGTCAAGGTGTAAACACCTCATGGCTTTGCCACAAACCAGAATAGTAATTAGCATGGAAATTATTTATTGTAGAGCAGACAAATTCCAGCTCCCAAATGGAACACATTTATAAATTACACAAATACTGCAATGAGGAGCTGAAGAGTAACATGGGGAGAAGTCAGCACTAAAACCCCAGTTCTCAGCAGTATTTCACTTTACTGAAGTTGGATTCACCTCTGGGTGGTCTTTAATATTTAATCTGAATATTCCACATCATCATTTAAGTTTTTCCTGTCAGAGGAACTGCAAAAACTCCAGCTGCAGATGCTTCAATCAGGATCTCAGCCCTCAGCTGAAGGCAAGCTGGCCCTGAGTGCTGCTCCAGCCCAACAAATGGTTTGTGCAGAGCAGCTCTGTCTGCCCCCAGAGCAAGGCAGAGCTCTGCTGCCCAGGAGGGAAGAATGGAGCCTCTGTGTGCCCCAAGAGAGGGAAGAAGTGCCTGAGTCCTTGCAGAGGGTGGGACTGCCCTCCTCCCTGGCTGTGTGCACATTCTGTCACTGCAGAATGTGCCTTTGTCAGCTGGGGCAGCTCTGCAGGGGCAGCACAGGCCACAGGCAGCAGCAGGCTCAGATTTTCCTGTGTCCCAAGTCCCTCATTTGTGAACTTTTGTACCCAACCATGACCTTTTCAGGCTCACAAACAGAGCTGGCCTTGCTGCTGTGCAGCACTGATGTTATGAAGCAGAGGCAAGCAAAGCCTTTTTTCCTTTTTTCTGGTTTTGGCCAATCAAATAAATTCAGGTTTTTTAAACAATTCCTGCTCTGCTCTGTTCCTGTTAGGCACAAACTCAAAAAAGGCAGAGGAGATAATTGGCTTGAGTAATGTGCTCACCAAAGCAGTTTCTTGTGGCAATATTGAGGCACCACCTAACATCTATTGCATTCTGGCAGAGATAACAAGGGGAAACAGCCCCACGTGGTATCAAACATTTCCTATTCAGCTGGGTGTGATGTTCTGCATGCTGCACTGCTCTGCCACTGGCTATTGATCAGCCCACAGTGTTAAAGCTGTATTTAAGGACATCTAAATAAAGTCTAAAAGGAATTAAGTTTGTATCAATGTCTATTCCAACCTGAATTAGCTGCAGTGCTCCTTTGTTTCCTTTCCCAGAGAACTCTCCAGAGCACAACACAAAGGTGGTTTATTTGACCTATTCCCCTGCAGAGCTTTAATTTTGCACTTATTTTGTGTTTCCCCTTCCTCAACAGAAAAAAAAAATCCTGAAAGAAAGCTCTCCTTGTGTAAGGAAGGTCAACTTTAAACATCTGCAACCAATTTATAGGGTAAAAGTTGGTCTTACATCCCATTCCCCCACCCAATTAACTCCAAGTTGCCAAGGGGACACAAAATAAAGCAAATTCATCAGGAATATTTGGCATTTTAATGATATCTAAACTGGTCCAGCAGTAAAAAGCCTTTCAAACCTAAAATATCTCTGCCCACCCCAGTAACTGCAATAGGTTAAACAACCCCACCATGAAAGGAAAAGGAAATCCCAAATTACCAAGAGCCCACAAGCACCAGTTCTGCTCCTGGGCTTGCAGAAACCACAGCAGGGCTGGTGGAAGATGTGACACATTTGGTTTTTGTGACACATTTGGTTTATGTGACACATTTGGTTTTTGTGACATATTTGGTTTCTGGGGCTGGCAGCAGCAGCATCTGCAGGGAAATCCCACACTGGCCAGAAAAGCTCTTTGAGCAGCTCCAAATGCACCCAGAGCTGACAAAAGCTGCTTTCTGCCCCTCACCACACATGGAAACCTTTAGCACTCCTTGCCAGCACTGAAGCAGCAACTTCAGTGATTTTTAAACCCCAAACAAGACACCTCCCTCAGAAAATCCCCAGAGGTGGAGTCCAGCAGGGTGATTTGTCCCTCCTAAGCTGGCCTCAGTGCAGAACCCTGTGTTTCTGTTGGCTTTATTCCTGAAATTCAGGTTTGGAGGCACTGGCAGCCTCCCCTCTGCAGAGCTGTGGCCAGCAGAGTTTTCCACCAGTGCTGGGAAAACATGACCTCACACCCAAAGCAAACACAAGGGCCCTGCTGAATTTAGCACTTGCATAAAAAAGAATGCCCAGCCTGAGGAAATGAGGACTCCTGGGTTCACCTCTCACTGTTTAACCACCAAGGTGCTCATTTTACAGAGGAGCAGCTGCAGTTTAGGTGACAGCACCATGGCTATCTGGCTGACACAACAAAGGCAGAATATTCTGCATTTTATTCCTGCCCATTTCACTTAGATTTACCTCATGGGCAGGTATTTCCATTATTATTGCACAATAGCCAAAATGATCTTAAAAATGTTAAGAAAAGAGGAGGCTGCACATTGTTTGTGACAATTATCCATCACTGGAGTTTGACCAGAGGGTGGCTGACTAAAAATATCCATCTTAGGGCATCTTGATGTGAAGTCAGGAAAGGAAGAGCCAATACTCAGTTCCAAAAGGCTTTGTGTGAGTTTTACAGAAGAGCATCACTGAACAAATTCAAGAGAACTTACCATTATTTTTGGTTAAACCATCAATGACTGCACCATTTACATCCAGGTTGCCTCAGTCAATTCTTAGGACAGATTTTAATTTCACAGAACCAGCCTGTGAGCCACAAAAGCTCTGGCCAAAGCTTTGTTCCACCAAGGGTGCTGAGCTCTTGCTGGCCCAATAATCCAAGTATTTCTTACCTCTTCAGGTCCACTGTTGTGACACTGAACACGACTCCCTTCAGCCACAGGATCATGAAGAGCCTCTGGGAGAAGGGGCAGTTTCCTATGCTCTCACCATCACTGCCAGCCTGCAGGACAGAACAGGACATGGATTAATGTGGGCAGGGCTGGCTCTGCTCAGCCCCCAGCCCCTGGAACAGCTGCAGTTAAACACACCCTCAGTACAGCTGGAATTGCCACATTTGTCAAGTTTTTACTTGTCACAGCCTCTGGCTGCTCAGACAATGCACACAGCAATATCTCAGTGTCTGTGCCCCTGCCAGGGCTGCAGTGCCCTTGGCACTGAGCATCCTCCCCTGAGCAGCCACACCTTGTGGTGGCAGCTTCCCAAAGGCACTGCTGCTCTCTGCTCTGGATTATTCCAAGTAATTATTGGAGTCATCCCCCCAGTCCAGTGCCTCTATCTCTGCCTGTGCAGGGCTCCAGGAACTGAGAATTGATTGTGCTGCAGGTGTGGTGAGGGAAGACATAACTGTGAGTACATAGAGACTTCACTGACAATTAAATAATATCCCAAAGGCACTTTTTATAGGCAATTTATCAATCAGTCTTTGTGCCAGCACCACAAAGGGCCATTAGAAAGCAGCAGTGAGCTCCCAGTGATAGCACCCATCTCATCATCCCTCTGACAATGAAGGATGCATTGCTGACTTGGAAAATTTTAGTTTTTTCTGGGCTAGAATGAGGCACTGGAAACCTTTGTTATAAAATTCAATCCTCTGAGAACTGGTTCAGTACTTAAAGCAGCCAAATATGTCAGATTATCCTGACATGTACTTTGTATCAGAAGAGTTCCAATGGATTTTGCTTATTATTGTTATTATTAGAGTCCTTCCAAGAGTGATTTTCATCCATGCAATTCTCAGGGCCTGGCCAATTCTTTCATCATCACAGTGAGGAGAATGCAGAAAGACTTTGAAAGTTAAGGAGAGTAACAGCAGGATTTTCAAAGGCCAGGAAAAGAGAAAGATTTCAGTGAAACTGTCTTAAATTCAGAAAGCTGGATTGGGTTTTGTGAAGTCATGGGGCCTTTGCAGATAGAGCTGAGTCTCCTTAACAGCTGTTGAGGATTTTTAAATTAATTACTGTTCCTACAGCTAATGGACTCATTCCTGACATGTCCCTCCTGTCAGAGCTCCCAAAGCCCTTGGTGTAGACACAGTCAGTTTATTCAAACCTTTATTAGTGTCATTAATGAACACTTGACAGAGAAAGGAAGTTGTTATTAAATTGTATAAATTACAAATTGCCAGCTTTATCTTTGGACAGTAGAGTCAAACTTGCAGCAATTATTGTTAATGGATTGTCCTAAACTCTGCCATGTGTCTGCTCAGGAGGCTGAATTCTAGAAGCATCTAGAAAAAGGATAATGTTAATATTTAACCCATCACTGTCCCTGCACACAGCAGGCTGGATTTCAGCAATTCCCCCTCCCATGTTTACACTGGAACTGACATTTCCTACAGCTAAATTATAGATCTATATTCATCTGCTTTTTCTGCTGCCACGTGTCAGGTCTGATCTACCTTTGGAAAAAAAGGGACTGAAAATCACAACACTGCATCCCATCTAAGGAAAATAGATATTTTGTACGGCCCAGGGTAATTCATGCTTTGAAGCAGAAATAATTCTTTGATTCAGAAGTGATCTGAGCCCCCAAACTTCAAGCAAAGCCTGAGTTACACTGCAGTAACAGCACAGGCTGAAATCCCCATCCCATTAAACTTCACTTGGCCCACTGGAATCCAAACCAAAGCTACTTTAAAATCATAGAACTGCACAAAAATTGTTTAAAATTTCAGGCTGACCTGTGGCTTTCATTAAGGTCCATCCTCTTAAGCCAAAACCCAAGTGACCAAAAAAGGTCAAATGCATTTACTGATCCTGAACCTTCCCTTCTCTCCAACACAAGTGCAACATTCAAAGTGAGCAACCACCAGCAGCATCTGCTTTAGTTCAGGACAGGATTTTTGGATTATCTGAGTCAGAGGAGGGGACTCAGAGCCATGAACAAACCCTGATGCACTCCCAAAGCCCAGCAGCCCAAAGGGAGCCCAGACTGTTCTGTCTGCAAACGTTTGTCCCACTTCTGCTCCAAAAAGTCCCAAGTTATTCTGAGCACACACTGGAGAAGGAATGCACTCAGAATGCCAAGAAACTCTGGCTGCAGAGCTCTGGAGCCAAGGAATTCTGCTCTGCAACTGTTGCCTGAGAGGCCCCTTTGGTGTTTGGTGCTCCAGCCCCTCCTCAGGAGCAGCTCTGGGTGCCCCCCAATCCATGGATTCTCCTCAGCCCTGGATTCTCCTCAGCTCTGGGTGCCCCCAATCCATGGATTCTCCTCAGCCCTGGATTCTCCTCAGTTCTGGGTGCCCCTCAATCCATGGATTCTCCTCAGCCCTGGATTCTCCTCAGTTCTGGGTCCCCTCAATCCATGGATTCTCCTCAGTTCTGGGTGCCCCTCAATCCATGGACTCTCCTCAGCTCTTGTCCCCCTCAATCCATGGATTCTCCTCAGCTCTGGCTCCTCCTCAGTCCATGGACTCTCCTCAGCTCTGGTTCCCCTCAATCCATGGATTCTCCTCAGCTCTGGATTCTCCTCAGCTCTGGTTCCCCTCAATCCATGGATTCTCCTCAGCTCTGGGTGCCCCTCAATCCATGGATTCTCCTCAGCTCTGATTCCCCTCAATCCATGGATTCTCCTCAGCTCTGGCTCCCCTCAATCCATGGATTCTCCTCAGCTCTTGTTCCCCTCAGTCCATGGATTCTCCTCAGCTCTGGTTCCTCTTCAATTCATGGATTCTCCTCAGTCCATGGATTCTCCTCAGCTCTGGATTCTCCTCAGCTCTGGTGCCCCTCAATCCATGGATTCTCCTCAGCTCTGGATTCTCCTCAGCTCTGGTGCCCCTCAATCCATGGATTCTCCTCAGTTCTGGTTCCCCTCAATCCATGGATTCTCCTCAGCTCTGGTGCCCCTCAATCCATGGATTCTCCTCAGCTCTGGGTGCCCCTCAATCCATGGATTCTCCTCAGCTCTGGGTGCCCCTCAATCCATGGATTCTCCTCAGCTCTGGGTCCCCTCAATCCATGGATTCTCCTCAGTTCTGGGTGCCCCTCAATCCATGGATTCTCCTCAGCTCTGGTTCTCCTCAATCCATGGATTCTCCTCAGCTCTGGTTCCCCTCAATCCATGGATTCTCCTCAGCTCTGGTTCCCCTCAATCCATGGATTCTCCTCAGCTCTGGGTGCCCCTCAATCCATGGATTCTCCTCAGCTCTGGTGTTCCTCAATCCATGGATTCTCCTCAGCTCTGGTGCCCCTCAATCCATGGATTCTCCTCAGCTCTGGTTCCCCTCAATCCATGGATTCTCCTCAGCTCTGGGTCCCCTCAATCCATGGATTCTCCTCAGCTCTGGGTCCCCTAAGTCCATGGATTCTCCTCAGAGGTCCCCCCTGTGCTGGGTGCCCCTGCACGAGTCACTCTTGGCTCTGGTTTTCTGTGCCAGAACAGAGCTGTGCTGGCAGTTAACTCTAAACTTTACATCTGAGAAGAAAACTCAGAAATCTGACATGATGTGACATGCAGGGGTTAATCACAGAATAATTGTTCTTGTCATTGCCTTGTCTTTGAATTCAGGCCATAAAATTCCAGGATATCTTCAGTGGCTAATCCTCATCACCATCAGAGTAAAGCAAATATTACATGTTTACTTCTCTGCACTAACCTTAACATAGATTATTTGTTATTTAACAAGGTTATAGTCTTTCTATACTGAGAAGCTTTGGGGTTTTACTTCAAATCCTTCTTAAAACCAGTTTTAAAATCTTTATTACCAGTAGTATTGGTAATATTACTAATGCCAAACTTGCCTGCAATTAGGGCTAATTTCCAATTCTACCATTGCACACTGAAGGATATGTATTCAAAAGCCTCACCATATATCTAATTTCACTGAATTGCAGGTTTTCAATTGTAGGGATTAGGACCAGAGAGAGGGAAAGTGCCACACCTCTTACACAGTGAGGAACATGGAATTTCTCATTTGTGTGTGACCCTCTACAAACTGAATTGAATTCAAAAAGCTTCTGAGAAGGTGGCAAAAGGACTTTGTTAATTGTGAGACGTGGCACAGGGAGAGCAGAGCCCACACCCTCCAGAACACTGCTCTACAGTGCTCTGTGAAAACAAATAAAGCTATTTTTAAAGAAACATTAAATAAGAAAGGAAGTTCAAACAGGAATGGGAGAGTTCCAGGGCAGTAACAGAATCAGCTGCTCACTGAGGAGCCAGCCTGGTTTATCCCACCACACTGAAATTCTGAAAACTCCCAGAGCCCAGCAGCTCAGCCCATGCAGGAGTGCAGCCCTTGGGAAAGGAAAAACCCCAAAATCTGCTTATCCCAGGGTCTGCAGGAATGGGCTTAGCCTGGCAGCCATCTCCTCCCTTTCTCTTCCCTGAGTAGTGATTTCATTCAAATGAGACTGTCCAAAAAAACAAAGCCCCAGAGAGTACAAGTAACCAAACATCTGTTTGAGTGGCTGAACAAGCCAAGGGGAGGGAAAAAATCCATTTAAATTGTGAAATGTTTGTCTTTACAGCTGCATAAAAATTAACCTGACTCCTGACACGAGAACCTGAGTGGATTTACCTCAGCAAGGGAGTGCTGAAGTTTATTGCAAGACCAATAAAAGCCAGACAAGTAAAGAAACATTAAAGGGCACAAAACCCTTCTTATATAGCACAGATCTGAGAATTCTAGAAATCCTTGGTCCCAAAGATTTCTGCAAAACTGTTTCAAATATTAACCAGTTAAAAGGAGCCCACTGCAAGTTTCCCAAAGTAGATCAAATAACTGCAGAAAAATAAAGTCAAAGAGCATCTGATGAGCAATGCAACACAGCTCAGT
The DNA here is from genome assembly GCA_024362935.1 of Setophaga petechia. Classification (NCBI taxonomy): domain Eukaryota; kingdom Metazoa; phylum Chordata; class Aves; order Passeriformes; family Parulidae; genus Setophaga; species Setophaga petechia. The sequence goes on along the minus strand of JANCRA010000094.1, from coordinate 1,019,002 downwards.
CTCTGCCTGCAAAAATAGAACAAAAGGAAAGGGCAGAACACCAGAAGACCATTTCTTCATTTACCCAAAACTCTCAAGGGAATTTCTCCCAGATGTGACAACTTTACCAGAAGTGGTGAAAGAAGTTTGGATGGAGAGGGATGGAGACATTTTAAAATACTTTTCACCAGAGACAACGACTGGAGCCGTGTGACTGCAGCAGCAAGGAAATCCCCACTCCCCAAGTGGGAAAGCTGCACCTATAAAGTGTAGAAGAACAAGGTTCCAGCCAATAAACAGACTGGGGGAAAATGAAAATGAAAGAGAGGGTATGTTCAAATTCTGAACTCAGTCATCTTGAAATATGTCTTGGGTTCTAACAATGGAAACCAAACCTGCTGAGAAAACTGCATGAGCAACCCAGCATGATGCAAAGCCATTGCCTCAAACCAGCAGATAACAATCAATTTTGCCTGCTTAATGAGCAGTAAGCTCATTCCAAAACTGAGTAATTAATAATAATCCTTTCAGGATTACTGTTTTGAGAGGAAATGGTTTAAGGTGAGCTAACAAAGCCATTCAAGTGAAAAACCTGCAGCAGTTCCAAGGTCTGAGATGAAGGAGCAGAGGATACAGGAAGGAGTGGTTTGATGTTCCACACATGAGAAGGATCTGGCTGCATCAGCCCAAATCCCTGCACCTTTACCTTGCCAAGCTGAACAGGCACAATTGTGCTGCTGGCTGGGGGTGTTCCAGATGAGAGGTAAAAATTGCAGCCATGGAAGGAGTGACAGCAATTGGTGTAACAAATGCTCCCCACAGGGCCATAACTGCATCTGCTCCCTGTGCTGGGGCAGGGATGGGGGAGCCCCAGGGATGGAGGAGGCCCCAAGGATGGAGGAGCCTCAGGGATGGAGGATCCCCTGGAGATGGAGGAGCCCCTGGAGATGGAGGAGGCCCAGGGGTGGAGGAGCCCCAAAGGATGGAGGAGCCCCAAAGGGTGGAGGATCACCTGGGGATGGGGGAGCCTCAGGGATGGAGGAGCACCCGGGGATGGAGGAGCCCCAAAGGATGGAGGAGCCCCAGGGATGGAGGAGCCCCAAAGGATGGAGGAGCCTCAGGGATGGAGGAGCCCCCAAGGATGGAGGAGCCCCAAAGGATGGAGGAGGCCCAGGGATGGAGGAGCCCCAAAGGATGGAGGAGGCCCAGGGATGGAGGAGCCCCCCAGGGATAGAGGAGCCCCCCAGGGATAGAGGAGCCCCCCAGGGATAGAGGAGCCCCCCAGGGATGGAGGAGCCTCAGGCATGGAGGAGCCCCAAAGGATGGAGGAGGCCCCAAAGGATGGAGGAGCCCCAAAGGATGGGGGAGGCCCCAAGGATTGAGGAGCCCCCAGGGATGGAGGAGGCCCAAAGAATGGGGAAGCCCCAAAGGATGGGGGAGCCTCAGGGATGGAGGAGCCCCAAAGGATTGAGGATTTCCTGGGGATGATGGAGCAGCCCCCAGGGATGCTCTGTGCTCACACCCTCTCTGCAAAGCAAAGCAGACCTTAAAAGCTCCCAGTGGCTCAAATATTGATGAATATTGATGTTCTCTCTTATTCAAAGAGCAAAACAAGGCAGGGCTGGAAAAGCTTATCTGCTGTAGTGCTGCACTCCTTGCCACCCTCCCAGACCTGCAGTTTGAGAAGGGAGTTGGTTTGTTTTTAGGGGAGGAACAGGTCAGGGAGCAAGGCAGAGTCCAGCCCTGACTCAATCTGGTTCAACCAGATTTAATCTGAGGGCTGAGTGACAGGGACACTTCCTGCTGTCACCTCTGGCTCTCCAGGACAGGGGCCACCACCTCCAGGACAAAGCTTTTCCTGGTGCCACCAGGCAGAGCACACATGGACAGAACATTTCAACACAGGCTGGCACAACCACGGGGCTGACAGCCCAGAGAACTTCCCTGCCACGATGAACAAAACCAGGAAAGGAGGGAATCAGGGAGGAAAACCAACAGCACATCCTGCAGAGGGCTCAGGACATCAGAAGTGCCTTTTGAAAGTGAATTCTTCATTTGGTAACACTGGGTGAAGGTAAACTCTCAAGTCACAACCACCACACCCTGCCCAAATTTAGCTCTATGGAACAACTTAGGCCATCACTGCTACTTTAAATAGCCATTCCTTTGAGAAAAACATGGGAAAATGGAAACCAAAGAGCATCAGGTCAGTGCTGACACCTGGAATTCCCTAAGATAATTACCCTCAGATAATTAGTGTACATTTGCTATATGGTGATTGACATTAACACACCCAGGGCAAAACCAACCTGAGTTACCACTGCCTCTCCTGACCCCTATCACCATTTGTAAGGAACCCAAGTTCCACTTCAGCTGAAATTCCTTTAAACTCAAAAAATACTTCAAAATAATTAACTCAAGTGCCTGTGTTTACTTGAGATCTGGCTCTTTCAGCAGGAAAGGAATGTTTGCCAGCCCATCCAAGCTGCCCCTTCAGTCATTACCTTTCTGATAAGTCCCCTCTGTCACACACTGGAGCACCACTGCCCATTTTAGGGTGATGCTATTTTCAGCCTTGTGATGCTGCTCCCAAAGTAAATCATCAGCAGACTCGTCCTGCACACTTCCCTGCAGCTCCTGTTCTCACTGAAAAGCTTTTGGAAGATGCTGTGGGATCCTCATGGTGTAGGGAAATAAATTCACAATTCAGCAGAATTTAATTAAGTGTTTCTAGTCTTTGGAGAACAGGAATTATTCCATGCTCATCCTTTGGAAGAATCAGATGGAGAGTCCCAAACCTGCTTTAAATACAAATCACCATTTTCTTCAGGAAGAAATGAGCTTAATGACAGGAACACAAAACCCTGGCTTTCTTGTGGACAGACTCAGGACACTTCCTGGGCTGGCACAGGAAAATGCAATTATTCTCTAATGGCACAGGCCTGGCATCTCTGCTGTGGCAACACCTTGAACAGAGAGCTGGAGTTGAACAAACCCCACAGATCAGAGGGGCCACGCTGACCCCAACGTGCTGGGAAACATCTTGACACAATCTTACAATTTTCTGGTAGGAAACTTGTAGCAGACAAGAACTCTGCAGGCTGAGGGTTTCTTTTACACTGCCTGAAAGTTGCCTTTGGGTCTCCAGCACAGCAGCCTAGAGCAGGAATTGTTCATGACAGTGATTCTCTCTCCCTGGACTTATTAAATTTGCTGAAGCACAGTGTGTGCCTTGGCTCCAGCCCAGAGAGCCATTTCCAAACCTCCCCCACCAAATCTGGGAGCACCAAAGTGAGAGGAAAGAGCAGCAAACGCTGGCACTGGGGCTCAGAAGAGCCCAGTCCCATCTGATCTGTGGCATTTCAGGGTTCTCCAAAGAAACCTCTGGCTGTGCCTCACTTACAGAGCTGTGTTTGTGGTGTTTATAACCTCATTTACACAGGGATGAGCCAGGGGCTGGGCAGATGAGCAGAGAGAACAACCCAGAGTGCTCCAGCCTCACCCTGGGCTGCTCCTCCTCCTCCTCCTCCTCCTCCTCCTCCAGGTCATCCCAGCCCAGCTGACTTGGACTGAGCCCAGCAAACCCCAGAGGAGTTCCATGTCAGAATCCCAGCCCCAAAGGCACCAGCTGGGGGTTTAAGGCTGGTGGAACACAGGATGTGCCCCTAAAGCAGAGCCCACAAAGGAGGGGCACACACACACTGCCCAAATTCCCAGCAGCCTCTCACAACCCAGCACAGTCCTGGGCCTGCTCTCCTGGAGCTCTGGGCAGGAAAAACATCACCTGAGACCCAAAGTGGGGCTGAGTTTCTGTTTCAGAGTGAAGGGACTGGGGCAGGCCTGCTCCCTGTCCAACACAAGCAATGCACAACCCAAAGGCACCTCCCTGACTGAATCCCCTCCCCTGGGAGATGGGAGCTGAGTTTCTCCTCTGGGATCTGTGTCCTGATCTCCCCGAGCTCCAGAACACTGTGTCTCACCTCATGCACACCCTGAAAGGCCCAAAAATCTCCTTAGGCTTGCTTTGATTTTATTTTTAGATAAAACCACGTTAAAAAAAAAAAAAAAGTATTTCCTTTACTTCAGAAAAGCAGCTCTCCAAAGGACTGAGCCAAAATAGAAAAGCTCCAAGAGAGCCAAAAAGCTCTGAGGCTGGCCCAGTAGCACTGCCTGATCCCATTAGCTCTTCTCAGGAAAATATACAGATATGACTTCACTCCTGGATTACACTCCTATATTTAGTTTATACCTAATATGGAGATTCAGTGGGGAGAACTCAGTCATTTCATTTCCTTGCCCTTTGTCTGGCCAACAATACAAGGAATAAGTCTGAACTCTCAGAGAATTCCCACACAAGGATGTTTGTCATTACCAGCAGTTCAGCTTATGTTTTTCACTTCAGTAGAAGCAAACACCCTAAAAATCCAGACTGTGCCTCAAATGTGTTTGACCTGAATTTAAAACCCCAAACTACACAAAGCAAGTTTTAAAAATTTAACTGTTACATACTTTTTTAAGGGAAAAAATATTCTGAATAAAGGATTTAAAGCTCCTGAAGTCAAACCTCTATTGAAACTCCTGTGAAGACAACATAACAATTTTGGGTTTGGGTGTTTTTCCTATTAAAATATGCACAAACTCTTAATACCACAAGGGAGCACCTAGCATCTATTTTAAGACTAAAACTATATTATTCTACATGCAGGAAAAAAAACCCAAACCTGATTAGGACAATAAGCTGTTTGTTACAGCTTATTTACCAAGAACTTTGAAGATAAAAATCAAATTAGATGGATAACAAATACAGATGTAAACTATTTTTTCCCTGAACCATCAATTTGCAACCAACCACCACCTTAATTAAATTTTGTTGTCTTAGACAAACCAAGTGCCTCCCCTGGCAGACAAAAACCACCTTGTTTTCTGCCACACTGTCCAGTTCAGGCTTTACAGAACTGCACTGCTCAGTTCACAGGGAAAAAAGAACATCTACCAAAACAAGGCAACAAATCCAATTACTGCCAAGTACAGTTATCCAGCCTTAAAAGTCATTCTGGTGGATTTTAAAGTGCTATGTCCAGCCTGGCCAGAAGCTGGGATTGGTGCAGGCACTGTTACAAAGCTTGCAGGCCTTGTGTTTGTCACATCACAAGAAATGTTTCATTTAAACACAATCTGAGCACACACTGGTGAGAAAATAACAGTCCAGGGTTGGTTTCTTTTTTGTCCCTTTGAGCTAATGAACACTGAAAAAAATCAAACTTTAGAGTCCAACAGTCCTTCCCAGAGTACACAGCTTTACTGTTTAGCTTGGAGTTCAAGGAATTCCCCACTTAGATCCTTCCAAATCCAGATTCCTGGAAGGGACAACTCAGCCTTCAAAAATCCACATCCAGACAACCAATGAGTTCCCTGCTCTCCCCACTCCAGGACAGGCTTGCTCCTGGAATAAAGAACTTTTCCATGCCCAAGATGAGGTCAGGACAGCCATGGAAGGAGCAGACAGTGCCATGAGTCAGCCCAGGCTGGGAGGGGATGATCACCAGCCCTCATCTGCTAATCCTGTCCCAGGGCTGCCCACATGAGCAGGGCTCCCACCCACTCCCTGAGCTGATGTAAGGATTTCTCATATCTCGTTACTTCTCAACAATCAAGTACTTTTATGGCCACACAAAACTCTCTTTAAAGAGGATCTCAGTCTCTTTACTCATTCTCACAGGAATGCTGGTGCTCACAGGGCCCTTCCCTGCTGGGTGAACCCAGCACTGCACACTCAGCCACAGCCTGACACCCAGAACATCAGGACAGGCCCTGGATCCTCAGAGTTCCCTCATCCCTGACACCCAGAACATCAGGACAGGCCCTGGATCCTCAGAGTTCCCTCATCCCTGACACCCAGAACATCAGGACAGGCCCTGGATCCTCAGAGTTCCTTCATCCCTGACACCCAGAACATCAGGACAAGCCCTGAATCCTCAGAGTTCCTTCATCCCTGATTTCCAGCAGCCCCCAGGCCCCAAAGTTTGCCCCACAACCACACAGGTTTCTCCTTGCACTTCCAGCCCTGGATGCACACCCTGAGAAATCCCAGCTGGGAAAACTGAGGCCAGACTGAGGAAGACAGTCATTTTCTGAGGACAGACTTGTCTTTTGTAGCAGGATCTGTGCTGTAGGAATGTGTCCATGGCACCACCACAGAGCCCAGCCCTCAGCCTGTGAAGGGCCATGAGCTGAAATCTGGGAATTCACAGAGATTTCAGAGCCCTCTGAGGGGAAAAGAGGAAAATGCTTGAATGTTAAGACACATTTCAGCTGCAAAGTCAAACAGAAGCTCTCCTGACAGTCAGAGCTGTCTGATGTTAATCATTGGGAAGGGGAGAAGGGGTGCCAGGGAATACAACCATTACTCAGAAGCAATTCCTGACTGAAGGAAAGCTAACTCATCTGGAAATGAGTTAACCCTCTGGAAATTATTGCCAGGAGGTTTTAAGCTTACTTGCCAATCATTTACAAAAAAATTTAACATTTACACTTGAGACCACCTCTGTACTAAAAGCACCAGTTCCTGTACTACCAACCAGACCCAAATGAAAAAGCTGAGGATGTTTCTGGCTGTGAGGACTTCCCCAGGCAGAATTTAAAGGAATTTGCTGGCCTGATTTATACTCACTGAGCACAGGATATAACTCAATGGTTACACCTCAGTTTACAAAGGGCCCCTTTACAACACTCCCAAGAAATAACCCTCACATGACATTTTGCTGTCTATACCAAACACATATCAAAGACAGGCTGAGGAGGTTCTCAGCTGCTGAGGTTACATCAAACCCTCCAAGGATGATCTGGTGCATAAGGAGGAGACTTATCTAATAAGATTATCAAGCAATAACCCTGCCAAGACTATCTCTGAGAAGCAGCACTGCATGTCTCCAGTCCTGTTATTTCCTTGTACTGATGTGCCTCTAAATCATACAGCTACTTTGTGGGTGAAAATAAAAATAAAAACTGATGACAAAGGAGCTCAGGGATGGTTTGTAATAAACCAATGTACAGAGCTACAGGGCTGCAGGGTGTCACAGCAGAGCTTACATAAGGGAATGAGCACAGGGTGAGACAAAGGCAGAGCTGGATGCACACAAATCCATCCTCTGGAGATGCTCAGCCCCAGCATTGCACTGAACAGAACAGACCCCGAGCCCGGGAGACAAACAGCTCACCTGCCAAATCTCTGCTTGGTTCAGATACACAAGAACAGAGACAAGCTCCTGCTACAACCACTGGGAGTGCTTCAGAGTGGGGTATTTATTAAATGTGAAATCACAGCTTTTTCTTTAGTACTGACAGACAACTCAAGGGTAAACAGCCAGCAGGCTCTATCTGATTTTCAACACAGGTGCCCCATTTCGCAATGACATCTCACTTGAGAGCTGCCAGAAATCCAAGCTCTGATTAATGACAAGTACACACACGTTCCCAGTGCAGAGGGGAAACCTTGCTCACTGGTTCCTACAGCTGCTCCAAGCCATGCCAGGGCAGCAGAGACACACAGCTCTGAACTCCTCATGAGTGGAGCCTGGTGTTTGTTTCCTTTAACACTGAACTTGCTGACCTCTGTGTCTCCACCTGGGTACAAGCAGAGGATGCAATCACTGAGTGCCCTCCAGAACGCCCAGGGCTGAGCTTTCAGCAGCTCCATCCTCACACACTCCCTGACAGGAGCTGCACAGGCAGTTCTGTAACTGTTCTGTGATTTCCACAGGTGACTGGGCCTATTTGACCAATTCACCTCACCACGTTTTTTATTTACAATAAAATTCCACACGCCACCAACTAAAGCACAGCTATTATTCCAAGTGACCTGTCTGAGCTGCACTCCAATTCCAGAGCTCAAGTTTCTCTGAGCACACTCCCCACAATGCAGCCTTCACTGCTCTGAAATGCCACTAGGGCACATAAAAATATTCCTGTTAGACAATGGAAGCCTCCCTCGTTAATAAAACATGGAACAGACAAGGAAACGAAATGAAATCAGATACATCACTGCGTTTGTCCTAATCAACTCTCAAGAGAAAACACTCAGAAAATATTTACACTTGTTTAGAAGGGACCACAGGCAGGCCAGCGGCTCTGGAATGAAATAAATTCTGGAAGTTTTCATTGTGACACCAAGAAGCAATCACCAGTGTAACAGTTTCTTACCTGAGTACCCTGATCCCGCAGGGGGTTCTCACAGCCCATGGAAACACAGGTTACAGCAGACTGACACAGTGTCTGGTAGGAACACTGGTATCAATGTGCTGTGACAACACTGTGACAGCCATTCCCAGCCCAGCCCTGCTCCTCCCACCCTGTGCCCATCCTGTTCTGTTACTGATCACAATTTAACAAGGCTCAAACCCCACGGCTTGGGCGCAGAGCCAGAGCCTCTCTCCGGCTTCCCGGGTTTGTTTCTCAAGCTTTAATCCCTACCTTTGTTTCATCTCAGCTCTGGCTGCTACAATCCTTTGTGCTCAGGTCATGCAGTCCCCGCCCCTGGGCCGGGCGTTGGGCTGAGTTTGGTCCAGAACTTTTCCCACTACCTCTGCCTGAAGAGCTCCCCTGGCTAACAGGGCACGGGTAGAACCCAGACATGGCTTGAAAAGTGATTATCTGCACGGAGAAACTCTCAGTAACTTGTACTTTTTTTTTCTAGATTGCACCCACAACCACGTGGAAAAACTGCAAGTGAGCGTCCCATTCACAGAGGAAAAAAAAATTATTAAAATCTAATTTTAGTGCTCCTTTAGATAGACAATCTTGGTTCTCTTCAATAAACATATTCTCCTAGCAGTTTCTGAAGTGAGCATCTAAATGAGTCAGAAAACAAGATTTTATTTGCCTTACAAAAAAGCTGTCCTGATAATCCTCAACGGCTTCAATAAAGTGTGGGACAGGCAGCAACACCCAGGTGAAACAACTGCTTTGGTTCTGTCTGCTGGGCTGGGGGTAGTTCCTTACCTGAAGGATTTTATAGGAAATAACCTTTACCTGAATATTGTGAAGGCAGGCAGTAATAACCTCTTATTTTAACCTGAACTTTATCCTTAGGGCAGACAGTGCTCAGCGTGCAGCAGTCATCCATGACAATGGGAAAACGTTTCCTTGAGGGGAAAAACTCCTCACTGATAACCCAAAATTTAGCCTTCTTAAACCCACACAATAAAGAAATTTCAATAGAAAAGGACATAAAAATTCCCTGATTTCCCCCTTTCATACAATCTCACACGTTTATTGGTCCAATTCTGATTTAATCAGAATGAACACATATCTCTCAAAACTATTTTTACAGCTTCTTCCATGCCACTCCTCATGCATGAAATATTCTCTTTAAACACACCCACAAAGCTGATTTCCCTCTGCCCCCAAATCATTCTGCCATCAATCACTGCTCGAATTTCTTTAAAAATAAGAAAAATCAGCTGACGAACTTTAGGACAGATGAAGATAAATTGGCACATTATATTAAAGATACACTGCTATAAATAATTCAAAGTAATCTGTAATTTAATTGCTGCAGTTGTTAGTCCTAACCTCTATACTAAGAGCCTAAATATTCTGATCAAAATCAGGTCTGGAATTCTCCACTGCAATGCCCTCCCTGGGGTCCCATTAGTGCCTCTTGATACTATTAGGAATTACAAAAAGAAGAAAAATTTCAACACTTTTAAGAGAGCATAATTTAAGAAATAAAATCTATATTTAATAACTTATTTCCAAAGCTCTAGCTGGAAATTTTCTTGTTTGCCATTGTTGCTTTTATACAAAGAAATTCCCAAGTTCCCAGATGAAGAGATCTCTGGTTTTCTCTCTGCAATTGGAAGAAACTTCATCTGAAGAATGTAAATACTTTCCTGCAGAGGCTTTCATTAAAGGACGTTTAAGCACAGAAAGAGAAGATTGCACGGAGTAATTGGTGTTACTTTTGATATGAAGTAAAAGTAAGATGCTGCATCACCAGAGCCCCGGAGGATGCAAAATATTGCATCATACAGCAATAAATGAATGCAAAACATGTGGAGATACCATATGGTATCTTCGCCAGATAAGGGCAGAACAACACATGCTCATTCTTCTAGTTTGGATAAAAACCTGGTGTTACTTTACATATTCACTTCCCGTCATAAAAAGTAGACTTTTGGGGCGGGGAGCGAGGAATAACTCGCGTTTTTGCTGCTTTTTTTGCCGCCTTCCTGCGCTTGGCCGGGCACACAATGCCGAGCGAGGGCGATCCATTGTGGCGCTCGGTCCTTCCCTTGTGCCAGCGCTGCTGCCCCGCACCCGCGGCACCCTTTGCTCCGGCCGGAGAATCTTCCAGCAAAACGCATCCGGGCCGCACTTTTCTCCCAAAAAAAAGTGACTTTTCTTGCGGTCCGCCGTCGCTATCGCCCGCTCCATCTGCGCGGCTCTGACTCACCGCGGCTCCCGCACTCCCTCCCGGCGCCGGGCACACGCCCTCGGCTCCGCTTTTGTGCCCGCACCGCGCCGGGAGCCGCCCCGAGCGGAGCCCCCCGCGCCCGCGGGGTGTTCGGGGGGCTGCTCCGAGGGGCTCCCCTCGCCATGCCCGGTTGAGGAGCGGGGTCTGCGGGGAGCGGGGGTGCGCACGGAGGGGCCCGAGGGAGCCGTGAGGGGACTCGGAGCCCCCCGGGCGGGAAAGCTGAGGGAGGAAGGAGGGCGGGGGGAGCGCCCAACGGTCGCGGCGCGCGCGCGCTCGGCGCTCAGACGGGACGAGACTCCCCCGCCCCAGCTCCCCTCCCCTCTCCTCCTCTGCCTCCCCTCGGCCGTACCTTGACGAAGAGCTCGATGACGGGCTCCTTGTCGCTTTCCTTCAGCCCGTTGACCGGCACGGACAGCGCCATTGCTCTCGCTGCTGCAGCCCCTGCCCCGCCTCGCCCGCCGCTGCCACAGCCGGGACGGCGACGCCGCTCCGCTCCCCTCACCCGCCCTGAGCGCGACTGAGAGCGGCCCCGCCCCGCGCCTGGAGCCCGCCGGGGATGGGCGGGGCCTCGCGAGGGGGCGGGACAATAAGTGAGGGGGCACCGCTGAGGGGGCGTGGCCTCCCTGAGGGGACAATGCTGGGCAGCGCTGGGGGGCGTGGTCTCTGTGAGGGGGCGTGGCCGCCGTGAGGGGACAGTTCTGAGGGGCAGCACCGGCCATGGCGGCCGCGGAGTCCCCTCAGGGACGGGGGTCCCCACGGTGCCCCCATGGTGGCGGGGATACCCCCGTGTCAGCCGTGGGCGTCCCGGCCGTGAGACACCGCCCGCGGCTGATGTCATGCTCGGTGACAACGACTGGGAGCGGCCTTGGCGGGGCCAAGCCCTGTGGGAGCTGCCAGTCCTGGGGCATGTGTCCCCCCGCCATCGGCCCAGCCTGCCTCACGCTCAGGTAAAAAACTTAAAATCGAGAAACTTCCCCCTCACAGACCCACCACAGCAGAGCAGCACGAACAGCTCCTTTCCTGGCAGGGGAGAAAATCCATCCCAAATTGAGTCTCCAGCCTAATTTTCCCCTCACTATTAAGGTCAGGGATTGAAGAGCCGGACAAAAAACTGTGCAGGAGAACTGGGTGAAACATCGGAAAGAGAAGAAACCGCACTTTTCCCAGCCTTTCCAGCGGAACAGCAAAGCCACGATCACATTTTCCCCATGCGGCTTCACACAACAGAGCGGCTTTCATGGCCCGGCGCCTCCCGCCCTTGCTCCCAGTCCTTGCGTTCCCTTTGGAAGCCCAGACTGTATTTTTAATAGTCTGAGAGGAGCTGCACCTGAGCGTCTCGGCAGAGCCGTTCCCAGGGCAGGCCGGGGCTGTGGCATCCCCCGAGGTGGCACGGAGTGACTTCAATGCCGTCTGTGACCCGGGATGAGCCTCCCTGTAATTTGTAATTTGTACCCAAATGCAGCCCGGGATGGCTCCATGCAATGGTTACCAACGGAGCGCTCGCTGCTAATAACAAAACCTCCTGTCTCTCCAGGCGCTTGCTGCATAACCGGATGTCTTTACGCAAATGTCAGCTTTGAATGCCCTTGAATTCATCTGGAGCAGGAAAAACTGCTGCGAGCCCCTCTCCGGAGCTGATAGGGCTGGGCCACCGATGTGACAAAGTCCTTTTTATTCCTGTTCCTGCAGCTTCTGGACAGCCCCAGCTCCCTGGGAGCCAGTGGAATATCCGTCTGTGCTTGGTTTAGAGTCCAAGGAATCTCACTGATTCATGGGGTGGGACAGCCTGGGCTGGAAATTGGTGTGGCACTGCAACCAGACTGATGTGGGGCTGTGCAGTCCAGCCCTGGCCAGGAACCTCCCTTGGTAATTACCCGTTAATTAATTGCAGCCTGTACCACGAAGGACACTGTCCCACTGTTGTTGTTGTTATTGGAACGTGGGTTCCCACACAAGGGAAGAAATTTCCCTTAAATGGGGCTGTCCCAGAGACTCCACAAGCATCTGTCTTAGGCTTTCCATTCACTTTTTTGCATGGCAGAGTAAGGAATTTGCACCAGCTGGGGCCAAATGTGGATTCTGGGACTGGTTTAACGAGGGGCAGAGGAAAGTTGGATCCTCTGCTGGGAAAGGCAGGAGCTGAGTCCTCATTCCAGGACAAGGAATGCTGAGCCAGGCACTCCCCCTCAGCCAAGGACCAAGCCTTCCTCTCTGCTTCACCAAAAAGTTTAAAATCCCAGGTTTTGTCAATCCTGCAGTACTTCCCAGGGCTCCCACAGCCCAGACCCACCTGCTGGAGCACAGGCAGTGGTTTAGCACAAAGGAACAGCTCCCCCACGGCGCCCACAAAAGTGGGTGTAGAGCAACAAATTTGAGGTCTGTGAGGCTTCTTGGGGCCTTTTTATGTTCCCAGCCCCACAAAGGAGCTGCCAGGGCTGTTTTTCCCTCACCACTGCTGCATTTCTGCTCTAACAAAAGCTCTCCCCTGCTGGTATCTCGCCGAGCAGCTAATAGCTTATTTCATTTATACCCAGCTGCACCAGCCCAGGCTCTGCTTTAATATCTTTTCAATTATTTCACTTTCAGTTGACATTTTCCTGGTTTCCAGCTACCACTTACCAAACCCCTCGTGCTCCTCATTCAAATGAAACATCTAACAATGTTCAGTCTGAAAGCTCTCAATTCTTTCCTCCTTCAGTAATTGTTGTTTGTATTATTCTGGATTTATTTATTTCTTTTTTAGAACACTTAGAATTAATTTGTCCACGCTTTACATAATAAATCACCAGTGTTCCTAACAATCCATAGGGAAATGAGCATCACCCACCTTTAACAGCAGTGAGGAATGAGTCAGGGAAGTTCAGTGACTTACTCAAAGCTAAATTTGCACCAAGCCACAGAGTGGAAACAAAGCAATTCTGGCCCCCCACGTGTGCTCAGTGGGTCACTCCCTCAATATTATTTCATGCTGCATTCAGGAGCTTTGTCCCCATTTGGCAGAGCAGCAAAACAACCTGGGATTGTTTCACTTCTCCAGCAGTTTTGGCCTTTCTGCAGCAGTTTTTCCATCTCAAACTTTCCAAGTGCTTTTGAAACTGGAGGCATCAGATGTTAAAGATATCAAAGCAGGCCCTCTCCTGCCCTGGCTGTGCGTGCTCCTCCAGTGGAATTCTCTGCCACGCTGACCCTGGAGCTCAAAAATGGGTTTTTATTTCCACGGGGAATTTTTCAAGCACGGGAGGAGCTCAGCACACAGGTCATGTTGTCACTCAGTGGGACACATGTAAGAACATCCCAGTTTCTAAATGATGATAATGAAACTGCTGCGAGGAGAAAGATGCTGAGGTTTGGGGAGGAGAGCATCCAGGGCTGGCTGTGACAGAAGCAGGAGCCTGTCCTGCCTGCTGGGCTCATTAGAGCTCCTGAAAGCCACGCTGGACGCAGCTGGGACAGGAACCTGCCCAGGGACACCTCTTAAAGGCAGGCAGGACAGCCACACCCTGCTACAAATACCAACATTGCCATTCCACAGCTGATTCGGGATCCTGGCCTGGGATGCAGCAGTGGAAGCACAGGCCCAGCCCTCGTGTCACAGCTGCTCTGAGGAGCTGCTGCCCCCTCAGCAGAGCCACCCAGGAGCTCCACGTTCCTCCCTCCCCTGCAGGCACCCAGAGGGGTTTTGGGCTCCATCCATCCCCTGCCTGCAGGAGGGATGAATTTGTTCTGGCTCATTCCTGTCTCACTGCCCCTGCGTGGAGCAGGGTTTGCTTTCACAGACTTCCAAGGATTGCGGGGGAAACCCAACTTCTGCCGGTGTCAGACTGTGTGCAGCTTGCTGTGATTCCCAACCAGCTGTCCCTGGATGGCTCATTTTCCTCCGGGGTGGCTGCCAAACTTTAGGATCAGCTGCAGTGAGCAGCTGAGGACACGCGTGGAGCCAGCCCTGGAGCTCACAGCTGCCACAGCAAACAGCAAAGAGCTCAGAGCCATGGGCTGAGCAGAGTTACCCTGCACAGGACACATCCCGTGGCATTATGTGGGAAGGTGACCTCATCCCACAATTTCTGGGTCATTCCTGTGCTCCACGGCCTGAGCACAGAGGTTGGAGAGCTCAATGTTTCTAGGAAATGTTCATCAAGAACTTTCAGTGGCAGTAATTGCACTTGGAGTAATTTAATAATCAATGGTCTTCCCGTGCTTCTTCCTTTTTTGTTTCCCCTGGATACTGGCATATGGTCCTTTCCCCAGGGAGCTGGATGGTAATTAATGCATTTTGTGGTTAAATGTTTGGACTCAGCATCTCAGGGCGCCCAAGAAGCAGGGAGGGGACAAAGCAGGCATTGTCTGCAGGTTTCCCTCTGCACTGGGTCCCTCCACTGAGGCACCAGGGGCAGCTTTTTGGGAATGCTGACACAGGCAGAGCTTTCACCTCCTTCCTTTGGAACACGGGGGAAGTTGAAGGGCTTGTCACCTCCCTGCCTTTGGAGGTGATACCCAAGGGGGAGGAAAGGAAAGTTGGCTCCCAGGACCACACACACAACAGGAGTAATTGAATGCCTGACTCTCCCCTTTCAGCAGGAGGCTGTTGCTGTGCTCTGCCCAGGGTTTCTCGCTGCCCTACTTTCCAAATTCAGATATCAGCCTGTCCTCTGCTGTGAGCATCAGGAAACAAAGATCTGGGCTTCTCCCTTCTGCAGGAAGAGACCTGGAAAGGACAAAGAGGCAGAGATGGAGCTGGGTCTGAGTGCTGGGAAACCTTGCCATGGCAGCACTGGACACACAAGGGGTCCTTCAATAAAAAACCACTGCACTCCTGGTTTGAAAAGTTATTTGGGAAAGAGGAAAAAAAAAGCTAGTTTAGTGAGCCTGATTAAAATCTATATTTCCCCACCTTTATGTATAGAAGTTGCTTGAAAGTAAATAAATTGAGGTATTGTCTGTTTTCTTTTAAGGTTAGTCCCCAGATGATTCAAACACCTGGGCTGATAAGGAGATCTGGTGAAGGAAAAAGCACTACACAGCCTGCTTCTCCCAGAATAACAACCCCAGCTTTGCCTGGCTGAGGCTGATTGAGTGGTTAAATCAGCCACAGTCCCCTGCAGCAGCAATCAAACACACCAGTGAGGTTTCCTGCAGAATTCCCATCATAGAAAAGCCTGGAAGCTGCTGGTAGCTGGGCTCCCCTAATGAGCCCTGTCCATTATATCCCAGCTGGATTCAGCACCAAGGATGGCTTCAGTCACAGAGCTGAAATGCAGAAACTCTGTTTGCTCTGGGCTTTGATGGGCTGCAGGTCTGAGGGACACAGAGAGGGCACTGCTGGCTCCATGTGCTGCCCTGTGTGAGGGGGGAAAGGGGAAGCAGCAGCTCCTTCCCAGATCCCATGGATCTGCAGGGATCAACCCACTCACAGCAATGACACCACAATGCTCAATTTTGTCTCAGAGGGGCAGCCCAACGTCAGAGAGAAAAAGATTCACAAAAAAACCCAAACAAGTCCAACATAAAACCTCTCTATCTCCAGGCTGGCTTGATCCAGTGCTGTGAGCATTAGGAAAAAATTCTTCCCTGTGAGGGTGGGGAGGCCCTGGCACAGGCTGGCCCTGCATCCCTGGCAGTGCCCAAGGATGAGCAGCCTGGCATGGTGGAAGTGTGGAACCCCACGGCAGGGGTGGAACTGGATCATCTTTAGGGTCCCTTCACCCCAAACCATTCCATGATTCTCTGATTCCATCAGTGCAGGCACCTGATGATCCAGCCCAGTTTAGGGCAGCACTGTCACCTGACAAACCCAAACCACTTCTGTACAGCCAGGCACCTGCTGAACTTCCACATCTCTGCTCTGCCCGTGGGCTGAAGCTGTGCATCCCAAACCCCCTGAGCTTTCCAGGAGGTTCCTTGGGCAAAGTCCACATCTGGGAGGGATGGCATGGATCCCAGGGAACAAAGGGAACTCCTGTCCCAGAGCCACCCTGCTCCAAAGCGATGGCGTAAATGCTGATCTGACTCAAGCAGTGACATGATGAATGTGGGGTTTATTTCCTCCTACCTGAGTCACACTGGAAGGAGCCAGATTTTTTTCCAAGTACTCGGGAAAGGAAAGGAATTGTGGGCAGGACAAGAGGCCAAGATCTCGCAGCTCTACCAGGATTTAGAAATAATCTTTCTGATAAAATTATTTGCATTGCAGCAGCATGTAGAGTGCTCCAGCTCTCCAAACATGGACAGAAACTCCTCCACCTTCTCCAAACCTTGCAGCCTGAGGCACTGCCAAGGGAATGACATCCCAAATCCCCAGATAGCCACAGCAGGACGGGGAACTGAACCCAAACCTCCTGAGTCACCCACTCAAAAAGCAGCTGCGGTCCCCAGCAAAGCCACTGTGCCCTGCAGATGGGGAGAACAACAACAATCCTGCAGGGCAGGACCAAGAGTTCCCAAATCTTCCTGTCTCTCTGCTCCTTATCTGAGCACAGGCTCGACCTGCTCAGGCTGAAATTCTGGTATTTCAGATCATCGGGTCCTTGCTTTTGCAATTGTAATTATCACCTCTTTACCCCGGTGGTTTGTCTGTGTAATGATTGCTGCAAGGCTCTTCGGGCTCCTACTGAGCAACGACAAGAGCTGCTTAGAGACAAAACCTTAGGCACAAACCCGGGAGAGATCATTGAGGACTGGAGCCATCCCTCTGCCCAGCCAGGGATGTCCAAACCCAGCCAGGCTCTCAGAGCATCCCTCTGAGTACCAAGGCTGTGGAGATTTTCTCCTTTTAAATCCTTTGGTTTTATCCCAGCTGATCAGTGCAGCAAGGTGGGCCATGGGATGGAAAGGGGAGGAATTGCCTCTGAGGGGTTAAACCACAGACAGCTGCCTCTCTAACCCTGCCCTGATCAGCTGCACAAGAGGTTTCCATGATTCAGGTTTCTTTCACAGATTTAAAACTCATTCCAGATAAGCAAATGAGCAATTAGCAGCGCTGTATCTGTGATGTCATTAAAATTCAAATGGTACCCTGGCTGCTCATTAATAGTGGGATGTGCAGATGAGGAGGATAAACCCAAATCCTCTGTTGGCAGCAGGGGGAACCCCCTCACTGCAGAGCCCCCTTCTCTGGGGGTTGGTGCCAGCAGGACCAGCCCCTTCCTTTGCTCTGAGCAGCAAAGCCTCGGGGCTGCAGCAGCTCCTGCAGCTGGTCTGGCAGGATGGAGACCCTGGGGTACTCAGCTCGTGGGATGCAGAGGCTGGAAGGGTCTGATCCCTTTTATCCCCTGGAGAAATTCACCCTGTGCTGAGCTGGGCACCCACAGACACAAACCCAGCACCCGTGGAGATCAATCACCCCCAGGGCCCTGCTCTCCCACAGAACATGGGGATTTCTCCCTTTTCACAGCTCCCTTCACTTATCTCTGTCCTGGATAACAGCAGGTGTCCCCTTTCCCTGTCTGGAAAGAGGAGTTGAACTGAAAGCAGAGTCTGCCTGCAGCCACAGGGACGGCTCCCTTTATCCTCCCCCATAAATAATAGAAGATTCATTCACAGGCTTGTAATAGATTAAAAATAAATAAATAAAAAAGAGCTCAATTTTGTTTTGCCAATCATGCACTTAATGCAATTTTCCCTTCTTGTCCCCTTGTGTGGGTGCCTGTGGATTCACAAAGGTTTTAATAAGCTGGAAAGGTGCCAAACCATTTCTGTCTCATTAAAAAAATATCAGCACGGTGACAAAGGTAATTTTTTTCACATCAGTAGTCAAATCCACTTGCTGAATTAAAATCCAGCTGACAGGGAGACTATCAATTTTTAATGGGAGCTTCCTCCCTCCTGGAGAGGGGAAGCCTGGGGGGGTTACCCTTAAAAGGGATCCACATTTCTCACAACCGTTCCATCAGCTTTGGTTTCATCTGAAGCTCGAGTTTTAAAGCCTGAGTGAGGAACTACAAAAACCCCCCCCAGGTAAAAAACCTCCTGAGAGCTTCCCAGGCTGTGCCCCCTTAGAAACTCCCTTCTCCCACTGCACGTGTGGGTCAGGGGCTGGACCCTCTGAGCTTTGTGCCCTTGGGGCCAGCCCGGAGCAGGACAGGGGTGGGAACAAACCCAGAGGAAGCTCTGGCTGAGCTGATAAGGACGGCACTGCTCTGGAGAGTCCGGCCCCCCACGCTGACCCTCCTCTCCAGGGCCATCCCCAGCTGACGTCGGCAGCAGAATTCCATTTATTCCATAGCCACAACAATTTACACGAGCTGCAGCTCTGCCCCTGCACTGAGCACAAAGCCTCTGTGGGGGAACCGAACAATTCTCCACAATTCCCTTTCCCCCAGCGCTGCTTTCCCAGGACAGCTCCTTTCCGTGTTTTCTTTTTAGTGAAACAGGAGGATCCTGAACTTCCCGGGGATTCTGAGCATCATCCTCCCCATACCCGGATCAGCACAAGGACCAGCCCCACGCCAACAGCAGCCTGAGCTCCCCAGGATCTGCTGGACAAGGTCCCTTCTCCGTTTCTCCCTGGGATTCAGCAGCTCCATGCAGGAGCAGCCCCGGCTCCGGGTGTCCCAGCCCTGGCTCCGGGTGTCCCAGCCCCGGCTGTCCCAGCCCCGGCTCCGGGTGTCTCAGCCCCAGCTCCGGGTGTCCCAGCCCCAGCTCCGGGTGTCCCAGCTCCGGGT
Source organism: Setophaga petechia (assembly GCA_024362935.1). Taxonomy (NCBI): domain Eukaryota; kingdom Metazoa; phylum Chordata; class Aves; order Passeriformes; family Parulidae; genus Setophaga; species Setophaga petechia. The sequence continues at coordinate 999,889 of JANCRA010000094.1, read as the reverse complement.
GTCCCAGCTCCGGCTGTCCCAGCCCCGGCTCCGGGTGTCCCAGCCCCGGCTGTCTCAGCTCCGGGTGTCCCAGCCCCAGCTCCGGGTGTCCCAGCTCCGGGTGTCCCAGTCCCAGCCCCGGGTGTCCCAGCTCCGGCTGTCCCAGCCCCGGCTCCGGGTGTCCCAGCCCCGGCTGTCCCAGCCCCAGGCCGGTCCCTGCCCGAGGCCCGGCACACCCAGCCCGCTCTGACTCCGGGAGCTGCCCGGGGCAGCCACATCCTGCCTTTGTGTGGGAGGAAGGACGCTCCGGACCCACATCCCTCCTGCCTTCAGCTCCTCGGCCCGGGGCAGCAGATGTGGGAGCTCAGAGGGATTCCTGACCCCATCCCAGGCTGGGCCTCGAGGTCAAGTCCCACACCTGGCCCTGGGAGGTGCTCACCACACAACTCCCGATGGACTGATCCTGCATGAGAAAAACCATGATTCCTACAGAATCTGCCACAACACGAGCACTGAAGATAATTAATGACTTGGTGATTAAAACACCTTGCACTGAAGGCTCGATCTTCCCTCCTGCAGCAAACCCAGCCCGTGGGGAGCTGGCATTGACCCCAGCCCCGCTTTGGGAGCCAGCACGTTCCCTCCTGCAGCGCTGATTTTTAGGATTATCCAAACCCCAAACCAGGCTCTGCACAGCCCCACAGCACGGCACAAATGAGCTCGGGTGGCCCCGCGGCTGCGTCACCGTGAGTCACCCCCGCCCCACTGCGGCTTCACCCGGCCCGGCTGCCCTGACTCACTGCCCCGGGGCCGGCCGGATCCCATTACAAAATCCGGCACTCCCAGCTAGGGAAGAGTTTCACAGCGTTTTCTCTCCCTGGGAGATGGGCTGGAGCCACACAACTCCCGTTTGCTGCTCGGGCACAGCTCCTGCACAAGACACCAGCAAACCCCAGAGGAGGCACTTTGTGGCTCTTGATTTTAAATAAAACATTGGGGAAAAAGGCAAGAAAAACCCAAATCCTCCTTCCTTTCCAGCTCCACAACAAAGTGTGATCCTCATCCCTTCTGGAACAGCTTCCAGTCCATCCCCAGCCTGGTGAGGTAGAGCCAAAGCCACCTGGGGATGTTCAGGTACAAACCTGCAGTGAGAACTGAACATCATCCCCCTCTGTATATTGGTTGTTCTCCTGCTTTAAGAGCAATAAAATCAACCCCACTTTTCCCAGCCATCTTCCCAAGGCTTAATCCACATTCAGGATGGGACAAATGAAAAATTCACCACCTGACAGCCTCCAGCCACCAAGGCAGCAAACACAAACCATCACAAGTGGACCAGAAGATCTCTAACCATGTTGGACACTCCCTGAGCTCTGCTCACAGCAGAAGGAAACGCTCTGGCTCAAGTCAGAGCTAAACTGCACAAGTGATAACAAAGCCAAGCACTTCTCTCCCCCAGAACTGGCTCAGAGCAGCTGAGCTGTGTCCCCACATGGCAGGAAGGACCCCAGATCCTGCTGGACTGTCTGATCCCGAGCCAGAGGGAGCCCAGATAAGAGAGGCTGGTACAGGACATCCTCTGTCTCCAGCCACTGGGGGGGACCATCCCCAGCTGTTGTTTCACACCCAGCTAAAGGGACTCCAGCAGTTCCAGCCTCTTTGAACTCATTCAGGATTGCTGCATAAAGTTCAAAAGTCAAACTGCAGATCAGTCTGGGAATACACAACTCCCCATCCCACTGTGCTGAGATTCAATAATCTCTTTATTACCCTGGAAGACATATAATTACTTCCAATGGTAATTTATGAGTAAAACCTGATTAAGAGAAACACAATTCCATTGAATTGTCAGTGGTTTGAGATATTGGTGACATCCCCAGTGGACTTCAAGCAGACAAATCAAGGGTTTATGAGATGATCCTGTACCAGATCATCAGTTATGACACACAACAGGTGGAATGAACTCCACCAAAATACAGCTCTGTGCCCTGCTGAGCTGCTCTGACACCAACACACAGGGGTTTGGAGTTTGGTGCTGCAGGAATGAAGTCACAGTTCACAACTGCTCCTCCAAGCCCAGGTCCCTCCCTGCAGCCCTCCCTGCTCAGGACATGGATCTGTGTCAGGTGAGGGAGGTTTGGGGATGGCTCCCAGCACAGAGCTCTGCCCTGGTGCTGGGATTTATCCCTGGGCTCCCAGGGAGCAGCAGCAGAGCAGTTCTGTGTCCTGGGGCAATGCAGGGCAAATCCCTCGGCTCAGGAAGCTCCACGAGCACTCCCAGGCAAATTGCCAAAGTCACACAAGTGGAAAAATTTAACAATCCAGCCCTGAGTTTCTATAAGCTTGGAACTGTTGCACACACACCTGCCATTGTCCCAGCTGTTGACACAACAAACATCTTTCTTCAGAAGCAGCTACAGAGACTGACCTGTGACTCACCTCAGCCTCACGCTCTCTGCTGAGGACTCGGTTCCATTTCAGTGACACAGCCCAATTAAACTTTTTGTGGAGTTGGATACAATCATTGCAGCAAGTCCCTTACCTAGACCCTGTGTCTGTCACTTCACGAGGGTGGCCTGGGTCAGGAAGCCAAAATTCAGCACGAGCAGATCCAGGATAAAAAAGAAGTGAGATCCAGGTAGCTCCTGCCTCATCACACCAGGAACCTGCAGGGTCATTTCTCAACTACAAACACAAGGATTTAAAAACAGAGAGGTTAACCAAGAAGCTGGAGTGGGGAAGGGATCAGACAAGTTTGGGTTTGGATGAGGGGAGCTCAATCAGAGGATCAGGGGAGAATTCAGTGGTGTCAGGAACAGCAGACACAGATGGAACCCAGCCCAGCAGAGACTCTGTGCTAAAAAGGGTCTGTGCAACAGCAGGGACAGCTCAGGAGAGGGCTCATTACCCCAACTGGTATTTAAATGAAATGTTACTACTTGGATGGATAAGTAGGAAGAAATTAAAATACTGAGCTAAATACAATTTAGAAGTTATGCTCTTTTTAAACACTGCATTTAATTGCTCTTTTTAAGCCCCCACCATTCTTTATTGGAGAGATGAAAAAAAGAGGCAGGGGGAGCAGCAGCAATAGGAACTGCAAGGGAGATGGGAATGTGGAGGGAAGGCCTGGCCCATCCAGAGGTCCTTTATCAGCCCTGGAGGCAGGAGATGGAAATAGGTGTGAGGGAAGATAAGCAGTGACTCAGGCCCTGAATGTATTTAAAGAACTTCTATTAGTGCTAAGATTAAAAGGCACTCAGAGGTCACCAAACCCAGGTAGAAGCAAGACTGGGATGATAAAGGAGGAGGCATTAAACCCTGGGGAGCTGCACCCCTGCAGGACATCAGGGAAAATCCAAGTGAATGAGGATCAGCACGTCCTGAGCTCAGGTCTGCGGCTCCTCAAGCACCAAAATCACCCAGATGGACTTTGAAAAATGCCTCTGTCCAGAAGCCTCTTGGAATTCATCACACACGTTTTAATAACAGGTGATCCTCAGCATCCCAGCTCTGGAGGAGGTTTACAAGCACTGGAGCACACAATGACATTGGTGTGAAGAAACAAAAGGTTCAGCACAGAGGGAGTGCAGGAGGAGCTGCCCTGAAACCCCTCCCAGGCAGGACCTGGAGCAGCCCTGCCTCAGGTCAGACCCTGCACAAGGGCAAGGAAAGACTCAAAATCTCCAATTTCACTGTGTACATCACACCTACTGCAGCTGCAGCACAAAGAGAATTCAAAAGCACCTTCCAGAAAAACCTCAGGCTTCAGATCTGAGCTGATTTCAGAAACACAGCTGGGGTTTTTACAAGAATTCCACAGCAGCAACCCAGCAAGTTCCCAGTGATTAAAAGGGGCTTGGAAGTGGGTGCTTTGTAAGGTCCCAACCCACTCTGTGATTCCATGATTCTGGAAAGCCAGGAGCCCCCAGGATTCCTCAGATGAGCTCCCACACCACTACAGCTCCTTCCCCAAGTCAATCAAACCTGCTGTTCATTTCTTGCAGGGCCTTCAAACACTTTACTTGTTCTGACCAGCAACTTTCACAGCAAATATTGAGTTTGAGCTTCTCCATCCTCTCAGAGCACTGCCCAGGTAAGGCTGTTACACTCCTGCTTGGCAAGAACTCCACAGGAGCATCACTAATTAAAGGGCTTTTCCTGCTCCACCAGGCCAGTTAAAAGCTCCAATTTTTCCAGAGCCAGCACAGTGGATCAAACACTTTCTCATCTCTGAGCAGTCATTAACCCTGCACGAAACAAAGCTGATTAGCAAATGTAAACGTCCAGATAAAAATAGCCAACATCTGTTTAAATTTAGAAATTTATTTTGTTTAATCCACAAGCTTTATATAGCTTTAGTTAAAAAAACAAAAACAAAGAACAGTGAAAACATGACAATATCCAAAGTTCAGGTTCCTCTAAACTTTCAAAGAACACAGCTCTGAAAGTTGCTCAGACCATTCCGAAGAACCGTATCGAGACAAGATTTATGAATGGGGCAGCGACAGCTCACAAACAAAATTTATGGAACTGAAGGAATTATATTTTTTCTGGGTCTGCTGATCATGGAAACTGCCCTTTAAAAAAAGAACATAAAAATACAAATGAAATTCCAGTGTTCCAAATCAACATGTTACATCAATATAAACCCACAGTGTCCTGGTAAACAACATGCTTTCATTTATGTACCACTCTAAATTGCTATTCTTGATTGGCTTTAATGGAGACTATACAGGCAACAGTAGAAAGCATTAAAATAGAGATGTACTTCCTTGAATTCTGCAGTGGTTTTACTCCTGGGCAAGCCTACAAACCACAAAGGTTAGTAGCATCATGTAAGTGATACAAAAGAAGTCAAATGAGCCCCTCACAAATTCTGCTCAAGGCTCTGCTGGATTTCAAAGAAATGAGGGAACTGACGGTCATGTTTCAAACCTCCAAAACAAATTCCTACTGCTTCTAAAAAGTCTCACTCTAAATGAAATTATGCTGTCAATGAAAGAATGTCACTAGTACACTGTGGACACCTTTTGTAATGTAAATCCATGCCCTTTGTACATGGTGAACCTCAACCTAGCAATTATTACAACAAATGTTATATTCTAAAGCTCAAACACATTTAGCAATTTGAAATTGAATTCTGAGTACAAACCAAATAAAATGTACATTATATCAAAGGGTGGCCTAGGAGGGGGGGGACACCTGCGCCTTCCTCATGGACCTCAGGGCCTTCTCCCGCAGGTGCTTTTCGAGGTCATCCAGGTTGTCCTCGGGTTCACTTTCTGTCTCCTTCAAACAAACACAAAGAGCTGCTTCAAACACCCCCGGCCTGGCCAGGCTGAGCCCTCCCAGCACTAAATCCCCACATGGAACCCCACCCCCCAAATGTCACTTTGGAACGGGGGCTGTCAGAACATTCAGCAGAGCAGTGCACACCCACCCTTGACAAAGTCCCCAGTTCTCACCTTTTTGGGCTCTGTCTCTGCTTCCTGCTCTCCCTGTGCTGAGGTGGTGTCTGCTGGAGCCACAGCAGCAGCTACTGCAGCTGCTGCTGCCTTCTCCTTCTTATGCTTTTTGTGTTTCTTGTGCTTTTTATCCTTTTTATGCTTCTTATCCTTCTTTTTCTTCTTCTTCTTGCCACCACCTTCTTGATCTGAATTCTGTAATAAATAATTCAATACATGTTACAACTCATCTCTAAGGCTTCAAACTTCTCTGGCAAAGAATGGAACTGCCCCTGGGAAACACCTCAGAAGAGAAGCTGAAGATACCAAACAATCTGTTCTCCTCCCATTGGGAATACTCTGAGTTTGCACATAGGATACTGACCATAAATAAGCCCCCCATACTTTGTAGACCATAAAACTCATGTACACTCATGAAACAGGACAGACTTTTCCCTGAAAGTCTGATTCCCTATAGAGCACCATTTTCTCCCACACTTGGACATGTTAAGCTTGAAAAATTCATGTTACAAATTGTTTTTAGAAGTTTTTAACTACAAAGAATGACCCCAAGCAGTTTTTCCCCTGTGAATAACCCTGGGGCTGCTCAGCAGCTCAGCCCTCCCAACCAGAGGCCGCCCTGGAACCCAAAGCAGTTCAGTTTTATGAGCACACAAATACCCTGGCAGGTGATGGGCTCTGAGTTGGGCTCTTGGCCTTTTTTGCAGGTGACCAGTTTGCAGAAGGAGAGCGGGAGCGGGCAGGAGATGCAGGTCCTTGTCCCTGGTGTTTCTTGGGAGCTGTCTCAGGGGACCCTGACGCAGAGCGGGACGAGGACACGCGCCGGGGGCTGGGGGTGGAAGCCCTGGGGACACAGAACAGGAACATCAACACAAGAGCCAAAGGAACAGCTTTGCTTTCACTTGGTCAGGCTGCACTTAGGAGATTTAAATTGATTTTAAAAAATAGATTAATTGCTTTGCTGATGTGATAAAAAACGCAAAACAATCCAATGGCAGAGTGGATCCATAATGCAGAGGGATAATGCAGCCTGAAAAGCTGTTAAACAACCCTGCTGCTGCTGCTTAGAACTGATTGCTGCCTTTCTGCTTTAACCAAGTTATAATCACATTAAAAGTCAAGAGAACAGCAAAGCTATTTAATTGTGTAAGGCTTTCCACTCAGCTACATTTCCTTCTGAAAAAATTCATAAGCCAGCACCACACTTCTCACAGTTTCCTCAGAAAAGGAGCATCTCACTAAAGAGAAAAATATTTACAATCTTAGTAATTTATCATGAATGGCCACTTACTGAATTATTTCTGAGCTAATGAGAGTGCTGGTCCTCCTTCCACAGTTAGGTTTAAGACAAAGTTAAGCTTTCTTTAAAGCCAGTAAATAAAGGGAAGGATCTGGGGAGAGCTCATGGCAGCATTTCAGGGTCTTATAAAAAGGAGGGAGAGGGGCTTTTAATGCAGGCAGCACAAGGGGGAATGGCTTCCACTGCCAGAGGCAGGGATGGATGGGATATTGGGGAACACTTCTTCCTTGTGAGGGTGGGCAGGCCCTGGCACAGGGTGCCCAGAGCAGCTGTGGGTGTCCCTGGAGCCCTGGCAGTGCCCAAGGCCAGGGCTTGGAGCAGCCTGGGACAATGGAGGTGTCTCTGCCATGGCAGGGGTGGCACTGGATGGGCTTTAAGGTCCCCTCCCACCCAAACCATTCTGGGATTCTGGGATTCCTTAACTACCTCCACTGCATTACAACTAAACGACCACCCCTCATCACACCCAGAGCACACAAAGATGGGTTTCTTTACTTTGTTTTCTTGGGTTCTGGCGTTCTGGACACCCTCCTGATGGGCCTGCTGCTGGGTGAGGGTGACTGTCTCCTCTGCGGCGACGCCGACGCTCCCCGGCGCGGCGCCGGAGGGCTGGAGGAGGGGTGGGAAGCTCGAGGCCGTGGTGAAGGTGAATGCCTTTTGTTTTGTGGTGGAGAACGTGTTTCCCTGTTGGATCTGCTGGGAGGAGACCCCTTCCTGTGCTTGGAAGATACGGAAGGGGAGCGCCGCTTCGCAGTGGGGGAGCTCCTCTGCTTTGGCGGTGGGGAGTGGGAGACTCTGCGCTTGGACTGGGGGGAAGGGGAGGCCCTTCTTTTGGGAGGGGGAGGAGGAGAAGCTGTTCTCCTCTTGGGAGGGGGAGATGGGGAATATCGCCTCTGGATCGGGGGGGAGTATCTCCGTGGGGAGGGAGAACGTCTGCGCGGGGGTGGTGATGGAGACCTGCAAAGAGAACAAACGGTCAGGGGCCACCCAGGCATGGCAGTCAGTCAGCAGTGCCCTGCAGAGGGGGAGAAGGACTCTACAGTTCTTTGAACTTCTCAAAATTTAAACTAGGATACTTTAGAAGTCAAAAGAGTTTAAAATACAACTCTTGAAATCCAGAAAGGTTGTGGTTGCCCTACCCCTGGAAATGTCCAAGGCCAGGTTGGACAAAACTTGCAGCAACCTGGGCTGGTGGAAGGTGTCCCTGCCCATGGCACGGGGTGGGACTGGATGATCTTTAAGGTCCCTCCCAACCCAAACCATCCCACGGTTGTGTAATTCCAATCCAGGACTTGCACCAGCAACCCAACAACATCCAGGCCACGCACCCACCACACCCAACACAACACAGCCCCCTCAGCTTCCCAGCGAGGGACCTGGGAGCAGACCCTTTCCCCAGCCCAGAGGAGCCCCCGAGCAGGCAGGGGGTGCCCGCTGTGGTCGGTACCTTCGGCGCGGCGGGGATGGGGAGCGGCGGCGCCGGGGCGGGGGCGCCGGGGACAGGGAGCGGCGCCGGCGCGTGGGGGGCGGCGAGGGGCTCCTCCTCCTCCTGCTGCAGAAAACAGGCACTGGTCAGCAAATGGGCTGAGCCACCAGCTGCTCCCTGCTCTGCTTCCACCACACAGAATCTGCTCCTTCATGCACCTCAAAATGGAATTCTACGGGGAGCACTGATGGAAATTCTACTAAATGGGAGCACTGATGGAAAGAAACGTACTTGAACCTTTCTGAAGAGTGTGAGATGATGAGTGTGACCCTGAGCCCACCACGGGTGTGACTGTGACCCTGAGCCTATCACAGCTGTCTGACTGTGACCCTGAGCCTATCACAGGTGTCTGACTGTGACCCCAAGCCCACCTGACTGTGACCCTGAGCCCCCACATCAGCCAGGACACAATTCCACATCTGCACAACCTGATCCACCACCACCTTGTAGCCAAAGAAAGACCAAATGGTTGGAATAAGTGATATATCACATGCTGATTTTGCCTTGCATGGAGGTAATTTTCTTCACAGTGTGAAACTGTGCTCCATCTGAAATCCAAAATTATTTATTTCTTGAAATGCAGTGAAAAAAAGAAACCAGAGTGGCTGCTAAACTGCAGCTCTCTGGACCAAAACTGTTCACCAAATGAGCCATTTTCTGCTTTGCAGGGTTTACAGCAGACTTCTGGAAGGGGGAATTTTAATACAACACATTCTTGCATAGAATTTTAAAGGAAAGGAATATTGGCAAAGTGAAATATTCCTTTTTTTTAAAAAAGCAATTAAGATAAAATGACTGGATAAGGGAAAATTGAGAGCAATTAAAAAGCAAAGCAGCTCATTTACATTAAGTGAGATCTGATTTCAAACATGCTGGGTATTGTTCTCCAAGGCAATGAAACACATTTTTATAGATAAGAGTATGCTCCAAAATACAATGTTCTTTTATGATCCAAAAAACCCCCAGCCTTCAAATGTACTAACTGTCCTAATTAAACATGTATTTATGCAACAGGCAGTACGTGAATTCAGTGTGTTGCAAAACAAGATCAAAGCCTTTGAATCCCAACCTGTTTTCCATAGAAATGTTTGACAGGATCCATAATTAGGAAGATCTGCATTGGTGAGGGAGTCATCCTTATCTCCTACATCATGATGTGTGCTGGGAGTATCTGCTAGCTAAGGCTTAATTACAGCCTGCTCAAGGGTCATTACATCCAATTAATAAACCCATCAAGCTTCCTGCACCTTTCTGTATTTCTAGATCAACACGGAGACACAGAGCAAAAAGTGTCACAAATAAAAAAGTCACTGCTATTTCACTGATTGTCTACTTCCAGTAGTTTCAAATATCTCTTGAACTGAGGAATGAGAGTTTTGAAAACTCCAATCATCTCTGACCCAGAAGATCAAGATCTTAATTGCTTGTTACAAGTGTGCAGGAGGGTTTTGAGTCAGTGGCAGCAGGAACCCAACACTGCTCACCCAAAGCTGGGTGTCTGGAGCAAGGAGCCCCTGAGGAACACAAGTGTTCAGCTGTTTTCAGGCATCACTAGGATGTAACAACATCAAAGTTATTGATGTCACAGGCTGATGTGAATTAACAAGGGGTGAGCAGTGAGGGACACAGAGCAGGTGCTGCTCCTTCTGTTTTTGCCAGTGAAATGGTTCCAGGTCCAACACAAGAAGGAGCACATCAGTCTGAATTGCCCTCACTGTGAGTGTGTAAGTCTAAAGGACAAAAGGATGGCAAATGCTTATCCATGCCAAAATAAATGACAGCCTGTTTAAGAGATGAACTTCTAACCAACCTTTTCATCACTGGTGATTGCCACCTCTTTTCCATCTGCATCCTGAGAGCAGTGGAGGGAAAACAAAACAAAACAGATCTATCTGCCACGGATCTGAGGCAAAAATGAACACCATCAAAGAAAGGTCAGAGCAATTTTTGCCAAATGAGTGTAATGGGAAGGAAACCTTGAAAGAAGTCTGGGCTGAGTGGGCATGACTTGATGTGTATTTGGTGAGAGTTGCAGAGACAGACATAAATAGCAGAAGGGATGAGCCAGGCTGAGGCAGTTACCGAGGGGAGGAATCCTTCTGGCGCTTGCGGGGCGAGGGGCTGCGCGAGTGCGAGTGCCGGTGGCGCCTGCCCACCTCCCCGTTCTTCACGTTCGACCTCTTGGGCCTCTCCTCTTCTGAGGAAGATGAAGAACCAGAATCTGCAAACGTAGAAAGAATCACTCTCTGGAAAATGATCTTTGGGACACTGGTCACTGACAGGGTAATGCTGCAGTTCAAACCAACCTCATCCCCCACAAAATGAGAATCTAAAATTTAAAAGCAGATCGACTGAAGGCGTTGGATGAACTTAAGTGATAAATAAATCTACTGGGTAAAAAAACTGTCCCCATAAAATCTGGCTAGACAGATAATTTAAGAGGTGAACTGCAGTTGCTTTTTGAAACTATGTGGACAAAAATACCCAGGTGAATTTACTGATCTCAAGCATAAAAGTGTCCAAAGTAAGGACAGATGATGTAATCCACAGCACACAATATTTGTGCGTGATGTTAAGAGTTTAGAAGCGCAATTTTAAAGCTGCAAACCCATTAACAAAAGATGTAATGACCTTTAAAAGTCATACTTTTATTCCTCCTGAGTAATAATTAAAGTGACCTCATTATGAGTGGCAAATCTGTAATTAAGTTTACAATAGCACTGCAGAGCACAGAGCAAATAGTTTTAATCTGTATTTGAACTTAACTACTTCCTGCAAAAGGAAACTACAGCCCAGTTTTCGGGAATTTCTGTGCTCCATACCAGATGAAGACTGTTGATTTTGCCTCCTGTACTGGCGTCTCTGTTGGACAGAATCTGCTGCAGCCATTTTGCCTCCTTTGTCTTCTTCTGAAAGGACAAACAAGGACAGGGCACTTAAACCAGGGACAAAGATTTGCCTGTGCAGGTAGAAGCAAAGTTATGGACAGCAGACCATCAGGTATGGGGCCTTCCCCCACTCAAATCTTAGGATAACACAAGGCTGGAATACACTTCAGCTGAACTTTCATTCCAAGCAATCTTGGATAGAACGAGGCAGTATGAGTGATCATCTTTAGAGTTCTGAAAACTCTTGATTTCAATGCCAGACTTCCTGGAGGGCTCAGCACTTTGCTGCCCAACTATTTCTGACTAAAAACCCCACACCCAGCAGCAGAGCTGAGAAGCCACAGCCATACCTGATTCCGACAACTCTGCTTTCCTGGGCTTGGGTGCTGGCGAAGGAGACTCTCTTTTCTCAGTACTCTTATGTTTGGGTGCTGCAAGACAAAACACAACAGCTCAGCTGCAATTCACACCATTCCTACAAAAGGTACACGTCAACAGCAGCCCCAAAGGGAACCCAAGCCCTGCTGGCACCCCTCACCTGAAGCCCTGCTGGGCGAGACGGAGCCGCGGCTCTTGCGGGCGCGGTTGGACTGCTGGGGGGTGGGCGAGCGGCGGGGCTTGGCCGGGGGGCTGCCGGGGGGCGAGGGCCGGTGGCGGCGCCGGGGGGGGCTGGCGGAGGGGGACAGCCGGCGCGTTTTGCGGGGGGGGCTGGACACGGGTCGCTTGGGAGCCTTCTTTGGTGGAGAGCGGGAGCGCGACGAGGACGAGGAGGAGCTGCTGCCGGACAGCGAGGCTGAGGAGCGTCTTCTCCTGCAAATCAAAGCCACATCAGCTCCTGCCAGCCACACTGGGGAACGTCAGCACAAAGAACAAAGAACTGCGGTTGTTTGCAAGCACAGACACTGAGCCACAGACAACAGCACTTCCCAAACATGGTGGACTGCCTGCAACACTCGGTTTGGAGAAGAGGAGGATAACGACCAATCTTTCACAGTTATTCTTAACTATAACAGTGAGCTAAAAATTGTTAGTGTCACCTTCACTGGCTTTCTGTCAATCTACAGGCTACAGCTAAGCTTTGCCCCTGGAAACAATTAGTTTTGGTTGGGCTCTCTAATTTCTGGGTGGTTAAGAGAATTGTCTGTGTTAGCACGTGTGACTTAACGATCTCCAGAGCAGATCTGGGTAAGAGCTTAGTGTGCAAGGACACTAAAATGTTTTACACCAGGAGGTGAAAATTTCAGACAACTTAACAACTTAACAATTCAGAATCCATCTATCCATCCTTATGTTTTAGTTTTTCATCTTTACTTTGCAATTTTAAAAGGTAGGGCCTCAGAATTCTGCGGCAAAATTTGTGGCAAGTTCTGTTGCAATTGTGTACCTGCAGAATCCACCTTTGGCTGCAGAATTCCTGAGAACCTGGAAAAAAGAAACCCTGCCTTGAGTGAGATAAACATTTGCTGAAAGGGTGCTCTTGTACATCTTGCAACATACATGTTTGATACTTTTCACAGTTTTCCCAGTAACTGTGTGAAATGAACATATTGACAAACTCAGGCAATAGTTATCACCTTGTCACAGAAAGGAAGAGAAGTGTTCCTTCCTCAAAAACAACTGCTGTACACAAGAAGCATCACTTTGATTCTCTTCCTAGGAAAAGGATCAGAATCTGCTCTCTCCCCATGAAGACAAACGTCTATTTTGACACTGCCAAAAGCACATCATTTACTCTGCAAGGCAGCTAAGAGCTTTGCTTCTAGAGCAATTCTTATATTGTGAAAAATGTGACTTTCAAAACCAAAGGGCAAATCTTGAAGAATCTTAAGTAAGAGAACACGAAGAAGAAACATACTTCAAGTCCAAATTTAATTTTATGTGAGAGAAATATAAGTCATAATTAAAAACTCTCAAGACTAAAATTCCCAACTTGTTCTCATTTTTTTTTCCCAGTCAGGAAAGAAAAGCACTAAGACTTAAGCAAAAAAGCCCTAAGGGATATCACGTCAGCTGGGAGCTACCCAGAGCCATTTGAAAAAGCAAAAAAGCAAAAAAGTTCTGAAATTGCCACTTTTCAAAAAGGTGGAATTCTCATCACTACCCTAACTCAGAAGAAATCATTTCACATCTGCAACTGTGTTCTCCCACAGCACACTCAGGAAATGTGACAGTGCAGTTTTTCCATCACTCTGATCACACACCTGCCATTGCTAAGGTGAGATGAACAGGGAATTTTGCTAACACAGCTACAGTTCCCTTTAACTTTGCAGGTTTAGCACTTCAGCTGTCTCAAAAAGCAGGGCTCTTACCGCCTGACGGGGGATCTGCTCCTCCTGTGCCTGGGTGGGGGAGGCATCCTCCGGGGTGGGCTCCTCCTGCGCGGGGATGGCCGGCGCCGCGGGCTGGGTCGCCTTCTAGGGGAGTAAGACCTGTCACAATCAGAAATTCCAATGAAAAGCAACTATCTAACTTCCATAGTTGAGGAAATGTATCCTCGGGCACTGACTGCAGAGCTGCTTTCCTCCAAGTGCATCGTATCAAGGCTGTATTTAGGTGAGGATGCCAAATGTACAGACACAATCAGGGCTTTGAAGTTTAACAATGTCACTCTATTAAGTAGTAGAATAATGAAAAAAGGAGGTAAAGAAAGTATTTTACAGCATTTTCACATCAAACCCATGTCCTAGAGAAAGGCTACACAATTCTTCATTATCAATATTAAGCAGCTGAATTCCTTCTCTGGTCAGTGCTGGTCACCATGAGCATCTTCTCATAAATCAATACAAACAAAACACTCCCAAACACATTTATACATCAAATGCATCCTCCTCACCTGGCCCAAAACATCCACAGCTCAACAGCTCTAAAAACATCACTAACCAAGAACATTTAGTGGCATCTTCAGCAGAAAATATTCTCAAGCTTCTCTGTCAGCACCTGAAGCCCTACCTTGACCGTGATCTGTGGCGCCTTCTGGGTCGGGAATGAGACGGAGAACGGGACCGGGACCTTGACCTGGACTTGGACCGAGATGGGGATCTCTGACGAGTCTTCTCCTTCTCCTTCTCCCTCTCCCTCTCCCGCTCCCTCTCCTTCTTTGAATTACGTTCTGGTGAAGTTTCCTTAGTCTCTGGTACAGGTGGTTCAGGTTTAGGAGCTTTTGGGATATCACTGTTAAAAAATAAGGATTTCATTTGTAAGCATATACAAACCACAGCCTGTATTTTAGAAGCTGCCAAGATAGTCCCCTACAACAAACATTCTCCTGCCCATTCTCTGACAAACTGCTCCAGAACTGTGAAAAGTGTTAGAATGTGGTACAATGATTCAAAAAGTAACATAAAGGCTACATGATGACAACCAGCTGGAATTCAACATGACATTGTCACAAGTGTCAATGATGAGCAGGACAATGAAATCAGAGTGGCAGCAAAGCACACTGCCCTTAGAATTCTACACAGGACAAAGAAATCTCACTGAAGATCATAAAATAAATGCTTTGGCTGTTGCAGGGGCACAGGGAGGAGCAGGCATTGCCCAAGTCAAGATCCAGTGAGGTATTAGAATAATAATTCCATTTTTTAAAGGCAACACATGGCTCTACACACAGAGCTCTCACCTGTTTGAAGCTGCCTCTTGCACAACAGTCTCCTTTGGTTTCACGGAGGGCTCTGGCTCAGGAGTGGCCTCTTTCTTCTCGGGGGCAGGGGTGGCACTGCGGCTCTTGGTGCGGTGGTGGGGGGAGCGCGAGTGGCTGCGCTTGCGCTCGCGGCGCACGGGAGACGAGCGGCGCCGAGGGGAGGGAGAGCGGGACTTGCGTCTGGGGACAGACAGAGCACTCACAGCCTGGGGACACCCAGGGACCCCCAGCACTGCCTGGGGACACCCAGGGACCCCCAGCACTGCCTGGGGACACCCAGCACTGCCTGGGGACAGCCCAGAGCTCTGTGCACCCAGGGACACCCAGCACTGCCTGGGGACACCCAGGGACACCCAGCACTGCCTGGGGACAGACAGAGCCCTCTGCACCCAGGGACACCCAGCACTGCCTGGGGACAGCCCAGAGCCCTGTGCACCCAGGGACACCCAGCACTGCCTGGGGACAGCCCAGAGCCCTGTGCACCCAGGGACACCCAGCACTGCCTGGGGACAGACAGAGCACTCACAGCCTGGGGACACACAGAGCCTAGGGACACCCAGCACTGCCTGGGGACAGCCCAGAGCTCCGTGCACCCAGGGACACCCAGCACTGCCTGGGGACAGAGTGCTCTGCACCCAGGGACACCCAGCACTGCCTGGGGACAGCCACACTCAGAGCCCTGTGCACCCAGGGACACCCAGCACTGCCTGCAGCATTTAAAGCACACCCAGCACTGCACTTTCTGTTGCTGGCTGACAGACAAATTAAGACGTCAAACAAAAAACTCAATTCCCTCAAAACTAAAACTAACAAAGCTTGGAACAGATAAAGCATTAAAAGCAACACCCCTGTCAGAGCTGCTCTGGTTTACTTGCAGTTCCTGTTCAGCAGCAGGTCAGGCCAGCCTGCTACAATAGCTAAGGGGAGTATTTCCACAGCTCAATTAATTCTTCTCTGCCACGTGTCCTCCCCCTGTTCCTGATATGCTGCCTGTGCATTTTCATTACCTTCTTGGACTCCTGGATCTGTCTCTTTTCTCTCTGTTGTCTTTGTCTTCCTTATCTCTCTTCTCTTTGTCTTCATCTTGTTTCTTCATGGAAGCCAGTTTCTCCTGCTCTATCTGTGCAACCAAATATCAGCACTTAACTCAGAGGCAGCACACAGGCCTTATCAAATATGCATGTCCAACACCAGCAAATATCTGCTTCAGGACTGGAACATTTTGCCCAGACAGAATTCTGCTAATCCCAGAATGTCTACTGGAACAGCCACCAATTCTGCCCCACCCACAATTCCATTTAAAAGAATCCCACCTGTCGTTGTTTTATTTCTTCTTTCTTCAGTTCCAGAAATGCAGTTGGAATACCAGCAATGTTTTCTTGTGCACTTAATAGCAGTGGCCACAGTTCTCCCATGAACTCCCTAGCATTTTTCCCATTCAAAAAACCAGTCAGGTTGATTTGCATCATTTTGGAATCTGGGTTCTGCAAAGAGATATGACAGGAAGACAAACGGGTTATCTGAAAAAACAACAGACAGTCTATATTAAACTTAAATTAAAACTACCATGGGGGCTAAAATACATATACACTCAAAAACTACTTTTAAAAAAATCTTTCCCTAGTCATTTCTCATCAATGTAAGTTTATTGTATTATTAATTTTTTTTTTCTTTTTGTGCCTTACCATAAATATTCAGAAAGGCCTGTTAATCCTTTGTGGGTTTTGTAAGTTTTTGGACCACGTGGCTGCTCTACAGGAAATCAGGGGCCTTTAATTTAACACACCATTACAACGCTGCTACGAGATTTCAGAATTATGTTCTAAACATAATTTTCCTGGTGGTTTTGATTCTCCTTGCTTGGAAATCTCTCTCTGAACATCTGCACAAGGGACAGAAGCTGTGTCAGTGCCTGGCACTGGAGATGGCAGCCTGTCAATCCCTCTCCTCCTGCTGTGAAAGGCCAAGAGTCATGCATGCATTTTCTGACTTTCTCCCAAACTAAGGCTCTGCCTGCCTGAGGGAGCACGAGCTACGTAGGTGCCTTACAGATTGTCTCAATGTCACCATGTCATGTCCACAAAGGGTTAAGAGGTCAAAAGGTTTCAAAGTTAAAATGGGCTTTTAAATTCTAATGTTGTTTGTTGGTCAAGCAACAAGGTCCATATAACAAGCACAGCTCAACAGCACAAAGCAAGTACAGATTCCAGGTGTCTTCAGTTTCTTCTTGGAACCTTGGGGGGTTTGGAATCGCCAAGTCCCCTGTAGAGAAAGATGTTCCCTTGGCTTGCTTCCGACTCCCTACTGCAACTCAACCACCTTGAGTTTAATGTTATATCATTTATCTAAATTGCAAAAGACGAACAAGCAATAATGAGTACACAACCACAAAAAAAGAAAAGATTGTTTTTTAAAAAAAGTTCTAAACTTTAATCATGCTTAGTATAAGGGGAATTAAAATGAGTATTCAGATTGTATTACACTAACACATGATAAGAAAACATTTCTTATTATGACCCCTGGCTTTAGTTAGCTTAGTATTTAAAATTATTTCCCCTTTTTGTTCTCTATAAATAAAAGTATCTAAATATTCATGAAATAGATATTAACATCTTCAAAATAGAGTGAAATTTAAAGGGTTTTTTTTTAAACAGCAATACCTTTATCAGTTGAAATGTCAACTGTTCTCTCAAAACACAAGGTTGAACTCTTAGGAAGAAAGATTAAGTGTAAAGTACATCAGCATGAGAATGTTTGCCAATAATTCCTATTGTATACAGCTTTTACTGTCCCTTGGGTTGCAGTGGCACAGTGGCAGATATTAAGAAAAACTGAGTTTATTACCACCTCATATTATTCATAGCCTTCACATGAAGTTTACTGCATTAAATGATCTCGTGTATCAGTCTGAAGGTTAACTACAGCAAATAGAAATACTAATTTGTAAATACTGCCTACAGCAATTAGCAAAAGGAAAATTTAACATAGCTATAGATGAGGTGTCTACACTGATTCCAGCACTCTCCATTAAATTACCATCGGATCAATTCAGAATTCCCCTCATGCTGCACACAAAACCTGAGCTACTTTACAGTAATTTCAAGAGCAGTGTAAAGCTTTGCCCAATTGCTCTTTCCTGGATGTTTTGGTTCGGCCACTTTACACAACTCACCTCCAAACACACACTGCATCATCAAGGGAGTTGGGTCAGAGCGACATTGGACACTCACTCTGCTGTGACCTAATAAGGTGATGGTGCTATACTTCAGACGCAAGGAATAACTTCCATTTTGGTTCAGGCCTTTTAAATCATAAATCACATCATCATTAGAAAATTGCTGTCAAAGTAACTTAACATGTAACAGCAAAATTAAAACAGTAAGTTTGATTTTTCACCTGAGCAGTTTGCAAACTATGCACCTTCACTAAACTTCCAGCCTTACAGCTGTTACACAGTGAATTTCTTTCAAAAATATACAAAGTAACAAAACCCCTCCTAACTGTACTTGAGAAATTCACAGATTCAATAGAATTCATAAATAATTATGTTACACATTTAGAAACAATATCCACAACAAAATTGTTACCTTCACTTCCAACTGGTTGAATATAAATTCAATTACTACATCATCTTCAAATCCAAGGATTTCTGTTACTCGTTTTGTTATCCATGGTTTGATTACTTCCAGATTTACTTTGCTCATGTCCACCTGTATTAAAGAGCCAGGAGAAACACAACATTTTTCCTGAATTCTTTCACTGAAGACTGAATTTTGTGCTGCTTCATAATTACCTCAGCCTAGTTTTGTTTCAAACCCCTTTGCTGTTCAGCAGAGGTTATAGTCTGATCAAAGCACACCTCTGGATACCCTTTTATATTTCCCTAATATAAACTTCCCTCTCCTGAACAGCTAAAATTAGAACCTGGAGGTGATAACAGAAGTCCAAACATAGTTTCTAGTAAATCCTAATAAAGTTTAAGATGTTTAGGATGCTATGTTTCTAGCAAAAGCAGAGAGAGGGAAAAAACCAAAGTGAAACTTGCATTGTGTATGGTTTATTGGTCACTTCCAAGTATATGATGAAATGAAATGAAATGAAATAATGAAATGAAACTGAATGATAAAGCAAGTCTTGACCCAGGCTCACCACTTCCCCTGTCTAACAGACTCTAGGAATTTGGGGCTGCATTTAAGGACGTTTAGAACTCCAAATTAATCAATATTTGCTGGGAAGCTGACTTCCTTTGAAGCTGTATGTTACACAAAAGCCTGCTGGTGATATTTAGTACATCAACCAGACCATTTCTATCACTGCTGCACCTGATGTTCAAGGGGACACCCCAAATATCCTCCAGTATGGTTTTAGGGAAGACATTCCTCACATTCCTGTGTTCCACCTGACGGGTGGGTTTGACTCCCCATTCCCCCACCCCACTTACCTTCTTTTCTAAGCATTCTGCAAACTTCAACTGCTTCAACAGCTTCTTCTGCTTGTTGCTGAAGCGATTGTCCTGCTCTGCACTGGTTCCCTGGAGCACAGCAAACAACAGGTTCAGCTCAGGGCTGAATTTCCCCACCTCCAAGGATTATTCTCCCACATGTCTGCAGAGTGCACCAGTGAAACCAATCTGCAAGGCTGCTTTTTGGTCAGTTATTCCTTTCCAGATGCTTTGCAATTTGAGCTCTCACCAAGTGCTGAGGATTTTGGGTGAGGAGCTGCTGAGCCCCACAGTGACACCTCAATCATAACCCCCCAGCACTGCCCACAAATTAAAGTATTAGCAGCATCAAACTGCCAGGAAAAGGCTTTATTAATTCCCTAATGAAAGAAATAAAGTGGTTTTCCTCTGCCCTGTTTGCTCACAGTGATACCCCTGAAACCTTTAGGCAAAGAGAAGTACAAAGAATGCATTTTATTGATCCTGCTCTGTTAAAAGTTCACCAACTGGCTCCACTTCCATGGACAGGAGCTGCAGGTTAATTCATTATGGAGGGAAAGGCCTGGAGTCCAGCTCTGGAAAATTTACTGGCAGAGCTTAAACAGAAGCAGGCAGGATTAGAGGAGATGCAGGGCTGCAGCCAGGTCCTGATGGGCTGCTCCTGACTGAGGACAAACCCACAGCTGGGGAAGTTTATTCTGGAAAGCACTGATGGAAACCAGGGAATTTCATACAGGTAAGTCTCAATGGAAGAACAGGGCTCAGCACAAGCAAAAACATAAACTGTCAAGGAATTAAATTATAATAAAGAGAAACCCCAAATTCTAAGTTCCCTTTGGTCAGAAAGCACCTGGAATTAGCAATATAACATGTTGCAAAGTCATCAGTAATTAAAAGGGAACAATCACTGACAATTCCCAGTTGCTGTTCCAGAACATGGGAATCCCAAAGTCTGACTGTGGCACAGGCACTTCCAGGATTAAAACACTTTACAATATTTGAAGTCTGTGTATGCCTTACAAAAAAACCCCACAATACTTGGCAGTTCATTCAACAACTGAATGTTCTTTTGGGGTTTTTTAAAACCCAGAACAGAAATGGAAAGGAAGTTTCCTGTTGATAACACGTGGCAAGCAGCAAAGGGAACCAAACGGGACAGAGCAAGGGGGCTGCAGGTGTTTAAAGACAGACAAAATAAGTTTGCACTGAAACTTCACAGAAACGTGAAGAACTGGCAGAATTATAAATAGGAGGTTGCTTGGTATGGAGAATGCAAATTGCTGCTCTGCTGCATTTCTGTCATTTCACATTTGGCTCCTCCTGAACCCAGAATAAACCAGCACAGTTCACAGCCCCATTTCTGTGCCATGCTGCTTTGGTTTTTATAAAATGCCACCTTCCACAGGCCAGTTTAAAAGAATATTAAAGTTCTAATCCAGAGTTTTCAGCCCCAGTAATCCTGCTGTCAATCAACTGTAAACCTTTTAACAACTGCATTAGAACAAGTGCAGAATTAATCTGCAATTATTTTTCTCAAGTTAGTCCATGAACCCAGAACTGAACTAAGGGAGGGATCATGTGTGCTGCCTTGATTTAAAAGGAAAGGAAATGAAAATATTATGGGCTAAACAAATGAATGAACCTTGAAATTTAGATTGGTTCTCAAAAATTATTGCGGAAACCCCCCATATAAGGTCATTTCAATTAATGGAGAAAAAAGACGAAAAGAAATAGACCCTGGGCAGGTTTCATGGTCTCTGCAGAAAATGCAGCACAGCTCTAAGACTAGACAAAAAACTCAAAGATTAAAAATAAAATACCAACGTCTGAATACAGCCCAACTTCTTTTTGCTATGAATACACTTTAAAACCTCTAAAAAAAAATCTCATTAAAAATAGGGGCAGGGCTGTTTATTTGCTTTGACCGTGGCCACTAAAGAGCGCGGACAGCGCAAACCCGGGCTGGCCCCTCAGAGCCCTTCGGCCCCTGTCCCCCCCCGCGCCTGGGGGGTCGCAGCGCTGACACGGCCCCGCGTGGGTCGGGACCTCCGGGGCCGGGGCCGCTCCGGGCCCCGTGAGGAGCCTGGCCGGGGAGCGCAGCCCCGGGGGCCCCCGCGGAGCTTCCCCCCGTGCCGAGTCCGGCCCGGCGCCGCTCCATCCCCGCGCTGCCGCCCGGGCCGCGCCGCCGCGGCCTCTTCCCGCCGCCATTTTCTCCGCGGCGAGGAGCCTGCGCAGGGCGGGGGCGGGGGGGGCACGGCGGCGCCGCGCGGGGCAGCGCGGCTCCAGAGCGGGCCTGCAGCGGGGCCGGGCGGTGCCCCCGTGCCCCGGCGGGGCCGCCGCGCCGCCCGCCCTCAGGGCCCCCCAGGGCCGGCACTTACGCGGAAGAACCCGGCGTCCATCTTGGCTCCTCCGCCTCCTCCCGGCCGCGGCGCGCGCTGCCGTCCCGGCGTGCACCGCGCGCCCCCTTAGCCGTGCCGGGGGTGGGGGGGAGGGAGGGAAGGCGGGAGGGGCGCGAGGGGGTGGGCGGAGCCAGGCGCGAGCCGCGCAGGGTTTCTTTGCGCAGCCTGCTGATTGGCGGAGTGCCGGCGCGCGCGCGGGAGCCGGGCCAATGAGGGAGCGCGGCTGCTCCGGCGCGCGCGCAGAGGTGCGCGCGTCAGTGAGTCGCGCTCTCGCGAGATGTTGGCCCCCGCAGCTATTGCTGATGTCGTTGTTTCGCGAGATCTCCGGTGCCCTCACGGCCGCGGCTCCCTCCGGGATGGCGGCGGGGCCGGTCCGGATCGTGAGGGCGCAGCCGCCTCAGCCTCCGGCAGCGACCCCTCGACAATGCCCCTCGGCTCCTTCCCGGAATAACAGAGGTCCTGAGCGCAAGGCAGGGCTCTGAAGAGGTCACAGAAGAGTTGGGGTTTGAGGGGGCCTCTGGCGATGTCCCAGCCCAACCCCTGGCCAGGCAGGGTCACCAGGTGGCACAGGGACACGTCCGGGTGGGTTTGGGATGTCCCCACAGAGGGAGACTCCAGCCCTCCCTGGGCAGCTGCTCCAGGGCTCTGCCACCCTCATGGCAGGTTCTTCCTCACGTTGAGGTGGAACTCGTTGTGTTTTATTTTATGGACATTGCTCCTCGTCCTGTCCCTGAACAGAGCTTGGTACCATCCTCTGACAGCCCTTGGGGTATTTAATGGGTTTATGGGATGCCCTCTCAGCCTTTCCTCCTCCAGAATAACCAGGCCCACCTCTTGCAGTCTCTCCTCATCAGGGAGATGCTCCAGACCCCGAATCATCTTTGTGGCCTCCACTGGAGCCCCTCCAGCAGCTCCCTGCCTTTCTGGTCCTGAGGAGAAGTCATGAGCTCTCCAGCCCATCCCACTCCGGACAGACTGGTGTGACTGGTGTAGGTCCCTGATCTCTGTGGCTCCTTCTGGGGTGAATTACAGATGCATTTTTGGGAAATAAATTGGTTATGGGGCTTAGGAATAAAACCTAAGGGAAATGATCATATTTTATCTGCTTAGATTTGTAATAATCTGAGTCTTGCACGGCCAAACTTGGGACAGTGCTTGACTCGGTTGCTCATCAGCCCTGGCACTGTGGATGAGGGAGTTTGGTAAAGGTGACAGCTGAAGCTGGAATTGCTCTGTTTTTGTTGAGGAACAGGATTTAGAGCCCGCGGGAAGGCAGGAGGACACTAGGTGGAGCTCCGTGCTCTCTGCTGGGACAAGGAGGATGGAAACTGGAGGGGGAGAGCTGAGTTTTGGGGTCAGGACTTACCCAGCAGTGAAAAATTAAACATTTTACCAGAGTATCTGGATCAGTGAAATTCCATCTGGAGGATCTGACCTGATGAAAATCCTGTAGAACTTTCAGGAGGAAAAACCAACAATTGATTCTTGCAAGGCAGGGCCAGCTGAGGGGGAGCATTCCCAAAATCTCTGTGTTTGCTTGGAAGTGGAACCTGGGGGCCAAGTCAGGACAGGCTGGATCAGCCCTGAGGCAGCTGATGTTACCAGGGCAGGGAGAGTGTGGGATTGTTCCTGGAAAGCTCAAATGCACAGCAAATGGCACAGAGCAGGGATTTTTGTTCCTTGAGAAGGTGTTTTGCTTGCTCAGCACAAGCTCTGGGTTTTGCTGCCAGGAGGGGTTGTGGGGCCTCCCAGGAGGTGCCAATGTGATGCAGATTTTAGTGGTATTTGAATTTTTCAGCTGGAGCAATGCTGGTGTGGCCCCAGCAGCCAATTCTGCTGCCAGCAATAGTAATTCTGTGAAACTGGAGCTGCTTGCAGTAGTTGTGCTTACTCTGCCTGTGAACTGTGCTGGCTTGAAATGAAGCAAATGGAAAGTAAACAAAATGTGCTACAAGTAGGTCTGGCTAGGGATGTTAAAAACAACAGTAAGATGGGCTTATCTTCCCCAAAAATCTTGATTTTGATCCCATGGAACTGCTCAGAGAACATCCAGAGACAGAAACAGAAAACCAGCTCCTTGATATTTTTTTTGAAAAAAAAAATTAGATGTGCATCTGCTGTCCCTTTTGAATTCTTAAATCAATCCTCCCTGCCACAAAAAACAAGGTAAAGGACCAGGACAGGAGAAATATTCACAAGGAGATTCAGAAAGTTCACAAACAGCTGTCTCAATATTTGGTTTGGAATCCAAGCCATGCTCCAGTTTCAGCCAAAAAACAATATTGCAAAGTAATTGAATTTAGTTTCTGCACAATAAAAAATTACCAGTTAGTTAAACTGACCTGCCCAAGAGATCCAAGCTTATTGGAAAAAAATACAAAATATAAAAATCTCAGACAATCTGGCAGTCAGTGTGTGACAATGGTGCTCTGTGTTCCCACCCCGTGGGCTCTGAGTGTCCCTGGGAATTCCTTTGTGCCACTGCTGCACACCCACAGCCCTCACAGAACAGCCTCACTTCGGGTTGGTTTTGAGAATAAAAAATGGCTAAAAATAGCTGGGCTGCACCAGAGAACAAAGCCTTGCAGGGTGAGGGCAATTGGGGCTGCACAGAGCCTCCCCTGCTTTGTCCAAGCTGGTTTTTTCTATTCCCATGCTTATTTTTGTCAGTTTAAAGACTCAGATTTTGTGTAAGACAGAGCATTCTAACACAGCTCCAGCCATGAACCTGAATTGAGAGTGAAACCCCTCAGGCACTGAGTTCCTTCAGGAATGGAAGAGTTACAGAGTTTATAGAAACAGTTTAAAAACACTTGAAAATAAGAAGTAACTTTTCCTCAACCTGTACATATGTGAGATTAGAAACATGAAATATGAGTAAAGATAAATACAATTTTGATGCCTCCTGTACTACCCATAAGGTATAAAATAATCCACAGACCTCTGGCATGTAACTCATTACAAACTCAGGTCCAACCTGGCTTTGGGGCATGTCCAGACTTTCCCTCCAGTTCACCAGAGAGGGTGCAGAGTCTCTGAGGAAGCAAAAGCTCCCCAAAACCTGGGCATCTTCTCTTCCTGGTTTATCCAGACCCAGAGGAGGCCTCGCTGCCATCCTGGTGATTCCCAGACCTCCACCTGTGTTTTCAGTCACACCAAAGTCTCCAGACCTCTGGTTTTTCCTCCCAAATCAAGGAACCAGGGTTTCAGTCACACCAAAGTCTCCAGACCTCTGGTTTTCCTCCCAAAGCAAGGAACCAGGGTTTGTGTCACTGTACAGAGGGAATACAGCTGGCTGCTGCCCCCAGTGCAGCTCTCTGAGCACTCCCAGCTCCACGGGGTAACAATTCCATCTCTTCTCTGGCAGGGAGCTGCTGGTTACCTGCTCTGCAGGTGGATGTCCACAGGGATGAAGGTCACCGAGGGCTGCTGGGCCAGGCTGTGGCTGCTGTGCCCCACAGGAGGTGGCACTGCCAGCTTGGAGCCTTTGGGTTGCAGCTCCCGCCGCACTCGCATGCGCCTGGCAAAGGTAAAAGGGGAATTGGCACCTGGGCTGGGCTCTGCTCTCCCAGGGTAAGGTTTGGGGAGGTTCCCACACAACACAGTCAAGCCAAGCCAGGATTTCATCCCCAAGATACCAAAAGTCCTCCCAGAGCATGTGAGCTCTGAGAAGTGAGGAATCAAGCTCTGCCTCTGGCAGCCTGGGTGCACACTCAGACCTTCCCTGCACCACCAGGAATCCCTGAAAAAGCTCCCACCGTGCAGCCCCCATCAAGGAGCTCTTTGTGCTTCCTAAGATCAGAGCCCTGACAGATTCACTGCAGGGCTGTGAAACTGAGTTTCCCACTTCAGATGCTGCTCAGTACAGCCAGGCAGGACTTTGGTGCTCCCCTGGGATATTGTGGCGTGGTAACTTTAATTTTACACAGCACTTTAATGCTTAGATTCTCCTGGAAATTTGCAGCAGCAAGCCCTGAAATGCTCTGTGAGCTGAGAGCAGGGACTCTGGTCCATCCTGCTTTGGCCTGGTCACGTACCTGTTGTATGTTTTCAGGATGAGCAGAACCACTGTGAAAATAATGATCACCCCCACCACGATGGCAGCAACTATTGCTCCAGAGCCTGGGAGAGAAGCAGGAAGGGAAAAAAGCCATATTTACAAAGTTGTCACTGTAGTGTTTGAAGTTTGATAAGTTCAAAGTCCACTTAAAACCAAAAAGAGCCACCACCCCAGTCCTTTCCTTACTTTGATAGAGATTGTGTTGTTGAGACTTTGTGGTCACATTCACTGAGAGCTGAGTGTTATTGCTCAGTGGCGTGGCCGTCGTCATCTTGAGTCGGCTGCAGAGGGGAAAAAGAGGAGTGAATTCCTAAAATCTGAACCCAAATTTCACAGTGCTAATTAGGCAACTGCCCACCAAAGGCTCACTGAACTGGAGTTCTTCATATTTTTATTGTGGTGGAAACCTGGCCCTGCTGAAGGAATGGAAATTTAAAATTGGTACGATGGAAACTTTGGTACAATCTTGGGCAATTTGCCTCAAAATATCCCCTGGTCAGTGGTAATAGGATAAAATAAGATATAAACACAATAATGTATCTTAAATGCTTTGGGATTTTGGATTATTGCCTCTGGTTGAGATTCAGATCACTGAGCAGAAGAGTGTGAAGGATTCTGCATCCAGAATTCAGCAATGTTTTAAGGGAAGGGAAAAACTCATCACAGAGAGGTTTAAAAACTCCATTATAAAATAGAATTTAAAGGAGCTTCATTCATCTACCATGGAGAAGAAAAGCCATTTGGCCCCTTCACTTGGAGCTCCAGAAGTGTCAGGACAAACAGCAGCCCCTGAGCAGGGATATTGCAACGTGGCTGTGGCAGGAGGTTGTGAGTTCAGCCCAGTGTCAGCTCAGGTCTGTTATTGGAGTGGCTGAACTTCCAAGGGCACAGCTGAAAACATGCCTGTGTTTTGGTGGGTAAAACTGTGCATCTGGGAGAGCAGCTGGGATGTTTGCTGGGTTTAAAAGGGTTTTCCAAGTGTCCCTGGAAACCCGAGCCATTAAAGGGCTCCTTCAGCCCAAGAGGGGTGTGAGCACCACTTCAAAGAGCCCTCTGGAACCAGCTCAGCTCCCAGTCCCAGAGCTGACACACTCCAACTGCCCCTTGAAAAGTAAATTATCCTTCAGCACTTGATATGGAACTGAGTTTCCCACTTCAGATGCTGCTCAGTACAACCAGGCAGGGCTCTGGTGCTCCCCTGGGATATTGTGGCATGGTAACTTTAATTTTACACAGCACAAGATAAACAATAGCCAGAAATAATTCAGTGGAAATCAGTTGGTAGTAAAAATTAATACCAATTAAAAACCTGCAGAGCAGGTCAATGAGGAATGAGAGGGATCAGGAAGCAGCAGGAAGGGAAGTGGTTGGTGTCTGACTGGGATGCAGGATCAGAACTGCAAGGACCACTCTTCAGATACTCCAATCCTCTCAAGTTAAAAGTTTGGTTTTCTTCTTTTAATCTAAAAACCAAAATAACTTTGCCACAAGCCTGTAACTGGGTCATTCTCCTGTGAGTGAATGATTCCTTTGTTTAGCCAAGGCCAAGTTAATTCAGCAACATGAGCATCAGCTGAAATATTTTGTGTTTAGACTCTGCCCAGCCCTATTGTCCAGCACAGGGCTCACACACCTCAGAGGGACCTGGGAGCCCCAGAGCTCAGGGACAGCTGTTCCTGTCTCCCCTCCCATCCTCCCATATGGAGAAAGGTTTAACCAGTGGCAGCAGAGGCTCAAGAAACTCTTCATAAAAAGCTGATCAAGTGTTCTGAGTATGGGCATAATTCAGAAAAAGCCACATCCAGCTCTCCCCCTGTGGCTCCTGACTTGGGCAGTGCAAATGCCAGACCTACAGAAGGCTTTTTTTCCTCCTCTGGCTACCAAAATAAAAACTCCAAATAAATAAGGCTGCATATTTTAATATTAAGCCATGAAATATTCATCCTTCCTACCTTCCCTCCCAAACCACCTTGGGAATTGGGAGCTGTTGGTGCATGAGTCACCCAGACCCAAAGAATTTTTATTGTAGTGAAACCACCTGTTTATGAAAGGGATTAATTTATCCAGCAGGCTGCACCCATTGAGATGCAGTTTGAAAGCTGCAGCAGGTTGGGATTGTTTTGCTTTGTGAGCTGCAAGGTCTGTGTGTCCAGCCAGGGTTGAAGGTGCCAGTCCTGCTCTTACCTGGAGTCCCAGCTCCATTCCTGCCCTGTGAATCAGCAGGTTACACCTGACCAAGCCTCTGCTGCAGGAAAGACCCAGAAAAGCCCAGCAAAATCCATGGGAACCTATTGATTTTCAGCCTGGATCCTACTCTGTTCAGAAAAACGTTTGGAAAATGAGGAGTGCTGGATAAAAGCCATTCAGCAGGGGAGAAGAAGTGGACTTTGATACAGTAATCACAGGACATTCTTTGTCCATGACACAGGGCTGCACTTCCCCCTGTGCACACACACCTGCCTGGGCTCTCACAGCCTCTCATTCACTCTCACACTGCTGCTTATTTTTGCATCCCCACATTATGGAGCTGGAAATGTTTCCATAAAGTTCAGCTTTGGGCACGTTTCCATTTCAAACACCTTGGCAGATACAGGGGATGGGTTGTTCTGGGAAGGGGGAGCAGTGCCCCCTTTTCCAAAGCCTCCCTGCTGCTCTCCTGCCCTGCTGGGCTGGGTTTGTTTGTGAGGAGATGGGGATCAGAGCTCACCTGTCAGCAGCACCTGGCAATTACAGCAGAGGGGCCACAGGGAACAGAGGGGATTGTTTGAGGGTTTTTCCAGGGTGGCTGCACTTGGAGAGGCAGCTCCCTGCCAGGGCAGGCAGGTGCTGGTTATGGGACACAGATTCAGAGCTTCCACCTGGGAAAAGGTGGGGTTTGCACAGAGCTGTTCCTGCCCTCACCTTCCCAGCACCCCGGGAACGCCGCCAGGGATTGAGGCAAGCTGTGATTTCAAGGAGTCATGAAAACATAATGTCCTTCAGTGAGAGCTGAACGTGCCTGGGTTTACCTTGAGAGGCTCCAAAAAGGGAGGAAGGAGGAAAGAAAAGCCCAAGTTGAAAGTGGCCTGAGGCAAACCACCCTCCCTGTGTGAGCCTGAGTGTCCCCAGCTCAGGGCAGCACCTTTACATAAGCATTTTCTCAGGTTCAGGCATGAGCTGCCCAGGTTGAGCTGCTGCTAAAACACACATTAAAGCAGTTCATTGCCTTGCCAAGACAGAGGGGCACAAACTGCAGGCAGCTCTGAGCAGTAGCACCAACTAAAAACCCCTCAGTCATTTTACCTGCCTGGTTTAGATCAGGAGAGGCACCAAAACCCCTCAGCTCCCACAGGTGGCAACAGGACCCCCAAAAGGAGCACCCTCATTTCTAAAGCCATGCCTGGAAATATAAACTTGATAGACTTCTGTGACTGACTCATCCAGAGCAGTGTCTAAACCAGACTGTGAACTGCACATGGCCCAATTAGGTTTTCTTTAAAGCCAACAATTAAAGGGTCATAGAAAAAGGAGGGAGAGGGGCTTTTAATGCAGGCAGCACAAGGGGAAATGGCTTCCCACTGTCAGAGGGCAGGGATGGATGGGATATTGGGAAAAACTTCTTCCTTGTGAGGGTGGGCAGGCCCTGGCACAGGGTGCCCAGAGCAGCTGGGGCTGCCCCTGGGTCCCTGGCAGTGCCCAAGGCCAGGCTGGGCACTGGGGCTTGGAGCAGCCTGGGACAGTGGAAGGTGTCCCTGCCATGGCAGGGGTGGCACTGGATGGGCTTTAAGGTCTTTTCAAACCCAACCTGTTCTGTGCTTCTATATGTAAAGAATTCTGTACACTGTACCAAGGCTCCACACAAAATGCAGCTCCTCTCACTGCTCACAGCAGCTCAGAGGCAGCCCCAGGATTTCTTGCCTATTGTTGAACCAGTGAGGCCCCTTCCCTGTGCAGAGCCCTGAGGACACACGCACAGCAGGTGCCACCTCACACTCACAGGCTGTTCTGCACCAGAACCCCTTGGCAAACCCTCAGTGCCCCAATCTGGCACCCACGGAGGGACAATATCTCTGTCAGACCCTGAAGTCACTGGTCTCTGCTCTGCCTTTGTCTCCTGGTTTGTAATCACTAAATCAACCCCTCCTGCCACCCAGCACAATGCATCCCATCAGTGAAAGCTGTTTACAAAAAGCTATGCTTCCCTTAGCAAGGACTTCCTGGGGCATTAAATACATTAATTACCAGGAAAAACCAGAAATCACCATTTAAACCTGTCAGCAGCTTCAGTGTGTTCCCAAATCATGCAAGCAGTGTAGTTTTGTTCTGTGCTGGAGACACTCAGTGAACTGTAACACAATGCTCTGAGCTTTCGAGTTCTTTTCCTGTTAAATATTACTCTGCCAGCTCTTTCCAGCACGCTGCTCAGGAGATTGGAGAAAAAAAAGTATAGAACAAAAAAAAAAAAAAAAACCCACCCAAAACCACAAACAAATAACCACCAACAAACCCATATTTATAGTGCCAGGGTTGAATAAGTCAGGACAAGAGATTCAGCGTCCCCAGCGATGCAAGGACACCGCCGGCGATGGAATGAGCTTCCAGCAGCCGCGCGGGCTTCCCTTCCTCCGGGGGGGAACCGCGCCAGAGCAGCCCCAGAGCCGACCCTTACGGGCTCCCGAGTAATGGAACAACTGCTCAAGCAGCAGTTGAACAGAAAAACGGGCGAGGACATCTGCTGCTCTCTATTTCCCTCTGGTTTGGAGGCACCCATAAAGAACTCGCGTTTCTCTGATGCATCCACGGTGCCTCGCACACAGCCCGGAGTAACCGCGCTCCCACCACCGCTTGGAACGGCGGCGGAAAGGAACGGAGCTTTGGGGCAGAAAGGAAGAGAGTTTTAGGGCAGCAAGTGACAGGTTTAGGGCAGCAAGGTTACAATTATCCCCATTCAGAGCCGTTCCTACACCCGACCCTCAGCCGGCGCTACTCACGGAGGATGCTGCGGGCTCGGGGCTCCGGCGCTGCCGCAGCGGCTCCGGCTCCGTCCGCCCGCCGGGGCTGCGGGGCTGCCCCCGCCGCCGCTCCCGCCCCTTCCCCAGCGCGGAGCTGCCCAGCCCAGCCCAGCCCAGCCCAGCCCAGCCCAGCCCGGTGCCGCCGCGGCCGGAGGGAGCCCCGGCACGGCACAGCCCAGCCCAGCCCAGCCCAGCCCGGTGCCGCTGCGGTCCGAGGGAGCCCCGGCCCGGCCCCGCCGCCCCAGGTGCCTCCCCGGGGCCGCCCAGCCCGGCCCGGCCCGGCCCCCGGCGCCGCCTCCCCGGGCCCGTGCGGGGCTGCGGTGCCCCCGGTCCCGCCGGGCAGCGGCTGAGGGGGTGGAGGAGTCTGGGATAAAGCCCCGGCTCACAGCGGGAGCTCCCAGGCTTTGGGAACTGCCCGGGTTTTGCGGGTCTTGCGTGCCCAAAGGTCTCCCAGGCACTTCGGGATCCCCAAGCACATCCAGCCCAGAGACAGAATGAGTGGTTTTGTGCACTTGTCAGTGGAATCAAAAGGATCAAACTGGAAAGGAACCCTCGCCTTTAACTTGTACTTCGTTGGCTTTATCCTCCAGAGAAGTGTGATCACAGTCCCTGTCTGGATTTTTCCTGCGGACATCACACTTTAAAAAGGGATCTGTCCCCTGCCTGGGCTTGATGCTGCTCCCAAGGGAAACCAGGAAACCACAGGAACAAGCTGCAGCCCTCATTCAGGCTCCATTCGTGGTTTAGGGTTGTCAAGCTGCTGTGCAGGAGATGTTTCCCCCAATTCTCCATCTCAGCTGCCCCAGCTGCAGCCAGAGCCACATCACCCACGTCCCTTAGAATGCAACCTGAAACAGGAGAAAACCTGCTCCCTACAGAATCCCATCTCCCTAGGGAAGGCAGCAACAGGGGGGTCCTGATGATCCATAAACATTTCCAGTGGATTTCTTGGGAAGACCAGACTCCAGTTGGGATGAAAAACGAGGTTCTTCCTTACGTTGCAGCTCTCCCTTTCCTCCTCCAGAAACATTTGTACCCTTAATACAGCTCATGCTTCACTTTGGTGTCCACCATAGGCTGATTTCCACACAGAACCCACAGAACACAACCACAGAGGCTTTTCCACCAGAAACCAGAGTTTCCAGATCCAATTATTTAGCAAATGTTTTGTACTGCGGGCAGGGGCGGCGCTGACGGGCGGCTGCGCTGGAGCGGCGGCAGCGCGGGGCGGCTCGGCGGGCTGGGGAGCCCCGGTCTGTGCCGGCACCGGGGGATTGCGGCGAATCGCCGGCAGGGCCGGGGTCAGCCGTGGGTGTCTGCCCTGCCGCGGGGCCGTGGGCAGCTCGGGGTGGGCTGCGAGCGCTGGAGCGGCGCGGGGCGGGCGGGGTTCCCGTGGCAACGCGCGCAAGGGGCGCAGCGCTGCTTTACGGCAGCTCGGGCAGCTCGGGCTGCCGGGGCAGCTCGGCACCGCAGAGCCGGGAGCCGCAGGGGCTGCGAGGGACTCGGGCAGCACCGGCGCTGTGCCGGCAAAGGGGGCGAGGGGGAGTCGGGGGGCGAAAGGAGCGGCAGCGCTCGGGAAAGCGGAGGGAGCGGGGCCGCGGTGACGCGGCTGGGCGGGCTCGTAGGGGGGGATTGAGGGGCGGGGCCGCGAGGATGGCGGGAGCGGGAGCGGGAGCGCCGGGACAAGCGGGGCGGCAGAGGCGGGGATGGCGGGAGCGGCGGGAGGGGCGGGGGTTTGGCCGGGGCTGGGGAGACGGGAGTCGGGACCGCGAGGGCGGGGACAGGGCGGGAGGGCTGAGCGGGACTGCGGGTACCGGGGCTGTGGGTCCGAGGCGCCGGTGGGGGGCGTGGCCCGCTGGAGACTCAGAGCGGCGGCGAGGGGCGGACGAGCGGCTCGAGCGGGGCGGGGCGACTGCTGCGGGCATCCCCCGTGCAGCAAACAGCTCAAGCCGCGCCCTGCGATCTGGGACAAGGTCCGCGGCAGCGATCTCCAGGCAGGAGATACTAGTAAAGTGCTTAATTCAAACTGTGTCCCAAATGTCTCTGGCAAACGCGGCTGAACGGCACTCCTTTTTACGGAAGTCGCGCTTTACGGCAGCTTTTACGACAGTGCTGTTTTGCGGCAGCCTTACGACAGTCGTGCTTTACGGCAGCTTTTACGACAGTCCCGCTTTACGACACCTTTTACGACAGTCGCGCTTTACGGCAGCTTTTACGACAGTGCTGCTTTACGGCAGCTTTTACGACAGTCGCGCTTTACGGCAGCTTTTACGACAGTGCTGCTTTACGGCACCTTTTACGACAGTCGCGCTTTACGGCAGTTTTTACGACAGACGCGCTTTACGGCAGCTTTTACGACAGTGCTGCTTTACGGCAGCTTTTACGACAATCGCGCTTTACGGCCGCTTTTACGACAGTGCTGCTTTACGACAGTTTTTACGACAGTCGTGCTTTACGGCAGCTTTTACGACAGTGCTGCTTTACGACAGTTTTTACGACAGTCGTGCTTTACGGCCGCTTTTACGACAGTGCTGCTTTACGGCAGCTTTTACGACAGTCGCGCTTTACGGCCGCTTTTACGACAGTCGCGCTTTACGGCAGCTTTTACGACAGTGCTGCTTTACGGCCGCTTTTACGACAGTCGCGCTTTACGGCCGCTTTTACGACAGTGCTGCTTTACGACAGTTTTTACGACAGTGCTGCTTTACGGCAGCTTTTACGACAGTGCTGCTTTACGGCAGCTTTTACGACAGTCGTGCTTTACGGCACCTTTTACGACAGTCGCGCTTTACGGCAGTTTTTACGACAGTCGCGCTTTACGGCAGCTTTTACGACAGTGCTGCTTTACGGCCGCTTTTACGACAGTCGCGCTTTACGGCAGCTTTTACGACAGTCGCGCTTTACGGCAGTTTTTACGACAGTCGCGCTTTACGGCAGCTTTTACGACAGTCGCGCTTTACGGCCGCTTTTACGACAGTCGTGCTTTACGGCCGCTTTTACGACAGTGCTGCTTTACGGCAGCTTTTACGACAGTCGCGCTTTACGGCCGCTTTTACGACAGTCGCGCTTTACGGCCGCTTTTACGACAGTCGCGCTTTACGGCAGCTTTTACGACAGTGCTGCTTTACGGCAGCTTTTACGACAGTCGCGCTTTACGGCAGCTTTTACGACAGTCGTGCTTTACGGCAGCTTTTACGACAGTCGCGCTTTATGGCAGTTTTACGACAGTCGCGCTTTACGGCAGCTTTTACGACAGTCGTGCTTTACGGCAGTTTTTACGACAGTCGCGCTTTACGGCCGCTTTTACGACAGTCGCGCTTTACGGCAGCTTTTACGACAGTGCTGCTTTACGGCCGCTTTTACGACAGTGCTGCTTTACGGCAGCTTTTACGACAGTCGCGCTTTACGGCAGTTTTTACGACAGTCGCGCTTTACGGCCGCTTTTACGACAGTGCTGCTTTACGGCAGCTTTTACGACAGTGCTGCTTTACGACAGTTTTTACGACAGTCGTGCTTTACGGCAGCTTTTACGACAGTCGCGCTTTACGGCAGTTTTTACGACAGTCGTGCTTTACGGCCGCTTTTACGACAGTCGCGCTTTACGGCAGTTTTTACGACAGTCGTGCTTTACGGCCGCTTTTACGACAGTGCTGCTTTACGGCAGTTTTTACGACAGTCGTGCTTTACGGCCGCTTTTACGACAGTCGCGCTTTACGGCAGCTTTTACGACAGTCGCGCTTTACGGCACCTTTTACGACAGTCGCGCTTTACGGCACCTTTTACGACAGTGCTGCTTTACGGCAGTTTTTACGACAGTCGCGCTTTACGGCAGTTTTTACGACAGTCGCGCTTTACGGCAGCTTTTACGACAGTGCTGTTTTACGGCAGTTTTTACGACAGTGCTGCTTTACGGCCGCTTTACGGCAATTTCGCTTTTCGGCACTTTACGGCAGTCGCGCTTTCCAGCGGTTGGTGCCTCTTTTCAAGCTTGCTGCTACCAACAGCCCTCAGCTGCCGCTCAGTGATTGGGAGAAACACTTCTGGTGGTGGCACTGAATCATGGCATGCAGGAATAAAGCAAACTCCAGCTTCATTTACCAAGGCAGGCTGTCACCCTGGAGGGGAGCAGAATCACTTCTGATATTGATCATTGGCTTCATTAAAGCTTTGAAACCTCTGTTTGGCTCCTCCTTCCCACCCAAGGCTCCCAAATCTCACCTGTGGGTCCCTGGCACGGGGAGTCTTCATCCTTTCTGCCCATTCAAGCAGGCACCACCATCACAGATCTGTGTCCACCTTGTCTTGATGGGACACAGTCCAAATCCCAGGTGTGAATGGCACTGCATTGTTTTATTTGAAGTGTCTTTACACAATGGAAAGTGCTGGAATGTTGTTCCACATTTTACACATTTATACATCAACGACATCACACTTGATTCTCATTATAAAATTGTTTCTGAAGGTTTTCCACTTACTCCTACTTACAGCAACTTCTACACTGGGGTAGAAACAAAATAATTTAAAAAATAGAAACACCACAGAGAATCCAACCCTGACTTCTGGAATTTGAAAAACCTATAAGCCTGCTGGATAACACAGGTTTTTGTTGGGCTTTTTACCTTTGTTTTAATTCCATGGAACAGTGAGACAGTGAAGCTGGGCTTGGAGTGATTTCAATACCTGAAGAGACACATTAATTCCTCACCTGTGACAGAAGGACAAACCCCATTTCACTCCCTTTTCACTCTGTCCTGTTCCTGTCTCTGGAGCAAGGACCTGCCTGTAGGATCCCACTTTGAAGCTGGTGGCAGGAGGGATCCTGAGCAGGCACAACACAGGGTTGAAAACCTCCACATCCATGAGAATCCCTGCCCATTCCTTTTCCCCCTGTCAGTTAAGTGAAAACACTTCTGGAAGTTCAAGAAGCACATCAGGTACAACTGAAACACACTGAAATGAACCTGAAAAATCTGAATTTCAGAATGGTTTCTACACAGGAACATCATCAGCCTGGTTTGTTCATAAATCATTTTATCTTTTTAAATAGAAAAAAAGAAGAATCTGTCTAGACTAAAAAAGTTTGGCTATAAAATAGCATAAAAGCACAGGAGCAGGTGTTATACCAAGGCATATTTTCCTCCTACTAAAACACTTTACACAAGATCACAAAATCAAAGATCTGTATTCTAAAAGATGCATCCTGGTCTCAGAAGCAGCAGATGCTCTGTCAGACACACAGGAGGCCACACAGAAAAAGTCTTCATGAAAAATGGCAAACAAGGGCTGAAACTGCATAAAAACTGGCTGTGCCAGGCAACTGATTGTCTTTGAAAATACAAAACAGACTGGAGAAGTTAACAATTGACCCTTGGATGTTTTAGCTCCTGCCAGGACCTAACAGTCACTGGATTTATTCAGAGGTGGAGGCTGTCCCAAGGACTGGAGAGGAACAAACATCCCCAGATTGTCAGAGAGGATCAGACACAGCACACTCAACAGCTGGATCCATATTTCACTCCACCACGCTCATTAACTCCTAATTAGGGCTCAGTGCACCACCACAGACACCAGAGCAGGAATGTTGGTGATGGATCTGAGGTTCTTCCTCTGGTGTTCTCCTCCCTGAATTCAGCTCCTCAGTGTATTTATGCCTCATGTCAAACTACAAACACACAGCTGGTATTTCTGAGAAAAGCAAAGGTTAACCCTCACCTCAGCTGGCAAGGAATCTGAGCACAGAGAGTGCATTTCACTTGTGTTTAACATTAGATTGAGTGGAAGCTGTTGGACAGATCAGCTTTTAACTGCTGTACAAGGAACCTGCTGGAACCCACTCGTGACAGGAGGAGATTATTTCAGCACTTGGAACATCACACTGTACAACAGAGAGCAAAGGGCGACATCTTAAAAAACCAAAACACAGCCAGACTCCCTAATTGCCACTATTTCAAGTCAGGTGGATTTGCTACACTCGGGGGGGACTAGTCCCTAAAATTAAAGTGCTTTTCAGAGCATTGGCATCCAAAATCTTGAACATGAGATACAACTACAAGTCAGATCTGTTGTGACCTATAGCAGCAGCACAGACAGCAACACATGGACTGGCCGGGTGCCTGGAGCTGGCAGCAGGTGGAGCAGCTCAGCCCTAGCAGGGCATTGTGCCCCCCACCTCCAGGGCACACTCGAAGGCTTTGGAGTCACCCAGGATGGTGGGGGGCGGGTCTGGGCGCCGTGTCTGCAGGATCTTCTGCTTGGGGTTCTTCATCTCCTCCTCCTCCTCAGTCTCACTCTCACACACGTGGACAACCACGCTGGGGGTGGAGTCTGTCCCTGCGTGCAGCTCGTACTTCTCCCCTTGGAGCAGCCAGCAAGAGCAAGGTTAAAAACACCCTCAAAGAAAAGCATTTAGCTGAAAAAACTCTTAACTTCAACAACAGAACCAAGTAATCATTAATTCCCACCCCATCTTTCATGTGCTCAACTTCCACTCATCACCAAATGCCTTAAAACAGTTACATGCCTGTAGCAGTTACAGCACACTTTGAGCACAATCAATCTTTTAATTGGCATTTAGAGGAAGGGAAGGATGCAAAAATCCCAGGAAGACATCAGAACACGAGCAGCAAACTCACCTCTAAGTGACATCATTTGTGCTCTACATTTCTGTGACATTTGTAAACTAAAAGCTACAAAAGCATTTGAGTACATCAAGCCTCCCCAATTCCTGTTTTTCACAGAAAGCAAACAGCACATTTCCCAGGAAGGCTTAGAAAGAGAAGAGACTCAGTTTCCTCTCACAGAAAAGGACAAGTAGAAAAACTCCCTCAGTAGCCACTCTTGAAGGGAAGTACCAAACAAGAGCAGGTGAATGTCCCTACCTGGCCCCAGCTTGGAGACAGCACAGAGCAGGTCATAATTGATCAGAGGAGTTGCATCTTCACTCTGCTTCCACCCCACTGGGGGAGAGGCAGGGGGGGAAATCAGGAACTGTTTTACAGGTTGTGGAGGAAGCAGGTAGGACTTGTCCCCAATTTCACTGGACACCTGCACCTGCAGGCAAAGCCAGGAGACAGAGAGTACCAATAATAATTCTCTTGTTATTTGGTTTATTTCCCCACTAATTCAGCCTAGCTTTAAAAAACAAAACGGGTTCAGCTCTTTGAACAACACCTCAGGGAGCTGCTGCAGCTCAGAACCTGTGCAGGGGCTGCTGTGGGACCTGTCCCAATGCAACAGGAACAAAGCATCTCTCAGAAAGAGAATTGGGGGGCCACTTATTTTGTTGCAGCCCCTCTCTGTGTCTGGACTGTCCCAACCAATCTCAGCTCAAGAGGAAAACCAAAACTGTGCCCTAAAATGCTGGCACAGCTCAGTGTAACTATGAGGTGATTCCAGATATTTCCCCCAAATGAAGCTCATGGGCAAAGGAGGAATAAGGGAGCAAGGACAGAGGTGCAAGGTCTCTGTGTCCCACTGTACCTGTGCAAAGTAGAGCTTCAGCTTCTTCCCACTGAACTCGGTCTCGTGCAGCTCTATCCGAGCTCGGGCTGCTGCCTCGGGGTTGCTGAAGTTTATCCTCACCCTCCTGAAGCTCTTGAACAGCTGGAATGTCACCTGCTCATCATAGACTGTGAAAAGTGCTTCAAACCTTTCCTGGAGAGAAGCACAAACATTCTCCAGGTACAAAATGAGCATTTTCACTCCATGAAAGGATATTTTCCTTTATTCTCCTCTCCCAAATCCCATCCATTTCCTGAATCACCTCAACCTGCATATTCCACACCTCCCTCCCTGCTTGTAAATCCACACTCAGGGCAGCACAGCCTTGTCTCACTGGTTACACCTGAATCCCAAGAGCAAACTGATGTGAATGAGCCCAGAAACTCTGAATACACCAGGTGCCACCTAGCGAGGGCTGCTCAGGGCTGCAGCTGCACTGCACTGTTGTGAAAATCGATTTCATGCTTCTGAAATCCAATTAATAATTTTCAATTATGAAATTCAATTAATTTACCAGCTCTCTGATCCACAAGAGACCTCATTTACAGATTTTTTCCCCTCAGTTATAATGTGCATTAATACACTGAAAATCCAGACAAAAACGTTCAATGGAAGGCTGAGAACAACTCACACTCCTCCCTTACCTTCTCCTCCTGTACCTCAAACACGGCCTCATGAACACTGCAAGCAAAGAGTGAGGTAGGCAAGTCACTGAAATCCATCATCTCTTCCAAATCCTCTTCATTTTCTCCAAAAATCATCTGCTCCTCCTCCTCCTGGTCGCTGCTGTACAGGTCGGACTGGCTGTCGCTCCAGGACTTCATGGAATCCCTGAGCATCCTTCCCCCCCAGCAGCTCCTCGGGTGCCAGCTTCCAGCAGGGCCCTGCCAGCCAAAACCCAGCCCAGACGTGAGCACAGCACAGCTTCCTGCCCACTGTAAAGGCAAATCACCTCACAAAGAACAGGAATCAACAGGGAATTTGTTCTGTCCCCACGAATCAGCAGCATCACACTCCCCTGCTGAGGATGGAGGGAGGACTCTGCTGCTCCAGCCAAGGGAAGATAAAGTCACCCCAGCAAGAAACTGCAATTTCTCCTCCCTTTGCTCTGACAGGAATCCAAAATGACAGCGCTGTTCTAGAAGCTTTTCTCCATGACACACTTTACAGTGAGCAACAATTTCTTGTTTAATAATTAAAACCATTTCCTGGGTAATCAGAGCAGTCCTCTGGTATCTGAAAAAATAACTTTATTTCATCAATGAGAGCACGTGGACAAAGTTAAATCCTTTCTCAAAGCCTCTCCAAAATCTGAAATCTCCTCATGTCCTTTTCCTGCACCTTTCCCATAGGCAGGAGTGCTTATGGGAGTAGACACATCAAGGAAGACAAAAAAATGCAAATAAGCAAGAGACTAAATAAAAAACACCAGGGAGAGAATTGTTTTATACAATAGAAAAGATTTTACTGGAGTGGAGCTTCTGCCAGCCATCCCTGCAAAACTCCTGAGGTTATCACACTGCAATTAATCTGGTTAATTGCACCAGATATGGGTTTGGAAAGAGTGATCATTTGTGACACAACACTAAAAAAGGTAGTAAATATGTGATGGTTCATTGGCAATGATCTCATTTGAATATTTGCCTAATGAGGGGGATGAGGTGTGTTAATGGCAGTGACTGCCCCAGTCACACCTGGGGATCTCAGTTCTGCTGCCCAGCAGGGCAGGGAGGGTGGAAATTTGGGAGAGCAGGCAGCTGGTGGAAACCTCAGCTCTCCTGCTTGCTGATTCATGCAAGGAGGG
Source organism: Setophaga petechia (assembly GCA_024362935.1). NCBI lineage: Eukaryota > Metazoa > Chordata > Aves > Passeriformes > Parulidae > Setophaga > Setophaga petechia. The sequence goes on along the minus strand of JANCRA010000094.1, from coordinate 959,933 downwards.
AAGAGAAGAGGAACACAAATGTGCCAACATGGTAAAAACAAAAGGCACCATCTGGCTCTGAGGAGATCTGGGCTCATCCAGACAGCAGCAGGACAGACTCCCACCTCCACCCAAACTCTGCTGGGCTGGGAGCAACATTCCAGCCTTGGCCTGGTCCTGATCCCACATTCCTGAGGGATCAAAGCACCCAAACTGCCCCCAGCACCTGAACATCCCTGACAGCCCAAAGGATGGGGAGGCCTCCAGCAAGGAGAGAGCAACACTGGCAGAGAGAAAGGAGAGTTTGGAAAGTGAACTCAAATACTTGGATGAATGGTGACTCAAACATGGAGTGAGGAACACACAGAGCAGCTCGAGGTTTGGTCAGGTCTGAGCCTCAGTGCAGAGCCAAGTCAGGGCAGCAGTGCCATGAAACCAAACCCAGCTCAGCACAGAGAGCTTCTGCAGGCAGCTCTGGGCCATAGGAGCTACTGCAAGCATTTTGTATTTCTTTCTTATTTTAATTGAGATTTCATCATAGTTGTGTTGTTTTTAATCATAAACCTCATTGTTAATTCTATTTCTTTTCTCAGATAATTGATTTTTCATTACTTCACCCAAATCAATTCAAAACACCTGATGACTGAGCAAGGCAAAAATCTCCAACATCAGGATGAGACAGGTGAGACTCGGGTATGAATATTAATTAAGAAGTACAGCAAGTAAGAGCCCCGTGAGAAGTGATATTTGAGCAGACTGGCTAGAACTATTTACTTGTGCAATTATTAGAAAGCATCAAAATCAGAAGAAGGACACTCCAAACTTGACAGGTACAGGAATGTGATTATCAGTGCAACTGCCAAACTGTTCTGCTTAGGAAAAAGGGAATTTCTTCACTTACCTCCTTGGAAAGATGAGAAATTCCTATTTATAAATTGTTTTATGTGGATGGAGATATGCAAATCTAAGTTATTTATTACAATCAGCTTATTCTTATCATAGTATTAACAGCAATAGAATTATAAACAATTTCATTGCAATACTAATTAGCAAACTACTGGATCACTCAATCCCTCATAGATTTCAGATTGAACAGCACAATTTAAAGGATTCCAAGAACTAAAGCCACTGGGATCAGACCTTTCACAAAGTCTTTTCTCTGAGCATTAACACCTGCTTATCGTTTAAATACCAGCTAACAGGGAGATGCTTATAATAACAAATGCTTATAAAAAAAACAATGCTTACAAACAAACTCCCCAACTTCACAGAAAGCTAAAAACAATCTGAAATGAAAGCAAAGCCGTTCCTGCCATGGGGAGCTGAGGCTCTTCACGGGTTCAGGCAGCACCGAGGAGTTTTCCTCGGCATCCTCTGGAGCAGCAGCTCATTCACTGCCACATCCCACCGCTCCGGGAATGTGAGGGCTTGGAACGGTGGCAATTTCCACAGGAGCACTTAAATCTACTCTGACAGGGAGAAAATCCTTCCGTGGGAGGGCGGGGATGCCCAGAGCAGCTGTGGCTGCCCCTGGATCCCCGGCAGTGCCCAAGGCCGGCTGGGCACCGGGGCTGGAGCAGCCTGGCACGGTGGAAGGTGTCCCTGCCATGGCAGGGGTGGCACCGGGTGGGATTTAATCCTTCCCACCCGAACCATGCCACGATTCCAAACCCTGGAGACCCCACGGAGCTGCCCGGGCTCAGCGCGCCGGGACAAACCCGGGCCGGCGGCCGGAGCCTCGGCTGCGAACATTCTTTAGTTCAAACCCCCAAACGCGCCGTCTCCGCCCTGAGAGAGGATGAAAACAACTTCCCCGCCCGCACCCGCGGCACGGCCCGGCCCGGCCCCGCGGCGGATCCGGCGGGGCCGCGGCTCAGCTCACCTGCGGACGGCTCTGCCTGAGGGGCGCCGGGGACGCGCAGGGTCCGTGAGGCGCCGGGAGCACGCGGCGGCCGCGGGTGTCCGTGAGGCGCCGGGAGCGCGCAGAGCCCGCGGGTGTCCGTGAGAGGCGCCGGGAACGCGCAGAGCCCGCGGGTTTTCTTGAGGCGCCGGGAGCGCGCAGAGCCCACGGGTGTTCGTGAGGCGCCGGGAGCGCGCGGCGCCCGCGGGTCCCGGGGCGGGGCGGCGGCGGGAACGCGCCTGCGCGCGCGTTGTCCCCGTCCCCTCCCGCCGTGCCCTGGAGCTGAGGGGTGTGTGAGGGGGGTCGGTGACCCGGATGGAGAGAGGGAGAGGAGGGGAGGAGAGAGGGAGGGAGGGAGCGGTGAGGGAAAGGGAGAGGAGCGGGAAGGAAGAGAGGCGGGAAAGAGCCGGGGCTCTGCGCATGCCCGGCTCCCTGAGGGGCCGCGGGGTCCCGGCCCTGCCGCCGCCGCCTCCCCCGGAAGGTTTCAGGGGAGCCCCAAAAGCGCTCCGGGGACGCTTCGGGCGGTGTTTGCGCGGCTCTGAGCCAGCCCTGGAGAGGCCCCGGGGAGCGGCCCTGCAGGGTCCCTGTGGGAAAGGCTGAGCTCGGAGCGATGAGAATTTATTGTAAAATGCTCCAAATCGCCCTCGGAGCAGCTTCCGGACGAGGGGCTGGCGGCTGCTGCGGAGGAAGGAGCTGCCCAGAGCAGCTGGGGCTGCCCCTGGATCCCTGGAGTGCCCAAGGCCAGGTTGGACACTGGGGCTGGGAGCAGCCTGGGACAGTGGAAGGTGTCCCTGCCATGGCAGGGGTAGGATAAATGAGATTTAAGGTCTCTTTCAACCCAAACCATTCTGGGATTCTTTGATTCTTCCCCTGGCACCAATCGGGATGGCTCTGCCATCAGCCTCGGCCAGCTGCCAGCTGGGAACAGTGACAGTTTGTGTCCTCCTCGGAGTAAATCACAGCTTAATCCAGCCATGAGATGGTTCAGCCAGCCATCATCTGAGCTGGCTGAACCATCCGTGCCTGTGCACATTTACCTCTAGAAAGAAAGCACAAACCAACATCCTTTCTTTGGTTTTTCCACAAAAAAACCCACGCAAAACTATTGAGCTTCACTGACACTAATATTGAGTTCAACAGCTTCATCCTTACTTGGAAAGACAGCGTGGGTTGGTGATAGAAGTAGTGAAATTTCTGTGGCTGAAATATTTTCCTTTAAATTTCAGAAACACAGAGAGATGCTGAGCAGGGCTTCTCTACCAGGATTTGTCCACCTTTCCCCTGTAAGAAAGCAGCCCAGCAGATGTCACTTCAGGAAGGTAGGATCAGTCTCCCCTGTCCAGGTAAAGGCATTCTACAATTCAGAAGCAGTGCAAATTCAGGTGTAACAGGTTACTCTCCATCCTCAGCCCTCCCTTGCTGCAATCTCCTGTTTTATCGATTCAATACCACATTTTCCTCCCTGGGCAACAATAGATTCTGCTTTAATACCACTAACTGCAACATTTGTGTCCACTTCAGTGGCATTTAAAATACTTTGTCTCCTGCAATAACACCTCGTTTGTAGCACTCCTGACATCAATGGCACATCTTTGTATCAGCACTTAGAACATTTTGTAATATAACACTCTAATCTTTGAATGGTGAATGTTAACAAAGTACTTTTATCAGAAATTCTGGAGATTAGGGAATCCAGGGATTCAGTGAAGTGCAGCTCTAACACCGAGGCTGCTCTTGGGTTGTTTGTCTTTTCTCCCTTTGTGGTTTGGGACCCCAAGAGATACATTTAATTAAAAATATCCTGAGGGTTGTCCTCCGCTTCTCCCCATGGACTGCAAACCCATCTGGTGAGTGTTAATTAGGTTGGCAAGCAGTCCATTAAGCCAAAATTGCCACTTTTCTGTACCCCAGACACGGTGCCCTGTGCCTGAGGGATGACACCTGCCACAGCTGCACTCCAGCTGTTCTCAGGGGGCTCGGATGTGTCAGAGAAGCTCAATTTCAATAATAAACATCACTAATAATTAATTAGTAATAAAAATTACTAATCAATTTCAGTAATAAACATCACCAAAAATACAGTGGGTTTGGGTTGTGTCCCCACCCTGTTCTTTGGATCACAATTTCAAGTTCTTCAAAATATTAAATGTGAATTATTTTTTTCAAAGCCCTGTAAAAGGAAGTTTTAAAGATAAATTGCACAATTCCTACAGGTGACCCCAGCTATGTGGAGACTCCTGTGAAACTGGAGCATTAGTAATGCTGTAGCAATCTGTATTTCATTTACAAGCATCCTGTTAAAAACAGACAGAGATATATACACTTTTAATATATACTTTAGTCACCTAAATCCTGTCAACTTCTCCCAAGACATTTCTGGTCAATGAAAGCTCTGCCAGGAGTATGGAGCAAGCCAGAATTCCATAGGTTTTACCACAATCTTTTATTCAAAGTTTGGTTTCATTTGTCTCACCTGAAAGACAAATAGAATTAAACAGACATGCAACATTGCCTGTGAAAAATGAAGCAGTTATCCTTTATAGTGCAAGAGTGAAAAGCTTGATTTATTTACACATTTTAAGGTGAACAGGAGAACGTTGTGGGCAGATCATTTGATACATTCAGCTGTGCTCCACAGAGTTCAGTTACACACAAACACACACTGAGGGTGTTCTCAGTGCTCTGGTGCCTCCAGAAGCCACACGAGGGGAGGCCAGAGATGTCAGCTCACACTGGTAAGGAAGGCAGGGATGAACCCAAGGAGCTGCCCCTTCCCAAAGTGCTGGAGCAGCTCCTGGTGCTGAGAAATCCCTTCCATGTGGAATCTGGGGGTGCTGTGCCTGGTGCAGGGTGCTGCATGAACCCTGCAGTGCTGACACTCACAGATCAGAGTGTGCTGGACAACACTTAAATAATTTTGCACCCTGGAATGTGGCACAGGGCTCCTCTCCTCCAAACCTTGCTGTGCTGCTCTGCTGTAAATATTTGCTGCAGTCCCAGGCATGGCCACTGGCACCCCAGACTAACAAATATTCTGTGAAAAGCTCAGTGTGAGGGTGCAAAACCCTTCCTGTTCCAGCTTCTCTGGACTAGAGGGGAGGTGAGGAGTTTAATTCACTCCTGAAAGAGCCAGAAAGAGCACAGAAGTCCTTCAGTCAAGGTTAAACAAGACACTTGGTTTCTCTGGGCCCTGCTCATGCCTTTTCTTAGGCTAAAGAGCAGAAAATAACATTTTTTGGAAGATAGGAGAAAAAGCAAGAAAGAGGAATGTGCACAACATAAAAAAACAACCAACCAACCAAAATCAACTTCATTTTAAGATTCCAGTGTTGAACAGCAGCAGCACACAGGAGTGAGGTGCAGTCCCTCAGTCCTACCCCTACATCAGTCATGGAGCTGAGGCCCAGGGCCAAGGAACACCCCAGGCTCCACTGCTGTGGCACAATGATCAGAAATATTGTGATTTATGTGCTGTAGAAACAGACACCACCTCCAGTGGAGGCCTTTGGCAGGGAAGTTTCCAGAAGCAAACAAAGGAAGATTTCTCTGTGGCTGCAGATAAAGGGAACTGTCATTATTAAGTAGAATTATTTGAGCACACAGAGCTTGTGTAAATAAAACATGGTTATGTAAAGCTTTGGATTTAGAATCTTTGCAAAGAAAGGGCCAAAGCCACACAATAGCACAAAAGCTGAGCTCGTGGCTGGGGGCAGTTTCACTCAGAGAAGGGCTGACACCTGAGGGCTCTGTGCAGGGAGCAAGGGCTCAGGAGAACTGGGGAGTTCACAGCAAAACCAGCCCTGAGCAGGCCAGAGCAGCCTGCAAGGGAGGCACAGCCACCTCAGCTCTGAGCCCTGGCTCTGTGTCCAACTCTCAGGCTGTGCTGAGGAGGAAATCCCAAAGCAGGATCCATGGCTGCCAAGTCTGTGCTCCAGCCTGTGCTGGGTTTAACCCCTGCTGAGAGCTGGGCCCAGTGCACTGGCACACACAGGGCCAGCCTGATCTGGGTGTCAGCAGCCATGTAGGCACTCCTGAATGATTTCATACCACCCAATTAAGCACAGAGAATATTGCCATGGAACAAGTGTGAGGTGTAGCACAGCTTGTTTGCAGACTCTGTGCTGTGGGTCAGAACAGGTTGATGAAATGGGAAGAGATAAGGGAAGGCAGCATTCCTGTGCCCTTCCCATGCAGAGCTTCGTTCTGCATTGTTCATGAACAAAAGCTGCCCATAAATTCACCACCAGTCATGGCCACATCCAAAGGCACTAAATCAGTGTCACTGCACCCCAGCTAATGAATGCTCTGGCAGCAGGAGCCCATTAACATCCTTATCCTGCTTAATCACAAATCAAGGATTGAGGGTGAAAGGAAAGCTGTTATTTCTTGAGGTTTCCTAAGTTCCAGTGCAGGGGATGCCACTGATAAGATCTGAATTGTGCCCAGCTGGTGAAGGAACCTGGGTACAGCCCCAGGGCACCTCCCCTGGGCAGAGGGAAGGTTATTTTTCTAAGCTGCACAAAAATGCCAAAGCAATCCAAAGCATGCCCAGATTGAATCAGTCTGGCAAAGCAAACAAATGCAAAGGAACAGTTCTGTTGTCATTTACAACAAGAAGAACCTAAAATAATCATGTACAGGTCAGGGGAGTTGTTGGGAATTTCTGGCAGTGGGAACAGAAACTGGCCATGAGTCAATTTAACAAATAAAAATAAAAATAAGTAAATGCAGAAAGACACTATTCCAAATCTAAGATAATCCCAAACTGCCTGGTATTGGGGGAATCACTTAAAATACACAGAACATGAGTACTACTCCTTTCAAATAAAGCTCCAGGGTCCTGGAGACTCCACTGTGCAGACAGCCCAAACCACACTGAGTGGACTTAAATTCAGTTTACCAGAAAAAAACCCCAATTTTGGAGCAGCCAGTGCTATCAAAGTGCAGGATAAGCAGTGAATGTTGTACTTTCTCCTCAACTGCCAGTTCCCCATTGTCCCCCCTGTGTCCATTCTCCCTCAGTATCAGCTCCTGGCCATCTCCTGGAAGCTGGAAAGATAAATATCAAAGTACACAAAGCTCCATTATCCTCACAGGCCTCAGTGAGTGCTGGGCAACTTCTCTCCTTAGGTCATCCACAATAGTAGACAAGTATTGGTTTTCCTTTTTTTAAAAGAAAGAAAAAGGGGAAGGACTCCAGTTACCTCACCTAAACTGAGCTTTTGAAATAAGCAACTTCATCACCCTTAAAAGTTGGGACCACTAAAGTTGGAAATTCTGCCTCAATCAGAAAGAAAATAAATAAACATGATAAAGAATTCAGATTTTGTCCAAAATTACATCAATTCCCCATAGTCACATCATTCTCATTTCTCCTTGTCCTCATCCTTTATAGTGCTCCCTCTGCACCATTTAATCCAACTTGAAGCTCCTGCTATGAAATCAGAAAACTGGCAAATAATCTTTGTTCTAAGCCATATAATCCAGTGGTGCTCTAAAAACAACCCCCATCCTCAGTGCTTGTGAGAAACACCAGAACAGAAGTGCCCAGAATTGGTGCTTTGAAGGGATAAAAGTTCACTCTCACCAGTTCTGCTGCTCTAAAGACACAGCGAGTTCCAGTGTTGGTGCTTCAAAACAATTCCATTTATTGCTGTGTCAGGGGAGCTCCGTGGCCACACCAGGATTTAGAGCCTTCCTGGAAATCTGTCACAGTCCCTGCAAATGAAAGATTAAATCCTGTCCTCCCCTCTCTGTGAGCAGCTCCTGAAACCTTGTCTGGAGATAAAACCACTCCCAGCAGGGCTGAAAACTGCAGAGTCACCTGCACAGCATCTCCTCTGCCATCACTTCCACAGGGCTGCACTCCCCAGTCCATCATTCCACACTCCCAGCCAGCAGAGTTCCCTGCAGAACTGGGAGCTGCTTCCTGCCAAGTGCTTTCAACTTCCCAACTAGAAAAAGTTGTTTATTTTAATAATCAGCCTGGAAAGTTCAGCTCGAGACGAGCTTGAAACTCCTCTCAAGGTCGGCTTTGCGCTGGTTTCTGTTTGAACAGGTAAATAAATAAAGGTCAAAGTGCTGAGTCCCTGAAGGTCACTCACTCCTTCTTGCTGTGCTCCAGCACCCTGTAGGGAGGGGCAGAGACACCCTTGGGCCCGTGCTGCTCCTGCACGATGGGCAGCGTGGCTGGGGTGTAGATCTCTGGCATGCTGTCGTTGTTCTCCAGGGCGCCGTAGGAGAAGGAGGCTTTGAGGTCAGGCTGCACTGCAATCCCTTTGTCGTGCATGTTCTGCATGCCTGCAGGAGCAGAGGCACATATTAGGGACAAAAGTGCATTTTTGCTGCTCTCTGTTCAGCCAGGAAATGAGCAGTCCCTGAGGCTGGTCAGCTGCTAAATCAAAGACAGGGTTTGTGCTCAGCACTGAGCAGCTGATGGAGAAATAAGCCCCCAGTGAATGAGGGATGGCTCTCAGTTATCCATCAAGTGCTGCAGAGCTTTCTTACAGCTCACCAGAGAGCTCAGCTGTGCTTCCCAAAGGAGATTTCTGCTCCTGTACCTCACTGCTGAGCCATCCCCAAAAATCAGTTCTTCCTGCTGGACCCAGCCCCATCCCAAGCATGTGCTCAAACCAGCTCAGATTCAGATAACACCTGCCTGATACCCAACCCTGAGCAGAGGCACAGCCTGAGCCCTCCCTGTGCAGCCCAGGGGATGAACAGGGTGATGAAAGCCTGGGCTTTGGTCACCTGGCATGGCATCCATTGAGATGTAGGGCTCAAAGGGAACAGGCTTCTTCCTATTCCTGGTGATCAGGAAGACTCCCAGGAAGGCTATGAGGCACCTGAGGGAGGAGAAGGGATCACTGAGATCCTGGCAAGGCAGAGCACACAACATTCCCTGTTGCTCCCTACAGAACTCAGAGCTGCAGTTTGGGCACTGCCAAGGCAGAATTCCAGGGCACTGAGCCCCCCTGAACACCCCCAGCAACCAGCACAGCTTCACCTTCATCAAACACAGGGAGAAGTTTCCATGTTAATTAATTAATTAAGCTTGGCTAACTGCAGGGGAAAGGAAGCATAGCAACGTTTGGTTTTGCTTTGATGGGATTCCAGGGTTCAGCAGCCTGACCTTTCCAAGGCTCCCTGTAAACACAGCAACAACCACGGCCCTGCATTGTCACAGAGCAAGGTGCAGCTCAGAACAATCATCCCCCAATCGTTTGGGGATTTTTTTCTGTACTTATCTAAAAGCCATTTGAGATTGTCCCGATTATGGGGAGCTAATTACACCAAAACATTGAGTTACACAGGAAATGTTTCACTGATCAGATCTGCATTGTGCCTTCTCCATGCTCTAAAAACCCCAGAAGTCAGGCACAGTTCAGGGAAGGTGCAAAATCTGAAATAAGGTTCCCAGAGAGAGTCTTTGGGTTATTTTACAATTCATGAGCAGGCAGCTTGAAAACCAAGCCATATGCTGAGCACCCCAGCTGATCCCCAGGATTTAGTGATTAATTGTTGTGTAATTGTGCATTACCAAGGGTTACACAATTTTTTCCAAACATAACACTGAGCTCTAAGGGCCACTCTCTGCTCTGACAGAGAGGTATTTTTAAAACAGATTTGCATTTTTAAAATTTGAGCCACGTGAAGCAACAGTTTCCTGTCAAAGAAACCTGGAGCACTTACCCCAGTGCAAACATACAAATGTGGAGAACATCTTCACCCATGAAGTCCAGGTAAAAAGTTGCTCCTTGAAAAGGAAATTATTCATTACATCTTCCCAATTCCACCTTCAGCCAGGATTCCTATTTTTATAGCCAGCACCTTTGTTTATTTAATGATCTGAAAATAGGTGTCCTGATTTCTATTTTAACACAAATTATTGACAAATCTTTTCGAGTTTTGCTACCAAAATAGTTCTGCTGGTGTCACTAACAGAGATATAAATGAACCTGTGCAGCAAAAGCAAGAGGGACTCTTTTGGAATGATGAAACAAATTGGATTTAACTACAAAAAGATGCAAACTCTTGACCCCAAACAACAACAAACAGCTCCAAATTCTAGAAGTGTCCTGGGTGGCAGCAGGACACACGTTCTGCCTCCTGCTCTTTGCATTTTTAATGTAAAGAAAATAAAGTCGAAAACAAATAACAAGGAAATATTTTACCTGCACATATAAGAACACATATTGAATGAGGAACAGTCTCAAACATAAATTCCCCTGCACTTCAAACAAAATGACAGCACTGAACAGAAAATTTTAACAGTCTATGGGATAATTCACATTTTTAAAAAGGAAAAAAAACCAAACAAAGCCAGTGCAGATGACAGATAACAAAAAAATAAGAGTAATTGTATTTCTGAGTATTCACCTTCTTCAGGAGGATTATTTCCCAAAATCTTTTGCCCTTTTTTCAGAAAGGTTTGTGCAGTTACCTGCTGAGATTGCTGCTGTGGTGGATAGGATGTAGCCAATGCTGGAGATCTGAGCTGAGTCATAGAGCTGGGAGGCTTGAGCTAAAAACCTGCAACACAATCCCAGGCAACAGGGGCTGACTGGGAAGGATCCTTTTTTTGGAAACACCTTTCAAAAGTGATGCATAAATTAAAGGAAATTCATTCTTTTTCTCACTAAACAGCAGCAGCAAGCCTTGGAAAAAATTAATAGGACAGAAGAGGGAGGTTTGTGGCTGCACTGAAATTACTGCCCCAACCTCAGGGCCAGAGTGTCCCTCATATTTTGGGAAGCCTTTTAGCCCTGCTGCTACCAGCTTTTTATGTTATTGCAAGTACAAAGGGGAAAAAACCCCCTAAAAATAGACACATTTCCAATAACACTGGTCCTGCACTTTGATTTTAGCCAGTGCAGATACTGCATTTGATTTGCCACCATTTCAGCCCTAAAATTGTTTGGCAAATACTTGAATGGTGGCATTAAAACATTTTTATGTTATTGCAAATACAAAGGGGAAAAAAACCCCTAAAAATAGACACATTTCCAATAACACTGGTCCTGCACTTTGATTTTAGCCAGTGTAGATGCTGCATTTGATTGGCCACCATTTCAGCCCTAAAATTGTTTAGCAACCACTTGAATGCTGGAAAAGCAAAGACCCCCCAGGCCCCTGGGGCAGATCACAGGAAAGAATGGGTAACTCCCCTCCATTTAATGGGTGTTTTTGGTACCAAGGAGCCCTGCCCACACCCCACAGCCTGCAGACAAACAGAGGAGTCCTTACGTGGCCTGGTAGACAGCTGTGGCAGCCATGCACACCAACATGATGTAGAAGATGGGGGAGTCCAGCTGCAGGCTGCCCTGGATGGACACCAGGATCATCCCAGCCACTGCCTTCACTGTCACCACTGTCATGGAACCTGGGGGCACCACACTCAGCTGGGGCAGCTGCACGAGGCTGCAAACCCCCCCAGCACCCCAAAAACCCCCAGCACCCCAAAAACCCCCAGCACCCCAAAAACCCCCAGCACCTGCCAGGCCAGGCAGGGCATGCAAACTGTCTGTCTGCCACCAGCCCTGCCCATGCCATCCCCCACAAACCCACCACAGCAACAAGAAATCACTGAACCCTTCTCCAGCTACAGAACTGGGAGAATTTACTGTGACTGTGTTCACAGGGGGCTGAGGATGGGGGAAGAGATGAGGATCTGACTCCATGTTTCAGAAGGCTGATTTATTATTTTATGATATATATTATATTAAAGCTATACTATAAGAATAGAAGAAAGGATTCCATCAAAAGGCTGGCTAAGAATAGAAAAAGAAGGAATGAATAACAAAGACAGTGTCTCAGCCAGCTGACTGTGATTGGCCATTAATTAGAAACAACCCCATGGACCAATCCCAGATGCACCTGTTGCATCCACAGCAGCAGATAATCAATGTTTACATTTTGTTCCTGAGGCCCCTCAGCTCCTCAGGAGGAAAAATCCTAAGGAAAGGATTTTTCAGAAAATATCATGGCTACACATTTACTGGTGCTGTCAGTGTTTAAAGTGTGTTCTGCAATTACAGGATGGGAGGTTACAATTTTCCATTTGGTTTGGTTCATAAAGCCAAAGAAGTGTCCAAAACAAGAATCAGGAAGAATTTTTGTTTTTTGAAAGTTGGGCCATTCAGAGTTAGGGCAGTTGCTTTGTAATTCATGGAGTCTCTGAGGCACCACTGAAATCCAGCCCCAAACAGCTCAAAAAACCCAAAAAAGAGTAAAAGAAAAGACACTGCAGGAACTGAAGGTGCATAAACAAAAACTGGGAACTGTGACACAGAGTTCAGCATGGCAGACTTGCCATTACTCATCCTTTTTAAAGTTTAATTGATTACAGTTTCCATTAAAAATAAATATTAAATGTGTAAATCCAAAATCACTGCAGGATCCTGATATCTGTGGGATATCAGAACCACCAGGGACTTGGTTTCACAGGGACAAGCTGGGGTGGCAGAGAATTCCTCATTTCTTTAACAGAGCTAAGACAATCCCTGTAGGTCAAATCCTCTCTTTGACCCTCTGGCTCAGCCCTCCTCACACACTGAATGCCACCCTTTGTGTGCCCAGATTAAAATTAAGAACATTAATAAATAACCTGCACTTTCTGTGCTTGGCAGATTATTTGCCTGATGGGAAATAAGCCTTAATTGTTCAAAGGTTCTTTGCAAAGATTCTAAATATCAGCTTCAGGAACATTTCTGGAGGAAATTATTGCATTTCATGGCATTAATTAAATCAATACAATCCCCTGCATGCCTCAATTTATTGTTTAAAGATCTTACAAGTCCATATCAACTTACCCAGCAAAGCCACCAGCAGGAGAATAATGACAATGTAGTTTGCATTTCTCTCCTTGTAAAAATACAGGAGCAGACAGAACACAATGATCTCCACAAGCTACAAAAGAGAGAAATGAGAATATCAGAGATGCACAGCACATGGGGCTGGCTGTAAATGAGATTCTGAGCCAATCAAACATCAGAATAGGGCAAATCAAAGGGAAATGGGGATCCCACACAATTCTAGACCAAATTCTGCATCATCCCAGATTCCAGTCAGAGGAGACATTCAGCAGCTGCTGCAGAACAGGAACTCAGGCACTTCTGCTGTTGGATTTCTGGTAAAGCAGCTGATCAAACAGTCCTGACTGAATATTCACAGGAGAGATCTCAGTCTGCTTTCTGCACTGAGCTCCCACAAGTGATCCCTGAGGCAATGCCAGGATTATCTTCCTTAAAACACAAATTTCATGGGATTTTCAGTAAGAGATTTGAGGGCCCAGAGAAAGTCAGTGTGGAAAAAGCCCAGTAAATTTTCAGTCAAAGACATTTAATCCTACAGAATTCAGAGAAACAAAAGGAGCTGTGCATGTGTCTGACACCTGGAAAAGCTGGCCCAGGTTCATGAGAGAACACAGGGAACACTGGCAGCAACCAGGAGCAAAAATAATGCTAGAAATGAAACTGCCCCAGGAGAAACCCCCTCCCTCCATGGCCCCTCACCATGTAGAGCAGGAATGGCCAGCTCACTAAATGCCTGGTGATGTTTTCTGCTGTCATCTTCTCATGGCTGTTGGGTCCAAATGTCACCAGCAGGTAAGTGCCAACAACTGCCAGGCCACAGCCCACAAAGGACAGCACGTAACGCCCTGGGCAGCACAGGACAGGAGAGCACAGGGTTAATGAGGGGGTGGATGCATGTAATTAATGAATTAATCCCACAGCACCATCACTGCATGTTCCTCTGGGTGCCCTTCCTGCCCCACCTCCAAAATCTTGCAGCCACCAGGGGCAGTGGGAGCTGAGACAAAGTTGGTACCAGGTGGCATCTGCTAAAGAAATCAAACTGCAAGATCTGATCCTGCCTGGCACTGCCCACAGCCCTTTCCCACCTCTGCAAACACCTCCATGTTCATGGAATTCACTGCCTTGTGCCTGTGCTGCAGCTCCAGCCTGTTTCTAAATCCTGTGAGGTTCAGGGGATTTGGCACAAGCCAGGGAAAAGATCTCCATTTGTAATAAACAGTGGAGGAGATGACACATTTCACCCAAGAGGTGCTAATGAGACCTTGCCAGCCCAGTAATTATAATTCCTGAGGGCCCATGCTGTGTGTGAATTGCAAACACAGAGGAAAAATGAAAAGGATCTGTGGAACTTACTCAAGAATTCCTTGGGCTTCCATTTTTCTTTAATAAATATAATTCCTATGATTGCACTAGCTGTGAAAGAAAGAAAAGGAGAGAGAAAACCAGTGAATTCTGGAGTCAGGAATGTCCCACAGGAACACACTGAGGCTCTTTCCTCCTTACCCACAACAGACACTGCACTGAGGGGCACAATCAGAGAGAGGGGAGCAAAGGCATAGGAGGAGAACACTGCCAGCTCCCCCAGCAGCAGCAGCAGGAACCCACTCCACCAGGTCTTGGTTCTGAAGTAGGCCCGGGGGTCCTTGGAGCCTGCCAGCCTGATGTGGCTGTATTTCTAGGCAAGAGCACAGAAACAAAGCAGTGCTGTCATGTTTGGTTGTTTATCTGAGTGCAGGATGAGGATTTGCTTCAGGGCACTCACCTGCAGGTTGAGGGCAATGCTGCTGACAAGGTGCCCAAAAATAGCCAGAAGTGCCCCAATCAAGTTCTCCTGCAAAACCAAAGGGAACACACAATTATTGACAATTATTGAACTCAGCCAAGGAACCCAGAGGGGTTTGCACACAGGAGGAGAGCAGACTTTTAAACCATTCCTGAATCATGGAATAGCCTGGGATGGAAGGGACCTTCACAGGTCATTGGGTCCAACACCCAGCTGTCAGTAAAACCTGTTTATCTTCCTCCCTTCCTGCTGCTCTGGGGCAGCTCAGATAAGGGCTGTGCCTGTGCTCCAGACCTGTGAACTCAGGTGGAAGATAAGACCCAACAGCCACTTTCTCCAAGAGACTTCAACTCCTTTGCAGTTTCTCAGGGAGGAGGAAGATAAGGCTAAAAGAGCCCCACACCATCACTGGTTCTTGCCTCTGAAAAACTCATTTATGAGGATTTTATTGCCCTGGAATCAGAGAATGGATCAGGAACCTCTGCTTCCCAACTATTTTGCTCTTCTCCACTTGTGACTGCTGCTGGTTCAGTCACTGATTCAGCCCATGTGATGAGGAAGCCCAGTTATCACAGCTTTTAATCTGCTTTTTGTATAAACCAGTTATTCTCAAAGTCACAGGAGACTGCTGACAGCTCCCAACCTCTTCTGCACTGGCATTCAAAGCTCAGCAACAATTCTCACGCTCTGAAGATGGAATTTGAAATGAAGAAAGGATGTAAAGCAGGCTGAGTCACAAAGGAGATGCAGAGGAGGACTGAAGAGAAGAGCCTGAGGCCACCAAACATCTGTGTGCTCCCAAAACTGCCTAAACCTCATTCAATGGCATTAGCAGTGTTCCTTCAGCCCAGTCCTTACTTGCACTGCTTTGGGATAACCCAGCTCACATTCAGATGTCAACAGGAATAAATGGATTAATCTTGATTTTCTCATCCACAGAAGAACTTCCAGATTTTGAATTCATAGCAGCAGAATAAAAACCTCTTTATCAGAATGCACAAAAAGAAGATTCACCCAAAGAGCTTCAGTCAAAAACAGCTGAGAGGTTCCCAGGACAGAGAGAGAAGGTGGCAGGAGGATGTCACTGTGTGACACAGTGCAGAGGTCTCTGTGCTGTGACAGCCTCAGGCAACAGCACTTGGGACAACTCCCACAAGGACTCAGGACTGTGATCACAAACCCCTTTTTGCTGAGATCCTCTGATACCTTCAGGATCAGGGATTCAGAGGGAATTTATCTGCTCTGAACAGATTTATCTGTTATTTAACAAGGAGAAATTACAGCCCCATGCCCCAGCCAGCTGCAGCCTCTGCTGTGGGCTCAGCCCTGAAATTCAAACACCTGAACACAGAGACAGAGCAGAACCTCTGCTCTGTTGCTGCTGCATGGCTGAAAGGCACCTGTGGGAATCACTGCACCCAAACTGCTCCACACCCTCCCCTGCCACACCTTCCTGCAGCTCCTCTGCTCTGCACACACAGAATTTCTCTGTCACTCAGATATGACACCCCAGGAATGGCTGAATACAGAGACAGAGCCCTTTCTGCAGAAAATAACCCCAAAGCAGCATCATTATCAGCTCATTCCAGCAATCAGAGCCTCGGGGATGGAAACCTCCCCGCGGGGGTGGGAAGCTGACCTTGTAGGAGAAGGAGTCTGTGTGTGGCTGCACAGAAACTGCTGCTGTGGCCAACGGGAGCTGCTGCAGCTGCAGGCTGGGGCTGTTTCCTCCTTCCATTCTGGGGTTTTTTTTCTTTGCTTTTCAGCTTTCTTGATGCTGGAAGTTCTCTTTAAAGAAGAGACTTGGACTCTGCTGGAACCAACGTTTGGTACCACTCCCTGCCATCCATCCTGCTCCCCTGGGCAGGTTCAGGGAAGCACAAAGGAGTCCTGCTGCTTCCAGCCAGTCAGTGAAGCAGCTGGGTTATGTTCCTTCACGATGAATCTAAGGGAAAAAAAATAAATAAAACCCAAAGAATGAGATCAAATAAATCAGTGGCCCAAAACCTGCAGTGAAGGATAGGTACAGAAACGCCCCTGGAATCAAACTCACAGCTGCACATAAAAAAGAAAAGCACATTTTAAATGTCTTCTTAGAAAGCCTCGGACAGAAACTCCCAGACTCTGCTTTTCAAGCTCTTGTGACCTGGCTGGGCCCCAGGGGTGACACACTCAGCTGGCATTTAACAGCATCACAAAGGCTCTCAAGTCCTCCAAGCTCTGCTTTTCATGTTTCCTCCTCCCTGAAGCTCCTTCCTCCGAGCCCCGGTACCCGGGGCCGAGCTGGCTGCAGGTGTCTGGGGAGCAGCAGCACCGCCCCCGCCCGGTCTGAACCCTCCGGTGCGCGGCCCCGCCGCTGTCCCTGCCCGGCCCCGGCATTCACCGGCCCCGGCACTGTCCCTGCCCGGCCCCGCCGCTGACCCAGCCCGGTTCCACCGCTGACCCAGCCCGGCCCCGGCACTCACCGGCCCCGCCGCTCACCCCGGCCCGGCCCCGGCCTCCAACTCCGGCTCCCGGTCGAACGCCGCTTCCTGCCCGGCGCATCCGATTGGTCTCCAGCGCTGTCAATCAAAGGCCCGGCCCAGAGGTGAGGGCGATGATTGGCTGTCGTGCGAAGGGGGTGGTCTGGTCCAGCCTATGAGCACACGGTTCTGAGGGGCCGGGCGGAAGAATCCGCGTTCCGCCGCTCGGTTGGGGCGGGACGAGGCGGTCCCGCGGGCCCCGCCCGGGGCGCTTCCCGGCGCAGAGCTGCAGGGACAGCCGTGGCCCCGCGCCTTTCCCCCCTTTGCCCCGGCGGGACCCTTCCTCTCGCCCTCCCCGTGTGCGCGGCTTGCGGTAGTGCGAACAGCAGTCGGAGCCGCCTTAAGGCGCATGCGCAAAGCTCCTCCGCCGAGCCACCTTTAAAGGGGCCGCCGTCGCGCTGAGAGCTTGCCTGTGATTGGGCGCCTGCTCACAGTAACAAGCACGGTGATTGGATGAGAGCTGAGGCGGCTGTTGTCTCGGTAACCGGGTGTCCGCATTCCCGGGGCCGCTGAGGGCCGGGGATGAACGGGCAGGAATCGGCAGGAACGGGCGGATACAGACAGCACACCACCCCAGAGCAGAGTCGGGGATCTCCCCGGTGCCCCCCGCGCCGCCTCAGCCGCTCAGGTACCCACCCGCCGTTCCCAGCGCGCCCCGCGCTGCCTCACCTGGACGGGGCTGGGCCGTGAGGCGACTTCCGGTGGCGCCTCAGGTGCGGCCTCAGGCGAGGCCCTGGAGGGCTCCACCTCATCCCTCACCTGGGCTCCCCTCGCCCCCGAGCCATCGCCCCGAGCGCCGGGTCTCTCAATGCAGACAGCAAAGGCCATGGCTGCCCGGGGCCAGCTCTGCAGCCTCGGCCCTGCTGCACGTTCAGAGCCAGGACTGAGCTTAGAAACAAAATCCCGGCTCTGCCCTGAGTCGTGACACTGAACGTGTGGGCTGTGACCGGATCCCCGCCCTTCCAGCTCAGGGATGCTGCGGAGCACGAGGTACCTCTGGCAGAACGGCACCGCTCGGTGCCATGTCCCGAAAATAAACAGGACTTACCACAGTGAAGGGTGAAAACATCAACCACGCTAAGGTTTTTCACTCAAAGCACAACCAGGGCTCGTTACTGGAGCAAATCAAGGGGTATCTGGAATTATTTATAGCTCCAGTGGGTTAGAGGAGTTCCAGATCCACAGTTCCTCCTCTTGGGGATAAACCAGCACAAGGAAATAAGAAATGCAATCAAAGAAAACATTCACCAACAGCAGTGCTTCCAAAGGTATTTTTAAATAAACCAGGGAAATGAAATGCAGGAGTGACTGCTGGTTTTCTGGCAGGAATGCTGCATTAATGTTGGATTTGCCTTTATCTTACACATCCTGTTTCAAAGGAAAGCTGCTGTTGTGTTCACATGTTTCCTCCATCTCCATATTCAGTGTTGTTATCCTTGGCTGCTCTTCTTAGGTTTCAAGATTTCCTTATAAACACCACAGGAAAGGGATCTCAAAATAGGGGGAAAGAAGAGATTTAAGTCTCAATCAAAGGGATTTCAGTATAACCAAAAATGTTTAAAGTTTATGAGAGGTTTTTTTGACACTGGTAATCATCCTGTTCTGTGACAAAAATAGCAACGAAATTTAGATCAAGGCCATTAAATTAACTTCATAATCACAACTGATAACAAAAGGAGAAATGGCAATGCAATATGAGTGGTTTAAGCTTGGAAATGACTCAGGTGGATGCTCTCACTTGTGCCACCTCCCTGTGTCCCACCCAGCAGCCCTGGCTGTTTGTCCCAGGTGTTTGAGCCCCCCAGGACACACACCTGGCATTTCTCCAGGTGCACACTCCAGCTCATCCTCGTGCAGGGACACCACCAGGGGTGTCCCCACTCTCTCAGAGTCTCTGCTGGTCACAGTGACCCCAAGATGTGTTAAAGTTTCTTTTCCCAGCCTGGCGCTCAAAGAAGGAGTCAGAGCTCTTCAGTTCTCCTTCTCAAGGTTGTTTATTGTTTCCTGTCTATAAAATTCTTTCTCCTGTCCGGCCAAGGTCTGTTCAGCAGGTCAGACAGAGGCACTCTGCCTGCCCCTGGTGTTATCTTTTTGTACTAAAAACTACATGTACAAGATTTACAATTCCTTCCCAATACCCATCACCTATGTTAGACAGTGAGCTTCTACTCTAAACCAATCTGTCAGTGCCACCATCACCCAGAACATGGAGGCCAAGAAGAAGAAGGAAAAAGGACAAGGCACACCCAAATTCCTCCATCTTGGGACCCCGAGCCCCCATTCTAAAAACCTCCAAAATCTATTTTTCACCCAGTGATAAATTCACTATCATTCTACCTAAACTTTCATAGCTTGTAAATCTTCATATGAGGTTGGTAATTTTTTCCATGGGTCACGATCAAAGGCATGCGGGTCTTGGGCTCTGTGCCAGGGTCTCTGAGCCCCCCGGGCAGGGGCTCCAGCCCTTCAGGGCAGCCGGAGGAATTCCCTGTGTTCCCCTCTCCCTGCCCTTGCCGCGGATCCCAGGAGCTCGGGAATTCACCCGCCGTCCTTCACCAGCAGAGGGAAGCAGAAGGATGCGCTAAGGCCGCAGCGCTTTCCCAGCCAGCGCTCGCAGGTGCCAGGGGCCTCCTGGGCTTCCTGGATGCGCCTTCCCAGCTGCTTCCTCGGCTGGGGGATGGAGGGTGCCCTTCCACAGCCTCCCGCTGTCTGGGGACTACGTGGTAACCCCAGAACTCCCAAAATTACGTACAGGAAGGATTTCTGAATCTCAGTACTGGGTATGTAAAGTAGGTACATCAAGGAGGTGTTTGGCATCTTCCCCTCTTTCTTCTCCTGCCTTTAGCATCTTCTCTTTCTTCTCCTTGCTTTGATCTCTTGCTCCTTGCTTGTCTCTCCCATCTCAGTGATATCAGGGGTGCATTATCTCAGGGTTGAATAACAGCAATCAAGGACGTAAAGGACAAAAAAAGATGAGGGGAAAATGATCAAGGTGGAGAAGTTGCTTAAAGACGTTGTGTAGGCGCCATCAGTCTGCCTGGTCAGCTTCCAGCAGAGCCAGCTGACCTGATGCTGAGCTGTGACTAAAGCAGAGCAGGCAGAGTCTGCAGGGAGCTCCTCAAAGCACTCCCTCCCCTTTGAGAATTTCCTGCTTGAAGGGCAGAGTGGGCAGCAGGCCAAACCACAAACTACACAAGGGCTTGGCTGCTTCTCTCCGAGGCTTTATCCCTGGAGAAGAGTTCCTGCAGCAGGTCACGAGGGGAGGCACTGAGACATCGACCCCAGGACTTTAGGGGGCTGCTGCCTTGGTTCCCCCAGCTGAGGGGCTTGGCTGTGTCCCCCTGAGCCATTCCAGAGCACATTCCCTGGGTCAGGGATAAATGCCAGCACAGGAAGTTACCCACTTGTAATTGAGGCAGTGGAAGGAGCTTATTTGTCTCTCAGTGCCTGACCTGGAACACCCAAGAGGTGACTTGACCCACTTGTGTCACTCTGCCAGTTCACCCCTGCAGGACCCAGCCACTGGGGCTGGGAGCTGCTGCTGGGTTTCCCTTGCATCACCCAAACACAATTCCTGGCACTCAGAGGCGTGCAGGAGCTGGATCTCCAGGGGTGTGGAGGTGCCTGGTGTCCAGTTACCCTCAGCAGCACTGGGTGATGATGGATGTGCCAAAGCCAGAGCTGGATGCACGGGAGGGGAGAAGGGCTCCAGAGCCTTTCCCAGCACGTGCTGCCCAGCAGGAGCTGCCCTGGCTGGCCAGGGATTGCATCCAGCCCTCCGAGCCTGGCAGCAGCAGGGCAGAAGGAGCTTGCAGATGCAGTTTTTTATCAGCTGCTCTGGAGACCTGCTGCAATTTTAATAATCAGCTCCAGCAGAATGGGGCAGGTCCTGCTTCCCTCAGCACAACCCAGCTGGCCACGGGGCACGGGCTGGACAACCTGCAGCACATGGCAGGGCCACGTGGAGAGGGACCCTGTGGCCAGGGCAGTGCAGGCTCTCTTCTGCTTCTGGTTCTGGTTGTTGATAAGGAACAGCTGCCTCAGGATCCTGCTCCCTGCAGATGAACCCTCAGACCACATCTTCAGAAATCTCCTGTCATTTTGGAGCAGCCCAAGTCAGAGCAGCTCTGCTGATATTCACGGAGTTGCAGCACACACCTCAAATTCTGGGCTGTCCTGAAACATTTTCCTACAAAGAAAAATAAGTAGAAAAGATGATTTGTGCTCAGCTGCTTAGTAACTTGAGGGGTGTTTTTACAGGAAAGGCTGAATCCAGCAGAAGACTGATTCCTTGGGCTCTGATTCCTTGCAGAGCTCTCCCAGTTTTCATGGAGTGGCCCATATTTGGGGTTTGTTATTTTTAGCACCAAAGTAGCACCGTTCACTTGTCCGTGCATGCAGCCAGGAACAGCTCAGCTGAGGGAGGAAAAGGGAGCAGGAGGAGTTCCCTGTGATCTCACTGTAAATCAGCAGTTCTGC
Source organism: Setophaga petechia (assembly GCA_024362935.1). Taxonomy (NCBI): domain Eukaryota; kingdom Metazoa; phylum Chordata; class Aves; order Passeriformes; family Parulidae; genus Setophaga; species Setophaga petechia. The sequence continues at coordinate 938,453 of JANCRA010000094.1, read as the reverse complement.
AGCAGCCAGCACTGCCTGCCCCCTCCCTGCCACTCTTCCCCTCAGCCTTTTGTAAGGCCAAGCACAGCAGGAGCCTCCATTCCCCTCCCAGCCATTCCTGGTTGTTCCTTGAGGGTTTGAGTCATTCCAGGGTTGCTGCTGCTGTGGCCAAGCACAGCTTCCATCTGGATGGGGTTTTTAATCTGCCCTTGGCTCATCCATTCCCCTTCTTTGAGCCTGCCTTCTTCCCTGCTCCTGCCAAGCACAGTTAAATCCCTTCATCCTCGTGTCTGTATGAGTGCAGTCATGCCCCAGCTGCTCCATTTGCTCCTCAGCTGCCATTGCCTCGTTCTTCAATCCCAGGCCTTCCCTTTCTCTGCCTCCTGTGCCATTCAGGGAGGGGACATGGGGTCACTGCCAGAATCCAGCTCTCAAGTCACCAGAGCAGGAACCAAGGCACCTCAGGAGTGTTTTCCATTGGTAACTGGCAGACAAGACAATTAATGAAGTTCACACAATGTTCCTCAAGACCAGGAACTTCAGCTCTTCCCATCCTACACACTGGAATAATTTCACATTTGTGTTAGTATAAAGCTGTTCTTTTATCTGCCATGGTCCCAGACCTTCCAGTTCCCCCTGGGATTGGCAGGAGCAGGACATGAAGGGCATTCAGCCCTTCCTGGGACCACATCTGAAAAGCTGGAGGGATCACACACAGCACAGGCAGGGCTGGATTCACTTGGCTCTATAAATAGAATCCTGCCCAGTCCTCTTTTTGAAAAGCCCAGGAAAAGAAGGGAGGCAGGAAAGGTGTGGTACTGCAAATAAAGCATTCTGCCCACATGCTGCATTAATTAGGCCCAGCTCAGAAGTTCCAGGTGGGATTTTAGATGTGCTGTGGCTCCCAGTCCATACAAATTGCTCTGTAGACAGCAGAGAAATTTGATCTTCCCCATCCCCAGAATCACTCAGCTTTCCATGCAACAGGAGGCTTGCATTAAAGGATTAACATTTTGAAACTCTGAAGGCACCTACCTCAATGCACAGTTAAAATTAAAGCATGAAATTTGTGTGACTTGGAAAGCAAAACAGGAAATACAATAATAGCAGCACTGGTGCTGCTGGAATGGTGGGTTTGGTTCTGGCCACCCCAACTCTAAAAAAGGCACTGGCAGGTGACACCTGGTGGCACTGCTGGGCTCAGGGGGAGCAGGGTCTCACTGGTGGCACTGCTGGGAGCTGGGTCAGGGTCTCACCTGGTGGCACTGCTGGGAGCTGTGTCAGGGTCTCACTGGTGGCACTGCTGGGAGCTGGGTCAGGGTCTCACCTGGTGGCACTGCTGGGCTCAGGGAGTGCAGGGTCTCACCTGGGGGCACTGCTGGGAGCTGTGTCAGGGTCTCACCTGTAGCACTGCTGGGAGCTGTGTCAGGGTCTCACCTGTGGCACTGCTGGGAGCTGTGTCAGGGTCTCACCTGGTGGCACTGCTGGGAGCTGTGTCAGTTCCTGCAGCTCAGCACCTGCCTTCAGGTTGAGTTCCTCCAGTCCTGCTGATTCACCCTTGTGCAAGTCACTTAACTGTTCTGTGCCTGCTGCCCAGCCCTGCAGGTGCCCGGGCTGCACAGGGTGGTGTAAGCCCTCATCCACAGGAATTCAGGGTGTTGGAGATGTGGGAGCTGTTAACAGAACACCGAGTGGCATCAGCCATTATCAGATGGTTTACAATAACATACACACACCTCCTGGGCTGCTCTGTCCCTGTCGTGCTGTCTTGCTGTAGCTCGGATTTCTTTGGGATTTTGTTCTTTCTAGGGGGAGTTTTTGAGTTTTCCCCAGTTTTGAGCCATTCCCCAGGGAGCTGTCCCCTCTCAGTGCTCCTGGAGCAGCCCCATCCCCTGTGCTGAGGCAGACTCCAGAATATGTGATGACTTTGCAGAGCTGTTCAACACCGAGTGAACACACAGCTTAATCAGCTTAATAAGCTGCCACTCATCAGCTGAGACACCTTAACTGCCTGCAAGCACGCTCCTGGAGCAATTGAAGCTTTTACAGTCACTTGCTGGTGTTTATACATCAGCAGAGGTGCTTTCCCTCCCAGTCTGGGTGTGCAGAGAGCACAGGGAGCAGTGCTGGGCTCAGTCCTGCTCACTCCCAGCCCCTGCTCTGAGCTCTGAGCAGTGACTCAGGCTGAGCACCTGCCCCAGCATGTTCTGTGTTGATTAAACTGCTTTGCAGGCCATAATTATTTTCTCTATCATGGTATAATGGCTCCACATCGTATTAATTTTAACATTGTAAGAATTTGCTTCTGGGAACGGCCTTCTTGAATTAATCACTGACTCATGATTTACTGGGGGAGATAATATCTAACCTACAAGAGGCAGAACAGGAAACTATCTATTTAAAAGATGGCAGTGGCTGATAATTTATGGCTATAGACAAAGAGATATTTCAGAAGAAGAAGGTGGACAGATCCTGCAGTTTTTGTGGTCACTGCTCTCACTCAGCAAAAAGGAGCTTTTGTGTAGTCACTGGATCTGTTTTTGAGTGACAGGTTAAAACTGAGGGGGAAGAAAAGGAGTGAGAAACAAGGAAAGTGTCCAAGCAGACCTCAAAGCCATCCTCAGCTCTGGGACCAAACCCTGTATCACAACAAAGGCAGTTGGATGTCACCAGCTTGCCATAGGAAACAAGGAGAAAAAAGAGGAAAAGCATCATATTTTTGTGTCTGAATCTGTAATACAGGAGTTTTCTTACCCCTCTCCTCTCCAGCTTGAACTGGACACTCTCACATTCCTGAGGAGGCCTGGCCATCAGGTGTTTCCTCTCATCACAGTCCATTAGGAAAGTCAACCTGAGAATCAACAATAAAAGCTTTAAATCCTAGAGGAGGTTGCAGGAGGTAAAGCTTCATCCTGGCAATCTGAAGGATTTTGTCCCAAGTCACTGTGATCTATTCTGTGATTTGGGGTAACTCACACAACCCTTGGCACCACAGATGCCTGAAATTCCCTCTCCAGGAATTCTGGGGCCCTGAACAAAATCAGACACATGGAGATGATGGAGGACTGTGGACACAGCAGCCACACAGAGACATTTCCTGCCTGTGTCAGGTCCTGGGCAGTCACAGAGAGCTCTTCCTACCTTGGGAAGCTCTCCCAGGTTTTGGTGTGAGTGCTGCTGGCAGACATCAGGCTTTGAAATGTGGCTTTGCCTTTGTTGGTCATCACCCACAGGTAAAGGCAATTCAAAGGCATCCCCAAGCCCTTTTTCCTTCTGAAACTCACCATTTCTGCAAGCAAAGCAACACCACTTTGCCCTGGCAGTGTTTGTGGCCCAAGCCACAGGAGTTAATTTGGAAAAATCTGGGAAATGGCTTTTTCCATGTCTGTGATCCTGGAGCTGGGAGGGAGGATGGTGCTGCTGGCCTTGGCTCTGCCCCTCCATGGAGCTCCCTCACACACAGATCCAGAGCTTCCTAGGGCTTGTTGGGCTGACTGGGGAGGTACCTTTGAACCTCTGCTGGAGAACCATCCAGAAACCACCCTGGGACTTTGGAGTAGCTGCAAGGGATCCCCACAACCCCCCACAACACTGGAAATGCCACAGACTTCAGGAGAAGCCACACTGGTGCATAATGCACCAAGCTTCAAAAGATCTCCTGGCCCTTTGCCCCTGAGGGTGAGACCTGGGGTGAGGGCACAGAGTTTATCTGGGAGCTCTCCTGTTTGATTCCCTGAAATTGCTAATGGTGCTTCTGTTCCTGGGCTCAGGACTGAGTTCAGTGTTGCCTTATCAGTGTCCCTGGAAATCAGCTCTGCCCAGCACCTTTCCAATCCAGCAGCAGCTCCCCCACGGTCCTGTCACACCAGTTCTTTTCCTCTCTCACATCCCCTGCTGGATGCACTCTCCTTCCCCAGTGCCTGGTATTTACATCCCTTTCCTGTTTGTCTTGTAGGTCATCCCTGCATGGATTCCCTCACCAAGGAACAACACCTTCCTTCCAGTCAAAGACTCCCCACCTAACAAGGAACAAGGAATTGACTCCAGGTTTATTCCAGAGTCTGCAGCCTCGGCCACACAAACCCAGCAGGGAAGCAAAGAAAACTCCTTCCAGGTGAGTGCAGCCTGGATGACACCCCACTGCCACGGGATACATGAAATCCACCACAGCAGGGTGATCCCAGAGTGTCCTGGTCCAAAGGGGATGGCTGTTGTCCCCAGGAAGTGGCTGGGAGGGCAGTGCCTGGAAGGGCAGTGTGGGCTGGGAACAGCCTGCAGCAGTGGATCAGGGGCCCTCTATCAGCTGATCTCCCAGACATTTACAAACAGTAATTAAACCTGCACCACCCTGGGATGTGGGGGCCACTTCTTATCCCCATGGCATGGAGCAAGAAGCCAGAGCACACCTGACCTGGAAAAAGACTCCTCACATCCCAAGCAGAGGCTTTGGGCTGGTTTTGTGCCTGAGCTCTCCCCAGAGGAACACTGAGGATAAAGATCCAAATGTGGGGACCCTGGGGCAGGAATGGTGGGGGCACTCCTGTCTGCACAGCACCCCAGGGCAGCTGATGGATAAAACCTGGCCATTTGCCCAGCTATTCCATCCTGCCACCACTTCAGAGGGATGGAAAGGCATGAACAGAAACTCCCTTCTCCCAAGCCCTCCCACCCCTTGGGATCCTCATGGGAAGACAAATAAATCCATCAGCAGATCGTTCAAAAACATTTATTGTCACCACACAGTGACGTTGCAGGCCTGAGATTAAGATCATCAATAAATTCCTGACCGTGGAAAAGAATGAGCCCATGAGAAAGCCCAGGGCTCTCCTTACCCAACAGGGAAATCTTTACTACATCTCTCAGCAGCTGGATCTTCTATCAGGGGTTTGGGGAAAAGGAAACTGGGAGGGAAGCAATGCCAGGAGGGATTTGATAAGGACAGAGGGCTGGAGGAAAGGGCAAATTAAATATGAGGAGGGAAGATCCCCAGGCTGTTATCAGAAAACACACAAACACTCCACACCCAGCTGCGGGGTTACAGCCTGCTCCCTCTGCTGTGGGAGAGCAGCAGGGACTCCCAGCTGGGCTCCTTGGGCATCCCTGTCCTGTTCCAGCACAGGGGAGCAGCCAGCTCTCTGCAGGGCTGGACCATGGCAAATCCATGGATTTTACAATAAACCTCACAGGCTGTCCATAGCACTTCCATTTCCCAAAGATTTTGGCTTAGAAGGATTAAGCATCCCCCTGAGGGCCACCCAGCACCTCTGGAGTCCTCACTGCCAGCTCCTTGTCCAGCCTGGCTGGTTCATATTTTACAATATTATTTTTAAAGGTAAGGTTGAAAAAATAAAAGCATGTTTGCAGTGTAAAGGCCATTAAAGCATCACTGACTGTCAGGGCTTTGGACAAACAGGTTCTGTGAGTTCTGTGTGTGTAAAACTCACATCACTGACTGTTGGTACAACACATTCCAGCTGCAGAATTCCTCTCTTTGATGGGAAGAGGGGAGCACTCGCAGGGGACAGGGTGGGGGCACAGAGCAGTATCAGAACCCCCAGCACCCCTTTGCTCTGGCTTCACCAGAACCTTCGTCACCCAGAACTGAGTGAAATGGGAGAAGAAACACATCCTGCAGCTTGGAATCAGAAGGTGCCTAGGGAAGCAGGAGGAGGGACCCACCTCGGAGAGGAACGGGTAAAACACAGCCCCCAGGCAGAGCAGGGGGCAGCTGCAGAGCTGGGTGCCCACCCTGACAGCAGCAGTGGTGAGGCAGAGGCAGACACGGCCACAAACCCATCTCTGTCCCGGCTTCCCTGCCCGGATCCCGCCGAGCGCGCCCGGGCTGGAGGCAGAGCGCGGCTCCTCCGGGGCGGGGCTGGGCCCGCGCAGGATCCCCCCGTGCCCCTTGGCTCGCTGCTGCCAGGCCCAGCTAACGTTCATTTTCAGTTATTCACTCTCATTTTTTGCCCTGTTTATCCCTTCTAAGATCCCCAGGTCCTTCTGGGAGGTTGTGAATTGCTGAGAGAGCAGACAGGAGTCTGCTTTCCATCAGTCTTTTATGGATCAGAGACCCAGCAATGCCACAGCAGTGCATGAGCACACAGAGCTGCTCTGGGCTGGGATCCAAGGAGCAGAGCCACAGGGAGGCACAGTCACATTCAGTCAGGCAGGGGCTGACACAGCAGCAGCTTCACCAAAGGCTGGTTATTCAGCAGTTCATGCCTGGGCTGCCTCACAGCTGGGGCTCAGCACTCCCAGCCAAAAGTGCAGCCAAGCCAACCCTCAGCTCCCTGAGGTAAATCCCAAATCTGGGCACCCTGACTGTGAGCACTGAGCTCTCCTTCTGTGCCCACTTTCCAGCTGATGATCCCAGGACATGCCCCCAGCTCTGGGGGTTCTTGTGCCCACCTCACCCAAAATATAATTCTATAATCCAAGGCACTACCTGGGGAAATAAATGAGAGCTGGGAGAACCCTCAGCAGATTCATTAAAGCTCTGCACACTTACAAACAGATGCAGGCAGGGTTTGACTTCCCTGACTTTAATCCTCTCCTGCCATGCCCAGCACAGCACCAGGGCACCTCCGGCCACGTGTGTGGGTGTCCCAACAAAACACAGGATGCTGTTTTTCCTTCACAGCCCTGCAGAGCCACACCACACACCGAGCTCCTCAGCTGCCTGCCTGATGATGCAAGCAGTGAATAAGCACGAATAAAGACACAGAAACTGGGTGTTGTTTGTAGAAGTGAGGAGCAGAGCCCTCCACCCAGCACTGGGGATACCAGAGCTCTTGCACAACTCAGCTCTCACTGCTGCTCCTTTTTATGCATCTCTGTCTCTGTGGGCACTTTTTCACCAGGGGCACTGGGGAAGTTTTCCTTCCTCCCCAGCAGGGATGCCAGAGTGGGATTCCTGTGTCAGGGTTTCCCTCAGACTCTGCTCACCATGAGCAGGCCTGTGCTGGCCTGCCAGGCAGCTAATTAGTGGTACTCAGTTCTAAGAATTGGGAGATGATCATTAACTAAAATTGGTTTGAAAGCTTCCAGTTTGTAGATGTTGAGTAATTAAAACAAGCAATGGGCTCCTCTGTGTTTCCCTGAGATCTCCCAGTGCTGGAGGCCGGGGAGTCACCCTGGAGGGGGCTGGGGGTCAGGGAGAAGGGCAGGGGGCAGCTGCTGCTGGCCCGGGGACGGGCACTGGGCTCTGTCACACACCCTGTGCCCAGCACGAGCCCAGACACCCCCTCTGCCACCCCCGAGCAGCCCAGGCGGGCTCTGAGCACAGAGCAGCTCCCGAGGGAGCCCCGTGCAGTCCCTGCTGCTTTCACACGACCTTTGGTGCTCGGGGGGAGAATCGCCTGCATCGCTCCCATCTCAATCTTCAAAAGGAACTGGTGGGCTCCGGGCAAGGACTCAGGAATGCTCTCACATATTTGGGAGCTCTGCTTTGCGCAACCTCCCGGCAACTCGCCTTGGCTGGAAGGGATGAGCGATACTGAGCCAGTCAGCAAAACACCCACCCGGCCGGGCAGGGCCGGGGACTCTGCCCCGGCAGCGTTCCCTGCACACAGCCGGCACCGGGACCAGCCCGGCACGGCACGGCCGGCACTGCCCAGACCCGCACGGGACCGGCCCGGCACGGCACGGCCGGCACTGCCCAGACCCGCACGGGACCGGCCCGGCCCGGCACGGCCAGCACTGCCCAGACCCGCACGGGACCGGCCCGGCACGGCCAGGTCTGCCCAGACCCGCACGGGACCGGCCCGGCACGGCCGGCACTGCCCAGACCCGCACGGGAAACGCTGCGGGGCCTCTGCCCCCATCCCACCCGGGGCTGCAGCCTCTGCAGAAGCCAGGATGGGTTTGTGGGACAGGGAGCCCCATAACACCCAGCAAAATTCATCCTTGTTCTGCTGGGAACATAAAGTTACACCTGAGATGGATTTTGCTGCTGTAAGTCAGGAGTGGAGCTGCTGGAGGAACTGAGGCTCACATGGGTAAATGTTTGTCTGGCAGGAAGATCAGATTTTCAGAGCAACTCACTGAGGGGTGAGAGGTCCCCAAACCCCCCAACTCTGCATGCACACAACAGCCCAGGGCTGCCTGCAGCCCTCCCCAGCTGTCCCCACACTCCCCTGGCACAGCAGGGCACAGGGGACCTGTCCAGCTGGTGACACTGAGCACTGGGGGATTCCTGGTGGGACTGGTTTGAACTGGAGCTGAAATTCTGCTGTAGAAGGACTCACAGAATCAACACTGAATCAGAGCCATCCTGCTGAAGAAGGAGTTTGTGATCTGAAGGGAAGGAGTGCTGGAGAGATCCCAAAGGCTGATAAACCTTCAGCTAATCTGTGTTTCATCTCAGAGGCCATCCTCAAACAGTACTGAAGTAATCCCAAACTCACCAAGTTGACACATTCCAGCATTTCCAAATCCTCTTCCCAGGACTCCTTTCCTCCCCACTCACAGGCCTCAGGTACATCTTTAACACAGCCAGGAAAAGCAGAGGATGAAGAGGAGGGAGGAGGAAAGGCCCTGGTTTTCATTGGTCAGAGGATTAATTAGAAAATACAGGGCTCCCCTTGGCATCTGATGAGCTAAATGGGAAGCAGCTGGAGGCACTTTGAGCACAGGAGTTCAGGGACCCAGTCACAGCTGGTGACACAGCTGGACACGGTGGCTGCAGAGGGACAGACCTTGGCCAAAACCATCCTGGAGCCCTTTTGGTGCCTCTGGGGTCACCTCCCTGCCCTGGCTCCTGGCCAGCCCATCCCAACTCTGACTCCAGAGCTGGGGAAATGGTTCATTTTCAGTCCTTGAGCCTTTATTACTGCAGAATATCCAAAACAACACAACCAACAACACAGTTACAAAAGGAGTTCACGGAGAAATGTGAAGCAGCCTGTGTTTGAAATGCTCTGTGTCACATACTGAGTCCAGTATAAAACAATGCAATTTATACACATATAAAATACAAAAGGAACAACACAGAAATGTATAAACAGGGGTTGTGGAGGCCTCCGTGGTATTTACAGTCAGAGATGTGCAGGGAGGGTGCTCAGCAGGCAGTGTCCGTCCATCAGAGCTGTGTCTGTGCCAGAGAGGAGCTCAGAGCCAGGCTCAGCCCTGCTGGGAAAGCTCTGCAGGGGCTGTGGAGAGGCCAAGCCTGGGCTGGCATCACTCCCTGCCAGGCCCACCAGCTCTGCTCTCTGCCCAGGCCTGGCAGTGTCACCTCGTGTGCCCAGCTCTGAAATGGCAGCTCAGGCCCGCTGCCAGAAGGGAATAAAATATAATAAAAAATAATAATAATAATAATAATAATAATAAAGTCAACAGAGCCAAGTTCCACGTTCACAGGATGATCTCACAGCAGTCTGTGGCCCAGGGCCATGGGGGTTCAAGTCAAGGCAACCAGAGCGGGCACAGGGCTGAGTTCTGTGGGGTCACACGTGCCAGCTCGGAGAGAAGTGCCAGGAAGTGCTGCCTGCAGCTCTTTAGAGCTCTTTGAGGATGATCTGGAACTTGTTCTCTGCCTCTACCATGTCCAGCAGGAAGGCCATGTGGTTGCTGTAGTGCTGGATGATGTTGTTGTCCATGTTCACCAGGATCCTGCAGAGGAGAATGGCTGGGTCAGATGCACATTGAAAGCAATTCACCTTCCCCAGTCTGAGGGGCTCAACCACTGTTAATTAATTAATGAAAGCCATGGCACAAGACAAGGGAAGATCCAGCACAGAACAGTCACCAGCCCTGGGAGCTCTGTCATGGCACAGTCAGGAATTGCAGGGGCTGCTGGGACTGGGGTCTGGCCCTGCCCAGGCTCTGCCCAGTGCATCAGAATCCTCCTGGCTGCACCAGCCCCAGCAGCACCCCAAGCCCTGGGTCCAGCTCTGGCCTCCAGCAGGTGCCCCATGGACTCTGTGGGGACCCAAAAGCTTCCCCAGCAGAGCTGATCCCTCCATCTCTGCCTGCCCCAGAGAAGTCACCTGTGCCTCGTGTGCTGTGCTCCCATCTGATTGCTGAAACCACAAACGATCCCAGGGATGCTGATCAGGAATCAGCCCTGGATTGTTCCTCCAGACCAAACCTCACCAAGATCCAAAATTGTTCATTATTGCTCCTGAGTCACCCTGGGACCGAGTTCATGTGCTGAGCTCACCCTGTGGAAGGGCCATGGCTGGGGCAGGCCCTGCCCTGCTGCCAGGCCAGGCAGTCCCACTGAGCTGCACTGGCTCTCACCTGATGAAGATCTGCCCCTCAAGCTGTAATTACCAGGAGAAGATTGTTTAGGGTGGAGCAATAGGATAAAATTATTGAAAATTAAATCTGGGGGAGCAGGAAGCTGGGCCTGACCCTGCCACCAGCCTGAGAGGAGCTATCTCCAATCTCCCCACACTTCAGGAGTAGCTGCTGGCATGGGTCACGTCCAGCCTTCATTAAACCAGGTGTCAAAATTATTTATTTAATCTAATTTCCAGGCGTGGCCTTTCCTTTTCATGAGATACCTCTTTGCTCCTCCTGCCTGGTTTCCCTCTCAGTCATCACCACTCACTCACTGCTTATCAGATAAGGCATGAACAAAACCAAAGCCAAACTGAGTGAGGTGGCCTCTCCCCTGAAGCCACCAGTGCTGGTCCTTTCCTTTGGGGAGAAAATTCCCATTTCTGGGGCTAAGGGATGAGCAGCATCAGCAGCAGGTGGAAGAACTCCTGACAAATTCAGATGCTCACTATAGCCCAGCCCTCTTCCTGAGCCAGGGACATTCCAGCATTTTTTGGAGCAGCAAACACTGATCCCTCTCTGATAAGTTCTCCATAACCTCAGGTTTTGAAACACAAAGGATCAGCATCAGACTCCCCAAACAGTTCCACCTTCACCCAACTTCCTTTCCCTGGGAGACTTTACCCTCCAAACAAATATAATACAAACAAGCATTATCCCAAATCTTTAAAGCCCAGAAAGATCTGAGTTTTATATGCTCCAAATAGCAGAGCCTGCCATGGCTCTACCTTTTATTATCTTGTTAAAATGCTCTTGGAGCCAATGGCAGGGCCTGGAGAGGACAGCTTTGGAGGCACAGCAGAAAAGCAGATGAGAGATTAGCTTACCCTCTTTTGCACTTTTTGTAGACTTTGTAAATGCTTTCTTCAGGAAGCCCATATTTTTCTGAAATCTGTGAGAGAAAACATGGCAATTCTCATACTTGTAAAGTGAAATTCCCATGATAAAAACCAGAGATAACAGTGAGCCAGAGAGTTCAGCAGGAAAGGATTCCCCCTCAGTTTTACTGCAGAGAACAAAACCATGACCTGGACATTCTCCTGGGTGAGACGTTTTGGTCTTGGGGTGGCAGGAGTTTTGGAGGTTTTTGCCAAGCATTTTCCATGAAGGTTTTTGAGGGATGGGGGAAGGAGAAGATGGCAGAGAATCCTCTGTGCTGACTTTTTTCAAATGCCCTATTTTTAAAAGTTTGTAAAACCAACAGAGCTTAAAGTGCAGCCATAAAGCCACCCCAAATCTGGGAGGTTTATTGTTTGTTTCCTTCCCAGCAGTCTCCAGAGAGGGCTGGGTTATCAGAGATGCTGCTGATAACCATGACAGAAATATGTCCTTGTGCTCCTCAAACACAGCCAGGGAATTCCAGCACGAGGCCAGGGAGGGTTTCAGATCACACATCCCCAGCCTGGAGAATGGAAAAGGTGTTTGCAGTGGAAAATATGAATGTGCTGTCACAAGAGTAGGCTTCCCTGAGGATGTGGATGGGGCAGGAGGTGTGGATGGGGCAGGAGGTGTGATCCTCCTTCGGCAGCACAGCACAGCCACGCCAGGAGCTCTGGGGACAGCTCAGCTCCTGCTCCCACTTCCATTTCCATTCCCAGGGGAGAGCAGGCAGGAGAGATGAGCAGCCCATGTCCAGCTCCCTGTTCACGACCCCCATTCCCTTTTATCTGCAGTTTGTCCATGCCCAGGGGGTTTGGGGACACTCCCAGGGGCTTTGGGGACTCACAGCTGTCCTGAGCCCCTGCAGATCCGGGGTCTTCAACATGAGAGCATCAAACACCTCCTCGGACTCCCTGCGCACGTAGAGCAGCACTGCAGGAGAACAGGGCCTGGTCAGGGGCTCTGCCACGCTCCCAAAGCCCCGTGGCTCAGGGAATTGGGGGTCCCAGGGTTACCTCTCTGGGGGTCTTCATCCTTGCTGTGCTTTGGGGGCACCGCGTCGAAGTCATCGGCGAAGGAGGCGCCGCTCCGCTTGAGGGGCAGCCTGGGCAGGGACAAACACGGTGAGGAGGGGACAGGGCAGGGACAAACAGGGTCAGGAGGGGACAGGGCAGGGACAAACACGCTCAGGAGGGCACAGAGCAGGGACAAATACAGTCAGGAGGGGACAGAGCAGGGACAAACACGGTGAGGAGGGCACAGAGCAGGGACAAACATGCTCAGGAGGACACAGAACAAGAGCACAAACCCCTGCAGCTGCTCAGCCTCTGCCTGAACAGCCACTCACTCCAACAGCCAGCCAGCAATTAACTGTTGGTTTGTAATTACAGCAGCACATGGGCAGCTCAGGGAGGGCCTGCAGAGGTTTGGGGTCACCAAACCCAAAATCCTCCTGCACCTCCTGTGGGGCACTGGAATCCCCACACAGAGGGTCCAGGCTGGGGGAGATTCTGCTTTTCAAGTGTGATCCCACTTCATTCCAGTTTATTTTCCAGCCTCTGGGTGTTTGAGCCCTTAGTGACAGTTGTGATGTTTTATTCTCCCTTTCAGACATTGTCTCCATGAGAACAGCAGGACAATCAGGGAGCAACTCTGACAGGGACAGAAATGTGTCCATGTTTCTGCAGCCCTGAGTCCCTTCCAGGACAAGGTTTAACTCCTGTTCTGACCCTCAGGGAGACTGAGCTGTGTTATCCTGCCCTGGGGTATCCAAAGGAACAGAGCAGCTGATGGCTGGGAAATGCACACCGTGCATCCTCACCTGTTTGCAGAGTTGGGAACAGCAGGAGGGAGCACCTGGAATGCAAAGGAAATGGATCAGTGAATTTGCACAGCATCACTGTGTGCTAGACAGGCTGGGGGAGGCAACCTGGGCACACTTTAAACAGTTCCCTCCTCCTGACCCATCAGTTTTCCCACACAATTAAACCCAAACATCTGTTTCTTAGATCAAATGAAATTTGATATAAAGAACTTCCCCAGACTCCCTGGTTGACAAACTGAGGCAGGGAATGCTGAGGAGCTCTGAAGGACCCTGGATGGAGGACAGTGGGGGGATGTCCCACCCACACAGGGACTGACATGGTCACACTTTGCTTTAATTTATTTTCTGTTGCTATTTTTGCTCCCACTGCAGTCCTGTGCAGGTGTGTACAGCACAGGAATACCTGCAGAGGTTCTCTCACCCTGCACTGCTGCACGGCCAGGCCCTCAGCACAGGGAATTCAGCTCAATCCCACAGAGCTGGGCTGAGCTTGGGGCTTTTCCCACATTCCAGGGCTCCGGGGGCTCCGCTCAGCCCGGAGGGGGGAGCCAGGCCCGGGCACTCACCGAGCCACACCTCTGGGGGGCGGAGAAATGCACGTTGGGGATGAAGAGCACGGGCTGCGTCTCCAGGTCGCTCTCGGGCCGCAGGAAGGTGATGTCGTTCCCTCTGAAGCCAGAGAGCAAACAGCCTTTGAGACCTACGGACAGAGAGTGCAGCTCGTGTCAGGGCAGCGCCGGGGAGCCCGGGGAGCCCAGAGCCACCGCCGGGGGCTGGGGCTGCTCCTGAGGGGCTTCGGGAGGGGACGGAGCCCCCGGCTGCCAGGGGGGCTGGGGGCAGCAGGGCTGGGGACAGCCGGATCCATGGGAGGGAACAGGGATCCATGGAAAACAACAGGGATCCATGAGAGGGGACAGGGATCCATGGGAGGGAACAGGGATCCATGAACAGGGATCCATGGAAAGGGAACAGGGACCCATGGAAAGAGAACAGGGATCCATGGAAAGGGAACAGGGATTTCAGAGGGAGCACATACAGGAACTCACCATTGTTGTTGGAGTCCAGGCATTTTCCTTTCCTTCTGAACTGTTTCCTTTCATCATCCCTCATTTTCCTCTCTGCTCCCTGTGGGAAGATCCAGTGAAATTTAGGACAAGGACATTTCCAGCATTGGTTCCATGGCCACCTCTGGGGTGTGACACATTGAGGTGAAGGTGGCCTCGACTCAGAAATGGCCACCTCAGGGACCTTCCCCAGCCCAAGCAAAGACTCTCTGACACTCAGAAATTAGAAAAACAAAAATAAAATTTGTGTCTAAAAATGAAACACACAGGCAGGAATAGCTGTGAGAAATTTTTCAATGGGAAGATATCTGAGATTGGGGAAGAACCTCCAAGGAAACTCTCATCTCTTGATATTTAAAAACTGATCAAAAATAGAGTTTATTGTGAGCACAGTCAGAGGTCTGGGCTGTTCTGGGCTCTCTCAGCCTTTCTGGCTTTACTCCTGGGGCCTCTGGCCAGCTGCTTTTGGAAGGGTGGAAGGAGAGCTGTACCTTGTCACAGAAGATCTTGATCTGGCACACAGCCCTGTGCACCAGCTGGCTGCTGCCACTGCCACAGTCGTAGGTGTCGATCTGCAGGTTCAGGGGCACCCCCTTCACCCCCTTCTGGGAGGAGAAGTCTGTGCTCAGGCAGTTCACCCCAATGAACACCTGCAAACAGGGACAGCGTGGTGCTGGAAACCTCCTCGGGCAGCAGCAGGGCCAAGGCAGCAGCTGAGGCTCCCCCAGCCCTCCCAGGGCAGGGCAGCAGCTGGATTCCAGCTGAGCCTCTCCCCCACACCTATTCCAGCTCTGGAACTCGGCCTCTCCACTCCCAAAATCCTGCCCGGGGATGTTCTTGCTGATATTCCTGATCTTTCATTTGAAAGGGACCCTCAGACAGCAGAGCCCTGCAGGAAGGGAGGAGGGCAAGGCTGCAGCCCCAGGGATTGCCCAGCAGTGCTGCTTAAATAAACATTCACCCCAGATGGGCTCTTTTATCAGCAGGAGGGAGTTAACTCCAGGGGGACTCTGGAAGAAAAGCTGAGCACAGCTCGAATCCAAATTGTATCTCCAAACTGCCAATTCATCGGTGTGACCCTGCAATTCCCTGGACCCTGGGGACAGATTTGCAGGTGGAGAAGCTCCCAGAGCTCCCCCAGCTGAGGATTTCAGCCCTGAAACTCGATGTCAGCTCCAGTCAGTTCTTAGGAAAGAAAACCTCTTCACTGGGGGGTAAAGTTTAATTGGAGAGAGAGCAGTAACAGGTGCCATGGCCAACCCAAACACCCAAATACCCAAATAACCAAACACTCAAATACCCAAACACCCAAATACCTGACCCCTCCTGCTCCCAGCCCCTGACCCCTCCTGCCTCTCTCCCAGCTCTCTGAAGTCTCACCTCTCCCTGCCCCAGGCCAGTGGGTGAGCAGAGTTTCTGCTAAGAGTTAAATCCAGTTTTGCTGAGATGCCCCCAGGGCTTGCCACATACCTGACATATTTCCATTTCTGACAGCTCTGCCTTGGAGACATTTGCTAACCTCTTGGGTTGTAAAAGACCCAGGTTGCCTTTGGGCTTATTGAGATCCCAAAGCCAGGCAGGGTTTTCCCAGGCTTCAGAGACCTGGCCTATTTATGCTTTTCTTTTTTTTCTTAGTTACTTTATCTGCTTTTCAATCCCCACTAGAAACAAAGTGTTAATGGAAGGTCTGGGATGCAGAAGAGACTGCAGAGCTGCAAAGGCTTTGCTGTAATGAACTTTGCTGGTTTTAAGGTGAAAAGGGATGTTGTGACCTGCCTGGCTGCCTTCCCCATCCCACACCCCACAGAAGGGTGGTCAGTCTGTCTGACCACTGTGGAAGGGAACAGGGATCCATGGTCAGTCTGTCTGCATCCCCCCAGGGTGGTCAGTCTGTCTGCATCCCCCCAGGGTGGTCAGTCTGTCTGCATCCCCCTGCTGCAAAGGGGGCTCTGTGTTCCCTCAGCTGGGGCTCATTTCAACAGGCTGCAGGTACATGTGAGCAGAGCCCTGAATTGCTGCAAAACCTTTTCTTCAGAGTTATCCATCAGCACTAAGAAAACATCCCTGAGCCAGTGTGGGTGTACCCAGGGTGTTTGTTGGCTCATTGCTCGAGCAGGGTGTCCTGCTGCCCTGCCAGGCTCTCACTGCAGTGCCAGGGCTTGGCCTGGGAGCTCTGCCCCTCTCTGAGCTCTGGGCAGGGCTCTCAGGAGGGAGCTGCAGCTCTGCTGAGGCCCATTCCCAGCTCCCTGCATGGGCAGTTTGTACCTTGGCCTCCTCGTGGATGTTCCACACGAAGGACAGGGCGTTGTAGGCCAGCTCCTCGATGTTCTGCACCGTGTTGAAGTTCTCCTTGCAGTCAGCTGCAAGGAGGGGAGGGAGGAGCATTAGCACTGGGGCTGAAACTGGTGACATCCCGAGGCCTCCCACCCCCAGACCCTGCCCGGGGTGACTCCCAGAGCCAGGGAGGCCCCGAAGGGGAGGCAGAAGCCCCCCAGGGGTGGCAGCCCCTCGTACCCACGTCGATGACTCTCTGCTTGGCCGTGGGCTGCCGGGAGTGCCAGTGCTTCCAGAACTTCAGCTGCTCCGTGGGGATCTTCTCATTGTCAAACACAATCATCACCACGCTCTGCAACACAGCCCAGCCAGCTCAGAGCAGTGATCAGTGCCCCCCTGACCCAGCACAGAGCACATCAGAGCAGATCAGTGCCCCCCTGACCAGCACAGAGCACATCAGAGCAGTGATCAGTGCCCCCCTGACCCTTCATCCTGCACTGCCCTCAGAGCCACATGAAACAGGAAATTTTATGCTGGGGCAGCAGAGGAGGGCAGGGGAGGGGGTTTGGGCTCAGCCATTTGGCACTCTGATCTCAGGGGCTGCTCCTTGGCCTGGCCACACACCCCAGGAGCAGGATGGGGACCCTGTCCCTGGCTCAGAGCTCGACCCAGCAGGGCCCCCACTGGCCCTTTGTGCATCCCTGAGCTCCTGTGACAGGTTCCAGCTGCCAGGGAGGCTCTGCAGGGCAGCAGAGGATTGTCCTGGGGGACTGAATCCACCCCATTCATCCCTGTAAGCCAACATGAGCCACAAAGCCATTCCTGCTCACGTTCAGCTCTGTTCCCAGGCCAGGGGAGCTGCTGGATGTCCCATTCCAGAGCTGTCAGCAGAGCTGTCAGCCTGTCTGTGCCTCTTACCTTCACTTTATTTGAGGACAAGTGCAAACATTTGCTGTCTCCAGCTGTCCGCAGTGTGATGGGGTAGAACTGTCCTTTGTTGAGGTAGGCCATGGGAGAGTCCCCAGATTTGATGTGAATGGCTTTGGGTGACCCCAGCGTGTATTCAAAGTCACTTGGATGGAACAAAGAGAGAAGGATGAATAAGCACACGCTGCTGTTCCACTGCAAAAGCAAAACAGAGCCCCAGGAGCCTCCACCCCACGGGTTACAGGCTCCAGTTTCTGCTCCATTCCCCACCTCACACACCCTGACACAGCACAGCACATTCTGATCCTCCCCAGCACCCTGGGGAGCAGCACTGCTCCAACAGCCTCCTTTCACCCCTCAGCTTTGGCTTAAAAACCCCTGGATGTGGCTGCAGCCAGTGTTTGTGTGTGGATGGCAACAGAACCATTGCTCAACCACAGCCTGCAGCAAAGCACACAAAAATGGGCACCTGTGAAGGGACTTCTACAACATCCTAAACTCAGGTTCCTGTCCCCAAATCCATACTGTGATACCCATAAGTGGCTGAGCCAGGAAGGCTCTCCCTTAATGGTCCTGAAGGGCCTGCAGGACACCAACACCTGCTTGGTTATGCAGAGCTGGGCTCAGAATCCCAGCTCATGGTGGGCACCAACTTTAATCTGTACAGAAAAGCTCTATGGTGGCACACAGAGAAGGTGTCACGGCTGGCAGTGGGAATTTGGAAGAGCCTGAATTCTGCAGCTCTCAGGTCTCACCAGCAGCTGAACACTGAAACCAAGAGGCCTCAGCTGGTTTCTGCTGGGAGGAATCTCTGCAAGCCACCACCTGTACAGGAGCCTTCACTCAGACCCTTCAAGTGCCCTGTTTAGTCACCAACCCCTCTTCTTCCTGCTCCACCTCCTGTGATGCCATCTCTGAAGATGGGCTTGGCAGCTCCTCTTATCTGCAGCCAGGAGAGCCAGAGAAGTTCAGTGCACAAATAAACAGTGAGCAGGGAGCCTCTGCTGTCTGTGTGAACATCCCCACGTCTGACAGCTGACTCACCCAGTCAGCTGACTCAGGAGCAAATAAAAAGTGGGAGGTGAAATAATGTTACCTGCTGGGAGGTTTGATTTGGTATCTGGAGCAGCAAAGCTCTGCTGGCAGAGGGGTGGAAAGGAGGAAGAAATCCCTCTCATGTTTTAGGAATGAGAGGCAGTGGCACCCTCTAAAATCAAGGCTGACTAACAGTGCTAAGTGAGAACCTAAACCTTAGATTAGGGGAGGCTGATTATCACCCTCATGCCCTGCCAGCCTCCTTTTCCCTGTCATTTACCCCATTCCAAGTGGCCTGTGGGGAGATGGTGCAGCCACCTGGGTCCCTCTGTGTCACCCAGCCAAGCAGGAAGGGGCTGTGACCCTGGGAGGGGACAGCAGCTGGCCCTGGACTGGCCCCAGTCTGGGGGCTGAGCAATCCCAGCTTTGGTCCAAAAGCTCCTGGGGCAGCCCCTTGCTCCAAAACCACCAGGGAGACACAACTGGTGTCTGCACAAGCACAGGATCTGTAATTGCTCTGGTGACTGCCAAGGCTGGACTGTGGACAGGAAAGGGATGCAAGAAACAGCCCAGGGAAGAGCCAGGAGTGCCCTGGGAGCCCAAAGCCCAGGACTGCTGTTACCTCTTCACTCCATCTGTGGGGTAACTCTCGGGGCAGGGTGGCTCTGGCTGGGGTTTGAGGATGTCACTGAAGAGCAGCGTCTGCAGACAAGAGAAACAACCCAAGAGTCAAACCTCTCATGGCTCTGGGCATTCAGCTCTCCCAGACACCACAGCAGATGACCTCCAAAATCAACAGAAACCCCAGAAATCCCCCAGGAACAGCTCAGTGCCCCCCGAGCCCAGCCTGACCTCCTGGGGGTCCTCCTTGAAGGTGCTGTCGGGCTGCCAGCGCTGCTGGGCCGGGGCCATGGGCAGGCTCTCAAACAGGGAGTTCAGGGAGCTGCTGTCATACACGTCCCCAGGGGCCACCAGGAAGTTGTCTGGGGTGGCCTCCAGCTTGCTGGTGCCTGGAGGGAGCAGGGCTGCCTTGTGAGGGGCAGGGACAGCCTCGAGACTCAGGCCGTTCTTCTTGGGGGGCTCGCAGAACTCCTGGCTCATGGAGACGTTTTCTGACAGCAGCTTCATGAGATGGGCTGAGCCATCGAAGGAGGGCAGCTCAGGCTCGTAATCCATCCCGTGGCAGTGCCTGCTGGAGACAGTCCTGGCTCAGGGCAGGGCACAGAGGGCACCCCCAGCTCGGTGGCACTGCCATGTGCTGCTGGCCTGGCTGCCAGGTGACCCTGAGTCAGTGCCTGGAGCCCTGACAGCCCCTGGGGACCTCCACCCACAGCTCTCAGGGCAGGCAGCAGGAGCCAGAGGTGCTCAGCAGGTAAGGGAGGAGCACAGGGAGTCAGGGAATCTGGTCTGGATGTGGTTTGGGGCTGCACATCCACTGCTCCTTCATTTCAGAGCAGCAGGGGTGATAACAAAGGTGATGCTGTGATAACAAAGGTGATGCTGTGTGGGCTCTCCATCACAAGTCTTTTTATGGCTCATCAATGCTGGAAGTTGATTTTTTTAATGCCCTTTTTTAAGGAAAACAAATTATTGTACAAATTCACAAACTCCAGCAACTTAGGAAGCAAAAAGCAAAACCAGCTTCTCTCAGTTTACTTCTGAAGGGGTGAAGTATCACTGGAGGTTTATTCAAAACTGACAGTGCCAAAGTACACAGCACCCAGGAAGGGGAACTGAACTCACAGTGGCAAATCAGCCATTAATTTAATAGTCAATTATCTGAGAACCTCAAAGGACAAATGGGAGTCACTTGCAGAGAATCCTGGGAGAGTGGAACAGAAACTCTCATCAGCCCAGGGAATGAACCAGGATTTGGCCATTCAGTGCTCAATCCTTCTGCCCTTTGCAATTGCCACAAAATAGGAACTAAAGGCAATTTCTTCAGCTGCTGCAAATCTGCAGAACCCCTGTGAACACAGCCAGACAGATGCTCAGGTGTGTAAATGGGTGTAGCTCCATTTCTCCCTGCTTGGGACCTGGCCTAAAGAATTTTAATGTGTGTCTCAGGGTTAATGAGCTGCACTGTTGCTGGTAATAACACCGTGCTTTGATGTCTATTTTCTGCAAGCTCAGAGCCCCATCCTGCACTTCAGCAGCTGCAGGAGAGTGAGGCAGCCCCAGAGAGCAGGAACTGAAGCCAACCTCTTTGCCAGGTCATTGCGTGCCACCATCCCAGCTGGCAGGATCCTCTTCTCCTTGGGCACCTGGGACAGGGCAGAGCAGAGTTTGGTTAGGGCAGGATTTTGTTAAAGGGAAACAGAGCAGAATTAGCCCTGGCAAATAAAACCAGATCAAACCCCACGAGAAGAACAAACAGCAGAGCTGGGCTCTGCCCTGGGCTCCCAAATAACCTTGGACAGGCAGAGCAGCTTCTTCTGGGCAGGCCCTTAAAAGCCCCCAAGTGAGTGGGGACACCATTCCTACTGCTTCCATCCAGGGTAAATCAGAGCCACATTTCTCAAAGCTCCATCCTCCAGCAGCACTGGGAGAATAAACTGGTGGGGACTGCAAGGCTGCTGAACACCCCCCAAAGCCCTCATGGGTAAAAATCCAGACTCAGGGCACCTGGTTCAGCTTTTCCACATGTTCTGGATTCCCTGCAAGTGCTGGCTTGTGCCTCAGTTTACCTCTGAGGATACTGGTGGGGTGTTGGATAAACAACTGGGGGGTCAGGAGATGGGGGAGCTCAGTAGAGGGGTCCCCTCCTAAGGTGGTACCTGTTGGACATATTCTGCACCTCTTGTACCCCAGTTTTGCCCAGTTCTGCCCCAGTTCTGCCCAGCCTGGGCACCCACCATGTAGTAGTCGTAGAGGAGGCTGAGGGCGGCCACGCTGTCGTCGTCCCCGTTCACCCTCATCATGGCCTTGGTGGCTGCAGTCAGGGGGTTCTCCAGGTAGGTTTTCCAGGCCTCATCCTCGCTGGTGTAGGGGAATTTCTGGAAGTTCATGGTGTCATTCTTCATCAGGCGCACGGATCTGAAACTGGGGGGTGAGGAATGAGGGAGGGGCTCCCCAGGGCTCTGTGGGGTGGAGGAGGGATCCCTCTGTGTCCTGACCCCCCAGAGCCTTTGGGATCAGCTCCTCTGCTGCTGCAGCTGGGCACAGACCCGGGCCAGAGCCACCCCTGCAAACCCCCCTCAGCTGCTCCTCCCTGCAGCCCCATCCTGCCCTGCCCCAGGGCCTGGCACTAAATGGGGATCAGGGAACAATTTTCCCTTGGATGTGGAGCTCCAGGCCAGCACAGCCCACAGTCACACACAGGCACTCAGTGCCCAGATGAAACCAAACCTCGCTGTTTTCCTTTGCTGCAGTCCATGGTTTTAAATTATTTTTTCCCAATCATTTGTAGCTGATTTTGCTCAGAGGGAAGCAGACAGGCAGATCACAACCCCCTCCTTTCCACTAAAGAATTCCTGACTGAGGTGAGGCTCGTGGGGCTACGTGAGAAGCAACACACCAAAATAGGGCCCTGCCTGTCCTCACTTCTGGCACTTTCTCCAGGCCTCTCCATCTTATGTGAATAAACTGTCAGACACTGAATTGCCCAGACATTGGTCATCTTTCCTTTTCCTCCAGCAAGCCCTGCCAGCAGTGCCTCTGTGCATTCCCTGGGAGGTTGGAACCATGGAATCCTGGAATTGTTTAGGTTGGAAAAGACCCCAGAGATCACTGAGTCCAACCTTTGAGGGAATCCCAGCACATCCACACAGGCTGAGCCACTGGCCCTGCTCCTGTCACACCTTCCTGTCCCCTGCACCTGCTGTCACCACCACAGCCCACACCATGCACCATCAAATAACATCTCTGGGGACAAAAATTCCCTTTTCCTCAAAGTCCGGGAAGGACAAGACTGGGTTTTATTAGAATAAAGGTTTTAAAAACTTCTTTAAATCTCCAAAGTTGCCAAGAGCTGACTGGAGTTGAACCATGGCATCACCTGATGTTTGTCCATGGAAAGGCAAAGGAAACCTTCAGGAGTTCCAGCAATAAACACCACAGTTTAATGGCATTTTTATAAGGAATATGTTGTTTTCATTAAGCCACTTTCCATGTGGTTAGAATAAGTTCTGGTGTAGATTTTTAAGTGAATCATTCAGAGAACAAGAATTCCTCCTGGGAGGAGCCCCTGGCATCCCTGAAGCTCCCCATGTTTGCTCTGTCACCAGGCTCTGCCACCTGCACAGATTCACATTGACCCGTGCAGGGAAGGCTTGGGATGCTCCAGGCTCCCGAGCTCCCCTGGGCTCACACTCCTGCACAGAATCACTCTGCAGTTCAGAATTACAGCTGATTTTTAACATGAGCCCTCCTCCTCCTCCTCCTTCCCTGCCCGGGCAGATCCGCAGCTCCCCCGTCCTCCCCTGGGACAGCAGCAGAGATCAACCCACGGGGCAGGATGGAGCAACAGAGCACCTGGAGCTTAAAAACACCCAGATTCCCTGGGACATTCATCCTCCCTCAACTAAAGCATTCCCTGGGTGATGATTCCCTTCCACCCCTCACCTCTGCTGGGAGAAGCCTGGAAAAGGCACCCAGGGACACCTGGGCTGCCTCAGCCTGCAGAGAGCAAAGGCAAAGGGCCCTGAGCTGGGGAGAGCAAAGGCAAAGGGCCCTGAGCTGCAGAGAGCAAAGGCAAAGGGCCCTGAGCTGGGGAGAGCAAAGGCAAAGGGCCCTGAGCTGCAGAGAGCCCAGCGTGGGCACACACAGCCCCTGGGGCTCCTGGCAGCAGTGGGACAGCAGGGGTGGCAGCAGTGGGACAGCAGGACACAGAGCTCAGGACAGCAGGACACAGAGCTGGGAGGTGCTCAGAGCCCACAGAGGCCTGGAGAGGCCCAGCAGCTGCTCCATGCTCTGGGAACTGCCCTGGGTGACAGGAATTGCACCTTGATCCCACCTTGCTCCTGTCCCAGGGTCCCTAGGATCCCTGGCAGGCTCTGGGATGTGACTGCAGCCCCTCAGAACCTGCCCTGCAGGGCACTGAGGGAACATCCACCCCATCCACCCGTCCTGAGGCCAGCCCTGCTCTGACCCTGCTCCCAAAGGTCACCACAGCTCCCCAGGGTCTGAGCAGGTAAGCAGGTGTGGTGACAAGTCCAAGGCACCTTTCTGACATCAGGACCTACAGGACACACAGATCCCATCAGCAACCCCTGTGAGGCACAGCTGCAGGGAAGAGACCCAAATCCAGACCCAAACACAGCAGGAAAGTCACCCAAATCCAGATTCAAACACAGCAGGAAAGTCACCCAAATCCACATGCAAACACAGCTGAACTTTACTTTCTCCTGCCTGTGATGCCCCTGCACGTGGCCAGGCCCTGTTTGCCCGTTCCAAGCTCCTGCAGTGTTTGGCAAGGCCAGAGCTCCTCTCCAGCCCTGGGAGCAGCAGCACCTCCTGCCCTGTGTGCACAGCGAGCTGGGGCCATGGGCAGAGCAGGCTTGGGGCAGGGAGCAGTTTGGGGCAGGGAGCAGTTTGTTTGTTTGTTTGTTTGTTTGTTTGCAAACACCTGGGAGTGTGACACAAGGTGATCCCAGCCCCTCTCCCTTCTCCAGCCCAGCCCACCTCTATTCCCCCAACTTCTCCTGGGGATGGATGAACACTCAGGGCCTTGCTGGGAAGGAGAACGTGCCCAAAGGGTCCAGCTGGGGACAGCAGCTGAGCAGGAAAGAGCCCTCGAACTCCTCCTGCCTCTGTGGTGGCTGTGGGAGGCTTTGCTGCCTCTGAGCCTGGTGCTGCTGCCTTTGTTCCCTGCACTGCACCTGACTAAGCCCAGCCTAACCCCTGGCCCTGCCAGATGCTGCTGGCTGCAGAGCAGCTCACACTGAGCCCCTGGTGAGCAGCAGGCCCAGGACAGAGCCCCCAGCCCTGAGGAGCTCCAGGCAGCTCCTGTGGGGGCTCCATCAGCTCTGGGCTCGGGCACTGCCCTCCCCTCCCTCCTGAAATGACCCTGGCACTGCCCAAGCCCTGTTCAGGAGCTCAGGGCAGGATCAGCAGTGCCCTGCACGGGCAGGGCCAGCAGCTCCCCCGGGGCAGGGGCTGTGGCCTGCAAGGCCCCATCAGGGAGGACAGAATCCCACCAGGTGCCCTCAGTGCTGAGGCCACAGCTCTCAGCTGAGCTGGGATTTTGTAATTCCTCGGCAGGTTTAATAAACAAGCACACCTGGAGACAAAGTGACAGCAGGGAGGGCAGTGTCAGCAGCCCACTCACACTGCCAGGCAAAAATCCAAACAGAGACAGAACCAGGAAAAAAAACCACAGAAAGAAACACAACAAACACAGACTAAGGATGGAAAACACTGCTGGGGTGCCAAGCACAACACGGAGTCACCCCCCAGCCCAGGCTCTGTCCCCCAGCCCCTGACCTGCACTGCCCACGGGACATTTCCTGGGCTGTTTTCTCTGGCAGCTGGAGAACAATGTGGGCTCTGTCCCTGCGTTGGTGCAGGGCCATTTCAGCAGCACCTCAGCCCAGGCTCAGCCAGCTGAGGATCCCAGCAGGGCAGGAGCTTCTCCTCCCCTGGATCCAGGGGGCACAGGGGGCTCAGGACCCTCCCCAGCCTGGCACAGCTCAGGGGGCCCTGCAGGGATGTGCCCGCCTGGCAGGGGAAGGGAAGGGGACCCAGGAACAGCTTTGGGAAATGGCTCCAGATCCCCACAGGGCTCCCTGGTGCCAGGGGGGCTCAGTGGGGAGTCCCTGGTGGGGTGGGGTGGGCCCTGACCCCCCCAGCAGATCCAGGGGGGCTCTGCAGGCTGAGCCAGACAAACCCCAGGGGCAGCCTGGGCATGTGCAGGGATCCCCCTGCCCTGGCCCTCCCTGCCCAGAAACCTCAAACCAGCTCCACACTGGTCCCTGTTCACCCAGCCCAACTCCTGCTGTTCCAGCTCTTTATTACCCAGCAGAAGGAGCTGGGGACAGGGCTGGCACTGAAATGCCTCATCCTGGGCTGTTCAGCAGCCCTGGGCTGCTCTGCCTCTGCAGCCTGGCACAGTCCAGGCTGGGACATTTGGGGCTGTGCTTCACCCCAGAACATCACCCTGGGGGGATTCACCCACCCCATCCCTGCTTTAGGGCCTCCCCTGCCCAACAGAGCAAATCCCAGCACAGAATCCCTCTGCAGATCAGGAATTGGGGCTGATTTTTTCCAGAAGCAATTTCTGCTGTCAGATGGCTCCGTTTTGGGGTGTCCTGAGTTTCAGGGATATCTGACCCCAAAGGGAGACACAAAACCAGGCCCTGAGCATCTGCTCCCACTTGTGAAATATTGCTGTAAACTGCACTCTCATTCCTGTTCTCACTGTGGACAGACACTGACACTTTATGTACAAACCTGGACACAAACCCCACACTTGGCACTGAGGCTCCCAGTGCCTCACCCACCAAAAGGAAGATTTCACAGGTAATTTTTGTATATTCTCGAATTCCAGCAGCCATGACTTCTAAATAAAATGAAATTTTAAAAAAATCATGGTTTTACAAGATGTGGATTTAAAACCCACCAATGGAAGCCATAACACACAAACGTCTACAACAAAATTTGTTTCTTTTTCACTGCTCTTCAGGTAGTGTGGATTTTTAAGCCAGCAATCAGCTGTGATGGGTTGTCTGTGCTGAGAACAAAGCCCAGCTTTACTCAGGGGTCTGTGCTTCCCTCAGCACATCCTGCAGAGGCTGCAGCAGGGTCACCCTGGGGTGTCACAGGTTCCCAAGGACAGCAGAGACTGGAGGTCTCAGCCCCACAGTTCAGTGCTCAGTCCCTGCACAGTGGGGTCCCCCCAGGCAGGGCTGTGCTGGTCCCTCCCTGCCTGGCACGGGGCTGCTGCCCTGCTCAGGGTGCCAGAGCTGGGTCCTGTTGCCCAAGAGGCTCCAGGAAGCTGTGCCAGGGCAGGACACTTGACAGGAGCCTCACATGGAGCAGCTGCCCTGCCCTGCCCTGCTCTGCCAGCAGCTGCAGGGCCCTGCACAGGCACAGCTGGGGGGGCTCCCCCTGCCCCTGCCCATCCTGCAGGGATCGGCACCTGAACAGTCCCAGCTCCAGGGCAGCGTGCCCCCTGCTCTGGGGCAGTGCCCTGTGGGCACAGGGGCAGCAGCTCCTCCTTGGCTGCTCCACACACAAACCAACCCCAGCACGAGGGGCCTGAGACAGGGGCTCTGCCAAACAAACCCGAGCTGGGTTTCCAGGCTCTGCCAAACAATCCTGGACCAGCCCATAACACCAGGCCCCAGTGCAGAGCTCAGAGTGCCCAGGCAGGGCATGAGAGGAACAGGAGGGGCAGAGCAGGGGCAGTGCCAGCCCTGGGGCTCTCAGGGCATTGCACTCGAGTGTGAACAGGCTGGGACAGGGATGGGTCTGGGTCAGCCTAGCCCCACAGCCAGAACAGCACTGACCCTAAAGGGACAAGGAATGAACCATCAGAGCCTGCAGTGGTTTGGGCTGGAAGGGACCATCCAGGACCATCCAGGCCATGGCAGGGACACCCCCACTGCCCCAGGCTGCTCCAGCCCTGCCCAGCCTGGCCTGGGCACTGCCAGGGATCCAGGGGCAGCCCCAGCTGCCCTGGGCACCTTTGCCAGGGAGGAACTTCTTCCCCATGTCCCATCTAACCCCAATCTCTTCCATATTTCTGACCCTACAAGCCTTGGAAACTTGGCTGTCAGCAATGGCATATAATCATATGTTCAATAATGAGTTCCACTCATTTTTTATCATTTTTATCATCACCATTTTTCAGTTGTTGCTTTTTCCTCCTCACACAATTCCAGGATCCTGTCCCTGCCAATCAGCTGATCCCAAGGGCTGGCAGGTGCAATCCAGGCACAAGTGCATTTTTGGATGAATATGTTACACTGATCAACAGTTCAAACCCCAGCCAGAACCAAGGCAGAGCAGATCCCCCTCCAGGAACTCTTTATTCTGCAAATCTCCCTGGAACCATTCCCATGGACCAATCAGCCCAAAATGTGACCCAAAGCATCAAAGCAGAGATACTGTGCAAATGTTGATTCACTCCTGCTTTGAGTCTGGAGTTTATTCAGAGGGCTTTTACTCCTTTGTTGGGAATTGCATAGCAGTTATTTGATTGTTGTTTCTTTAATTTACAAATCTCTTTTTCTCTTTACATAACTTAAAAAAAAAAAAAGAATCCGAGCCAGGCTCCCTTGCTCCAGCACGGTTATCCCTTGTGTGCTTTGCTGCCAGGATTTTATAAAAGGGCTTTAACTTTTCATTCACCAGGAGCATAACTCAAGTTTTAATAACACACCTTATGCATGACAAAAATTTGCTTCTGGCGATCATGGTTTCGACCACAAAACCACAACTGGGAGTAACTCCTGGTTAACTCCTTCCAGCCCACGCAGGCAGAGTTAGACACAGGTTCAGCTCAGAAGACTATGGAAATCAGCAGTTAGAATATTTTATAATAGGCAAAACATCTCCCCCTCCCATGCCCCGCTGCTCCCTTCCCAGTCCTCTCTGGGAATTATAAATCCCAAAGGGGGAGGTGGGAAGGGACCGTTTTGAGCGAGGAAATGGAGAAATCGCAGCTCCTGCACATCTGGGCAGCTGTGCCCGGCTCACCCCGGGGCACGGACACGGCTCCAGGCTGCTCCCGCCCCATTGTCCCCAAATTCGCAGCTCCTCGGAGCCCCTCGGCTCCCGGAGGGGCTTCAGCAGCCGCTCCCGAGCTCCTGACACCTCCTCCCCCCGGGCAAAGCGGGCCCAGCCCTTCCCTGCTCCTCTGCTCCCAAGGAATTCCCATTGCAGGGAATTTCTACTGCCTGGAATTCCCATTCCCCGGAATTCCCACTGCCAAGGAATTCTCCCAAGGAATTCCCATTCCCCAGAATTCCCACTGCCAAGGAATTCTCCCTGCCTGGAATTCTCATTGCCAGAAATTCCCATTGCCAAGGAATTCCCATTCCCCGGAATTCCCTGCGGAGCTCTGGGGAGCAGCTCCGGCCCTGCTGGCCCGAAATCTCCCCCCGGCCCTGCCCGGGCTGGATTCGGGGCTGCTGCTCCTCCCGAGGGACTGACCCCTGAAATAAAGCGGAATTTACCCCGAAATAAAGCAGAATTGACCCCTGAAATAAAGCGGAATTGACCCCTGAAATGAAGCGGAATTGACCCCTGAAATGAAGCAGAATTGACCCCTGAAATAAAGCGGAATTTACCCCGAAATAAAGCGGAATTGACCCCGAAATAAAGCGGAATTTCCCGAGCTCTCAGACCATCCGAGGATGGTTTGTGGAAAGGCTCGCACGGAGCCCCGGGGCTCTCCCCTGGCCCGCAGGCTCAGGGTTAACAGCGCTGGCAGGGCAGAGGCAGCAGCCGTGTAATTCCGGCCCTAATTAGCGATAAATCCATCAATCGCACGCTCCGCGCCTCCCCACAGCCAAGCACGGCCTCAAACCTAAAAAGCACCGGCTCTAAATGACCCAAAACCTTCCCAAAGTAAAAACTGCACTGACAGATTCTCAATCGATCCGAGCAGATTGACCCCACGATTTACATAAAACAATAATTAGTGCCGTGCCTTTTCAGGGCTCTTAATTAGGAGGAGATGGGCTGACACAGCAGCTCCGGCAGGCTGGTAAACACAGCCGGGCGTGCGGCTTTCTCCCAAAAAACACCTCGGAAGCACCAGGTCTCTGCACAGATCGATGCAATTTCTATTTCTCGATAAATATTTTGCACACAAATCCCTCATGCAGGGCTCTGGACGGGGCTGGCGTTCAGCAGCTCCATTCCCTGCCCTGCACCTTCCCCACAGCCGGGCACCCACCCTGACACTGTTTGTCTTTATCTGAGAGCTGCGAGGCACGAGGTGCTGGGCTGATACCATCAGCATCCAAAACTCCAAAATATCTCAGAGGTGCCAAAATTAGAAACGAGAGTTATACAGGATCGATAGGTGTTAAAAGCTTTTTCTTATTTAAAAGATTAAATTATTTGACAGGGTCATAGTGTGAATCCATTTACTTAACAAAAAAAGACCCCAAACAAACAAAAAAACCCACCCAAAAACCAAACCCAAAACAAACAAAAAACCCAAAGAAAGAAAAAAAAACTGCACCCAAACAAACAAAAAAAAAATCATAAAGCCCTCAACAAAAACAACAAAAAAGACACACAACAATCCCCACCCCTAGAAACTAGAGACTGGCAAATACTTTGGAAGATATTTTCTCAAATAAATAAAGTTAAACCAGATTCCTGTAGCTGCTGTTAGATTCTGTTGGACAGAGGCAGAGCAGATTCGCTTTAGACAGAAACCCCACGTGTCAGTTTTAGCCGGGGATAAAAATGTAACCAGGATCGTGGTTTTAAACAAGTCCCAAGTGAAAAGGAACGATTGATTCCTGAGGAGTGATTCCTCCCCAGGACAGCACCGGCTCAGGCAGCGACAGAAAATCAGGAAAATGTTCCCATCCCGATCTTTACTGCTTCACCAACAGCGGGCAGGCGGAGCAGCAGCCCAGGAATCCCCTCCAGCCCCGGGGCGAGAAAAGGGGAGAGGGAGAAAAACTCCACGTACTGCAGCTCATGGGGCATTGAGGCAAAGGGGAGAGGGGAAAAGGCTCCGCTTACTGCACTCCTTGGGAATTTCCCCAAAGCAGAGAAGGGATAAAGGCTCGCACTAACCCAGCTCAGTGGGCACTGAGGCAGAGGAGAGGGGATGAAGGCTCACACTTATCCAGCTCATTGGACATTTCCCCAAAGCAGAGAAGGGAAAAGGCTCACACTTATGCAGCTCATGGGGCACTGAGGCACAGGGGAGAGGGGAAAAAGCCTCCCCTTACTGCAGTTCAGCGGGAATTTCCCCAAAACAGAGAAGAGAAAAGGCTCACACTAATCCAGCTCACTGGACATTTCCCCAAAGCAGAGAAGGGAAAAAGCTCGCAGTTACTGCACTGATGGGCATGGAGGCAGAGGGGAGAAGGGATAAAGGCTCACACTAACCCAGCTCACTGGGCACTGAGGCAGAGGAGGGGGATGAAGGCTCGCACTTACTCCAGCTCATTGGACATCGCCGCGGTGAGTGCTCAGCAGCGCTGGCTCGCTCGGGTGCTCACACAGACATTCCCTGCCAGGTGTTTGATTTATGGCAGCGCTCGCACAGGTGGGGCGGCCGCGCCGGGATTGGCTGCCGGGACAGGTGCCCTGGGACAGGTACACCCAGACAGGTGCAGTGTAACCCTGTCCCTGCCGGGCCGCCAGGGAAAGCCCCCGGGGAGAGGAGGAAGGGGCGGGATCGGGGACTCATCCCGCGGATCAGGAGTTTCAGTTTGGGATGGGTTCCGTGCCTGCCGTGCCAGGGAGCTGTCATTGCCATGGAGCTGGGGGCTGGCTCGTCCTTTGCTGTTTCTTTGTGTATAAATACACTCAAAATACATGTATTTGTAAAGGAATGAATTAGGGAAGGAGAAAGTTTCCTCTCGTTCCTCCGTGGCAGTTGCACTGACAGGAAACCCTTTCCTGCCTCTCCTCACCCCCTCTCAGCCACTCACTCCAGAACCACGAGGAGGTTTTCATCCTCCCTCTTAAAAAACGAACCTTAACCCCCCTAACTTTAGGGACCAAGTCATTCCCTAAATATCCTGGCTCGGGGAGCCCTTGCAGTGCTCTGGGTCTGTCAGGAGCAGGGTTTTAAGCTGTGGGATAACCTTTCTCTGTTTGGGGGGTTTGGGAAGGGGCTGCAGGAATCCCACCCAGGCAACACTTCAGCAGCAACTCCCCTGCACCGGGGAAAAGGTTTGTGCAATAGAACAAAACTCATCAGGGATCCAAGCCCTCTTGCTGGATGGTTTCTGTCATCCGTGTTGCAATGAGGAGCAGAGGATGGGCTCAGCCGTGACTCACGGTGACTGGATCTGGAAGGCAGGAGAGGATTCTGCCAGGCAAGTTGATACAAGCCTTAAAACAAAGGGAAAAGAAAAGCTTCCACCCCTCGTTCTCACCCCCCCATCGTGTCTCACTCCTGCCTGCCCCGCTCAGCTCAGCCCTGCACGGCTCTGGGGGTGTCACAGCTCAGGGTGTCACAGCTCTGGGGGTGCCACAGCTCTGGGGGTGTCACAGCTCTGGGGGTGCCACAGCTCTGGGGGTGTCACAGCTCTGGGGTGTCACAGCTCTGGGGGTGTCACAGCTCAGGGTGTCACAGCTCTGGGGGTGCCACAGCTCTGGGGGTGTCACAACTCTGGAGTGTCACAGCTGTGGGGGTGTCACAGCTCTGAGATGTCACCCAGCTCTGGGGTGTCACAGCTGTGGGGGTGTGTGGCTCTCCCTGGGCACAGGGCAGGCAGGATTTGTGTCCTCACAGGCTCTGGGAGCACAGAGCTCTTTCATTTGGGGACAGCAGCCTCCAACACCTCGCTGGTGCTGCCTCAGTGACCGTGGGGCTCGTGCTGATAAACCAGGACGTGCCAGGATCCAGGGGCTGGGCCAAGGCTGCTCTGGGAATCAAAGCCAAGGGGCTGGAGCAGTGCAGATCCACTGCAGAGCACCAGGAGCAGGGGACAGCAACACCCCGAAGCTGAAAGAACCCGTGGGGAATCCTGGAGAGGGTTGGGTTGAAGGGACCTCAAGGACCATCCAGTCCAAGCCCGTGCCATGGCAGGGCTGTGTCCTGTCAGGCCGAGGACAGCAGCACTGTGCAGCTGTGGCAGCAGTTGATCAATACTCTGATTTTATCTCCAGTTAATGAAGCCCTGCCGAGTTCACGGTGCCCACAGTGGCAGCTCTGAGTCCGTGTCCTTCACCCCATCCAGGCACAGAGGATTTCACTGGCTCTGCTCATTGCAGAGCTGCAACAGCCCCTCGGGGCATTCCCGAGTTTCTTCCAACCCTTAGAGACTCCAGCAACAAAAGCCAAGGAGGAGCAAACCCTGCCAGAGCCAGAGCAGGCAGGGGAAGGACAGGGCTCTGACCTCTGCAGGGAACAGCCTGAGAAAGAACAGAGAGACAGAAACGTGTCTGGCAGAGCTGGGCAGGGCCAGCTGCCCTCAGTGGAAGGTGCCCGGTGCCCCCTGGGTTTGGCTCAGCCCTCGCAGGGCAGCAGGGATGGTGCTGGGCTCCCCCAGCACGGGGCACAGGAGGAACAAACCCTCAGAGCCTGCAGGGAGGCTCAGGCCCAGCCAGGCTGGGATGTGTCACTGGGCACTGCTCCTGCCAGACAGGACCCCCCTGTGCTGCCTCCCCCATCCTTTGGGCACCTTTTGTGCCTTTTTTGTGATAATGGGATTTCTGTGGCGCCTCGGAGGCCTCCAGGCCTGGACGCCCAGACAATCCCTTTGACTGTGATTTCAGAATTTCTAATTATTATTTTCTCTCCTTTTCTTTTTCTTTTTTTTTTTTCATTTATACTCCACCCTCCAAGAGTATCTGGTGAGGGGGTGGGATAGAAGAAAGAGACCAAGAGATACATTCTCTGTGAACAAAACCCTCCCACTTCCCCTCCACTCCCCTGTTAAATATACCCTGGAACAAAAGCCTTTTATGATGCTCTAAAAATAAAGCATGCAGCAGGCAAGACAAACTGCAAAGTCTAAAAGAGAGGGCCAGATTTTGCTCACAGCTACACCCTCTCTAAGGCAACAGGGCTGCTCTTGTGTTTGGCTTGTTAAACCCTCGTTAAACATCCAGGGGCAGCCTGGGATGAGCTGTGGTTGTGAGCAGCAGCTCCAGGATGGATTCAGCATCACCAGAGGGTCCCCAGCCCTGCAGGGTGTTCAACCCATCCCAGGACAGCCCTGACACCCCAATGCTGCTGCTTCTCCCTCTGCCTCCATTTGTGGTGTGACCTCACCTGAGCTCTCCACACTCCCTGTTCCCAGTCTGGCTTCTGTGCTGTGTGCCTTGTGAGGAACTTCAAAGCAAGGACTCTAATCCCTCTAGGATACACAGCTTTTCCCACTGACAGCTGTCAAACATCCTTCCCAGCTGTCCTGTGATGTGCCAGGAATTGCAGTTGTCTTTGACCAAGGGTTATTAAAACACTTCAGCAATTAATACACAACAAGAGGAAGCAGCCTGGAGCAGGTTAAAGTGAGATGGGGCTGCTTCAGGTGCTTTTCCAGCAAAAAACACACCTTGTGCCATTCACTCCTTTGATATCCAAACCAGATCATCTCTCCCTGTGTCTCCCAGAGCCTTTTCCCAGAGAAGGGAGAACAAAAAGAGGAACAGAAACTTCCTTGGGCTGCAAGGCTCAGTCTGGCAGGGCTGCCCTCCCTCTGTCTGCACAGCACAGGCACAGGAGGGAATAATGAGGGAAAGGAAAAGGAGGATTTCTGGAGCAATCAAGAGGGATGAACCCCTCACTGGCCCTTTCCCAGCAGTTTTCCAGCCCCTGTCTTCAGGATTCCTGGGAATCCAGCTGGCTCTGCTGCATCCCAGTACCACTGAACAATGTGACCTGATGCTTAAATGTCTTTTTCATAGAGTCAGGCCAGTTTGTTATTATCTGTTGTAGCCCAGGGGGCTTTAGGAAAATTCCTGTTGTCCTCAGCGAGTTCTACCAGTTCTCACTCAGGAACAAGTTTGGGTTGCAAACAACTGACCCAGCTCAGGGGCTGCAGGGCAGGCAGCTCCAGTTAAACAAACAAACATGACCCCAGCCCAGCACCTTCTCCTGCTGCAAGAACCTTCACTGTTCTGTCCATGGCTTCACTGTTCTGTCCATGCTGTCCCCAGAGGGTGGGGAGAGCCCAGCCCAGCCCAGCCTGCCAGGGGAGGAACTCCTGGATATTCCACAGGGATGTTCCCCATCCCAGCCCAGGCTTCCTGTGATGTTCAGCTCCAAAAATGCTCAGGGAAGGAGCCAGGGGAAGGTTCCACAGAGAACTGTCCTTTCTAACAGGAATTTCAGCCTGGCTCCAAGGAAACTTTGTTTTATTCTAACCCCAGCCCCCAGCAGGGAGCACAAACCCAGCTCACAGGGCTTCCCTCCCACCTGCAACCCCAAATCCACATTTCCTCCTGGAAAAGGCCCAGAGCTGGATCCCCCAGTGCTGCTGTGCCAGGAGGGGCTGGCAGTGATGGCAGCAGCACCAGGAAGGGCTCAGGGCTGGGCCCACACCTCAGAGCTGCCATTCCTCCCCCAGAGAAACTTCCCTGACTGAAAACACTTTTGAAAATGGACCAGATGCAAAACACCAGGGATTGCTCCCAAGCATTTCCCCCAGTGCTGCAGCCTGATCAAAGCTGCCTCCCCTGAGGAATTATCTGATGTCAGGCAGTGACTGCAGCACAGATGAGCTTGGGCTCGGGTACCTCAGGTGACTCCACTCCTTAATCAGCCCTGGCTGAGCAGAGATATGGAAATGGCCCTGGCAGGGCTGTCCTGGGCTGCTCAGAATAAATTCCCCTTATCAGGAGTGTGGCAGATCCCAGCAGCACAGCTGGGCTCGGGTTCAGGCTCTGTGTCTGCTCCTCTCACCCAAAATCTGAGCACAGCACAGAAATGGAATTTCATTCAGCAAATTCCTGAGCACAAATGAAAAAAAAAAAAAAGGAAATATGAATGGATATGAATGGATATGAATGGATACCAGTCCTCCCTGGACTGTAATGAATGTGCTCAGGGAGCCTTGAGAGGCATCTTTACGTGGCAGCTCAGTTTCTGTCAGTAATTAGAAAAGCTCAGGCCAGAGATATTTATCTGTGAGCAACATCTGGAACTAATAACATCTCAGCCCTGCCAGCCTCCCTGGTTTCATCTCAAATCTGCTGATACTTGCTGTTATTAGTTTATTTAGTTGTCTCTTCAAGCCTGGCTTCCTGTAATCATCCCATCATGTGAAAGTGTTCTCTACACAAAAATCTCTGTCCTTCAGGATGGTTGCAAAACACTGCAAACCCCAATTTCTACAGGCTCAGGAATGAAGAGACAGAAAGGAAAATTACTCCCTCACACACCCCACAAAGTGAAGCAATTTTCAATCCAATCCTCCACCTAGCAAGGACCTGGCTTGTGGTTTCCAGGCAGGACCAGGGCTCAGGACACATTAGTGCTGTGCTGGTCAGTGCTGGACTCATCAAAGCACTGCAAATTTTAATTATTTCTCACTTCAGCTCTACACCTGTCATTACTCATCTGAATCACTCATGGGATACTGGAGCAGGGGATGTTTTGGGCACACAGCAGAACTCACCCTGCCTTTCTCTGCCTCAGCACTTTGCAGAGCTGACTTTCCCACAACAGCTTGAGAAAACAGCTGTGGGACCTGGTTACTTACAGAGAACAGGAAGAAGTCAGCTCCACAATCTTGATTTGACTCTGAAATTGTCCCTGGAATTGGGATTCCATGCTTGGATGCCAGGCCTGGTTTGGAGGCTCTTGGAGCATTCAGATGGAAAGGCAGAGGCAGAGAGGCTGGGCAGGGGCTGGGGCAGCACCTGGGAACTGAATCCCTGGAAAGGCCAAAGGGCCTGGGGGGGCCAGGGCTGTCCTGGACCCCCAGGGAGCCCAGCCCCAGCTCCTGCACAGCCCCAGCTCCCTCCAGGCACACAGGGATTGCATTTCCCTCTTGGCACCATCCCAGTGCTGGTCCTGCTCCTTCCCCAGGGCCTCCAGACTTGTCCTCCAACTGCAGCCACAGCCCCCAAAATCCTGCAGGGACTGAAGGTGGGTGATGCAGCAAAGGCCAGGGACAGCCAGCAGGGCTGAAACCTCCTGTAAAAATTACCAGTAAAAATTACCAGTAAAAATTATCAGTAAAAATTATCAGTTAAAATTAACAGTTCTGGGCTGGAGAATGGGGAAACTTTTGGGGTTTGTCTCCAGGTTCAAGGGAGCTGCTGCAGGGTGTCCCCCCTGTGGGACAGCACCAGGAGCAGTGGCTGTGGCTGGGAGATGGATCAGGGGGTGACTCTGGAGCCCCTGCAGCCCCCTCCATCCCCCTGAGCTGCAGAGCTGAGACCCAGGCAGTGCCACACCTGGGCCATCTGCTGCTGCCACCTGTGCCCCAAAGCTGCAGGGAGCCCAGGCTGTGCCCTCTGTGCCCACTGAACTGCAGGGAGCCCGGGCTGTGCCCTCTGTGCCCACTGAGCTGCAGGGAGCCCAGGCTGTGCCCTCTGTGCCCACAGAGCTGCAGGGAGCCCAGGCTGTGCCCTCTGTGCCCACTGAGCTGCAGGGAGCCCAGGCTGTGCCCTCTGTGCCCACAGAGCTGCAGGGAGCCCAGGCTGTGCCCTCTGTGCCCATTGAGCTGCCGGGAGCCCAGGCTGTGCCCTGTTGGCTCCTGCCACAGCTGGAACTGCCCCAGCACTTCTGCCCCAAACCTCCTCCCTCCCAAAGCTCCTCCCCAGGCTCTGGAGGAGGAAAGGAGCCCCGGATACCCCAGACACCCCCAGACACCCCCAGACACCCCCAGATACCCCCAGATGCCAAGCTCAGCACCCTCACTGGCACCTGTCTGTCCCATCAGACCCCAAATAAAGACCCTCCTAACCCCATCAGAACCCCTGTCTGTCCCATCAGACCCCAATAATGCCCTCCCAGCCCTGCCTCACTGCACCTCTCCTGCTGCTTCATGCCCCTGCCAGGCCAGAACCAGCACCTACAGTGAGAGCCCTTCCCATCTGAGATGAAACCCAAACCCAAATCCTATCAGGGCATCACCTGCCCAGATAACAAATCTAACCCAAGCTTGTAGGAACTTACTGGGTTGTTTTTGGCTGGCCCAGCATGTAGGTCAAATGTACAAGCCAGGAGCTTTCCTGCACAGCAAATCCAGGAGGTAAATTTATTTTTTTCAGCCTGTGCAGGGCTGGAATTTGCTTCCAACAACCTTGGGCAGGCTGTTGTTGTGGGATTAAGAGAAAGTTCACTGCAAGGTACCAGTTATCCCATGGAGTGGAAAAAGAACAGGTATTCTGCAACACCCCCAGAGATGCACCAGGAATGTCCTGGGTGGCAGGGAGCACATGGGAGCTGCTGGCCTCGGGGCCTGGGGATTTTCCTTCCTCTGAGAAAATGTCCCCTGCAAGAAGCACATGCCTCTTACAAAACCAACTGTTAAATAAATCAATCAACTCTCTTTTCTCTGCTCTGAGAACAGCTCCCTCCTCAGCTGACCCTGCTGTGTTTTCCCCACGGTTTTATGGCCCTGCAAAAATCCCACTGATGGCCAGGTGGGACCACTGAGAATGGAAAAACTGATTTATCTGCACCAGTGATGCTCAGGGAGGATAAAATGATGGAATATCCCAATTTGGAAGGGATGAAGGATCAGAGTCCCAACAATCCACCCTGGGTGGTGTCCAAGCACTCCTGGAGCTGTGGCAGCCTCGGGGCTGTGCCCATTCCCTGGGGAGCCTGGGCACTGTAAAATCCCTAAAATCCATCCTCAAGGTCTCCAGCCCTGCCCAAGGTGCTGCCCCTGTCCCAGGGAGCAGAGCCAGGGCTGCCCTGTGGGATTGGAGGATGTGCTGCCCTGGGCTGTGTGCCAGGCCCTGCAGTGGGGTCAGCACCCCCAGACTGACGAGGCAGATGGGAGACATTGCTCATCTGCTTATGATGGACAAGTCTCAGGTTTATTGATTAACAGGCACACTTTTATAATCACAGTAATAAGGCTCATACATATTGCAAAACTAGAGCTCATTATTGGTCAGCTATAAAAAGTCAGTCCCACCTCTCTCAGGATGTTTGTGGCTTCTTTTTTACCTCCTGTTATCACAGATTTTCTTGAACAGCTCCTTGCTCAAAGGAACTGTCCTTGAATTAGGCAGCTGTTGCTTTCTCAGATGGATTTTCTCACATCTCTTTTCCCATCAACTATGTCTCAATAAAAAACTGTGCACACTGACCCCTCCTGCCCCGTGTCCCTGAGCCCAGGCCCTGCAGTGGGGTCAGCACCCCCAGACCCCCCTTGCCCAGGCTCTGCAGTGGGGTCAGCACCCCCAGACCCTCCTGCCCCGTGTCCCTGAGCCTGAGCTCTGCAGTGGGGTCAGCACCCCCAGACCCTCCTGCCCCGTGTCCCTGGGCCTGGGCTCTGCCTCAGCCCCTGAGCCTGCCCTGGGCCAGCCCAGCCTGGGCAGTCCCCCAGGGACAGGAGCCACCCCCGGGGCTCCCAGGGATTCTCAGCCCTGACCCTGCTGGGAGTCATTTGGAGTCATTTCGTGTGAGTCTTTGGAGAATTTGCCTACCCTGGGTGTCTCCTCACCCACGCAAACCACGGGGGGAGATGTGACTTTCAGCAATGCATTTTCAGCCCAGTTTGAAGCTAGATCAAACAAATGAGGCTGCACCAGCACAAACTGTGTCTGTGCTGCAGCAGGAACTGCTGCTCCTGGCCAAAGCCCAAGCACAGCTGAGTCCCAAAAAGGCACAAAAGGAAGCTCAGATTTCACCTGAACCTGGAGGATTTATGGCTTTGACAGTGAGACCTTTTCCTGTGAGCTCCTACAGCAGCTTTGGGATTAATCACTGCCAGTGAAAGCTGCTCTGATTTTCAGTGCAGAATGAAATCATTTTAGGATAAATTAGAAAAATCTAATCTGAGTCAGAGCCAGGACAGCACAACCCCTTCAGAGCTCAGTGGAGGGGCAAAGTTGAAGGCTGGGCTCAGATGAGGATGCCAGATGATTGCTGAAAGCCTTGCTGTAAGAATTTCAATGTATTTTATCCATTCTTGAATAAAAGATGACAAAAATGAGACCTGAGTCTCCCACTTGGCCTGCCTGTGTCTCCATTTGTATCCCTGCACCTGAATGGGACAGGACTGGGACATTCCCTGCCCTAGGTCTGCAGTGCCTGGGCACTCCAGGGATGGGCTGGGTGGCAAACCTTGCCCAGGAGCAGGGAGGGGGAGCCCAGCACGACCTGAGGAGCTTTCCTTGCTATGGAACCCACCCTGAGAGAGGCTCCTTGGGGAGCCCAGCCTTGACCCCTCAGTGGAGACCAGCCCAGACAGGGCAGTGCAGGGGGATGGTCCTTCCCTCCCACACAAGGACAAGGTGCCCCTGGCAGTGGCAGCTGAGGGCACTCAGGGCTGTCCCCTTGACCCCAGTGTGACACTTGGCCGACACTGCCCCAGAGCCCATCCCTGCACTATCTGATCCCTGTCCCTGGCATGTCCCAGGGACCCCGGGCAGCCCCCCTGGCTACCAGGAGCCCAGATGGGATGGTGGCCCCAGGGGAGGCTGTGGAACACCCCGGGGTGCCCCAGAGGCAGATGTACCAATTAGGGAAAGCCTGGGTGGCAGCTCCGAGCACGGCGCTTTTAATAACTGCAGGGATGTTGAGAAGCAAATAAATTATATGATGAAAGTCTAGCAGGCTGCAGAACCCAGATATGTAATAAGCAAGACTGGCACCAAGACTGAAATTTTGCCCCCTGGGCTTGGCATTTTGTCTGATTGCTCTGCAGATGGGAAGGGATCCGGAGCTTCCGGTCCTGCTGGGCAGGGAAGGATTTCCCAACAGCAACCTGAGAATGCTCCTGGGAAGGCAGGGATCAGGGAGCTCCCTGGCACTCAGGGAAGCACAGCCAGGCCTTTCACCAGGACAGAGGGGACGAGGTTTCCCCCCTGATTTGGGGTTCAAAGAATGGATCTAAGTGATAGAGAAGCTGTAAATGGGTTTGATACTGGAAGGAGGCAGCTGGGTAAGGGTTTGTTATTCCCTTGCTGGGGCACAGGTGAGGGCTCCAGGGGTCTGGGTTGATTGGTCTCCATCTCCTCTGACCCATGGGGTGCTCCATTCTTCCATGGATTCCCTTCTCAGGGCAGGGACACCTCCCACTGTCCCAGGCTGCTCCCAGCCCCAGTGCCCAGCCTGGCCTTGGGCACTGCCAGGGACCCAGGGGCAGCCACAGCTGTGCCAGGGCTTGCCCACCCTCACAATTCCTTCCTAAAGGGGATTTTAGTCCCCAAAATCATCACAGCTTTCACCCAGGGTGGTGTGGTGGGGGGAATCAAGTCCCCCCATGAACAGACCCCACATCAGGAGCAGCTCTGCTCCCCTGCCCCAGAGCCAGAGGTGCCTGTCCTGCCCAGGGAAGGAGCAGAGCA
The DNA here is from genome assembly GCA_024362935.1 of Setophaga petechia. Classification (NCBI taxonomy): domain Eukaryota; kingdom Metazoa; phylum Chordata; class Aves; order Passeriformes; family Parulidae; genus Setophaga; species Setophaga petechia. Next base: position 898,118 of record JANCRA010000094.1, on the reverse strand, counting down.
GCATCTGCAGCCCCTCAGAGCTCCCAGCCCAGCCCCACACTGCTCCTGTCCATGGCAATCACAGCTCTTGTTTCCAGGGATGGACAAGGGAAGGAGGGAGAGCTGCCCTGGCTTCGTTGTGCCAAGGAAATCTCTGCTTGGAGAGGTCTCAGCCCACTCCAATTCACTTTTAATTCTCCTGCAGGAATAGCACAGGGAGCCTGTGGCCTTTGCATGGGGATTTGGGAGCAGCACCTGTTTGGGAATAATCAGCCCAGCAGGAGGAAAAGTTTTTCTCCAGTATTTACATTTTTGACCTTGTCTCAGCACGATAATGGTGCACTTTGTCAATCCTGCAGGCTCTGTGAGTGACTCCTGCCTGGCTCTATTATGATTTCTCAAAAGACCTCCCATAAGGGTGAAATGACCTCACATTAGCTCTAATTTGGGGCTAGCTTTTCTATTCAGAACTTAACAAAGCCACGGGTGTTTACCCAAGTCCCATAAAGGGACAGGGACCACACACAACCCTCAGCACTCAGCCTGGACACTGACAAATCCCCGGGACTGAGGGGGATGGAAAATCCTCATCCAGCCTGAATGAACCCAGCAGAGACCACGAGGGAGCTGTGCTGATGTCCCCAGCAGCCACCATGGCCGGACAGAGAGGATGGAAAATCTTCAAGCATCCTGAATTAACCCTACAGAGACCCTGAGGGTGATGTCCCCAGAGGGGAGGGACAGCTGCCACCCCTGCCAGGACAGAGGGGATGGAAAATCTTCATCCAGCCTGAATGACCACTCAGCAGAGACCCCGAGGGAGCTGCACCAGTGTCCCCAGTGGTCACCATGCCAAGGCAGAGAGAGATGGAAAATCCTCATCCATCCTGAACTAACCCTACAGGGACCCTGATGGAGCTGCACCGGTGTCCCCAGTGGTCACCATGCCCAGACAGAGGGGATGGAAAATCTTCATCCAGCCTGAATGAACCCAGCAGAGCCCCCGAGGGAGCTGTGCTGATGTCCCCAGCACGAAGGGACCCCTGTGTTCCCCTCCATGCCCCGATTGCTCCGCTCAGCCCCGGAGCCTCCCCGCCCTCTCTGCCTCACTGAGCTGAGCTGAGCCCGATGGACGCGGCGCTGGTAAATCACCAACACGGCCAAAGGGGGAAATGTCTCACTGGGAAAGGCTCAGGGAAAGCTGCACCTTGTGAGCAAAGGGATCTCCTGCCCCATCCCAGCTCCCGGCCGGGATTGGTGCCACACGAAATGGAAATAACACTGAGACAGGCCCGGGTCTCTGCTCGGGGAACTGGGGCCGAGCCCCTGGCAGGGACCGGGACAGACCCGGCACCAGGGCTGGAGGTTTCCCCCTTCCCGCTGCAATTAAAGGTCAAAAAAAGCCGAATAAAGAGGCAGCACAAACATGTCATTGGCCGGGTGAGTAAACATGTCAGGCTCTTGTGCAATCGCTAATGACAGCGCCAGGCGTGTGTGAACTTCCTGTCACTGTCCTGCCCTCATCCTCCATCCACCGCGGCAATTAGGCTGCCCTTTATGCAAGGGCTGAAATTCGCCCGGATTGATTTAACCAGGATAATTTCCTCTCTGGGACTGCTGGAAATGAATCATCCCTTCTCCGAGCTCCATCTGGAATTCACCTGTCAGCACCACGGGGCTCTGCTGGTGGCACCTTCTGGGGGTGGCTTTGGGCAGGGATTTCCTACACTGGGAACAGCAAAAATCCCAAATATGCAGCCAAGTCAATGAGCCCAGCACAGCACACAGACCATTTTGTGCTCTCTAAACCCACTTCTCTCCTTGTTCACAGCAGATGCAGTTTAATTACACTGACCCGAATTTGCAGCAAGTGAAAGTGGCAGAAGGAACTGGTGAAGTATCTGAAAGAGAAATTCAATATACACCTAAGCAGTTACATATCCAAGAAGCTGCCCCTGCACATAGAAATGTCAATTTGTGCGTGCAGAGTGGGTAAATAGGCAGCAATTCCCTGCCCTGTTTGGGTGTCCAGGTGAAGGATTTGGAGAGCTGGGAGCAGTGAATGTCTCTGAGACAGGACTGGACTCCCAAAAAACCATCTCAGACTCAATGAAAACCTAAAAACTAAGTCAGAGGAAGGAAAAACAAAAGGAATCATAGCATAGGGAGACACAGTAAGGGATTGGCAGCTAAAAGGGCAGAATGCTCTGGAAAGAAAACTGTTTTGTTTATTAAAACAATTACTACAGCTTAAAAGGAAGAGCTCGGGAGGAGTGTGAATGAACTGCCCTGCTCAAAACTGAGGTGTGGCTGCTCCAGAGGTTTTCCCAGCATTTTGGTGTCTTTTGATGTAAACCACAGAAACTAAACTATATGAATTAAAATCAGGGCTCCTTAAAATTCACCAGTTCCAGGATTATTCTCGGGAGCTGACCCATCCCTGAACACCCCACAGGGGTACAGTCACAAAGGAACTGACATGAAAGTTGCAGCCAAGTCTTTGTTGACTTCTTCCACCCCAATGCTGACCCATTTCCAGCCATCAGGAGTTTTCAGCCTCTCTTGGATGAGAGCTCTCTAAATTTTCCATTTTTCTCTGTAAAACCAGTTCAAACCAGCTGACAAGAACCTTCATTTTCCCAGTTACCCCCTGCAGAATCCAGGCAAATCCCCTCTGAGTCTGTGGTTCAGGGAATGGATCCCCATCCCTTTATTCCTGCTCTCTTGGGAAGAGCCAGGGATTCCTCCAGAATAAATTTTTTCTCTGGACAATAAAAGCTCTGCCTCAGAGAGCTGCAGATTGGAAATGCTCTACCCAATCAAAGATTGCAGCATCCCTGGGATATTTATCAATTATTGATTCTATTGATAACTGGGAAAGCAGAGTCACAGCTGAGAGAGCAGCAGAGCTGAGGTAACAACCTCTGGTTTCAGATTGTGGCTGGGACTGGGGGAAAATCCTCAGATCTTCCTTCTGCAAAGCTTCTGCCTCTCTTTAGAGCAGGGACAGCTGGAAATTAAATGAAAATATCTTCCTCTTAAAAGACCTCCATCCAGTTTTGCAAATAAACACATGAGCAGCCACCCAGCGGGGGAACAAGATCATAACGAGCTGGGGCTGGGATGCAGAAAGGTGTGGAGGAAAAGGTTTTGAAGGATGGCAAAATGGATGTGTAGGAGACGGAATTACAGACGTTCCTAATATGGGAACGGAAAGTCTGAACTTCCTGTGAAAAACGAAAACCACAAACAAATCTGGGAGATTCTCAGAGCCGGGGAGAAAGGAGAGGCGGGGTAAAACTGCGGCGGAAAACGGAGCTTTGAACGTTCCCCTTTTGTCTGGAGGGCTTTGGGTGAGGATGGAGCGAGAGGCAGCAATGAGCAGAGGCGCTGACGGCGTGGAGCATCCCCACGGAGCCGCAGATTAAAGAGCGCAGCACCCGGGGGCAGAGGGGATCTGCAATCTGCAGTGGGGCTCTGGGGCAGGCAGCTGCAGCTTTGGGACCGACTGCTCCCTCCCGTCTGCCCATGGGAATGAGAGCTCCGAACGCGGCAGATCCCAGCCCCGGGGGAGCCGGCAGCTCGGCAGAGATGATTTATTTACGTGTTCTGAGTTATCACTGCCCAGCATCGGAGAGGGGCCCTGCACATCTGGAGAGCCCTGATGAAAGTAAAAACATCACCCTGGGGATTTCTGTTTGTGTCCTGGCACTGAAGGGCACAGCCTGAGCCTCTTCCACACCCCCAGCACCAGCTCTGCTTCCTCTGCTCCCAGAGCACCTCCTGACAATGAACCCCAGTTGTCAGGGCACAGCCAGGGCCAGGTTTGGTCTGGTTTGCTCCAGGGACCCCCCTGTCATGGCAAAGGCTGGGATGGTGGGACCAGGCAGGGAGAGACATCCCCAGCCTGCAGCCGGGCTCTGGAGTCACCTGCCTGTCCTGGCAGCTCCCAGAGGTCTCAGGCTGCAGGATGAGGGCAGCCCAGCACTGCTGCATCCATCATCTCTGCCCACACCATTCCTCACACCAGCCCAGCCCTGCAGGATCCATCATCTCTGCTCACACCATTCCTCACAGCAGCCCAGCACTGCAGGATCCATCTCTGCTCACACCATTCTGTGTCCTCTGCCCCTGCAGCCCTGCCAGGATTTGCTTTTGGAGTCAATGAACCCAGCAGGGCTTTCCCTGCCAGCAAAGCTTCAATCCCAGCCTGTGCCTCACTGCCAGGAGGGGAGCAGGGCACAAAAAAGACAGAAGCAGGAGCAGGAAAAAGAAAAATCTCCACAAAAGCAGCCCCTGAGAGCTGTGGAGCTGTGGGTACCAGCAGGGCTGGCAGGTGTCAGTGCCTCCACAGGGCCCTGCCCCTCTCCAGCAGGAATTCCCAACTTCTGTCCCCATCCCAGCCACTGAGGACCCTCCTTTATCAGTGTAGAGCCCCTTCCCACCCTGGTGCTTCCCCAGATGCAGGACCCAGCAGAGCACACACAGAAAGTGCAGCAGCTCCAGGCCCTGTGGATGCAGAAACTCAGGGGAGCAAACCCTGGATCTCTTCCTTTCCCCATCCTGCTCCTTTCTTTCCCTCCTGGGTGGAGTGCTGCACAGAAATCCCCACTCCAGCGTCACTCCCAGCCTCACAGGCTCTCAGGGGCTGCTTTAGTGGAGATTTTTCTTTTTCCTGCTCCTGCTTCTGTCTTTTTTTGCTCCTGTTTTCTGTCTTTTTTTGTGCCCTGCTCCCAGTGCTGCCAGCCTGGCTCACAGGACATCCCATGTGCTGAACCAGCTGCCTGTGCTTCCCTTTGCTGCCCCAGCAGCCCCTCCTGGCCATCCTCCTGCTTTCCATAGGATTTTCCCTTTGCAATAAAAAGATTCCCTGTGATTCTCTCCAGACCCTTGCAAACCCCTCAGCTGGAAGGGAGTTCTCAGCCTTATTTACTGGAAAGGAATACAAAATCTGGACCAAAGAACAAATAAAGCTAAATTAATCCCACAATCTCCACAGTGTTTCCTGACAGGGTGGGCTCCTGCAGGAGCACAGGAATTTGCAGCTGCAGGAAGGAGGCTGAGACAAACAACAACGTTTGGGTTTCAAACTGGAGTTGGAAAGTTTTACAGCTGCAAATAACACTGGCAGTCCTGTAACCCACAGGGAAATGGGGTCATGAAAGCTCCTGCTCGAGGGCACGAGCTGGTGGCAAGGGAGGAATTTTTCCTCCCATTCACAGCATTGCTCAAGTGGCTGGGTAGATTCTGCAGGAGTTTCACCATCCATGGAAATACCAGGTAAAAGACAAAGGTCCTGCACTGGACAAGCCACTGGCTGTGGGAGTGACTTTAAATTCCCACCTTTGGTGGTGGAAGATTGATCTGTGGCTGGATCTGGGTTCCTCTTCCTCCTGAACCCTCCCCATGGACTGGCACAGAGAGGGCAGGAGGATTGCTGGGTGTGTCCAAAACCTTTCATCTGTGGTGGGCAGAAAAATCAGTCAGTGGCATCCTAAATTCTCTTCAAATTCATAACATCACAATTGTCCTTCCTCTGAAAAGTGTCACTTCCCTCATAACATCACAATTGTCCTTCCTCTGAAAAGTGTCATTTCCCCCTGCCAGAGCTCAGAGATCCCCAGAGCACTCCCAGGCCCTTCCCTGCTTTTGTTGTCTCCAAATTAAACATTCCCTGTTTGTAGCTGATCAGTTATTAATCCTTGAATGCCTGAATTTGCATTTTTGTGCTTTGAATGTCAAGTTGCTGCTGCTGCTCTGGTCCTGAGGGTGACTCTGCTCTTTTCACAGAATGCTCTGACTCTCCCCTGCTTTTGATGATAAAATCTGGACAAGAGTCATCAGATTTTATCAGTCCACACTAAAAAAATGCATAAAATTGAGGCCAAAAATGATCCTGGAAGTAGCCAGGTTCCTGCCCAGTGCTTTCCACATTTACCCACGGGATGAATCCCTTTGCCTCAGTTTTCCTGTCTGCTTTGACTGAATTCCCACATCCAGATCAAATCCCATTCTGAAGAGGTCTCAGGCACAGGCTCCCCCACAATAAACAGATTAAACCCCAGATTTGAGGGCTCAAGAGCCCCACAAGCTCTTGTGGCCCAGAACACCTCAGCAGCCCCAAAGGCAGGGGGATGCACAGGGACTGGGTGGTTTTTGGGACCAGCTCTCCCTGCAGGGCCCCAGCTCTGTCTCTCATCATTCCTGTCAGGCCAGTTCAGAGTCTCTGCCCTGATGGGTGGATTAAGGGCTGCCTGAGCAGTTGTTGTCTCCTGCTTTGTTGTTTGGAGATGGGGCTGCAGAGGGGAATGAATTACATCAGGTGAATACACCCAGTGTCACCCCAGCAGTCCCTGGGACCTCCAGAATCAGCAGGATGGAGAGAGAGGGAAGTGCCACTGAGGGAATCCCTGCTCTCCCTCTCGTGGATGGATCAACACAGCCATCATGTTTCTTCCCAGTAATTAATTTCAGTGTATGGTTAATTGCAATAAGCATCAATTTCTAATGGCACACGGGATGCTGGAGCACAGCTGAACAATTAAAGTAACTGTGGGGTGCCCTGAGCAGCGGCTCCAGCCCTGCAGCTCCTCCCTCCACATCCCAGCCCAAAGCTCCCATGGCCAGGGAGAAACCCAGGAATTGCAGGGTCTCTGGGGATGATTTCATACAGGACTTGGAGGAGAAGTCTCTTTCCCTCCATCCCAGCTGCTTTATTTGTTCAGAATGCAGGGATGATTCAGATATAAAGCAAAGAGGATCCAAAGGTTTCCAGGATCCACCATGGAATGTCTGCTGAGAAGAAATGTCCTGGGGAATCCTGCTGAAAATGTGTCCAAAAAAAGACCCAAGTTAGAGCCACAGAATCACAAACTCATGGAACCAGAGAATCACAAACTCATAGAACCAGAGAATCACAAACTCATGGAACCACAGAGTCACAAACTCATGGAACCACAGGATCACAAAATCATGGAACCACAGAGTCACAAACTCATGGAACCACAGAGTCACAAACTCATGGAACCACAGGATCACAAAATCATGGAACCACAGAGTCACAAACTCATGGAATCATTAAGGTGGAAAAATATCTCCAAGGTCACAGAGTCCAACTGTGGCTGATCCTCACCTTGTGAGGTGAGAGCCCAGAGCTCTGAGTGCCACCTCCAGCCCTTCCTTGGACACCCCCAGGGATGGGCACTCCAAACCCCCCTGGGCAGCCCCTGCCAAGGCCTGAGCCCCCTTTCCATGGGCAAATTCCTGCTGTGCCCACCCTGAGCCTGCCCTGACCCACCCTGAGCCTTCCTCTCCTCCTGTCCCTGTTTCTGGGAGCACAGCCCGACCCCACCTGGCTGCACCCTCCTGCCAGGGAGCTGTGCCCATGTCAGGAGGCAGTGACACAGCTGAGAGCTTCATGCAGACTCCCAGAGGGGTGTTTGTCACTTCCCCTGCACAGCTTCATCAGTAGAACCAAAACAAGGGATTGCTCCATGTGCCACCAACCCTCTGCTGCTCACACTGTAATCAAACAGAGAGGAACAAGCAGCAATTACAGCATAAATATCTTAGTCACTGGCCTGATCAAAACAAAACCCAGGAATTCTAGCACCAAACACTCCAAGGAGAAGCAGGAAAGCTACAGGAATGGGTTGATGACAGATCCCATTGTAGCTGAGCTCTTTGGACAGGGATTTCTGAGCTGCTCCAGCTCCAGACAGGGGTCCTGTGCTACAACAGCAATTAAGTTCCCATTAAGATACATTTCCTCATTATCAGAGGTAATAGTTGTCATTATTACAGCAAAATACACAAAGGCAGGTCAGTAAATGTATCAGTTAATGATTTTCTTCCACGCTGCTTCACAGAAAACATTCTGGGAATGGCACGAAGGAGCCAAAGCAGTGAAAGGATCAGTAATCCTGGGGGCAGAATGAAGGATGTGATGTTGAAGCACATCCCCTACACACCAGAAATCCTGTCTGTGTGAGGCTGGGAGGAGCCAGGATGTGGATGTGAGCATTCCCTGGGCTCAGGCAGGGGGGTTCTCCCTCTCCAGGGTTAACACTTCAGGCAGGCAAAGATCCCAAGGGAGATGTGTTATGTTCCCTGAGCACCTGCCAGCACTGCAGAGCAGAG